>JAVJIX010000011.1:10830000-11430000 GCA_036785185.1 Paratrypauchen microcephalus
GATATAAGCAGTGTCTAACCAGCACTAGAACCAGAGCTGACGAAGCCTCTCGGATGAGCGGCGAAACGTTTTCAACCAAACAAACTTTGTCCAGTTGACAAATTGAACTTCTCCTTTTATCATGGATTCTACCTGGACGACTGAGGGACTTTTCACACATACACATTTACAGTTAGGTGGTCTTTAATCACAGTCATGCAGTGGTCCAAAAGCACAACAACACTGGTCGGAGCTGGAATTGAACCTCCAATTTCCAGGTGCTTGTGTGAAAGCTCTAACCACTGAACTAACACTGATATTGTATGGTCTGATATTATGACCTGACCTTTGACCAGTTCTTTGACCTGTTGCCCTCAGGAAGGCGTTATAGACTAACAGACTCAAAAACAGCTTCTTCCCAAGGGCCATAACCACCTCGAACACTCACATGCACTGACTCACCCCCATTCCTGTCCCCCACTCTCCTCCCATCCACCCGTTGTGCAATTACTTAACACATGCAGTGCAATATTGTGGACAATATTTATTACAGTGTAATAGTATAGTTTTGTAGCATATCCACCTGGGCAATATTTATTACTGTGTAATATCTTGAACTGGGTTTTTGTAGCATCCACCTGCTGTTGTGCAATATCTAATTATAATGCAATATCCTGTTGTGCAATACTTAACACAGTGCTATAACTTGTTGGCAACATTTAATACAGTACAATATGCTAAACTGAGTTCTGTGAAACATCTCTCTACAATGTTGAGACTCTCAAGTGTGTGTATATATGTATGTGTATATATGGTTGTATGTGTCACCCCTACTGCAATATCTGAGCAAGACGTGCAATTACCTGGAAAACTAATGTGTAGTACCAGCTCGCAGAGGACTTTTTTTTTGCACTGCTTTATTTTGTTTATTTGTTTATTTGTTTATTTACGGATCCCCATTAGTCTCTACAAACATAGAGACTAGTCTTCCTGGGGTCCAACTTAAAATACAATACACTTCAATACATCCAAGCACCATAACAACAGACCAATCAACAGTGAGATTAAGTTACATTATCCAAAACACATACTAAACACTAAAATATGTTACATTCAAAACAGTGAGATTAAGTTACATTATCCAAAACACATACTAAACACTTAAAATATGTTACATTCAACTTTATTCAGCATTATAAAATAGTAATTCCTTAAGACATTTTTTAAAAACAGCATGATTTTGTATGACCATTATGTGTTGTGGCAGCACATTCCAGTGAGAAATGGCTCTATAGAGAAACGTTGCTTTTAGTGCATTAGTTCTTGGTTTTGGTAAAGTAAAAACTGTGGTTGAGGCTCGTCTTGTATTAAACCTGTGTCTGCTACCGGTAAGCTGTAACTGTGAGACCATGTGTAAAGGTCTGTGTGTTGTCCACACTTTATGCAAGGATACAACTAAATTTTAATCTTTTGGAACTCTTTTTTTTTCTTTACTGTGTTGTAAATATCCTACTTAAATATCTGCACTGAAGTGAGATGATTTCAATCTCATTGTGAGTACGTATGATGTAAACTGTACATGTGAACAGTGACAGTAAAAGGCATTCTATTCTATTCTATACATTCAAAAGTAATGCCAGTGCTTACCTGTAGTGCTGCATTCACAGTTAGCACAGAGGAAAGAACAATAATGGTTCTAAGTTTTCTTGTTTCAAGGTCTGGTTGGATTATGCACCTACAGTAAATCTGGTTTTATCACCACGCCTGACTGAAAGATAAACAGCCTTTATCTGCCTCACTTTATAATGACATTGTGGGAAGCCTTGGTTGTATGTTGTTTACCTGCAGACTTCTTATTATATTAAATAATGTTATGTTATGTTTTCTTTCTTTTACCCTGTACAGCAATTAATACTGAATACTGCACTACTATATAGGTCCATTATCTGAATCTAATGCATGGCCTCCACAGTCCAGTATTTACAACTGTGATATTGTCTGTCTCATTCAGTATTGATGGAGAGTATTGCTCTGCCCATAGCTACAATGTTATCAAGAGGGTGTGTTGATTCTGCAGTACAGTGGTCATTCAAACTTGTGTAAGACAACGTGGTCAGTTCAACTATTCCTGTTTTATTTGGTTGAACAAAATGTACTTTGCAAGAAGTATGCAAAGACACATGGATGGAAGGAAGCAAGGACGCAAGGAAGGAACCATACAAGGACACAAGAATGCAAGGCAGGAAGGACATAAGGAAAGAAGAATGCAAGGAAAGAATTATGCAAGGAAGGAAGGATGCAAGGAAGGAAGAATATAAGGTTGTAAGGACAAAAGAAAGGAAGGAGGCGATTCAACTATTCCTGTTTTTATTTTGGTTGAACAAAGTGTACTATGGGACACCAATCTCAAATTTAATACAGCTCATGTGGAAGATTAGGGCTAAAAACTACAAAAAAAATAGCTTGTGCAACTTGTAGACGTGTTGCGTGTGATTTAACAATAGGACCTGCGCTTACTGTATTTGTGGGAGTCAGGGCCAGTGTCACAGGTAAAGAGTTTATATTCTATTACTGCTGTTTTGAATACCTCATGTTAATATTTTATTTGACCTTGTGGGTAATGTTAAGAATTTAAAAGCATTATCAAATTCTTTATTAATGCATCAATTGCAGCAGCTACCCTGTGTAAAATACTACTCTCCAACATATTATATTATTATACAACTGAGTTAGTAACTGAGTTACTACACTATAAAAGTAACTAGTTACCTAGGAAAGTAACTAATGCGTTACTTTTTTTTTAGTTAAAAAATGTCAAATAATTTGGATTTTTTTGACAGTGCATTATACAGCTTTTGCTGCTTGGCTGGCGTGGCTCCGTCACCGTGGACTTCATTGTTAACGGCACCTAGCATACGATTATCATCATGGAGCCTGCTTCTTCTGCCCCTTCCTCTCCTCCTCCTCTCCTCTTCCTCCTCCTTTCCTCTTCCTCCTCTCCTCCTCTCCTCCTACTCCTCTCTCCTCCATTGTTAACGGCACCTAGCATGCGATTATCATCATGGGGCCTGCTGGTGGCCACTAGTTAGTTAGTTAGTTTAGTCTTTATTTGAAGGGACAATGTACAGAGACATTATGTACAAAGACAGAGATGTTCTGCACCAGAGTATAGCTACAAAGCTAATTTCCATCCGCAGTCCCTAGTTTAACAAGCGCGCGCCGTCGAGAGATGCTTCATTAAATTCGAGTTGCTTATATTGGATGTGGACAAAGTCTTTGGTCTTTGACACAATGTGCACATAACATGTACGTTTTTACCTTTTACCTCGACGAGGTTAAAATACTGCCTATACTTCTGTCTTCAACTCGGGACTCTCCATCTGACACGGGGTGTGTGGCTTGTGTGTGCGCTACTACTGTGTGCTGGGATTGTGTGTAGATACCTGCCCACCGCCCACTGGGTGTCTCTGGTTGGCTCAACATGAAATCTGACTCTGCTTTAGCCAATCATCATTACTTATCCCGCCCTCACCAAAGGGAGAGAAAAATTCCCGTAGGTTCAGTAACGTGGTAACGCGCCGTTTAGTAACGGTAATTGAGTTCCTTTATTTTAAAAGTAACGCGTTACAGTATTAGTTACTGTCAACAGTAAGGGCGTTACAGTAACGCGTTATTAGTAACGCGTTACTAATAACGCGTTGTATTACACTGGTTGTAATACATCATTCACTCATAGGAGCATTTAGACAGTTGTGTGTCTGAGGGGAACGAGCTGGAGTACCGCTCGGTCATCAGAGACTTTGTGGAATGGTGTGGGCGCAACCACCTGAGCCTCAACACCAGTAACACCAAGGAGATGGTGATCGACTTCAGGAGGAGACCACTACCAGGGGCAGGACATAGAGACTGTGGACAGTTTCAAGTACCTGGGTGTTCACCTCAACGATAAACTGGACTGGTCCCACAACACCGACGCCCTGTACAAGAAGGGCCAAAGTCGCCTCCACCTCCTGAGGAGACTGAGGTCCTTTGGAGTGTGCAGGCCTCTGCTCAAGACTTTTTATGACTCTGTGGTGGCCTCTGCTCTCCTCTACGCTGTCGTCTGCTGGGCCCCGAGCAGCACAGAGCGGGACAGGAAGAGACTTAATAAGCTGGTCAGGAGGGTCAGCTCTGTCCAGGGCTGTCCTCTGGACTCTGTAGAGGAGGTGGCTGAGAAGAGGATGCTGGCCAAATTCATGTCCATCATGGATGACACCTCTCACCCTCTGCACCGGACTGCAGCCAACTGAGGCACCCCCAGTGCAAGAAGGAGCGCTACCGCAGATCCTTCATCCCCACCGCCATCAGACTGTATAACTCTACTATATAGTCCAAACCTGCAATATCTTTTTTCAATACTCTCCTAGTTACTGTTTTATTATTATTACTTATTTTATTATTACTTATTTTATTCCATTCTTGCCTGCATGCACTTTTCTTTCTTGTTGAAACTGTCCCTACCTGGAGCTACTGTGGCAAGTAAATTTCTCCTGAGTGAGATCAATAAAGTCTTATCTTATCTTATCTTATCTTAAATGAGGCCCTAGGTTATTAAATGATTAAATAAGTTCATGAAAACTTCTTTTAGAATAAAAAAAAATGCCATTTCAGTCCACATTGGAACATTAGGTCAAATGTCAGACACTGACAAACAGACAGAATCTTTTCTATATTCAATCACTCAGCATAAAAACTAGTCTCTTCTAACCTCTTCCAGATCGACAGATGAATCATACATTATAATTGTATATGTCTACAGTCATGGCCAAAAGTTTTGAGAATGACACAAATATTACATTTCCACAAAGTCTGCTGCTTCAGAGTTTTTATATGTTTTTGTCAGATGTTTCTATGTTATAATGAAATACAATTAAAAGCATTTCATAAGTATCAAACGCTTTTATTGAGAATTACACAGAATTCATGCAATAAGTCAATATTTGCAGTGTTGACCCTTCTTTTTCAAGACCTCTGCAATTCTCCCTGGCATGCTGTCAATCAACTTCTGGACCAAATCCTGACTGATGACAGTCCATTCTTGGATAATCAATGCTTGGAGTTTGTCAGAATTTGTGGGTTTTTGATTGTCCACCCGCCTCTTGAGGATTGACCACAAGTTCTCAATGGGATTAAGATCTGGGGAGTTTCCTGGCCAAGGGCCCAAAATCTTAATGTTTTGTTCCCCGAGCCATTTTGTTATGACTTTTGCTTTATGGCAAGGTGCTCCATCATGCTGGAAAAGGCATTCTTCATCACCAAACTGCCCTTGGATGGTTGGGAGAAGTTGCTCTCAGAGGACGTTCTGGTACCATTCTTTATTCATGGCTGTGCTTTTAGGCAAGACTGTGAGAGAGCCCACTCCCTTGACCGAAAAGCAACCCCACACATGAATGGTCTCAGGATGCTTCACTGTTGGCATGAGACAGGACTGATGGTAGCGCTCACCCCGTCTTCTCCAAACAAGCCTTCTTCCAGATGCCCCAAACAATCGGAAAGGGGATTCATCAGAGAAAATGACTTTACCCCAGTCCTCAGCAGTCCAGTCCCTGTACCTTCTGCAGAGTATCAGTCTGTCCCTGATGTTTTAACTGGAGAGAAGTGGCTTCTTTGCTGCCCTCCTTGACACCAGGCCTTCCTCCAAAAGTCTTCGCCTCACTGTGCGTGCAGATGCCCTCACACCTGCCTGCTGCCATTCCTGAGCAAGCTCTGCACTGGTGGTGGCCCGATTCCGCAGCTGAAACACCTTCAGGAGACGGTCCTGGCGCTTGCTGGACTTTCTTGGGTGCCCTGGAGCCTGTTTGGCAACAATTGGTGAATGAAGAATGCCTTTTCCAGCATGATGGAGCACCTAGCCATAAACCAAAAGTCATAACAAAATGGCTCGGGGAACAAAACATTAAGATTTTGGGCCCTTGCCCAGGAAACTCCCCAGATCTTAATCCCATTGAGAACTTGTGGTCAATCCTCAAGAGGCGGGTGGACAATCAAAAACCCACTAATTCTGACAAACTCCAAGCATTGATTATGCAAGAATGGACTGCCATCAGTCAGGATTTGGTCCAGAAGTTGATTGACAGCATGCCAGGGAGAATTGCAGAGGTCTTGAAAAAGAAGGGTCAACACTGTAAATATTGACTTATTGCATGAATTCTGTGTAATTCTCAATAAAAGCGTTTGATACTTATGAAATGCTTTTAATTGTATTTCATTATAACACAGAAACATCTGACAAAAACATGTAAAAACTCTGAAGCAGAAGACTTTGTGAAATTGTAATATTTGTGTCATTCTCAAAACGTTTGGCCATGACTGTACAAAAGCTGCAGTGTTGACTATACAACACACTGATTACAGGGTCAGTGAATACACATTTGAGTCTCCATAGTAAGAGAGAGCTAATTAAACACAATTAGAACAGAGATGATGGTGCTTTGCAGGTCATCACCTACTCTGCTCCCCAGTGGCTCCTGGAAGTCTACAACAGAATAGTTACAGCTTAATATCCTTACAGTGTGTTGTTACAGATATGATATGTTTGAATGAAGAGAACACTGAAACTTTATGACTACTGACAGATGAAGTGGTGGTGGCTCAAATGGTAGGGTAGTCATCTTAAAACTAGAAGTGTATTGGTTCAAATACAGGTTGAGCCAGTCCATACTGTCATCGTGTCTTTTGTCAATGTTTTAAGTAAGTAACCAAATCCGGTATGAATAATGAATAATATTTTATGGGCATAATGATTATCTCATCTTTAATTGCAAGCCCAAGAAAAGTCTCAAATCTCTCACCACAAGTCCAGTTCTAGTGGCTGAATCTTCCCCATATAGTTATAGGGTTCTAACTGATTTATTAGTCAGAATGTCGGTATTCATATGTGTTCTATATGCTTTAGGTTTGGAGGGTTTGGTGCATTTTTTACATATGAGCAAAAGCCCATTCCACTGTCGTATGTGAGTAGTCAGAAATATCAAATATCTCACAAGAGATGCCCACAAGACAGACAGAACCCAATAACGGGAAAAAGAAGGTCTCAAGAAAGTCCCAGGCAGCCCCATGTCTTTGTGGGTTTCCTTATTTTTTCCAAGATTTGGAGATGGGTCTTTGGTGTGCTCTGCTCCTCATACGTTGCTCCAGCTGAAAACAGCTTAAAAACTGAAATTTCTCTTTGTAGATCAATAAAGTATACCTTATTTTCTGATGAAAAGTATGAGAACAGTGTTTAATAACTCCATAAATCCATGTTTTGTTAAAGTATTTCATTGACCTTCAAAGTTTGAAGCATAATTCTTCCTGTCCCTGAAGCAAAGAAATGTTCAATTTTTATTTGAAAATGACATGAAGTGGTTTAGTCACATCCCGAGTGTGAAGGCCTTTTAAAACTTTTTAATATAGTTAGTTATTTGGGTGCCCTTTAGCACTGATGAATCACTCTCAGTAGGTTCCATGAATTATTTAAATTATTATCAAATGTTATTTTTTTAATCCTTACAAATCATTCTCCAATTTTCAATGTATTCTTCTCTCCAAATGGATCCCTGGTTCAAAACTAAACAAACAGTGAAATCATTCTCAAGTCAAATTGTTACTGACTAAATAACCCCATTAAACCTGTTAGAGCTAACCAGATCAGCTATTCCACGCTCTCTAGCTCAGTTTGTGGTGCTTTCTTCTCAAACAGATACAAGCCCACTGTTAGTTGTGCTTAATTGTCATGATAAAACCCAACCCAAAACATGCTCCAGGTAAAATCGTCCAGCTGAGGTCCTGACCAAGCTGAGTAATAAGATCATGGAGATGGGTCCCCGGGCGCCTGAAAGATGAGCTGCCCACTGCTCCTGAAGGATGGGTCAAATGCAGAGAAATAATTTCCCTACGGGGATGAATAAAGCATGTCTTCACGGTGGCGGCACGGTGGCTGAGTGGGTATCGCTCATGCTTCACAGCAAGAAGGTTCCGGGTTCGATCCCCAGGTCGCCCAGGCCTTTCTGTGTGTGTTCTGTGTGGAGTTTGTATGCATGGTCTGGGTTCGATCCCCGGGTCGCCTGGGCCTTTCTGTGTGGAGTTTGCATGTTCTCCCCGTGTTTGGGTGGGTTTCCCCCACCAACCCAAAACATGCACCATAGGTAAATCCTCCAGCTGAGGTCCTGACCAAGCCGACCAAGCAGTGCTGCTCACTGCTCCTAATAACAGGATGGGTTAAATGCAGAACTGGAATTTCCCCACTGTGGGACTAATAAAGGCATAGCTTTCTTGCTTTTCTTCTTCTTCTAAAAGAAACCAGCTCTGCAACGTGGTATGAAGAGCAGTCAATCTTTATTATCATGCACTGAATTAAATATCGACATTTTGGAATTCATTATGTCATCGAGGTGAAATAGTTGAATTTTTAAAAACTATATTATGTGAATTTAGCTTAAGTCATGATGATGCTTAAACAGGCACTCTAATACCTAAATGAATAACATATTTTGCAAAATATACGCTTTTTGTAGTTAGTTGGTGTAGCTCTGACCTGTGTGAGTCCAGTTTCTGTGCAGACAATAGTTTCCTCGTCTCTCATCAGTGCTGCCGCCCTGTGTCTTCTGGCCCACACTTCATTTGTGGCAGTGGACACTTTGTTTGGGTTTAATTCTCTGCTCTGTCCATCTCTGAAAGTGAAATAGACCCAAAGTTTTGCAACAGCTACTTAGAATTCTTAGTACATTTAAAGGTGCATTCACTTGTCTGGTGGATTTGCCACTTGCTTGTCTACATGAAGATGATTGGCTAAAATTTTTCACAACGTGGCAATATATCAGCAAGAAGAAAAGCAGGTAATACAACCAAGCCATGTTACATGGCAGATCTATGGAGAGGCAACTCCTATGTTGTAAAAGTGTAAGTATGTTAGAGATTTAAACAAACACATGTAATAGAGCTCCTGCAGTTGTCGTCACGCAGTCCCAGCATGCACTTCCAAATCCCATACTGGCAGTGGTTGCGGTTGAGAATTTCCATAGAAACTAATAGTGCGGGCAATGCGTTAGTCAAAATGAACAAACTTTATCGGCATTTCAGAGATTGTGGGTTATTGTTGCGCAACTGGATGAAAACATTAGCAAAGATAGAAGAAAGCCTGAGCCTTTTACCAGACTGACAAAGCTCCAGATTGACGGGAGAAGTGGATTTCTGCAGCTAAATGGGCTGGCAGCTAAACAGGCTAGTAGCTAACATTAATCAAACTGGACATTAATTAGCTAATTAAAGGTAATTAATTAGCTATGAATGTCTTTTTACATCAACTTTTTTTATTTGGTTTAATTTGAATGATTAAACCATAGTCTCATAACGATGAGACATAACGAAAAATTGTAAGTTTGTGTAATGATTATTAGCATTAAAGTCCATTAATGAGGCAGAGAGTGAGTAGACTGAAGAAAAATGATCCCAAATGTGTTTTGCTTAACACTGTTAATATGTTAATGACTGCTTAGAAATGTGGATTATAGAAAAATAAAATCACAAACTAAAGTTAAATAAATGATTTTTGTGTGTTTATTATATTGACATGAGTGATTTAGTTGCTATGTAGCTACAACATCTGCACATTAGTCAGAGCACATCGTATTTTCATTATTTAATCAATTAAACATGATTTAAATTATCAGTATCAGTAAACATTATATGTTCTAGGCTTTACAATAAAGTCTATTTTACACAGTCATCTCCAAGGACCTTTTTATGATAAAAGAAGGTGAAAAGTAAATCAGATGTTACAGAATTAATTAAACTTTCTGCAATATTTTGTCTTTAAAATAACACACTTGCCAGGTAAGGGTCACTCATGTTTAATCTGATTTTTAATCAGATTTAGTCACATGGGTGATAAGTTTAATAACATAGAACATTCTAGGCAAAGCAACTCCATGGAGCCCCCTGTCAAAAGTGTGTAGGCCTCTCTTTAAATAAACATGAAAAACTCAAACTACAATATCTATACAAAGTACTACAGAAGTTTGGTTGGTTGGATCTCTTTAGATCTCTAGTTTCAGATGGCAAACTGAAGTTGTCCTATTGCAGGCTATAGACTTATGTGACAGTTCTGTTCCTCCGGCCTGGGGACAGGCTGTGGGTGTCTGAGATGTGGTGCTGCTCATCTCTTTGCCATCTCTTGGAAGTACTTTGACCACTGGAGTTTGCACAGAGATGAAGGCCAGTATGCTTTAGATATTATCGTACAGAAGAGCTTCCTGAAAATCACTTTTCCCCCCAGAAGTGTCAGTGTATCATAAAAAGAAGAAATCACGCAAAAGTACAATTTCCAACCAGATTTAAAACTGACTGGCCATCTCTGGTTGTGAAAGTCAAATGTTCATACTGTTTGAAATTATGGCTCTTCTCTCAAACAAAAACACTCCTTTCGGTCTTGTGATGTCATGTGATAACACAGGAAGTGCTACACTGTGTTTTTTAACTCCATACACCTTAACGAGAATCATTTGGATAATTCAACCTGCCTTGGGATTCCCATGACATGACATCATAAAGTGGAACAGCGCATTTTGAGCTTTGAAGATGTAGACAGACTAATAATAAAAGGTTACATATGTGAAGGAAACAAAATATAACTCCAGTTTTATTTTTGATGAGTTAACATTCAGGCCTTAAAGCTCACAAGAGTCCATTTTGTGCAATATATAGGACATTTAAGGTATTAATAGGATGACCAGATCTTCAAAATCAAAAACTGGACCAGACCCAGGTCGGGATGGTTGTTGGTATCAATAAATATGAGAAAAGAGTGTGAGACATCACCTGTGGATCTGTGTACAGGGCCTTTTTTTTTTCCTTATGGTCATTCTGAAGCTCAGTTTTCTGTATTTTAGCTAAACAAATGACAACACCACTCTTTGCCACTGGCCATTCATTCATTCATTCATCCATCCATTACAGTTCTAGCATAAACTTGAGACGAATCAGTAGTTTTGGATACATCTGCTGCATGAGACAGGGGACACAGGACTCAAAACTGGGACTGTCCCAGGTATCCGGTGTAAGGAAAATGTATTCTCTCCATATGACCCTTCCTTCTATGCCACTGCAACTAGTCAGGAGCAGGGGAGCAGCTCAGGGACCAATTTCCAGATCAAAGCTGGTCAGGACCACTTTTACCTATTGTGCATGTTTTCGGTTGATGCTTGATAGAAACTAATCAGCTTTGTGGTAAACCATGACCATAAAACATAGCATTTCAGTTACAAAGTAAGTGCATTTGCATTGATTATTTTTGGCTGAATATTGCTTAGCTGGATATTGCTGGTCAATCACTTAATTACTTTCAATATAATCCATGTGAAAATGAAAGGCACCCTGAAAAAAGCCCACTGATGATTGTTCAAACATGCTCCTCCACATATGTCATGGCTATGTGAAATATGTCTTTATAATGTAGCCCTAATTCACTCTGACAGTGGTGTTCTCTTGGGCAATTAAAGGCACTTAGGAGCAGACAGTTAAAGCTGGGCCTGGAGGCTGCTCTGTGTTGCGTAACGCGCCCGTTCCCTTGGCAAACGCTGAGTAGGTTTATTCAGCGGGAAGCACATAGTCATATCATAGAACTCCTGAGGCATTTGACTGCAGCCTAGTGCTTTGTAAAACCCTTCTAATTACACTCATTTAGAAAGTGTAAAATCAATTCTACTGATTTAGCCAGTTCCACCGGCTATTGAATTTAGCAATAGAGTAGTATAATGTTTGTGTTACCTGTCCATAAGTGTGTTCTTTTAAATATCCATTCTTACATCAGCTAAACTCACCCTTATGTAATGGATAACCTTATGTCCTGTCAATCATCATATCAACGTTGCACTCTTTCTTGTCTTTTGTATATAGCTGTGATTTTATATTTGTGTTACTTATTTCTATTTGATTTTGACTTGTACATATACGTTTATATAATCATGCCTAATTTGACACCTGTCTCTTGCTATCTTTTTTGCTACTTATTTAGAATTACCATTACCATTTATTTTTTACTCTTTATTATATTATATTGTGATGAGTGAGCTACTGTGTCCAAATAATTTCCCTTGTGGATCAATAAAGTTTGTCTAACTCTAAGTCCTTTGTCATTGCTTTGCCTGGAATGGACTACAGTATGGCAATTAAATGTACCATCTCCACAGAGACAAGGAAGTGAACATTCCAGTAAAAGCAATATTGCAAGCACAAACTGACTCTATTTTATAGGTTGGACCAGTTACAGGAAATTTTTCCAAACAAATTTCTTCACTGGCCACAAAACTACTTTTCAAAATGACCAAAATTAAACATATGATACATAATGCTTTTTTTCTTCTTCTTCTTCTAAGGCCACCACTACGAACAGTTGTCACCCATGGTATTGGCTCTACATCAGAGGCCTTTCCACTTGCAACTCTTACATTTAGGTTACGTCCCATTTCTCTGTCTTACCCCTTCGTCTTACCCCTACCCCTTGGTTTTGCGCATTCATGTGAGGGCAAGGGGTGTCCCGATTCTAATTTTGATCAAGGGCTAGAGCCACGACCGAGGGCTACATACCCCTTGAAACGAAGTAAGCTCTCGACCAGACTTAGATCGAAGGGGTACGCCTACAAGCTCAGACAGGTTTTGGGATCAGGATGGCAGCGTCACATCGACCAGCCAAGGAGTCTCATAAATGTATTTTCAGCAGTTGTAATTATCAATTAACAGTTTAGCAGGTTTACAGTTATGACGCTTATGTTCTACGTTAATTTTAGTGAACTGTTGTTGCGGTTTTAATTGTAGTGGTGTCTGTTTATCGTTTTCATCTCACTTCCATGTATAAACAAGCTAGTTTTTTTCAAAAGTTCAAAACTCCCTGCACAGCTTCCAGGTGCTGGTAACAACAGTATGGAGATAATTTTGTCCCATAAAGATTTGTATAAATAAAAAAAGATATATATAAATATAAATACATTTATAAATATTCAAACACAAAATACAAATACAAAAATGCGACATACAAATAAATGATAGAATGTATATAAATACACAGGCATTTGTAAATATATTTTCGAGATTTGTAAATATATTTTCAAGATTTATAAATATATTTTCGAGATTTGAAAACAAATGTAGTTGACTTTCTATGTGGAGTCTGCATTTGTGGATCCATTTTTTGCTTTCGTGTCGATGACGTAATTGTGAGACAGTCCTAGTGCAAACCACGATTTGTATAAATAAAAAAAAGATATATATAAATATAAATATATTTATAAATATTCAAACACAAAATACAAATACATTACGAAATACGAAAATATATTTATAAATGTTGAAAATATATTTACAAATCTCAAAAATATATTTACAAATGCTTGTGTATTTATATACATTCTATCATTTATTTGTATGTCGCATTTTTGTATTTGTATTTTGTGTTTGAATGAATATGAATGAATGAATATTTATTTATTTGTCATTGTCACAAGTACAACGAAATTGGTCCTCTGCATTTAACCCATCCTGTCATCAGGAGCAGTGGGCTGCACATTACTGCGCCCGGGGACCATCTCCATGAGATGCTTGCTTCGGCTTGGTCAGGACCTCAGCTGGAGAATCCTCCCACAGGTGGGTCTGCAGACACTGGGGGGTGAGGTGGGGTTAAGTGTCTTGCCCAAGGACACAACGGCAGCACTCATCTGTGGGAGCTGGGAACACATGCGGTCCACCCGTCAAGATTTGAACCGCCAACCCCTGGATCACCAGGCAAGCGCTCTACCACCTGAGCTACTGCCGCCCCTATTTATAAATGTATTTGTATTTATATATATCTTTTTTTATTTATACAAATCTTTATGAGACAAAATTATCTCCATACAACAGGAACATTGAATAATTCCAGAAAAAAAGAAGTTTACCGCACACTTGTTTGACTTTACTCTTATTCCTTTATTAGGCGAGAGCGAACAACGCGTTTTGCTTCTACAGCGTCATCAGGTTCCTGGAACTTGATGACGCGTTGTTCGCTCTCGTCTAATAAAGGAATAAGAGTAAAGTCAAATAAGTGTGCGGTAAACTTCTTTTTTCCTGAAACAATTTTTTTTGTTGAGCTGAGGTACCCGATAATCCTTGACATTTGTTTACATTTGATTGCGTCAATTTTTGTCGCCTCTGTAGACGTAGCAGCCAGGTAGAGGCAAGGGATGATGACGCAAATGGTAATCGAGTGGTGTCCCATTTCTTAGGGGAACATTCGTACCCCGAGCCCTCTCAGCTCGATATCGAGGGGCAAGACAAAGACGTAGATAAAGGGGTAGGGGAAGGGGTAAGACAGAGGAATGGGATGCAGTCTTAATCACTTCACAACCTGTCCTCCTGTCTATATCACAACAACATCTTTAGCGGTAATCTAACACTAATACTATCCTTAAAATTATGTCTAACTTGATCATGTCAGGAAACAGTCTATTTTTGAAGCTCAGTCAGTGGCACGAGCCTGATGGGGCGCTATAGGTAATCACGCTCACACAGGTGGACACCTGCCTCAACATATGCCAAGTCTGTAAACCCGGGGCCCGCATTATCCACTGACAGCTATTTTCTGCAGCCATTCTCACACAATTTGACCAGAGAATGCACACAGGTGTAAGTGGTGCTGTTAACAATAGCTACATTGAGGTCTGCCTGCCCGATGCTGTCTATCTTCGCATTGTACCGCTCCAAATTGGCATTCCTGGGACAATTAGATGGAGCAGAGCCTGTTGTTTCTATAGCCTCCCTGACACTTGTGCTTTCCCTACACTAATGAGCAATCAAAAAGAAAGCGCACTACAAAGGTTTGCGAGGACGAAATGAAATAATTAGTGTGTGATTTTATTAAATGGAAGCCTGGTTCCATTTCGCGGTGTGTTTTGGTGGCGTGCTGGGATGGCATGCTGCTTCAGACTAATGCCATAGTTGTTAATGTAATGAGAAACAATGGCTTTCCTGTGGTGGGAGTTGAAATGACAGCTCATACACTGCTTCGTAAAAAAGTGTCAGACCAAACCTGCACATTTCGCCAGAATGATGCTTGGGGTGTGGACTACATGGATCTCGATGTTTTTTTGTCTTTTTTTAAAGATTTAAGTCTTTATTTGGTCTCACACACAATGACACAAAGTGACTTCTGCATTTGACCCATCCTTTTCAGGTGCAGTGAGCAGCCATCTTTCGGCGCTCCGGGAGCAGTACCGTGAAGGGTCTTGCCCAAGGACCCACACTGGTTTTACTCATTGCCGGACAAATTACATTAATGGATTTAAACAACACATTTTTAGGAGCCTGTAAGTGTTCATGGTCCTGTTTAGGCATTTGTTTTTGAACAAATAATTGTCTCACTATTGATACTTTGCAGTGACATCACGCTGGGGGTGTTCTACGTGTATTTCTATGATAGAATGTTCGGCTGTTGCCATGGTGACACAATGAACACTGTAACTCCGGTCTGGTTTAGGTATTTGATTTTGAACAAAAAGGCGAGAGTGACTAACTGAAAAAGTGTCGGTTAATGCTAGCCAACTTGACTGTAATGTTATTCGAGAGGGACTTGTTTAACAGTAACAGAGCTTCAGACAGGGCAGTGCATGCAGTTAGCATCACACCCCCAGAGAATGTTGAGAATGCAGCTGCAAACTATCAACATCATCAGTCTAAAATGTGCAGTTGCCTGGATTTATATTACCTGCTGCCAAGGTCGTATAAGAAGGAGCTGGTAATTGGATGTAGCCATTTGCAGTACAACATGTTTTTGCATCCGAAGTGTGACTGGATGTCATCGGAAAATAAGTGTTTACAATAGTATTTATTTAATTCTCAGCTAAGGCAATTTGCTGACTGTTACTCTCCAGACTCGAAGCTCCCGTTTGCTGTTTTGTCAAAGAAAGCATATGGTCTAGACAAATCTGACATCTACATTATATGTGAGTTTGTGCAATGTGAGAAATTTACAATAATGTTGTAATTAGAGCTGGGCGGTATGACCAAAATAGATATAACAGTATTTTTATTTTATTTTATTTTATTTTTTCATGCATGACTAGGTGTTAACCCCATTTCCTAATAATTTAGAGAATAATTACTGCAATAAATTTGACTTGGTAAAACATATCTGGGTCCAGTGCTTTAATCATCTCCTTGAAGCTCCTTTCTCAACAGGACTACAGTAAGTGGTTCCATGTCTAAATGGGCAGTAATAGCGTTGGTAATATCAGACATCCCAAGTCTCCCGGAAGTTCCGGGAGTCTCCCGGAAAATTATAGTGGCTCCCTGATACCCGCAAGTCAGATAAAATATCCCGGATTTTAGACAATGTGAGGGGTTTTTTTTGGACTGTGCAGAGCGTGCACGCAAGATAATAACTCTTGTATCATGCACGGACTACTTCAAACGGAATGCGCACAAGAGGCTGGACGACATCTCCCTGAAATTAGTTTTTGGAACTTGGGATGTCTGTAATATCGTTCCACCGTAGGCAGTCCCCTTAGCAAACCCGTCTTTGAGTGACGTCTGAGTTGCTACAACTTTAGCCCGACAACATTTGTTTGATCAGCTTCAGATTTTTTAAAGCTGAAGTACTTCCTCACAACTGACACGGCTTCTCTTTTCAGTATAAATTCCTCTGTTTCTAACAACAACGTCCATGTTGTTCACCGCTCAACACACACTGCAGCCATGTCCCAGTTCGAGGGTTATTGATCCGTGTGCGTAATTTGCATGGTGCGTGTTGTTAGCATTAGGGTTAGCAGTGGGCGCGCACACGCTACTTCTTCTACGGGAGAAAATGGAGTCGGCGGCTGCTTCCCGTAGTTGCGAGACCTGTCGCATTTCGCAGACGGCCATGCGGTCCGTGGAGTCACCTCCTTAACTGCAGTCTGAGCCCCCTTCAAACCACGCTCCGAACTGGGGACGCGGCCGCAGTTTCGTTTCGTCACACAGAAGTAAGGCAGAAGGAAGTTGGTCGACGTGAGTTCAATACGTCGCCGATGACAAAATTGGTAAAAATTGCGGGAAAGTTGCGGGGATTGGTCAAAATTGCAACACTGCCCTGAATTCACGGGGATTGGCTGAAGTTGCGTTGAAGTTGCAAATCGCAACATCGCGAATTCCTGGAGGGTCTGGTCTATTACCATGAAGTAGCTGCTAGCAGGTGTGTCATCAGAATCAGAATCAGAAAGGTTTTATTGCCATATGTTTGAACATGTTCACAACATTAGGAAATTGCTTCGGTACTTGGAGCGGAATGAAATAAAATAAAATAAAATAGCAAAAAACTTAAATTAACATATTTACAAGAATACAAGAATGTAACAGTGCAGGTGCAGGTAATGGTCAGGTGCAAAAAGAAAAACCAGCACAGGGTCATGTGCCTGACACAGAGCAGAGGGTGGGGTCTTGTGACTGACACAGAGCGGGTGGGTGGGAAGAGTCCTAGTGTTATTATTGTTCAAAAGTACGACAGCAGAGGGGAAGAAGCTGTTTTTACTGATCTGTGTGAGATCAATAAAGGCTTATCTTATCTTATCTTATCTTATCTTATCTTTTATGGCGGGAGGGTCTGGTCCGAATGGACCGTAGCCTCCTGCCTGAGGGGAGCAGGTCAAAAAGTCCATGTCCAGGGTGAGAAGGATTGGATGCAATTCGACCTGCACGTGTCTGTGTCCTGGAGGTGTACAGGTCCTGCAGAGATGGAAGGCTGCAACCAATCACCTTCTCAGCAGAGCACACAACACTTTGCAGTCTCTGTTTGTCCATGGTTGTGGCTCCAGCATACCACACGGTGATGGAGGAGGTGAGGATGGACTCGATGATGGCAGTGTAGAACTGCACCATTGTCCATGCTGGCAGGTTGAATCTCTTTATCTGCCTCAGGAAGTACATTCTCTGCTGGGCCTTCTTTATGACGAAGGTGATGGTGGGCTCCCATTTGAGGTCCTGAGTGATGGTGGTCCCCAGGAAGCAGAATGAGTCCACAGTGGTGATGGGGGTGTGGGTCAGGATGGTGGGGGTGGGGGGGTGGGGCTGTGTGCTTCCTAAAGTCCACAATGATCTCCACTGTCTTCTGGGCATTCAGCAGCAGGTTGTTCTGGCTGCACCAGGACGCCAGACGGTCAACCTCCGTCTTGTAGGCAGACTCATCCCCATCCGAGATGAGTCCAATGACCGTGGTGTCATCTGTAAACTTGATGAGCTTGACAGACTGGTGGGAGGAGGTGCAGCAGTTGGTGTACAGGGAGAAGAGCAGTGGAGAAAGAACACAGCCTTGGGGAGAGCCGGTGCTGATCGTCCGGGAGTCCGAGACATTCTTACCCAGCCTCACGTGCTGCTTCCTGTCCGTCAGGAAGTCAGTGATCCACCTGCAGAGAGGATCAGGCACGTTCATCTGGGAAAGCTTGCCTTGGAGGAGGTCTGGGCGGATGGTGTTGAAGGCAGAGCTGAAGTCCACAAACAGGATCCTGGCATAGGTTCCCGGGGAGTCCAGATGCTGCAGGGTGAAGTGTAGAGCCATGTTGATGGCATCGTCTACAGATCTGTTGGCTCTGTAGGCGAACTGCAGGGGGTTTAGGAGGGGGGCCGTGCGGGTCTTGAGGTGGGGGAGAACCAGGCACTCAAATGACTTCATGACCACAGACGTCAGAGCCACAGGTCTGTAGTCATTAAGTCCAATTAAGTCCAGTGATCCTAGGCTTCTTGGGGACAGGAACAATGGTGGAGGTTTTGAAGCAGGCAGGCACATGACAAGCCTGCAGTGAAGAGTTGAAGATGCCCGTAAACACCGGGGCCTGCTCATTGGCGCAGTGTCTCAGGGTGGCAGGAGAGACACTGTCTGGGCCAGACGCTTTCCAGGCATTCATCCTTTTGAACTGCTTCTTCACATCTGCCTCATGAATGTGAAGGGGTGGAGATGGCTCTGGTGAGGGGGAAGCGGGGGCGGTGGGGGGATAAGTGTCCAGGATGCAAATTATCGATTAATTCATTAATCTATAGTTGATTGACCTTATCGATCGACTTACGATTAATTGATAAGCGGCATTTTTCACCTGAATTTTAGTGTTTCAATAGGGTCTTTAAGAATATAAGCTATAGTATACATAACACTGAGTCAAAAATATATCATAGTATTATTAAATTGTATATTCCTCAGTTAATTATTCCTTAGTAAAAAGCACACAAATGTATTGATGCTGAATAACAAAATACATTCTTTATTGAAAATAAATTGAGGACGTTTTTTGTAAAAGCTCCGTGATATGAAATGATAAAAAAAATGAATTGATCGGGGAAATCATTTCACTCACACACACGCAGAGTCGCACACACACACACACACTGGCACATGGGCCGGACAGCAGGCTGCTTCCACTGCGCTTTCACGTGGAGCCTGCTACGCGGCCCGGAGCGGAGGAGCACGTGTTCACGCAGACAGCGGGACGCGGAGTGAACCAAGCGGCAAAAATTGGGTTCGCAGGAGAACATTTTGCACTGCTTCTAGATCCGGCCGCGTATGTAACGCTATGGTCCTTCTCGCGAGTGGGTTCGCATCTCGTGTTCACATTCCAGAATAGCGCCCTCTCCTCTAGCGATTAGTTACAATTAATGCATTTTAATCGACCAACGTCTTGATCGACAATTAATCGTAAGTCGATTAATTGTTGACATCCCTAGTTCAGGTAGTCTCTATTGTTGGGACGGTTGGAGGTGTGAGAGCTGCTTGATGGCTCATCAAAACGACAGTAGAAGTCGTTTAGACTGTTGGCTAGAGGCAGATCATCGGTGGAGTGTGGAGTTTTAGGTTTGTAGTTCGTAATTTTCCTAAAACTCCTCCACACAGAAGCCAAGTCGTCCTCTGAGATCTGCTGCTGCATATTGTCCGAGAACTGGCGTCTAGCAGTGCCCACTTCTCTGCTAAACCTGTACTTGGCATCCTTGTAGAGGTCTCTATCTCCACTTCTGAAAGCCTGCCTTTTTTCTAGCCACAGCCGTTTGAGTTTGGGAGTAAACCAGGGTTTGTCATTGTTATAACTCACCCAGGTGTGTGATGGCACAATGCTGTCCTCACAGAAGTGGATATATGAGGTGACAGTGTCTGTGTACTCATCCAAACTGTCAGAAGCAGCTCTCATAGCGTCCCAGTCTGTAGTTTCCAAGCACGTACACAGCTCCTCCATAGCCTCGCTACTCCACCTTTTTGTAGTCCTCACGAGTGTTTAGAGTGTTTCAGTCTTTGTCTGTATGCGGGGATAAGGTGGATCATTATGTGGTCAGAAAGTCCGAGTGCAGCGCGAGGCACCGCGTCATAAGGCCCACTTATCGTGCTGTAACAGTGATCCAGCGTCCTCTCCTCTCTAGTTGGGCATTTGATGTACTGTCTGTATTTGGGAAGTTCCTGGCTTAGATTGGCTTTGTTAAAGTCCCCAAGAACAATGATGAGAGAGTCCGGGTATGTCCGCTCCATACACAGTATTTGTTCTGCGAGCGCGCACTGAGCCACATGCACGTCCGCGTCCGGCGGGATGTAAACAGCGGCCAGAATGTACGAAGCGAACTCTCACGGACAGTAAAATTCATTAGATCGAGAACTACTAACGTCATTAAGTCATCAAAAAGCAGTGCTCTACAGACACACAGGCATCTGTCCCAGGACCTCTGTCTAAATAAAATCTTAACGTTCTTCTGTGGTTTCTTTTCCGCCCTGTCTGAAGTGGAGCTGTGGATTTAAAGGAAACGGGCCATGTGAGTCCAGGGCAGCAGGCACTTATCACTACATTCATGCCCAAATGAGCTAACATGCCCGCTTTGCCTCATAGATATCACTGGGATGATTTAATAAAATTATACGCACTCCAAAGAAACATGGATGCTGCGTATTAAACAAAGTATTAGGTTTATTAAGGCTGGGTCCTTGCAAAGCACGCCCACATCACCACATGTTAACATATAACCACCAACACATTCTTAACACTGGCAAATCCTGTGGATAGATGCACATCACACCAGCGAGCAGTGGATATTTTTTCATTTGTACCAAAATGACTATGCTACACTGCTGAATACTACGCGTTAGGTTAGTACAGAGCAGTGGGTGTGTGGCGGTGAACACAGGGCATGATAGGGCGTATTGTAAATAAGTTATTAAAGATTACTCAAACATTAAAGAATGCAAATGAGAAAGGGGAACAGCCAGTGAATGTATGCTGAAGCACATTTCCTGTATTCCTGTGTCAATAACTTAGAAATCCTTTTCGATTTTGATAGAATGACTTTTTTTTGTTTGATTTAAACTAAATCATAATTATAGCCCTCCATTGCCATTAGATTATTATATTAATATTTGTTATTTTTACACAAGGTGAATACATCATTTGAAAATGCATGTTAATAGGCAGACTTACCGCCTTATTAAGCATTACAAAGTTATTTCTGTTTGTGCAAAGAGAAGAGTCAATTGCAATTAGAGTTCGAAGGAGCCACTTTGCGCTCATGCTCACTTCCTATTTGGAACGCTGCTGCTAGAGCTATGTCTATTTATACAGTCTATGAGACTCCCTCATAGACCTACTGACAATCTACGATCCAGTCAGGACCTCTGCCCACACCTCTCCTGTGGCCCCAAAAAGCAATCATATTTCTCACTCTGGAACCTCTGCAGTCTAAAACTGAAGTGTCACTCTTTAAGCCACATCTAAAGAAACACATTTTTAGGCAGGCAATTGACACACTGTTTTGAATGACATCTGTATTTGTGTTTTATTGCATGGCTGTTTTTATTGCCTCTGTGAAACACCTTGTTCACACTTTGGCTGTTGGAACGTTCTGTACTAATACCACTGCTGGGAGGTATCTAAATACATGTACCAAAAATATATATTCAGTAAACACATTTTGCATTCCAGGACAGTTACCTGTCCTACAATCAAAGGAATACATTGTGGTACTTGATCACACACTTTAGGTTAGCTACACAGTATTGGTAAGAAAAATAGAAAACACAACTCTTGTGGTTAATGGTTTGCAATTTTTCCAGCCCCGCCCAGGAATCTCTAGAAGTCAGCCTGTCTGTGTTTGAAGTATGACTAAATAAGCATATAATTAAGCAAGGATACAGTGATAAAACAGGAAGAGAAGGGCTTTAATAAGGATATAATAACTTGAGCAGAATCTGGGAAAGAACCCAAATGGAAGCACTCTAACTCTCACCATCTGTAGGTTATCTTCATCCACTCGAGCGCATTCAAGCCAATTTGTCATTATCAGCTGCATATCATTCTGCCTTCTTTACAGATCATCCTTTGAATCATTTCTACAGATGGGACCATTTAAGCAGCCCCCTTTTAAGAGCTCTTACTGCACATGGACCTGCTCGTTGGAAAACCAAGTCATTTTTGCATTGGAATTTGCTCACATTTCCTAATGAAGTACTTCCAGTCTGTGTGCAGAGGAAGGTCATGGATTGGTCTATTACAGTCTCAGCACTCACCATTGATTGGCCTTTGCAGCTCGGTCATCTTTGGCCCAACAGCCCATTGCAAAAGGTTAAGTCTAATCTGAACCCAGCTCTTTGCTTGTCTTTCTTGAATGATTTAAAACTTGTCTGAGTCTTAAAGGTGCACTATGTAACCTTTCTAATGGAGAGTTTGCCACTACTTGCTTTGCCTGGTATGTTTCATTAACTTTGCACAGCAAGATGGATTCTCGCGATATTTGTAAGTTCACAAACTCTCGAGAATCCATCTTGGCATAAGCTCACTGTAAGGGTATGTTAGGTGTTTGTCTAAACGTATCCTGAAGTATTGTTTGATCTGTGCTGCTGTCCTGGCCAGGATTCCATTGAAAAAAGATTACTGTTATTTGGTCAGGTCCTAAAGGGTTTATTTTGTAGTGTGATGATTATATGCCACAACAAACAGTTGCAGTAGGGGGTGTATCAAAGAATATTAAATGCATTAATCAGGTGGCACTAGTCCTTCGAGGTAGCCAGTGCCATCTTCATTGCGGAACATGAACATGCCTTTTTGTTTGCAGCAAATATAGATCTGTGGCCTGGTATACCGAGTACAGACTTTTCCTATACTTTACAAATGTTTACTCTGTTTACTCCTCCCCACGAGTTCCATGAACATGATTAACCTGTAAGATAAATGTATTGTTTGTCCATATAAAGCTTCTGGATAAGATTTCTGTGTAATCCCTCAGGTAGGTTCCATCGCAAAAATAAGTGCACATGAGCACACGAAAATTGAACCTTTTACAGAAATGAATGGACTTTATATCATATTTTAGCTCCAAAACATTTCCTAAATTCTCCATTGAAATAAATAGGATCCCCTTTTAACGGGAAGTAGCACCATAAGAAAGCGCAGTTTAGGAGCATTTAGAGACAAACGTGGGCGGGTGGAGTAAGGTGAATAGATCTGTGGGTGATTCTAACTCAAGTTATATATATTAAAAAAAAAAATCAGGTGTCAAAATTCAAATATACACCATAACTCACACTTTTCAAGGACGACAGCACCCTCACCATTTGAGTGGTATCCTGGTGCAGTGGCAACAAACTGAACAACATCCAGAAGACAGTGGAGATGATTGTGGACTTCAGGACTCATGAACACTTTGTAACAACTGGCATTTACACACAATACCTATATCAATCAGAATTAGTCCAACTCTTGCTTCTTTTAAAACACATCTTAAAATATGGCTGAAAAGAAATCAAAACTGTAATCATATAATACAATAGCCATGACATACAAGAAGCACGCACACACACACACACACACACACACACACATACACACACACACACACACACACACACACACACACTTACATGCACACACTACAAAAATCCACATCGTAAATAGAATAAGGCACCTTAATAATAGGCACCTTATTACGCACACTGAGAAGCACCTTTTAATTTGCACTTTAGGCTAAGCCCATCAATTGTATTTTTACTGTAATTTATTGAATTATATGCTACTATTGTATAGATACTAAATTGTTTTTATGTTTATGATCATAACACATGTACTTAATTGTCTAATGTCTGCAACTGCAACATATTTTCTATTGTTTGCTATATCTTTATGTCTGGGACTACGGATAGACATTAGCACTGTGCTAAATACGTCGGTTTGTGTGATCTTATACAAATTGTGCGTTCATTAATATGCATTGTCCCTTCCAAATAAACGAATAAAAAAAATAAATAAATAAACAAATGACTTCTGCAGTCTGTTGCTGACATATGCTAATTTTCCACAGTTGTTCTGTTCATAATGGATTTTGTATGGCATTAAGTTTGTTTGAGGTATTCTTTCAACAAAATGTGAACAAAAAATTTGAAAAACTTCACTCCTAACTAATGGACTAATAGCAACATTTAAAATAATTCTGAATGACTTTAGAAATGATTTGGAGTTTTATCAAAAGTATCACATAAACCCATATCATATCTTTCCTCTGTAATCCTCTTCTAATTGATTCTGTGGTACAGCAGTAGAGTGCAAACCTCCTCAGTGGATTTTCTCGAGATTCACCAGCTTAATGAAATGCTAAGTGTATTACAGACGTCATTTGGGTGACAGTGGCTACATACATTTGTTGAGTTTTAGTTTTCAGCTCAGAGCCAGAGCAGCAGCTCGGACTTTGTGTGTGGAATACATTTATCCACTCCCATGCGCTAAAAAGACACATTTTGTATAGCAATATAAAATGATTGATAGACATAGGCAGATTGAATAGTTGGTAGTTCATAATTTGCACAGACAGGCAGTAACATTAACAGTAGAAATAAGTAAGTGGCTACAAAGCCATAGCCTAGTCTATTGAGTACACACTTTTCCAGTACTTTACAAAGATGTGTACTCTGGGACATCTCTCTCTGAGTTCCATAACTGTGACTGACAGGTGGAGCTATAAGGTAAATGCATTGGTTGTCCATATCAAGCTTCAGGATAAGAGGTCTGTGTAATCCAGGGGTGGGCAATTATTTTCCCCAGGGGCCAAATGAGAAGCAGAAAATATTGTGGAGGGCCGGGCCAAAGGTTTGAAGTCTACTCTGGTTATTAATTTTATTTCTACGTTGAAATCAGTAAATGGCATTGTTTACAGAAGCTGGTAAGTTATGTGTTATTATTAAATAATGAGAGAGTGACACTGAATTTATTCAGTAAAATAATTCAAAACAATGGTAAACGTGAAACATTTGTAACTCATTTTCAGTCACATTAACCCTACAATGCTTTCTGAGTTTAAATGTATTAACTTTGAATTAAGACACCACAATGTCTTTGTTTGCCAAATAATATAATACAAGATATGTCACAACATTTTTTTGTCCAACTGCCAAACTGTGTAGAAAAAAAGTCAAAGTTAGCATGTTTTACTGGTTTTTTTTCTTGATCAGTGAGAGAAATCTTGTCTCTGTTGAGCTTTAACAAGTGCATCAAAGTCAGGTTCATGTTTGAGGTGGAGATGTGAAGCACGTCCAACAGATGATCGTCAGTACAATTGCATTATGTACAATTTTGAAAGTAGTTTTTTTTTCTTCATTTCAAGCAACCTTTCGCGGGCCAGTCAGAGTCGGCTCGCATTTGACCCCGGGCCTTGACCCCGGGCCTTGAAATGTCCGGGTCTGGTGTAATCCCTCAGTCGTCCAAGTAAGTGCCGTTGAAAATCAAAGTGGAAGTGGGTGAATACATTTTGCCACACATTCAAGTATACTTCTTCAATTCTGGCAGGGTTCTGGTAAGTTACTGTATTATATCTGTCTGAAGGACTACATTAACACTGAAACTAACACACCGTCTTTGTTTACAGTAAGGACTTTTTTATTATGAGTTAAAGGTGCTCTATGTAACGTTTGGTTAGGGGCCTGTCCCCTGCTTGTTTTTCTGAATATGTGTCACAGCTCTGCCTGTAATGTTGCACAGTATGACATTAAACAGCTCTACATTACATTCATTTAATTACAGGTGGTTTTATAGCTAAAAAATAGCTAGAAAAACAGACATTCTTAAAGAGCTCACTTTAAGAATGTCTGTTTTTCTAGCGCTCCACAGATCTGACCTGTAACTTGGTCTGGTTTGCTCACCATGGTGATAGAAAGGTTTAAAGCCATACTGTGAAACATTCCAGACAGAGCAATAATATCTCCATGGAGAAAAGCACCTGATGGACCCTCCATTTGAAAAGTTACACAATGCACTTTTAAGTCCACTGAACTACCTCAACTACCGCAGTTTTTGTTGACTTTAATAAAAGATGAGTGTGCTAGTTTCAGTGTAATTAGCCCCTTCCTGCAGACAGATATAAGGCAGCAAAGCAAAAAAGGTAAAAAATAAAATAAAAATAAACGTGATAAAATGTGATGGAGCATGTGTCTAGGCTTGCCAGACTAACAAACACTATTTTTCACTCCATTAAGTAGTCAGCGTTGGAGGCACAAAATGCGTACTGTTATGTCCACTGGATTTATGCACGTCTTTGGGGAGTGAGACATGCACACATCACAGGAATATTGTTTGTACCCGCCATAAAAAATGAACTTCAAATCATTTTGTTATGGTAAAGGCTTGTCCCACCTGTGCTTTCAAATATGACTTTCATTTTACCTTTGACAAACCCAATTATTTATTATCCCATTCAAGTCATAGAAAGTGGCAAGTACAGAGCAGATTTCCTTAGTAAAATATATTTGTGTGTAAATCAGGTTTAAGGCGACGCACGTGGGTCTGTGGGGAGTGCAGCTGTAAAAGCTTTGGCGTCCCTGCTGATACTGTGTGAATGGACTCTCAGGTTTGAACAAGGATCATCTCTTCTCACATCAGGGGACCAAGTCTGGACCACAGCGGGAGACTTGGCTTACTAGTATATTATGTGCCCTTCTGGTTTAAAGCTTGCCTGGTTTACACCTGACAATATCACAAGTGAGATATGGTCTGGAAGCCACCTTCGAAATATCTCATACCGGAGGTGTGGTTTACGATTGCCAACGGCCGTTTATTGGGTGTTATGAATGTCTATCATTTGGCGTATACGTAGCCCATAGCCAATCATGTCAGTTGTCAGTTCAAACTACAAGCTTCCGTTTGTAGTACGCGTCACCGTCTTGCCACCCCTCCCTGCTCTCTGATTGGCTCCCAGAATCAGGAGAGCTCGCTTGCCATAGTCGCCAGGCTGTCTTTCAGATCGGAACGAACGAAAGCAGCCTGGGATTTCCCAGGTTAGTTTAAAGCTGCACTATGTAACATTTCATAGAGAGAGTATGCCACCAAAAGTTACACAGTGCACCTTAAACATATTTATTTCCATGGAGCCAGGCAGGGGATGCCAAAAGGCCAAGTTACAAACAGTTTTATTTCAGAGCATTTGTGTGGTTTCCAAGAAAACTCAAATCCCAATATTGAAGTTGTATAGGAAACCGAGGAAACCTGTACACAGATATGGGGAGAACATGCAAATTCCACACAACACCCAACCGAAGATGTTCTAGCTGCAAGGGTGACCAACCACTGTGCCACCCTGCCAACAAATGATTACTGTGAGATCTGGTGGGATATTGTCTTCAGTTCATCATTTATGGCGCAGGGCTTATGTACTTGGGGGCAGGCAATAACCAACTTTAATTGGACCATACGGAGCAGAGACGATCAACATAGATAATTTCCATCTACTTCCATAATTAAAGAGGGGTGTGAATTTTTTAGGCCCAAGCCCCTACAGGGCCTATTGCTTTCGCAAAGATGAGTGCATTGGCTCATTGTTGTCAACTGTCTGTAGTTGAGCGCCCCCTGCATGAACCGCAGTATGCTAGCAACCCATGCCAAAGGCAGTAGTGGTAGCATGGGGACTCATGAGAGCTTTCAAAAAGTGTATAATATGCTGTTCCCATGTTAACGGATATATTGTTTTTGCTCTCTATATATGTATATTTTGATTATTCTGCTCTTTGAGCTCCAATTTCACCCCCTGAACATAAACATTTAAAGGTGCACTATGTAATTTTTCTGGTGGAGGATGTGTTGGCCTGGGCAGCCAAACCAGAAGTCCACCATCAGTCCGCGCAAAAAGTTATGAAAAATGGCAGGGTTAGGTTCGGAGTTATGGTTAGATTTGGGGCTGTAGTTAGGGTTACGACTAGGGTTAGGTTTAAGGTTAGGAATACGTTTAGGGTTAGGCCTAGCGTTAGGGTTGGTTCTAGGGGTTAGAGTTGTAGTTGAGGTTTACAGTTATTATGGTTAGTGTGGGGCACAGTGTTTTCGGGGTGCAGCATTTGCGGGTGCGGTGGGTGTACGCCGGCTGAGGGCCGTTCGACGCCACTTGCGGCTTTAATTTTCTTTCCTTTTTGAAGCACAGAAAAAAATGCACATTTTCAACATTTATAGTAAAGACTGGGGTGAACTATATGTAAAGAAAGCAAGCACATAACATTTCAAATTGGTTTCTTTCTTGGCTGTGTAATACTGAAAGAAATATTCTGTTGTGATCTTTTGAATCAACATAAATTCTGATTGTAGATATGTATTCCTTTTTTGGATGCCTATCATGGCAAATGTTGATTTCATATTTTATATAATTATTTACGTATGGAGTTTCTCAGGGATCAGTCCTGGGGCCAATAATAATGTCACCAAATATCAAAATCATTTCTATTATCATATTGATTATTATTATCATTATTTCCTTTCATCAGTCCCAAACTATCGGGATAACTTTTTTTCCAAGCATAAAATTGTTAGTCTTTCTTTTCATCTTCTGCTGCATTATACATGCAAAAAGTTATTTCCAGCTTTTATAATTAAAACCAAACTCAGGCGTTCTGACATACCATGGAACTACTTTTGTGTGAATATTCCAACTAAAACCACAAACTCTTGGGGCTGCATCTTTCATATTCCTACTCCTCAGATGTTTCAGTTCCCTGTGTTCATCTTATATTCGCTTCATTTGGTCTACTTCATTATAACAGAACTGTGTCTTCATGGACAATGTTGCAAGGCCCTATTAGGATGGAAAAGGATAAGAATGGAGCTTCAACTATAGTTGTCACATGTTATCTTGCATATATATACTATAGTTGTCACATGTTATCTTGCATATATATAAGCTATGCAAAGGATCTTCTGTCTGTCTAATTGCAAGCCTCTACAATGAATCCTTACATGTGAAACGGTTTTGTGTATTTTTGCACTACCTGCTGATTCCCATGCACACAAAAATCATTTTTGTTTTCTCCACTGCGGCACAGCTTCCAGTTTTATTAGTGCCACTTGCAGGCTGCAAATTGAAAAGTGTTTTGTGGAAATATGAAAAATTTCAAATACATTTTCATTCACCTCATTCAAGCAATTACAATCCATAACAGATTTATTGTTGCGTGGTCACATTTATGCTTCTATGGAGATTTGGAAATGGTGATTAGTTTGCCTCTGCTGCTCATTGCTTGGCTTTAGTTTGTGATATGTCATCTGTGTAATCTTAAGCAGCTGACTGAAACTCATTATCATTTTCAAACAGATGAATTATTATTTATTTTTTTTAAATCAATAAATGCTGTGGGGTAGATGTTTCAGACAACATGCTAAACGCTTGAGGACAATTCTGTTTTTAGAAAGGTACGTCTTTGTTTGCCAGTGCTAGTGCTAAATTCAAAACCTAGTAAATGTTTAAATAATGTCATAAACTGAAATCATCTACACCTAAAAAAAAGCCTCTTTACTATTTTGCTGTTATGTTATATTTAGCGTTTTAATAGGCTGAAACACAAAGATGTACCTTTTTAAAAACAGAAGTGCCCTCCAGTGAAGGTTTCTGCTCATTTGTAAAGTGTTTAACCGTGACATCCAGTAGGCAGCTCCGTGTTCGCAGCCTGATCGGTCTGGATTTTGTGATTTTAGTCAACTCAGCAAAAACCTTATAGGGATTGCATTACATTACAACTAGCTGGCTGCCTTTGTGCACAGAGCCTCATGTGAACAGTGTGGGGGCTTTGGGTGTTTTGCATTTACCCCAACCACCACATGCACAGTTAGTGTTGAACAAACTGTTCAAATAGGACAGCAAAGAGTTACATTTATCAAAAAGGAAATATTTCAAGATTCAGGGCCTGTTTACATGAGAACGCTTGCAGGTAAAAACGACAAAATGTTTTATTTGAAGTGCCTTTCGTTTAGACGGTGACAGCGTTTTGGCGCCTTAAAAACGCAAAAAGAATAAACCGCCCTCCAAAGTGGAAAACTTATAATAATAATAATAATAATAATAATAAAAATGTATTTATAATGCACTCCACATTTGACCCCAAATCTCAAAGTGCTACACTTGCAACAATAAAAGAACATTAAAAACATCATAAAACGTTGTAAAAGAACATAAAAAGAACAATTAAAAACATCATAAAATATTTTATGCTTTTCTAAAAAGATAGGTCTTGAGTCCTTTTTTAAAAGTTTCCACCGTCTGTGGGGCCCTGAGGTGGTCAGGTAGGGCATTCCACAGACGGGGAGCGGCGGCTTCAAAGGCTCGGTCCCCCATGGTCTTGAGCCGTGTCCTGGGCGGGAGCAGACGGTGCTGTTGGCCTGACCGGGTCCTGGCTGAGGTGTACAGAGTGAGCAGGTCTGTGAGGTAGGTGGGGGCATCACCGTGGAGACAGTGGTGGGTGTGCAGGAGGATTTTGTATTCTATACGGAGGTGTACGGGGAGCCAGTGGAGGGTGTGGAGGATGGGGGTAATGTGCTCATGTTTCCGCACCCTCATCAGGACCCTGGCAGCGCTGTTTTGGACATACTGGAGCTTTTGGATGCTCCTGCCAGGGATCCCGATGAGGGGTGCGTTGCAATAGTCCAACCTGGAGGAGATAAAGGCATGGACGAGCTTCTCTGCAGCCGGGAGGGACAGTGAAGAGCGAAGTTTAGAGATATTACGGAGGTGAAAGAAGGAAGTTTTGCAGATGTGGGTGACATGATTGTCGAAGGAGAGGTGGGGGTCAAACTTGACCCCAAGGTTTGTAACAGAGGGAGAGAGGGGAATGCTGTGGCCAAAGAGTGAAACAGAGGTGACAGGAGAAGAGTGAAGTTGATGAGAGGTACTGATTTGAATGGCTTCAGTTTTTGAGCCATTCAGCTGCAGGAAGTTTTGGCTCATCCACGCCCCCATCTCCTCCAGGCAGGAGTTTAGGAGGGCGACAGTGGCAGAGGGGGAGGCAGAGGGGGTGACCTTGAGGTAGAGCTGTGTGTCGTCAGCATAGCAATGGAAGTTGATTCCATGCCTGTTGACGACACACCCAAGGGGGAGCATGTAGATGGTGAAAAGCGTGGGGCCGAGCACGGAGCCCTGGGGAACCCCACAGGTAACAGTGTGGGGGCTTGATTTAGCATCCCCCAGGACTTGAAAACACTCCGCCGTAGCATTTTCGTCTACACTGCCCAAGACACAAAACTCAAATCTGCTGACGTCGCATACGGGTTTACATCACATTGGTCCATATATCAGTGAACTTTGTTCGGCAGGACTCCCAGTCCACACCTTGTTGCTTTATAGTCTAACATGGTCTGAAGCAATAGTTGATCTTCTTCGTCTGACCACAAGAATTTTTTTTTTTGCTACTGGTAGCCATGTTTTGTTTTGTTTTGGCGGCACAGATGAGAAGAATTATTATTATTATTTCACTCCTAGCTGTCATGAGGAGCAGACACACTTTTCTCTTCCTCCTTCATCTTTGCTCCGTTTGATGTTTTATTTCTCTCGTCTCGTCTTTTTTTCTCCTGTTGAAACAGATTTTTCAAATCCTAAATTATGAATTGGATAAAGCTGGTCCCTACGCTTTTTTTTCACGGAGGAGCGCCGGTCTGGAGAGCCGGTCAGCCCTATGGGAACGTGCTGCCTGATACACAAAGGACACGTCGTGTGCCTGGCACCGCTGTTACCGGAGGACACGGAGCGATTACTATTGGAATGTTGATGGCAGGACATCTGGATTGGCCTGGGGGATGTTTTCTGACCCATCACTAATTGGAGCCGAGCGAATAAAAGAGCCCCGATCCGCCGGTCACGGGGAACTGCGAACTCGGGGGGGCAACATCAAAAGGAAAAACACAGGTGAACATTTCATCCATCTGTGGGATCCACCTGGCGCTAGATAACATTGCGGATAAATGAATTTGGAACTGTGGGGAACAGCGGCTCAGTCCGTATTCATTATCATACGTGCCAGGGGGAGGATTGCGAGTCGCACAGACCTGCATGAAGTGGGGACCTGACAGAAACCAGAGTTCTGGCAAATTGTCTGTTCACCTGGGTTCTAAAATGTATCGATTATGTTAAATTCCTCTTTTGTAATCAATTCTCCTGGAAAAATGTGATTCAACTGGACTTCACTTTGTTTTGACTGCATCTTCTGCACAAACACATCCAAGGCCGCCAGCTGCCGCTTATCTCACAGACTCTACAAAAATATTGCCACACACTATTGGACTCACACTCACATGTCTATTTTTAGGATGTCTGCTTCTTCTTCTTCAGTTTTCAATCAATTTCATTTGATTTCTGATCTCTTCCCTTGCCCCACACCCTTCCCTCTTGTCGCCAAAGAAAAAAACACTGTATGTTACCTCTCCAATTGTTTTCTGTCATTACATGTTGTGTATAATTCTATTGATTGTATTGCATCTTTTCTACTCTGCATCTCCCAGTCGGCAGCGCGCGCAAGCGCAGCGGCCCCTCCCCTAGCCACTCGATACTGTCCTGCCTGGTTAGTGGGGAAACTAAATTTCGAATTCACTCTATGTACATGTACATATGATTGTTTTTCGACAATAAAGCAACTATGACCTTCTATGACCTATAAGAAGGAAGATTCTACACATGCGTGCGGACATAGTGATAATGTCATCAGCACCACCTATATGCACATGCAAATATGACACAGCAAAAAAGATAATGTCCATCTGTTTTCCCAAGGCAGGTGACACAGAATATAAAATACAAAATGGTTACGCGTGACATAATCCAGAACAGTAATACGCTAAGATTAAAAGTGTTCACAGACTTGATTATCCTTCATCTGTGTAAAATGTAGTTCTCATATTGTCAGTGGGAGATGGGTTTTAACAAAGATTTATTTGTATTTACTTATTTTTCCATACATTTTTCTTTGTACTTATTTGTATGTCATTTTGGTTCTATTATTGTTAAAACATTCAACTACTAAAAAACTGCAAAAGAAATTTCCAATTGTAAATTAAGTGCAACACCCCCACAAACATGGACTGATAAATCTGGCTCTTTGTCTGTGTCAACCATCACTGTCAGAATCTGTACAATTCTTCCACAAAGATTATAATCCCAGAGAAAATACAACAAGGAACAGACTAATTTTTCTCTGGCGTCTTCTCACTCCCATCTGTCAGGGAGTTCCATCAGTGAATGCCAACATCCCGTTGGCCGATCCGTAGTCTGTGAGTCACATTTGTTATTATTGTAGACTTTTATCGGCCTGCAGCTGCACTGGCTTTGATAAGTAAGGGACAAGAGCTTTTTCACTGTAATGTCCACGGCCTCAATGGAATAGGTATATTTAAATGAAGTACGGGAATTCTGTGAAAAATAAGAATGTATCACTGTCTGGATACTATTTTATTTTTGTATTCATTTATTTTCAATGGTGTACTTTGTTGGCATTTCTAAAGGAGATGTAGACATAGACCTGGAGATATTTCTTTCACAGATGAATCACCGCTTCACATCCAGCCATGTGGGTTCTTCATTTGTCTTATTACAATTACAATTGTGTCAGATAATAATACTCAAGGATACAAGAATACCACATTGATAGAAGGCTGCATTTAAAGGGCCTATACCACATTATTTTCTGATCTATGTTTTCATCTTGTTTTCAAAAACATACCTGCAGTTGTGTTTTGTTTCATTCACACATGCTTAACACACAAACCCTGCATGAGTTCTTCTCAAACTGAAAGCATGCCGTTCCACTTTGTGATGTCATGTGTTAATATAGGAAGTGCTCCATTGTGTTACTTGAATCATTTGGATGATTACTGTTTGCACTGTTTGCACTATATTAACCATGTTTACTCTTCCTGTTTGCACTATATCAACCATGTTTACACCCCGTTTTTTACTACTGACAGTTGCACATAAAACCAATGTTGCACATTATCTGTAAATATGCACATAGCACCTCGCCTATATTTTTCATAGTGTATATTCTGTAAAGATTGTTTCTATTTGATTATACTTTTTTACATGCTTCTCTTATCTTATTAATTTTTTATTTATCTATTTTAATTTTTTTTTTTTTTTTTGCTCCTGGCATCCAGGGTGGGCAGCAAAGTAAGAATTTCATTGTACAGGGAAACGTGTTTCTTTACTGTGCATATGGCAATAAAAGCTTTGAATTGAATTGAATTACAGCGCTGGAATTGTCAATCTCAAGTGAACTAAAGGTAAAAGGTTAAGCTGTTAACTTGAAATCTACCACTATATGACATTTTGAACTTTGGAGGTGTAGACAGAACAATAAGAAAAGATTACTCAAACGTGTGTGAATGAAACAAAACGCATCTCCGGGTATGTTTTTGAAGAGGTATTTTAACATAAAAGCTTCCAAGAGTCCATTTTGCCTAATACAGAACCTTTCCACCATATACCTGATTTTTTAAAAATGTGAAAAACAGAAATCATTTTAAAACATTTGCAGCTGTTCAAACCTATTCCTCACTTTCTCGACACATTCCTGGCAGCCAAATTCTCTACGGCAACGAGCTTGTAAGCACTTTTCACCATTTTCAGAAGCAAGAGCAGAGTTTTTAGCATACGATAAAAAATTCTTACATTAGATGCAGCCAGTAAACTGATCTCATTTTGACCTTAAAGCGCCTCTATTACGCACATTTTTGATCTGTTATAATATTTCTTCATCAAAAACATACCTGGAGTTTTGTTTCATCCACAAATAACAATAACAATAACACAATAATCCTGCATATTGAGGCTCTTTTCTTCTCTAACTAAAAACACTCAGTTCCATATTGTGATGACATTAAGTGGTAATGCAGGAAGTGATCTACTGTGTTTTTAAACTCCATACACCTTCACTAGAACCATTTAAACATATAACTGCTATACTTTGTAGCGTATTGTAGAAAAAGCAGTTCAATTGAGCTGTTAACCCTAAAACTACCACTAAATAACGTCATTTTGAGCTTTGGGGATACAAATAGTCTACAATGAAGAATAACTCAAACAAGTGTGAATGAAACAAAACACAATCCAGGGATATGTTTGAGGAGGTAACAACATTCTAACACGGCTAAAAGCAACAAGAATCCATTTAGCATAATATATGACCTTTTAAGAGCTGTTTTTATTACATTTTATCTGTAGTGGGAGCAAAACAAATTTGACTTTATTACACAAAAAACTCTAAGCTGTAAAAGATGAACAAAATTCAAAAGTATCGTAAGTCCTCCAAGATCTCTGCTCAGTGCGATAAACTTTAATGCCAGTTGGATGGAGGTTGTAAAACGGGGACAGCCAGATATATGTTCTTCAGTCCTCTTTCTCCCTGGTTTAATACAAGACAATGAGTGCAGCACCAGCCTGCAGGCACCAGGCTATCCAACAGAGAGTGGGCTTCTGTACTTCATTCTGTGGAGTGTTAGACAATAGCATGGTATACAATACAATATGTCATAGAATACTTTGAAACATCCAGCTAATATGTGCAGGATGTTCTGAAGCCATCAAAATATAAGAATTACTAACTAACCACGGAAGACAAAGCGTCTTCAGAATATTGCCTATATGTTGCTTTGTAATACATTTTCATAGGCTAAGGCTGTGGTGTTTTGTATGGCAGGTAAGAGTTCTCATACATTGCCAAGTTTGGTTAGTGTTACTATCTGTAAATAATCGAATATATAGATTACTAATACAGTGATACCTCACCTTACGAAAGACCCAACAAACAAAAATTACAAGTTACGAAACGCCTTCACGTTAAATTTTGGTCTCTAGATACAAAAGAAAATTCAAGTTATGAAACGCGAAATCTCAAAAATTCAAATCATGCGCGCTCAGCCACACACATCATACGCTTTTCTCAGACTGGATTTAAACTTTTCTCACATTTGTCTCTCGTTTAAACACTCAAACTTTCATAGATTGTCCAAAAAATGTATTAATAGTGAAGCGTGGGGGGAAGGGGAGGGCGGAGAAGTGTGCGCGCGGACACGTGTGATAGCACAGCATGACCCGGCGCGGGGCTGCGAGCACAAGACCCGTGCTCAAACCGTGCCTCCTCTAGAACAGGTCACGGTTTGAGCACGGGTCTCACACTGCTCGCCTCAGCCGTGACTCGTGAGGTACACCGGTGCTGCTGCTAATAGCAGAGCTAGCACGAAACCAGGAAATAGACCTGCACGCGGCGCTTTAATCCACCTGGTCTAGTCCTGGTTTAGTCCAGGTCTAGACCTGGTCCAGTCCTGGTTTAGTCCAGGTTTAGTCCTGGTCCAGTCCAGGTTTAGATCTGGTCTAGACCTGGTATAGTCCACATTTAGTCCTGGGTCTACAGTCTCAGGACGCAGAACACAGTGTTACACTATTCAAAAAAAAGTTACACTATAAAAAAAAAAACTTGGAACAGGGCCTTGGAACGAATCAGGCTTTTTCCATTGAAATAGCTACTCAACTTACGAAAAATTCACGTTACGAAACCACTTCTGGAACTAATTAATTTTGTAAGGTGAGGTACCACTGTACAAGTAAATAGTTACTGCTATGTTTCTTGACGGAATCGATTATAGGTCATTATTTTGACTAGTGGAATGATTATGCAAACATGACTTAGGCACTTAGTTAATTTAAATAGACCGAGCTAACAAACAGAACGTAAACACGCAACGGCAGATCTGTTAAAACTACACACTTAGGCCATGTCTACACAGCAACGTTGTGGAGTGAATCCGATAAAGTTTTTTATCATTTCGCGTCCACATGGCACCAGCGTTCTGGGTACCCCAAAACGATATTTTTTGGGAACGGGTTCCAGAGTGGAAAACTCTGGCAACGGTACCGTTGCGGAGTCGTCTGGACGAGTAGAACGGATTTGTTTCTACGCACAAATATTACGCCTACGTCACAACCACATTGCCAGAACAAACAGCAGCCTCGCTGTTCATGTGCCTCATTCGTAACAAGTCAGCGACCATGGCGGACACCAGAGTAGCAGTAGTAGCAGTGCTGCAGTCACTGCTAAGTTTACTTGCATTATTGAAAGAAAATGTACTGCAGTTATACCAACTAGGTGATCAGCAGAGACATGCACCAGATTCTTTTAAACCCGCCACGGCGTGTTACTAGATGTGCCGTTACTATTGTTCTGGAGTATCCAGTGGGACTGGCTTACAGCGCACATAGAAGGGTAGCATGTGTATTGCGTCGTTTTCATTTCCATTGCCATTTGTACCGGATATTTTACTGATACGTTCCCAGTGTGGACGTGATATTTTTTTACCCGGTAAGAAAAAATCCTGCGTTGCCGTGTGGATGTAGCCTTAGTTGTAAAAGCTTCAATTTACACCAGAGGTAGCAGAGCTGCTCCTGTGACGCCTCTATATATTCTCACCTTTAAACACTAAACACTGCTCATGGATTCATTGTTAATTGGGTGAATTATGTGTTTTAAATCACAAAACAAATGTTGATAACAAGAGAGACGGTGCCTTGCAGCGATAACAAGCCTTATCTGCAGGGCTCGCATTAATTAAGCCACTCACCATTTAACTTTGGTAGTCTGCACCACTCGCCTTTTCCCTTCAGAAGTCGTTCTTGTAAAGTTGCTTTCTGATGCTGTAAAGTGTTTTATATTTATCCACCACGGCTGTAAACTTTCTGTAGTTCATCACAAGTCATTCCCCGAGCTCCTGGAGATTACATGCTGCCATAACAACCTACCGTCACTCAATTGTTGGAGTGGCAGCATTTCCATTTTTTAATCAAATATCCCTGCAATCTGACTTTTTTTTTTCCTTGGTCGGAGTAGCGGCACTCCAGCACAGCTTTTTTTTTTTCAACATTCCGCCATTCCAACACACAAGGAGATTATTGAAAATACGTGTGTTTAAAATGAGCTTTTTGTATGGAGTACAAAAGCTTTCAGAAATATTCATGTGCATAGGATAGAAACTTGGGAAATCTGTGCATATTTGACTGTAGTTGAGCATAAAGAAATATGCGTAAACTCTTGAATGAGTCCAGTTGTACATAAAACGTATTGTGTGTATTTTATCCATCAGAATACGAATTGAAAAGTTACTGCATCAAGAATTACAATTACAAAATTACAATTTGCTATTATGCTTTCTTTAGTACGAATACGAATTCACAGATGCGACTCTACTGTCAAAAATGTGTCACGTCAAAGGCATTGCTTATTGAGAAGAAGTAACATCAATCGAGATGCCGGATTTTGTGCTATGGACTGAACCAGGACTAAACCAGGACTGATCCCAGGACCGATCCCAGGACTGATCCCAGGACAGAACCAGGACTGATCCCAGGACTGATCCCAGGACGGATCCCAGGACAGAACCAGGACTGATCCCAGGACCGATCCCAGGACCGATCCCAGGACCGATCCCAGAACTGATCCCAGGACAGAACCAGGACTGATCCCAGGACTGAGCCAGGATTAAAACAGAACTGAACTAGGACTAAAAAAAAGACTACACCAGGTCTAAACAAAGTCTAAACCAGGTCTAAACTAAGACTAATCTTGGACTAAAGAGAGAGAGCAAGAAAACCCCGAGCTCAAGGAGCAGGGTGCAATCGTGCAATCGAGTGACAGCTGCGCTTAGCCCTGTGGGGTGCGGAGCTCTGCGCCGGTCCTTTCGCCTGTGGTCAACAGTCTACGCTGGGTGCACCTCCGGGCCCGTCCCAACATTCAGTCCTGGTTCACTTCTGGTTCAGACCTGGTTTAGTCCTGGTTCAGGAAAAAGGTGACACTCAAAACTATGAGTAGGTTGTCAGAATGGCAGCATCAAAAAGGCATGACAGGCATGATGGAATGGAGGATTGTCGGAATAAGGGTTGTACCCCCTCCTGGATGTGACGCATGGTGTTTACACGACTGTAGTGGTTTTAGAGGGCATCGAAAGTTTATTTTGACACTACATGCTTATTTCCTGTCTTGCCCCTGATAAAAGGCCTGAAGACACTCTGATGACGCTGCAAAATTAGAACTCCAGCCTATTTTGAGCAGCGTGTAGCGTAATGATGGCCGTTGGACGCGCGTATGAAACTGCTGGTGTAAATTGTCCGATAGAAATGGAAAGCGATACCTGCGCGTGTGCTGCTTGTGTGATGTGCTGCTGTGTTTACACGCCGTTACTGCTTTGGTGTAAATTGGGGGTTAGGTGCGTTAGTTTCAGAGTTGTTTCAGTGTAGTCATCTCCTCCCTTCAGGCACATATAAGGCAGTGTCCACCTGCAATTTGTCCAGAACTGAGAAGCTACTTGGAAGCAAAAGGTCTTAAAAAAAAAAATTGTGTAGCTGACAGAATATTATTTTTCTTTTGCTCTGGATCCTACATGGATTACTGAGGGATTACACAGACATTTTTGATCCAATGCTTTTTTTAACTGTTTTGCCTGTTTCAAGGTTAAGAAAAGGCAACAAACACACCAGAAATAACAGAATATTGACTGGTGTAAAACTTTAGAATAAAGTGGCTGTACCAGATGTTTTCCATGTAGATAAGCAAAATTAGTTTTACCCCAGTATAGATATATTTTTAAAGCCGCTAAGGAGCTTACAGGTTCAAAATGAGTCAAATAATCAGGAAGTGTGTGCTAGTATGCTAGTCGTTGTTAGGTTCACTGTGATAGCCAAACTCTACACTGATATCTGATAGTTGTGAAAACACTTACAAACTCATCGCGGTGAATAATTAGGATTCCCGGAATGCATAATGTAAGTGAGGAATCACAGTTTTTCATGTTTTAAGACGTTAAAATCAGGTACAGCTTTAGGTGAGACAAAATCTTATCTTTAGATATATCAATCTGAAAATTCTTTTTACTTCTTGTTTTTCTATTTTTTCCCCCATATAAATGTAAGAAAAAATATACATTAATACATTTATGTGTGTAATAGGGGTGGGTATTGGCAAAGAAGTCACGATTCAATTTGAATCACGATTCATATGCCACGATGCGATACTATCACGATGCATCACGATACTTGAATTATTGCGATGCATTGCAATATATTAGACATACTTCAGTGAAAATGTACCAAAAAAAAGAGGATAACTTAAATATCAGTGGCTGTGTATCTGGGTAGTGTCTTCAATTGATACATAACTCTGAGCAACTCAATTCATAACTGAATTTATTGAATAACAAAAACAAATAAACCAAACCAATAACAAAAAGGCTGCCATCCTTCCTTGATACTGCCTGAAGTCCATTGCTTTGCTGGAAATCAGTTCAACACAATTGAATTGTGAATGCTTTTATCTATTTCCGATGACAACTGCATTTACCTACGATAGATTTATTTATTCATGAATTTATGTATTAATATGTATTTATTTATTACTTATTGAATTGAATTTCTCCTTTTATCATTACTTATTTATGCTTTTAAACGCTAAAATATGAATTTATATTGTTAAATTACACTTTAATTGTATTGTTGTTAATGTTACCTGTAATGCCCACTTGATCCTGATGGCTTCTGCAGTTACTCCATTGTAAACATCTTAACTCTCGTCCTCGGAAAGGAAAGGTCTTATACAGAGCCTCTTTTTCACTCAAATACCTCTTGTTAAGATCCTGGCACAATGTGGTTTTAATTTTCCTTGTCAAGATGGAATCAGCCGGATTGTCTTGGAGCTCGTGGATGAGTTGAGCACGGAGTGGTGCTACAATAGACAGCGTTGTACTGGTCTCCTCTGATATTGCGAGTGTAGCTACTTTCATAGGTTTCATTGCAGCGACGACCTCCTCAGCAGCCGTTATGTCACACTCGGTAAGGGTGCAGATGTCCTTCTCAGACTTCCGTATTTTGGCAGACAGGAGCGCATTGGGCACGCACAGCGCAGCGTGAACGCACATCTTGCTCTATAAACCGCTCCAGCATGTAAACACAGCCCGCCGCTGGAAATGCCGCTGGCGTGAAGGCAGTGGCATTTCCGCTTTTCCGCATTTACGTTTTTTAAATTAATAATCGATATTTGGCATCAAGAATCGATGCAGTATATTGTGAAAGTTAGCATCGCGATGCAATAATAATCATCATGACATGATGATTATTTTGCACATCCCTAGTGTGTAAAAATGGCCAATTTTGGACATTCAGAACAGATACATGAACAGAGCCACTTTTAAATGTCTTGTCTTTTTGTTGACAGATTAGATACAAAAAATATACAAAGGGGATTTTGGATATCTTATTTAGTATTTGAGTAAGAGTACTTGAGAAATACCCGTAATGAATAAATGCTAGATACATGTGTTTAATACCATACCATGGAACATTTCAGGTAAAGCAATAATATCTATCATATAAATAATACCTAGAAAAGTAGGTGATGGACCCTCCCCCAGAAAAGTTATGCACCTTTGTTTAATAAATCAGACTTTCATCAAAATCTTGTTAAGTACATGATGATGTACATCGGAATTTTATCTGCAGTGTCTCCCTTTAAAATTAAGCTGAAAAAAATAAGCAACAAAAAGTGCAACAAAAAGACCCAAAACCATTCTTTTTATATGGTTTGACTGAACTCTATGCTAAAAAATGTAAGCCAGGTTCAGCTGTGCTTTTATACATTGCGTGCTATATTTGAAGCGCAAGTGCCTTCGAGTGCATGCTGCAGCTGATGTGCTGCTCTTAATGGCGCAAAACAGCCTTGTCGCCATTCAAATCATTTACAAACTTGTGCGCCACATGGAGATCGCAAATTACAAAAGCATTAACATAAGTGGTTTGTATTCATGGCGGAATACATCTGTTTCTTTCCAAATGCATCTTGGCTATAGACTTTTCGTTTTGTTCAAGATCAAATTAATCCTGTGGTTTTTGCACATTTTTTGTTTATTACAGTCATTATCGCACTACTGGGAAGGACTATTTAGAGAAAAAGGGAAAAGTTCTTGTGAGACATAACTCTACTGAAGTCTTCTGTCGCACACGGCTCCACCTGAAACATTACTGAAATGGTTATAAGCCGTCAGCTCTATTATAAAATTTGAATGATTATAGGTTCAATGCTGTGGTAATAGCATTATCTAAGAAGTGAGGACTGCTATATATCAGGGAGTCAAAACATGTCATTGTTGTCTAAATGTTCTGTTCTGAACAATGTATTGTATTTTCCACTCAATTTTGCCTGTACTGAGATATTCTGTGGATGGCTTTTACGCAGCATACTAACTTTTACCAACTTGATTTATCATATTGTGAACATTTTACAATTTATGCATGTGTGTGTTTTTGGCATTTCTATATCTTGCCCAGAGACCACAGTTAAAAATAGCTTTGCCACTAAAAACAGGCACATTTACAGAAATGTAGACTCCCAATCAAAAGATACCCTGTCATTCAATGTTTTTTTTTGTGTGTGTGTTATTACTTTCTACATGTTATATACATACAAATATATGATGTAAGACATACGGAAAAACATACATCCTTACTGATATGCTTGCATCTCCATTAACCTGACTCTTATTTGGCCAGGAGGAGGGCCTCCTCCTACTTGTTTCCATGGAAATCTGGTTATTTTGGCTATAAACTTCCACACAATGGCATAAATTATAAATCTCCATGGAGATTGTTCCAAAGTATGGTTTTAACTTCTTATGGTGCATTCTGGTGGTGCATTCGCCTCCTGCTTTTTGTCTCCTGGGAGATGTTGTTACTTTACCTAGACATCATCTTTGTGGAGACAAACAAGTCATGGCCCTCCTCCAGAAAAGTTACATAACTCAACAAAGAAGAAAAATGTTGATAGAGCTCTCTATCCATCATGGAAAGTTAGTAATGTTGGAACCTGCCAGCATGTGACAATTTAGAACAAGGTTATACTGAAATATACTGCAAGTGTGGCCATTCTACTTATCATACCAAATGTGTCCTGGGAGACACAAGAGCAGACTCGGCTGGGTATAAGCTGGTGCACACAGGGCTGCCAATGAGCCGAAGAGCCCATCACAAGGAGCTGCATTTTGGGCTTGGATCAGTCCGTCTCCCCGCTCACGGTACAGCTCCTATTCACTCCCCGCTTCTTCATTTGCCTAGTGTTTTTTCTGCGGTGGCTCACTGCACCATTGTTCTGCCAAACCCTCACGTCTTACACATTTATCCTCTCTGGCTCAAAGTTCTGACAATGGCCCCTTGCAAATCTGCCCCATTAAAAGTGCATTCATTTGTGGTCTAATTGGAAAAGAGTTTTAATCAGTGTGAGAGATTGCTGGCCACTAAACCAGGCACAAGGGAGTCTTACTGTCTTGGAAAAAGTTGTAGATAGGGTGTGCTAGGCGTTGTTTGTGCTGTGCAGAAGGGTCAATAATCATTTTGAAGAGGAAAAATTTATGAGATGTTTGGTGGTATTTGTTGAAGAAGTAGGAAATCACATAAACTTTAACAGGTCTCATAATCTGTGAGTAAGATTTACTATAGATAAAGTGTAATGTCAGTTGCTTTGATACTGCCTTGGATCTGGACCTGCAATCCAGAATACACACATCTACAGCACTTTATGAATATATGAGAAAGGAAAAAAATACCATTGGCGACTGAAAAACGTGGATTTCAGTCATTTTGTTTGTAACCAATGAGCTCCTTTGTTTCAGACTGCTAGACATACTTTATTATCCCAAAGGAAATTTGTTTTTCAGCATACAATACATAACATCAATATTCATTTATCAAATTGTAGTGAAGTTTTGAAAAGCCAGATTCTGACTGTGGAGCAGGACAGGGACAAGTGTCTGTCCCCAAAGGTGCTCTCCTGTCCGGTGATGGTGCTGTGCAGGGGGTGCTAGGGGTTATCCAGGATGGAGAGGGGCTTTTTAGGGCCCTCTTCTCAGCCTCAAATAAACTACAACAGTTGAGCTGATTTTTGCTGTTAAAGGTCCCATGGCATGAAATTTTCACTTTCTGAGGTTTTTGAACGTTAATGTGAGCTCCCCTACCCTGTTTAGGCCCCCTCCCCCATGGCTAAAAGTTGCAAAATGTCTAAACTGAGCATTTGCTGTCCTTTTCTGCGTTTGAAAAAAAAAACAGCTCAAATGGGCGATTCTGAACAAGGCAACTATGTTACGTCACATCGAAAAAAGAAATGCAAATGCAGTTCCACCACCGTCTGGATGTCCACCCCCTGTCTCTGGAAATCACGCCCAGAGAGTTTGGACTGTGAAGGAGCTACGCAATGCGAAATGCGTTTTTTTATTTGCCTGGAGTGCGAATGTTTCTAGGCTCGGAAGTCCTTTACCCGACCCTCTGGACCTCTGAAACAGCAGTGGTTTAATTTTATTTTCTGTGGAAATGTGATTTTTTCATTGAAATTCCTCTCCTTTCTTCCTCTGCGCTTAAAACGCGGAAGTGGGAGACAACGCACAGTAACAAGGAATCAGTGGCGCATTTGCCCCCCCCCACCCCACCCACTCCTCTAACCTATCTGTGTCCTTCTCATTTGCATTCAAGCAACAAGGCCCAGAATGAGGTGTTCAGAGAGAGATATTCTGACTCTGACTGTGTACATGTGTCTTTCTCATGCACTGAGTGTTGATTTTGAAGAAGGATTCATTTACAGTATTAGGGAACCATTAAGGCACCATATAAAAGCATCAAGAAGTACCATGTCATGGGACCTTTAAAGTCCCTGTCACATAACATAACAGTTACAGACTAGCTGCATTAGCCAAGAGTTTTTCAGATAGTCACTTTCACCTTTTTGTTGAAAATCAAACTCCTTAACAGGACCATGAATGCTCATATTCACAGGTTCCAGAAACTGTGATGTTTAAATCAATCTTATTTATGTATTATGTATTTATTTATTTAGAGTTTTCCGACCATCTTAAATTAATGTATTTGGCTATGTTTGCTAATTTGTGCACTGTGTTTCTGTGGTAACTGGTGAACATTCCACCAATACACATACATATATGAAGTCAATGCAGGGTTTCATCACATATGTGAAACTGCACAGTATCAATACATATACACGTTCACCCAAACAGTACTAGTGAAGTGTGTAACCCAAGGACATAACACCAGTACAAATTGGAATGAAAGAGATTTTATTTTTACTTTTGTTAATTGCTTGAATTTAGATTTCAAGTACACATAATGTAATTAACTTTGACCTTGTGTACTGTTCCACTGGGTATAACAAATTCATTATAAAGCGTTATAGAGAACAGTGCAGAATGGACACATACTTTTATTGTGGAGGTCATAGAAACAGGATTAATCACAGCCATTTTCATTCACACGGGATTCAACTTGGTTTGGTTTTCCAAAATTGCGAGGCAGAAATCATGCCAAAACTAATTTTACTAGCTCCCCTCTGTCCCACATTTCTGAAAGCTCTGGAAATCAATTTCACAAAAGCTCAATGAATAATCGTACATTATCTTGCAAATCAAAATGGATTCTTGTTACATTTATTTATTTATTTATTTATTTGACAGGGACAGTGTGCATTAATGAACATTCCTGTAAATGTACCAGATTTAGCCAAGAGGCCAGTTTTCATCTGCAGTCCCTGGACAGATGTTACATTGTCATCCTAAGAAAAAAACAGGTTAAAACAATGTACAAACAAAATTATTTACACTATTTACATTTCACTCATAGTAACAGCCATGCGCACTTGGTAAAACATTAACAGTACATACATACAACACATACACACACAGAACACACACACATGCATCTGGCACCCTTCAGTAACACAACAAACAGGATAGAACAAAAAAAGTGACTCTAAAAGGAAATTAATGTGTGCAGTGCTGATTTTCCATTAGCCACTTTTTTAAAAGAATCTTAAAAGTGTGGTATGATGGTGAGTCTCTGATATGTATGGGAGTATTGTTCCATTGATGTGCTGCAGTGATTAAAAATGAGGACTGTCCAAAGGTGCTTTTCCTGTGTGGGATTATGCAGTCCTCTCTAACTGCCCCCCTGGTTACCCGGCTTGAGGAGGATCTTATTGTAATGAACTGTGAAAGTGGGGGTGAAGAGAGATAATGTATAATTTTAAACAGAAGGCAGAGGTTTGTGTATTTGATCATATTGTCCCAGTTCAGTAATTTGAGTTTGTGTAATATTTCACAATGATGATATTGGATTGGTTTCTTGTCAAGTGTTTTTATTGTTCTTTTGTATAATGATTGCAGTGGTTTGAGGGTGGTGTTGTTTGTGTTTGACCATGTGGTTAAACAGTATTTAATATGGGAGAGTATCATGGCATGCATATAGACTGTGGCGGCATGAATCAATCTTAAACCAATCAGGGACAGGGCAGAATTGTGGTCTGGAACTTAAGCCAAATGTGTGAAGAGCTCAAACCAACCAAAACTAACAAGGCAGCAGACAAATGCTTGGAGGCTCCCATCAACTCTTTTTAGTAGAACTGCCCTTCTGTTGTGTTGCGTTTAACTATTCAACAGAACAATATCAATAAAATGTAGAACTCAAGGATCTACTTAATAAGAAGAAACAGGCCTTCAACTCTGGTGACAAGGACGAGGTGAAAGAGGTGCAATGGCAGCTGAAGGTCCAGCTAAGGCCCTGTCCCCACGACAACGTTCCTGTTTTTTTTTTTACCCGGGGTGAAAAAAAGTCTCGTCCAGACACGTGTTGGATCAGGAAACCTTCGTGTCAAGATGAGCACGGAGCGCTGAGTGAAAACGATGTAGTACATATGTCACACCGATAAGTGGCGCTATAAACCGGAAAGAGCCAGAGCCACCAGTAACGCAGGACTACAAAGAGCACATGCGCAGAAAGTCCTTTCTCTTTCATAAACAAGCAAACATGTGTACTTTAGGGGCCGTCAACACAAGCGAATATATTTTGTCCCCCTGCTCCACCAATGTAGCAGCGACTCACTCCGGTAATGTGAAAATGCTGACCGTCCCTAACATAGACAGACGCCACAGAACAAAGATTTGCGCTGCGTGAGCAGAGTTTTTGCCTATAAATCGATAGTTAGCATTACTTGCTATCGTTTTATTAGATAAACATTAACAAGTAGAACTCTCGTTAACCTTGGGCGTGTTATTTAGGCAAAATGCTTGTTTGGATCTTACTACGGGAATGTTAAACATACTCGGACATTATGTTGGCTTTTCGGCGAGAATATACAACCGGGGACCATCACCAACGGGCAGCTATATATTTTTGTGTGTGATACTGCATGTGCCTGTTTGTAAAAGGTAAATTTTCATTTAATAAAAAAGACAAGAAATGGTTGCTCTTTCTCTTTATTTACAGCACACAACACACTCAAATTGGTATGTGCTCCTCATTGTCCACTATCTGCCTTTCCAGCGATGGGATCTTTCCAGTTTTAAAATACGTGTTTAGCTTTGCATTGGCAAACACCCGTGCGTCGTGCGTACTGCCAGGCCACTTCACAGTAACGTCCATAAACCGGTACCTGTAGTCACACACCGCTTGTATGTTGAGGGGATGTGTCCCATCGATCAATCCCAAACATTGTGGCATGTCATGCACACGGAGGAAGCCCGAAACAAGCTCCTCTGCCTCCGGTTCCGTGAAAGGCGTAATTGTGCATGGTCCTCTGCTGTTGTCGCAATGCATTGCATATGAACAGAGTTTGATGCAGCATTGCCAATAAACTTCCAAAAGTCTGCAAAAGATACTGAAGTCCATTGTCCGCCATGGCTGTTGTTATCTGGTTGTTACCTGCGGAAGGCGCCGGGTTCCACCCTCTGGTCACCGGTCACGTGATGATTACGGCAGCGCAACGTCATCATTTTCTCACCTGCCGCGCTTTTTTGCCGCCCACATTCCAACGCAACGGGGGGCGTTCTCCGACTTCTCCACTCTGGAAGCCGTTTTTGAAAAACTCCGTTCTCGCCCCCAAAAACGCCGGCGCCGTCTGGACGGCAGGCCCAAACGCACACAAACTTCTCCGTTTCCTCCAAAAAACGTTGTCGTGGGGACAGGGCCTAAGGCAGGGCCAGGAGGCCTAGGGAAGGAAATTGGAGGCTAAACTCATACAGAATAACACCAGAGATGTGTGGAGGGGAATGAGAGCCATCACAGGTCTTTCCATGACAAAGCAGCAGGACAATAGCCCAGACAAATCAAACCTACTCAATTTGCAATTTAATAGTTTCATCCCCTGGCACCCCATCTTTACACCTCCCGACGACCAAAACACACCTCACCACAGACGACTCAGGCCCTGTCTGCATGACAATGTTCCTGTTTAGTTTTTTTTATGCGGGGTGAAAAAAAGTCTCGTCCACACATGTGTTGGATCAGAAAATATTCGCGTCAAGATGAGCACGGAGCGCTGAGTGAAAACGATGTAGTACATATGTCACACCGATAAGTGGCGCTGTAAACCGGAAAGAGCCAGAGCCGCCGGAAACGCAAGACTACAAAGAACACATGTGCATAAAGTCCTTTCTCTTTCGTAAACAAACAAACACGTGTACTTTAGGGACCGTCAACAAACGCAAATTAATTTTGTCCCCCTGCTCCACCAATGTAGCAGGGACTCACTCCGGTAATGTGAAAATCTTGACGGTCCCTAACATAGACAGACGCCAGAGAACGAAGATTTGCGCTGCGTGAGCAGAGTTTTTGCCTATAAATCGATAGTTAGCATTACTTGCTATCGTTTGATTAGATAGACATTAACAAGTAGAACTCTCGTTAACCTTGCTCGTGTTATTTAGCCAAAATGCTTGTTTGGATCTTAATACGGGAATGTTAAACATACTCGGACATTATGTTGGCTTTTCTGTGAGAATATACAACCGGGACCATCACCAAAGGGCAGCTATATAGTTGTGTGAATTTGTGTAAAGAAAACAGAAATGCTTTCATATATTTTTGGGTGTGATACTGCATGTGCCTGTTTGTAAAAGGTAAATTTTCATTCAATAAAAAAGACAAAAAATGGTTGCTTTATTTCTTTATTTACTGCACACAACACCCTCAAATTGGTATGGGCTCCTCATTGTCCACTATCTGCCTTTTCATTGATGGGGTCTTTCCAGCTTTAAAATATGTGTTTAGCTTTGAATTGGCAAACACTCATGTGTCGTGCGTAATGCCAGGCCACGACGTGCGTAATTGTGCATGTGTCTCCGCTGTTGTTGCACTGCATCGCGTATAAACAGGTTTTGATGCAACAGTGCAAATAAACTTGCAAATGTCTGCATAACATACTCAAGTCCATTTTCCGCCATGGTTGTTGTTATCTGGTCGTTACCGGCGGAAGACGCAGGGTTACCTTCTGGTCACTGGTCACGTGATGATTACGGCATCGCGACGTCATCATTTTCCCAAAAGTCGCGTTTTTTGCCGCCCACACGACAACGCGACCCCCGGCGTTCTCCGACTTTTCCACTCTGGAAACTGTTTTTAAAAAACACAGGCCCAAACGAACACAAACTTCCCCGTTTCCACCAAAAAACGTTGTGCAGACAGGGCCTCAGACAACCATTCATCAGCCCATCACCTCTGCTCCCACCCCCACAGAGGAACCCAGCTCAATGTCTTTATCACCTGCCCAGGTGAGAAGGCAGTTGGAGAAAGTTCATCAAAACAAGTCTCCTGGACCAGACCAAGTCAACCCCCGTGTGCTGAGGACATGTGCAGCACAGCTCACTGGGATCCTGCACTTTCTCTTCACACTGAGCCTGAAGCTTGAAAGGATACCGGTGCTATGGAAGACCTCCTGCATTGTGCCAGTGCCCAAGAAGCCTATCACATCTGGACTTAATGACAGTTGCTTTGACATCTCATGAAAATGTTTGAGAGACTTGTTCTGGCTCAGCTCAGACCCCTGGTGGCACCATCCCTGGGTCATCTACAATTTGCCTATCAGGCCCACATTACTGTGGGTGATGCTTTATTCTATCTTCTGCAGCGGGCTCACTCTCACCTGGATAGTGTTAAGGGCTCTGTGAGGATATTGTTTTTCAATTTCTCCAGTGCCTTTAACACAATCCAGCCCTTTATGATGAGTGAGAATCTGCTCAGGATGGGTGTCAGTTCCTCCATTGTCTCCTGGATTACTGACTACCTGTCAGGCAGGCCTCAGTATGTGCAACTGGGGACCACCCTGTCTGATACTGTGGTCAGAAATGTAGGAGACTCCCAGGGTTTGGGTCTTGTCTCCTTTCAGAGGTGTTCACTCTGTACACCTCTGATTTCCAGTACAACTCCGGGTCCCACCATCTGCAGAAGTTCTGTGATGAGTCTGCAGTGGTGGGGTGTATCAGGGATAAATAGGAGCTGAGTGGTTAGCGCTCAGGCCTTTCTGTGTGTGTTCTGTGTGGAGTTTGCATGCATGGTCTGGGTTCGATCCCCGGGTCGCCTGGGCCTTTCTGTGTGGAGTTTGCATGTTTCTCCCCGTGTCTGGATGGGTTTCCTCCGGGCACTCCGGTTTCCCCCATCAACCCAAAACATGCACCATAGGTACCTCCAGCTTAGGTCCTGACCAAACCAAAGCAAGAAGATCATGGAGATGGTCCCCGGGCGCCCTAATGTGTGCTGCCCACTGCTCCTAATATATGTATATATATATATAGGATGGGTTAAAATGCAGAGAAGTATTTCTCCAGTGTGAGATCAATAAAGTCACTTCTTAAAGAGTACAGGACCAGGCATTAACATGTGCAAAGTCAGCAGACACAACTGCCCCCACCAATGTTCCCCCTAATTTTTAATGTGTCTGAGCAAACACACTAACTCCCTGAGCGTTCCTTGGACCCCTGTGAGCGACATCCGACCTGCACACTGTGGCCACACCAGTATCACACCTGAGATCATCACAAGTTACAGCTTATTCATCAAATTACTGCAGTTATTTGCGTTAGATTACTTTTAATTTAACTGATTTTTTTGGTCCACTTAGAATGACAAAGAGAAAAATCTGTTCATGAGCTTTGTATATGTTGCATGTCAGTGAAACATTAAACAGTACAATATTTTGAAAAATAACCTCAAATAATTAAAATAACTTCAAATAAAAAAACTGTGGGCTACGGCCCATAAATGAGCAGTGTATAAATCTGTAAAATTACTTTAAGAGATTTTTTTAGCTTGATAAATATAGCCTGCATATAGCTGCAGAATTTTTTTATGGATTGTAGGACCTATAAGCCATAAGATGGGTAATCTTTCCCAAAATAATGATCACCAAAATAATCACTTTATAATAATCACTTTATATCTTGTTTTTTAATTTTTAGCCTATTTCAGTAATTTTGCATGAGTGACAGCGCTCTGTGGTATAACACTCTGGGGAGAGGATTCACACTTTGAGAAAATCCCATCTTTTTGGCTCACAAAAAAACTATGAAAACAAAGTAAACAGGGGAAGATTACATTATGGCTCTACCTGTCTCCTCTTCCTGTGTTCTTCCCTCCATGATCTGCTGCTCTGACAGCGGAGATGTGCAACTACAACTACTGAAGGAAGCGAGAGAAACGCGGTGGAAATGTGTCTGTAGTTGGCTTCTCCCTGACGCGTGTCACATTCACATGTGCATCTATCAGATTGGTCGTTCCGTGCGTCTAACCAGCGCTTTGTTTGTCAGTTCAGGTTAGATTTTATTTTATGCGCTGCACGCACGAACCTAGAGGGAGCTCTGGTTAGCATTAGCGTATCTTAACTCCGCTGCACTGTTATTACTGTTATAGCGTGTATGGGCAGGGCACGTACACAAGTACTGTCAGTGCCATGATTGGCTGCGTAGCGTAAGTGAATTGTACCGTATGATTGGCTGGGCACCTGTCACTCACTGAGTTACAGCAAAATGATACAGAAAAATATATAGATCTAATTAATTTACAGTGCGCTGAAGAGGTTTTCTTGTGCGCTGAGAATGTGCAAGCAGTGCGCAATTGCGCAGGCGCGCAGCTTAGAGGGAACACTGGCCCCCACCCTCAGTAAACTGTGTTTTCTTAACTGTCCTCAAATGGAAGTTAAGTTGGCTAACACAAGTCTGAGAATCACTCTGCTCTGATATGTATGTAACTTGTATTTCGGTATAAATGCTCAGAGCTCAGATGCTTTAAGGAGATGCTCGAGGGGATGCTCAGGGGGAGAGACTCGAGAGATGGAGAGAAGGGGTGACTGGAGAGAGGACATCCTTCTGTCCTTCTGATGTATCTTGATACCTTCATTAGAAGTACTTTAACCATGTTGGCTTGTTACTTGAATTATTATTAACTTTTGGATGGTTTGTGATTTTTTTTTCCCAAGACAGGTTTTATGTAATCTTTCTGAGATTGACAAAATTAATTAATGTGGATGAATTTAAAACAACTGCAAAAGTATGGCACACACAACCTTGTGTTGTTTACCAAGTTAAACCAAGTTAACTTAATGCACTAAAGGTGAGCAATATTTGGCTTAATGTGCAGAAACGTTCTGATTTGTACAGAATAAAACCAACACATCAGTACATATAACCCTCATTTCTTTTACCTGATATGATGCTTGTTCTGCAAACGCGAGCACTGTTTTGTCTTTGTCCCTCTGTTTGTCGTGTTGGATTCAATCAGAATTATCTTTGTTTCTTCTGTGAGGGAATGTCTGCGGATAATTATGCTGTAAGATTTTTAGTTTTGCGCCACAAGTGCAGTTCCTCTTCTTACACCAAAATGGATTTATTGTTCATTGTAGTGATGATTTCTGGTTTGTAAGTACAGTAAAATGCTGTCAGTATTAAAGACCAATTTTATGATGGGGCTTGAGTGTTTGTCCCCCTTTAACCGTTGGCATTTTTGGCCAGTGGTTCATTGAAAAAATTTGAAAATAAATTGGGATATGCCCCTTGTCTCGTGCCCCTGTGCAGTGTAAAGACCTGTGGAATCATAATAATAAAGTCTAGCCTAAGTATAGAGATCATTTGAACTTTTCTTTGCCCATGGCCCCAGTCCCTGAGCCCCTCACACCTCTGCCTCAGCCTACAGCTTCATGGAATAATCCACCTGTCTGACATTTAAGCACCTTTATTATGGTAATGCTGCTGCCCTTTGTCTTGTGGGGCAGCCTAATGTCTGTTTTTGTCTTGTGGGACAGCCTAATATCTTTGCAAAGCTGCTCAAATGCTCCTGATTGGCTGATGTCATCCAAACAAAAGAGTGGGGAGGAGTGGAGGGACACTTAATCAACTGCAGCAATGTTCAGAGACAAAGAAGGGACGGTGACTGGACACAGAAAAAAACTGCTATTGGTTGAAGGACTTTCAGAACTTTCTACCACTACTTCTGTAAGTATCTCCAGGGTTGAACTGGGAACAAAATTCAGCCCTTGCATCTTTCCTCGGTACTGGCCAGAATGGTTATCCGCCAATGGGGCCGATTTGCGCAATTGCCAGTTCAAGCCTGAGTATATCATATCTGTGGCCCATATGGGATTCACAGAAAAAGATTGTTAAATATCTCTGTATTTGTTACCATAATTTGATATTCTGTTGCTACAGACAGAAAAAGTGTGACTTTAAAAGAAAATACAAACTCAATTGATTCGTGCAACTTAATGTAACTTGCTTGTAGAACCCACATTGAAACATTCTTACATATAAAATAGGTATGTGTTATTTTATGTGTATTTAGTTATTTTACTTGAGACTCTCCTTTGTTCTAATGCAGAGCTACAGGATCCACCAACAAAATGGCGTTCACATGTGACCAGTGTGGAAAGGTGTGGCCAACAGCTTCCAGACTGAAAGTACACTACAGAACTCACACAGGAGAAAGACCATACAGCTGTGACCAGTGTGGGGTGAAATTTAGAGTGTCTGGTGCCCTCCTTCGACATATGAGAATACACACAGGAGAGAAGCCATACAAGTGTGACCAGTGTGGGATGGCATTTAAAGTATCCGATGCCCTCCATCGACATATGAGAATCCACACAGGAGAGAAGCCATACGAGTGTGATCAGTGTGGGAAGGAATTTAGAGTGTCTGATGCCCTCCATCGACATATGAGAATCCACACAGGAGAGAAACCATACGAGTGTGACCAGTGTGGGAAGGAAATTAGACACTTGGGCGCACTCAAGGCACATATGAAAATCCACACAGGGGAGAAATCATACAGATGTGATGTTTGTGAAAAGACATTTTCACAGTCAGGCACCTTAAAATCACATATGAGAATCCACACTGGAGACAGGCCATACAGATGTGATGTTTGTGAAAAGACATTTTCACTGTCAGGCACCCTGGAATCACATATGAGAATCCACACTGGACAGAAGCCATACAGATGTGGCCAGTGTGGGAAGGAATTTAGAGACTCCAGTACCTTCCATCACCATATGAGAATCCACAAAGGAGAGAAGCCATACGGATGTGATGTTTGTGAAAAGGCATTTTCAAAGTCAAGCAACCTAGTATCACATAGGAGAGTCCACACTGGAGAGAGGCCATACAAGTGTGACCAGTGTGGGAAAGCTTTCTCTTCATCATCCAATCTCAAGGGACACATGAGAATTCACTTCCCAGACTATATGAGTGGCCATTGTAAAAAGGCTTTTAGAACATTCCAGCAACTCTCCAGCCACTACCAAATGCACACAGGTGACAAATCAGATGACTATGAAGAAAGAGACCTCAAGCTTTGAGGTCTGTGAGGAACCGTCTGAAACATATCCAAATCTTCCAGACTGAAGAGAAAAGCTGCAGCTCTGACCAGTGTTGGAGGACTTTGAGAAAACCTACTCATCTGAAGGTGCACCGTCTTGAACACTCTAAAAGGAGAAAAAGCTGCTGAGGCCGGATCAAGTGAGTCTAAAGTCAGACTCAAAAAGCTGGAGATCAGGTTTCAGAGACTCCAGACTGTGGAGTTCAGCTCTGTGGCAAAAATTAACATAATTTTTAAGCTTGTATATTTTTTTAATTCCTTTTTTATTACAAAGAGGTTTTAGCGCAAGTTTGTCCATCTTATTCTTCATTGTATTTATTTTTTGTTTTGAACTTTTAATCCAGCTTCACTGCAGTTCCCTAATCAGAGACGCACATGAAGTTGTATTTTGTTTTTTAAATTTCTGCTTGCTGAGGACTGACACTTGTCAGAAACCCACAACAGAGAGTTATTCTTTTCATGGATGCTGTGGTTAAAAAAAAGTAAAGTGAAATAAAATAAAGGAAATGAGAAAATAAAGTCTACCTGTGTTTTCTTCCTTTTATTTAGACAAATTGTACATGCTTATCTTATCTGTCTTATGTCTCACATATATATTGAGGCACTTCAGAAATGAAACAAATACACATAAAAGGCTGAGAAACAGTGTGAGCTTCTTTCACATGAACAGGTGAAGCATAAATGTTGTTAATCAGAGGTGAGAGGAGGTTTAAAGCTGGCTCTGAATGGCACAAAGTATGACAAAAGCATCACAGTTCCAAATGTACAAGAAATCCAACCCAAACCCTCTCAGTTTGTTGACTCTCTGAATGGAAGCACACACATGCATCTCTGCACTACTACCCACACCAAAGCGCCTGAGAGAGTGGCAGCCGTGTACGGTGCCTAACTACCTTTAAGTTAAGCTTGTTTGTTTGCACTTTTAGATTTCATTCTATTTTTCTTTTTTTAACTTTACTCACTTTAGCTATGCAATAATGGGCGGCACGGTAGCTGAGTGGGTAGCGCTCTTGCTTCACAGCAAGAAGGTTCCGGGTTCGATCCCCGGGTGGCCCGGGCATTTCTGTGTGTGTTCTGTGTGGAGTTTGCATGCATGGTCTGGGTTCGATCCCCGGGTCGCCCGAGCCTTTCGGTGTGGAGTTTGCATGTTCTCCCCGTGTCTGTGTGGGTTTCCTCCAGGCACTCCGGTTTCCCCCACCAACCCAAAACATGTACCATAGGACCAGCTTAGGTCCTGACCAAGCCGAAGCAAGAAGATCATGGAGATGGTCCCCGGGCGCAGTAATGTGCTGCCCACTGCTCCTAATGTATATATATATAGGATGGGTTAAAATGCAGAGAAGAATTTCTCCAGTGTGAGATCAATAAAGTTCACTTCTCTTCAATTAGCTATGGTTTTGGGGCATTTTTGGCATTTTTTCTGGATTTCAGCTTGCCTCTTTGTGCTGCCTGTATAGCTCAGCAGAGCAGTCTCCCCAATGTGTATTCAAGGGAACAGCTCCTGTCTCTTTCCAAGTCCTCTGCACTTTCTGGACCTAAACCGGACATTCCTGTGGAACTACAGAGAAGACCACGCAGAGGATGCTGCGCCGGAGCGAAAGTGAAAGAGTGGAAGAGAAAATTCAGGCCTGCGGTTCTGTCAGTTCTGATGGGGAACGTAAGGTCACTGAGAAATAAGATGGACGAACTGTGTGCGCTTGTTCGGACCCAGAGGGAGTATGCGGTGAGCAGTACCATGTGCTTTACAGAGACCTGGCTTCATACGAACTTCCCGGACAACAGCTCATCTGTACCCGGCTTTAAGACGGTGCGTGCGGACAGAGACTCGCTTCTTTGTGGTAAGAAGAAGATAAGATAAGATAATCCTTTATTTGTCCCACAATGGGGAAATTGCTGTTCTGGTGAACGAGAGGTGGTGTAATCCTGGCCATATTACTGTGAAGGAACGTATCTGTGCGCCGGACATTGAACTTATGGTTGTGGGAGTGCGTCCATATTATTTACTGAGAGAAGTTACGTCTGTACTGTTCATTGGAGTTTACATTCCTCTCTAGGCGGACGAAGAGGGAGCCCGGGACAGAACACACACGGTGGTCACTGCTCTACAGTCAAAGTATCCTGAGGATTTACTGATTTCTGGGGATTTCTTTAATCATGCCACATTGGACAGTGTTTTACCACATTTCAACAGTATGTGGATTGTAAGACTTGGGACAACAAAACTCTGGACTTACTGTATGCTAATTCCAGGAAAGCATACAATGCCACTGCCCTGCCCCCACTGGGACGATCTGATCACAATCTGGTCCTGTTAACACCTCAATATGTCCCTGCAGTGAAGAGGCAGTCTGTCACCACTAGAACTGTGAGAAGGTGGAGTGACGACGCCATCAATGTCCTCCAGGACAGCTATAGGACCACGGACTGGAATGTGCTCTGCTCACCCCATGGGGAAAACATTGACAGCATGACGGACTGTATCACAGATTACATTAACTTCTGTGAGGATACAGCCGTCCCCACACGCACTGTTCGATGTTACCCCAATAACAAGCCCTGAATCACCAGCAAGCTGAAGGCTCTACTCAATAAGAAAAAGTGGGCCTTCAACTCTGGTGATAAGGACGAGTTGAGGAGGGTGCAGCAACAGCTAAAAGTCCAACTGAGGCAGGGTCAGGAGCAATGTTCCCCCTAATTTTTCATGTGTCTGAGCAAACACACTAACTCCCTGAGCGTTCCTTGGACTCCTGTGAGCAACATCCGACATGCACACTGTGGCCACACCAGTATCACACCTGAGATCATGGCAAGTTACATAGCTTATGATTCAAATCACTGCTGTTATTTCTGTTAGATTACTTTTAATATAACTGATTTTTTTGGTCCACTTCTCAAAAATCTGTTCATGAACTTTGTACATGTTGTATGTCAGTGTGAGGGTCAGTGAAACATTGAACATTACAATATTTTGAAAAATAACCTGTGTATATACCTGTGTATAAACCTGTAAAACCACATGAAGAGAGATTTTTTCAGCTTGATAAATATAGCCTACATGTAGCTGCAGATTTTTAGGGATGATTGTAGGACCTATAGGACACTATAAGATGGGTCTTTCTCAAAATAATGATCTCCAAAATAAGTATACATTTTTATCAGTTTATATCTTGCTTTTTAATCATTACCCAGTTTAAGTAATTTTGTGAGAGTGACAGAGCTCTGTGGTTTAACGCTCTGGGGAGAGGATTCACACTTCACACAGAAAGTCCCATCTTTTTGCTCACAAAAACCTATGGCTTGGACAGAAACAAAGAAAACAGCCGAGGATTACATTATGGCTCTACCTGTCTCCTCTTCTGTGCGGGCGGCGCTCCCGTCGGCTGGTGCGGACCTGCCGCTCTGACCCACGGCGATGCGCACGACAACTCTTACTGAAGGAAGCGAGCGAAATGCGATCGAAATGAATCTGTTTGTAGTTGGCTTGTCCCTAACGCATGTGCACATTCACATGTGCAAACTGAATCTATCAGACTGGATTCCGTGTGTCAAACCAGCGCTGAGTTCAGGTTAGATTTTATTTTATGCGCTGAAAAGGATTTGATGTGCGCGCTGAACGTCTGGGCAGTGCGCAATTGCGCACGCGCGCACCTTAGAGGGAACAGTGGTCAGGAGGCTTATGGGAGGGAGTTGGAGGCTAAACATAAACAAAATAATACTAGAGAGGTCTGGAGGGAAATGAAAGCTATTTCTGGTCTCTCCAGACCCAAACAGTAAGACAATAGCCCATGTCAAACTTACTTAATTTACATTTTAATCACTTCTCCTCAACTGGCACCTCCATCTCTACAACTCCCAGACGCCAAATCCACACCTCTATACAGACCAATCAACAGCCCATCACCTCTGCTCACATGCCTGCCCCCACCCCCACGGAGAAACCCAGCTCTATCTCCTTGTCACCTGGGCAGGTGAGAAGGCAGTTTGAGAAAGTGCACCAGAACAAGTCTCCAGGACCTGACAAAATCAACCCCCGTGTGCTAAGAACTTGTGCAGCACAGCTCACTGGGGTCCTGCACTTTCTTTTCACACTGAGTCTGAAGCTTGAAAGGATATCGGTGCTTTGGAAGACCTCCTGCAAGAAGCCTGTCCCATCTGGACTCAATGACTTCAGACCAGTTGCACTGACATCTCATGTCATGAAAGTGTTTGAGAGACTTGTTCTGGCTCAGCTCAGACCCCTGGTGGCACCATCCCTGGACCCTCTCCAATTTGCATATCAAGCTCACATGAGCATGGAGGATGCGATAATCTATCTTCTGCAGCGGGCTCACTCACACCTGGATAGTGTGGGCTCTGTGAGGATATTGTTCTTTGATTTCTCCAGCGCCTTTAACACAATTCAGCCCTTTCTGATGGGTGAGAAACTTCTCAGAATGAGTGTCAGCTCCTCCACTGTCTCCTGGATTACTGAGTACCTGTCAGACAGGCCACAGTACGTGCGACTGGGGACCACACTGTCTGATACTGTGGTCAGTAATGTCCCCCAGGGTACAGTCTTGTCTCCGTTCCTGTTCACTCTGTACACCTCTGATTTCCAATACAGCTCAGTGTCATTGTAGCGTTCCGTTATGTTTGGCTAATGAACAATTACAACCATGCCTCAGTTTTCATAATTTCCCCACTGACATACAACTCCAAGCGCACTGGGTACATGCGATTAGAAGAGACAAGGGCGCCAAATTCAAGATGATTCCAAACAGCACATACGTATGCAGTCTTCATTTTACCGCTGATGGCATTTACTTCAGTGGATTTGATCACAGTCGGTAGGCAAGACCAGTGTTGGTACCTACACCGGAAGTTGACATTGCATGTTTTCAAGCGTCTTCTTGGTTTGTGATGTAAGCAGGAATAGAGTCAATTGAACCATCAAAATGTTACTGTTCAATAATTTTGTAAGACTTTTATTGTAAAATTAACAAAGACATTACCAAGTTATTAGTTATATTCTGTTTAAAATGCATTGTACTACAGATAAAGTATACTGTTCCAGGCTCTAGTCCTACAGTGAAAAGGCACAAGCCCCGACAGGCTGACAGGGCTCAACAGCCCCACCTCCTGTCCTGGCTGGCCCCTTCTGGAGATCTGGAGATCTTTAATGCCAGATACGAGCAGGGCCATCTGCTGGGGAGTGGAGGCTATGGCTCAGTCTACGAGGGCGTATGCAAGTCTGATGGTCTGAGGGTAAGTACCATAGAAGGCCATAGACGCAGAAGAAGGTGGAGCACAGTTTTAACATAGTTATAAAATTAATTAGCACTACGGATGCACCGATACTGACTTTAAGATTAAGATTAAGTCTTTATTGATCTCACACACAATGACACACAGGAGAAATGTTACTTCTACATTTGACCCATCCTTTTCAGGAGCAGTGGGCAGCCATCTTTCCGGCGCCTGCGAGGCCTGGATCCACACTGGCTTGCTCATTGCCAGGGAGGATTTGAATCCAGGTTCCCCAGGTGAAAGTCAAGTGACTTAGCTAGCCAGCTGTCAGATATTGACATTTTTCATGGATCAGATATCGGTTCCAAGATATCAGTTCATTTGTTTTTTGTCTATTAACTGGTGAAATAAGACTTATTTATTGCCCAACAGAGGCTCAAAACACCTCTTAGTATCAACTACTTTGACAAAGGTAGTTAGATGTTCACAGATCCAGTTTTTAAATCTACTGTAAATTCTGTTCAATACTACATGTCTTAATCTGCAGTATAGTTATTAATATCTGCTCAAGGTAAAAATGAAAACTAAGGCTTCCATGATTTGACTTGCAGGTGGCCATCAAGCATGTCCCAAAGAACAAGGTGGACTACATCCAGATTACATGGCGAGCTGTGGGATTGTCTACAACATCCCGAAGGAGGTCTACATGATGTACAGAGCGACAGGCGGCGCTGACAGGGTTGGTCAAAATGCCATTGTCTCCCTCCCCGACTGTTTCACATTGGACACATCCTCATTGTCATGGAGAAACCCAATCCCTCCATGGACCTCCTGTCCTACAGTGTCCTCCACGACCCTCTGCCCGAAGACATGGTGAGGGACATCATGAGATAGCTGATCCTGGCTGTGAAAGACCTCCACCAGAAGAGGGTGTTCCACAGAGACCTGAAATTTGAAAACATCCTGATCCAAGAGACTGAGGACGGCATCAGAGTCCAGATCATTGACTTTGGATGTGGCTGTACTGTTAGCACTACTCCGTACACCTCCTACATGGGGACTCTAAACTACTGCCCTTCGGAGTTCTTCCTGGATCAGAGGTACAGGGATGGTCATACTTCTGTGTGGCAGCTCGGAGCCATCGCGTATGAACTCCTGAACGGAGACGGGAGCAATTTTGCAATTTTGCCACGTGCGACTGGGTCATCGAAGAAATGTCGATGAAAACCAGTGAGGCGTCTAAAGAGGGGAAAGATTTCGTCCAGGTTTGTCTGGAAGCAGATACCTCCAAAAGAATGAGCCTGGAGGAGCTGGAGACACGTGTGGTTTGTCAACACCACTCTGGCCTTCTGAGCTGCCACTGAAGACTGTGGACTTTTATTGATTGATTGATTGATTTCTTGGTCTACAGACATACTGTAACGGACTTTTTTTGTGTTTGCATCTGTTGTGCAAACTTGTAAAAATTTGTATAGTTACCTTATACTTACATATTGTAAATATTGTAAATTGAACATGCAAACTACATTTTGTTGGTGTCATTGAATTTTTAAAATCTCTCTTGTTTGTTGATTTGATTAAAACAGAGATAAAGGCGATGCAGTACAGAATCTAGCACCAAAGTAATGAGCAAAAATTCAGCTTCAATACAAGTCTAAAAAAAATGGCACGACAAGAGTCACACTTTGAATGACTACATTATGTGTTAGAACTTGAGGTAACTAAAAACCTGATGAAAACCTAGTAGAGAAGTAAACAAAAAAATAAATAAAAATAACTTGCCAAGCATCTACAATGGTAGTCTACTGTTTGGGGGGGAAAGAACAAAACAAAACATCAGCAGTCTAAAGGCTGTAATGAATGGAAATTTGGCTTTAATTCTTTTTAAAAGGACAGTTTGCATTACAACATCACATATAATGAAAAACCAGAGCTGTTTTGACAATAGACAAATACAAACACACAATACAAAAGAAGACATACTGTACTTGTGTCTGTTATATAGTGGTTCTCAAAGTAGGGGACCTTAGAGCATGTGTTAGGGCCCCCCCAAAAATTGACATTGATCAATTATACTGATTACTTAAAGGTGCATTGTGTAATGTTTTGGTTGGTGGTCCGTCACATGCTCGTTTCTATGGATATGCCATTTCTTTGTCTATAATGGACAGCTCTACTTTACATTTACATTGCACTGCTGTTCTTGTCTCCTGTATATAGCTGTAATTTGATATTTTATTTGATATTTTATTACTTATTTTTCTATTTTATTTTGACTTGTACATATACACTTATTATTTTATAATATATTATATTATGATGAGTGAGCTACTGTACCTAAATAATTTCCCTTGTGGATCAATAAAGTTTAAATAAAGTCTAAATCTAACTTTTCTCAGACTGGAGGTGCAGCACACTGGTGGTGTATTTGCTGATATATTTCAGTACCTCACAACCTCTTGACATTCAACTCACAACTTGTCTAACTGCTGTACAGCACTTGATTTCCCTTGGACCAAGCAATCAACATTTAATCTGGTAAACAAGGCTGTCAATATACACAAGGGAACCACAAGGATCAATAAGAGATGTCTTAAAACAGTGGTGATTGGTCAATAGAGAGAGAGTAGGTCACACAATTACATTTGATGATTATATTACTAAAACTTAACATGTTTGGATTTTAAATATCTATATTTTCCTATGAGTCAGTGTAGACCTCCACCAAGGCATGATCTCATGTTGTTACCCAGACAAATTTCATTTCATTTATTTATTTCAGGACAATGTACAGCCACATAATGCCAAAGGCAGAGATGCTTGTACCAGATTATAGCTTGAAAGCTAATTTCCATCTGTAGTCCTTTAGGGAAAAGAGGACAAGGGACATTATATACAGTGCAACAAAAAAACATACATACTCCATACTCTCAGACACACATACTCCCATTCATCCTCATCATACATTGTAATACCAAGCAGAAATTGATTACATTTTAAATTCATTGTGCTAAAAATTAACAGTTATAGCTCAGCAATCTAATGTTTGTACAATAAATAGAGACCAATTCATATATGTTTTCTTTTTTAAAAGTTCACTATAATAAACAATTGTGTAGTTTTGCAATATCAATTAAAGCATTTATAATATCAATTTAAAATCTTTCAGTGCGTGCATCTTTGGTTTTCAAGGAACCACTTCCTTACTTCTCTAGAAAAGTTGCTAAAGTTCTTTTCGTGTCTCAGCTCAGTAGGGAGTTTGTTCCATTGCTTTGTTGCTTGGTATGAGAATGCAGACTGGGCCAGGTTAGTTCTGCACTTGGGAATAAATCAGATGCAATGATCGATTTTAGTTTTGGAATCAAAGATTTTGCAAAAGCACAGTCTCCAAATGTCAGAGATAAGGCATATATTTTTTAAAGTACATGTCAAAATTGCCTTTTAAGAGTTCATTCAAAACACCTCTGCTCGAACAACTCTTTTTCACTGATCCTGGTACACACACTGCTCTTTACTTCGTTCTCTTTATTTTCTTAAACGGTGATTCAGGATTCAGTGTTGTGTTGAACTGAAAAAATAAAATACTCGGTAGCGTGATCTGGGTCACAACCAATGGGTGGGTGGGTGCGGGGGTACTCCAAGAGAACTGGCAAATTTATCACAGTTGATTTGAAGCACACAACACGCACTTCGAATACAGCAAGCTTTGTGCTTTAAAATCATATTAATGTAAACAAATAATTCAATGGCTCCTAAAAGAAAGTTTAGGAGTGGGGCTGCAAGATCTAAAAAGAAAATCCTAGAGCAAGAACAAAGAGAGCAGAATAAAGTTGCGTGATCTATTGCTTTTTAGCGTGTTAGAAGAAGAAGAAGAAGAAGAAGTGACTTTATTGATCTCACACTGGAGAAATTCTTCTCTGCACTTTAACCCATCCTATATATATATATATATATATATATATATATATATATATATATATATATATATAATTGTGAAAGTTAGTATCGCGATGCATTGTCATGGCGATTATTTTGCACACCCCTAGTTGTTAGGGCCACCAAATGCTTTAAACCGGCCCTGTGTGCAGCATAGGTGTGCCGTCAGCATGGTACTTTGTTGTGATGACATACCATAAAGGGGACAGGCGGAATTTAGCTCTGCAGTTTTAAACCAGAAATCTTTATCTATATCGTCTTAGATCAATATTGCATTTAAACATGTCCAAAATATTATATAATGATCCACGGGTATCTGCCTGACCTTGGGAAATACTTTTTTGCCGTACTGTACTAGAACTAAGTGTAATTGTTAGCGTCATATAAGGTGTATTGTAGCCATTAATCCTGAGTTCCTTATTTTGATTAAAATAAATAAATAAATAAATAATAAATTGTTTTATACGTTAAAGTGCTTCATATTTTGTGTTTCTGAGTTCTTGTTGCTGAAGTGATTTGGATATTGATATTATTTATTGATTTTATCAAATTTTATTTTCATTATCAAATGGGCCAATAAGTTGGTCAAAATGTTTACAGTTTAAAGGTCCAGTGTGTAGGATTCGTGGCGCATAGGTGGATGGTGGCTATTCCACTTCCTCTTTTGGCTACGGCAGACCATGAGGGTCACCCGGGCGCACCCGGCGCTGTGCGAGCTCTCGCCGACAACTACGGTATAAATAAAACGCGGTCCCGCGGTCACATTTTTTTTTTCCTTTTCGCATGAAAACACACATTCCTGATCGTGTACCATGACAATCTACACATCAAATGAAACCTTACAGTCTCCTCTTTTTGACTATGCAATTCATTTCCCGGCACAACAATCACTCCCCGAGCACATGGGGCTTTTATACAGAAAAGCACAAAACGAGGTTTGTTACTTAGCTTACCTTTGAAGGCTCTGCACAGGTCAAACTCTGTATTTCACCATAAACTTGGCCTCAATCTGTCCGTAAGGATCCAGCGAATAAAATCCAGTAAAACAATTTAGTCCAAAACACCTGTTAGATCCATTACGACGTGTGATACAGCAGCTTGTCTTGTTTACCCAAAACCACGAGGCTCCCCCCTCCCCCCTCCCCTTCCCCTTCCCCGGCTCCGCTCTCCTTTTCTTCGCTCCCTCAGGCAGCGCGGCCGAGCAGGTGTTAGCAGGAGCCTAGGCGAAGGATGAGCCCAAATGTCCTTCTGCAGCTCTCGTATTCAAAATGGCTGCCTCTATATGGGGACGATCCCCCTTTTATGTGACTATATCTAAGTCCAAAAGAATACTTTGATTTCATGATGGAAGTGAAAAGGCTTGGAAAACAATGTATTTTTGAATGGGTATCTTCAATTTCAGTAATTAACGGGTAAAAATCTTACACACTGTCCCTTTAAATAAGGATTTTTTTTTTATTTCACGCAAATTGGTGCACTTTATATCTTTTCTGTTACAGATTAAAAACAGTGTTAATAAAGTTATTCTTTGCTGTAAGTTTCTTTTTTGTTTTTAATGTTAATAAAGTGTTATGCAGAGGTGTACTAATAATTTTATAGACAAATAATACTATTTATAGTCACACGCAGGGCGGGGTGTGTGAAATCTTTTCTTCTTCCTACGGGGGGCGTCACAGAAAATAATTGAGAAGCACTAATATAGCAGACAAAAGCATAATACATCATCTTATGAGGTCTATAGTGAGTGTTTTCTCTGTGTTACCTCCATGGATTTTGCTGTCTCTTCAGATCAGCTCACACCAGTGATTTCAGCTGCCACCTCTGCATGCCCTCCAGCAAGTCCAGCCCTTTGCACAATGTCAGCCTTTCCACCTGCCCCACACTCAGCACTGCCCCATTAACAACTATGTACTGGCCTACTTTAACACAAGTGTAAACTTCCCCCATCAATTTTTAGTCATTCGGACTGACGTGATGCAGCAGTTCTGGGATTATAAAATGTAAAACATTATCCAGTATAGAATTTTAGATGACAGTCATACTTTATTCTGTAAAATATTTGTGTTTTGTTACTCATTCAATCCACCCACTGAATTTAAGATATGAATTTTAAGCACTTTAGTCTCACAGCAAGAAGTTGTTCTTCAGGTGCTTTAGTTACCTCCTGACTTAGACTTAGACTTGAACAAACTTTATTGATCCACAAGGGAAATTATGACACAGCTCCTCCCCAATTACCGATAAGAAAGAATGAAAGAATGGGTCAAAACAAATGCATACTTTAAGGCAGTGCTTCTCAAATAGTGGGGCAGGCCATCCTCGGGGGCGCGCTGTGATGCCAGGCGGGGGCGCGTGTGACCCTGGGAAACATCCTTTATTGCCGTACTGTACTAGAACTAAGTGTAATTGCACATCAACAACAGTAATTGGCAGTGGTGCTCTCATGGTCGCTCTGGGGTGTACGGGTCTTTTGCATCGAGCAAATGATATGAATTGTAGTAAACAACCCCTCAAGAAACATGGAAAAATTTCTAACAGGGATGAAGAGAAAGGCGGTGAGAGACGGAGATAGTGAGGCAAAAGAAAGTCATCCGAAAGCTAAGACGAGGAAATATGACGAAGCCTATTTAGCACTCGGCTTCACTGTGACTACGGTGGGAAACGAGGAAAGACCAGTGTGTTTACTGTGTCTAAAAATGTTGGCAGTGGACGGCATGAAGCCAAATAAATTAAGGCATCACTTAAAGACATTACACCCAAGTCACGCTGATAAGTAGCTGGAGTTTTTTCAGCGTAAACGTGCCGAATATTGCCAACACCCATCTCGGTTTCTGAAAGCCACTTCAGTAAACCAGCGAGCATTGTTAGCGTCATATAAGGTGTATTTTAGCCATTAATCCTGAGTTCCTTATTTTGATTTAAAAAATAATAAATCAGCACAAATTGTTTTATACGTTAAAGTGCTTCATATTTTGTGTTGAGTTCCTGTTGCTAAAGTGATTTGGATTTGATATTAATTATTGATTTTATTTAATTTTATTTTCATTATCAAATGGTGCAATAAGTTGATCAAAATGTTTACAGTTTAAATAAGGATTTTTTTTATTTCAGGCAAATTGGTGCACTTTAAATCTTTTCTGTTACAGATTAAAAACAGGGTTAATAAATTTATTCTTTGTTATATTTTTTATGTTAATAAAGGATACATTTTTATGCAGAGGTGTACTAATAACAATTTTATAGGTAAATAATACTATTTTAGGGCTGTCAGTTTAATGCGTTAATTAGATTTATTAATTACACTGCTAATTAACACGTTATAAAAATTAACGGAATTAATTATGAGCGGCAATTCAATGCGCGCACATTTTAAATTTGGCGTGCGGGGCCTTTGAAAGGCGAGTTTATTTATAAAAATGTGACGGGGCAGGTCTGTCTTGTCCCCGGGGAGAGCACATGAAGACGTGCGCGCCCGTTTCTGTATCTGTTGCGCCCCGCGCGCCGAACCCTTTTCATCATCAACTAATTCCCATAACCTCTCCAGCGTGTTCTGCCGTGACTAAGGGTGCACACTTTGACTTAGTCAGTTTTGCCCATCCAAATCACGCTAAACCCGATCATTTACTCACCTCCTCCCTCCTCCCGCGGTGCGATCTGGCAAACCCAGACACATCCACACCGGACACATCCACACCGGGAGTTTAATCCTCCTGGCGGGTTCCGGGGGTCATGTGAGTCATGAGTAATTTACACGGGCAATTATTTGTATTCCCTGTATATTTGAAGCTTTGTATTTTATTTATTGAGCACTACTTTAAAGGGATATGCCACCCCCAGGTCAAATTTGGGCATCTCCCCACAGTCCAGAGACTAAAATAAGTGGTGGAAAGCGTTTTCCTGCTCACCCAGCCATTGTCCGAGTCTGTCGCCACTGACCGCCGCGGTATCTGCAGCTACTCCGCCTTAGACTGGAGTCTAACGTCGCCAGAGAAAGATTTCGGCCAAAAGGAATTAATTTGCTTGATGCGTTTCCCAATTACTTTCTGTGTAGTGCGCATTCATATCGAGTGCAAATAAATGTGCAAATCAACACGGAGAGCTTGACTTGGTCATTTTGGGTGGGAACTATTTTCCAGTGCGGAAGAATACAGCCGAATCACGCACCATGTTGTGCAACAGGGGAACTCCCTTCCCGGTGCGTAACTGGGATTCCTCTGGTAGCGTGCTGCGTGATTCGGCTGTATTCTTCCGCACTAGAAAATAGTTCCCACCCAAAATGACCAAGGCATTTGTGTTGATTTGCACATTTATTTGCACTCGATATGAATGCGCACTACACAGAAAGTAATTGGGAAACGCATCGAGCAAATTAATTCCTTTTGGCTGAAATCTTTCTCTGGCGACGTTAGACTCCAGTCTAAGGCGGAGGAGCTGCAGATACTGCGGCGGTCAGTGGCGACAGACTCGGACAATGGCTGGGTGAGCAGGAAAACGCTTTCCACCACTTATTTTAGTCACTGGACTGTGGGGAGATGCCCAAATTTGACCTGGGGGTGGCATATCCCTTTAAGGTGAGACATTACAGGTAAAACTTTTCTGTTGGAGGGTCTATAACCTGCCTGTTTCTGAGATGTTTACTGTTTTTCAAAAACAGATACTTGTTACTATGTAACTTATTAACCAAAAAATTACTAAAATAAAAGCAGTTTTTTTCCCCACTTTGGTTTTTACTGCACTGAAAAACTTAAGAAAACATGCATCCTTACTTTGAGTGAGCTTGCATCTCCACAACCCTGACTGTTATATAGCCTTGCTCCTGCTTGTTTCCAGGGAAATGGTTCCTTTGGCTATAACCTTCCACAGTAGGACATAAAACCTCTTAATGGAGAATGTTCTGAACTACGTGTTTTACGTGCCACATCCAGAAAGATCCTGATTTTTTCCAGAGAGATGTTTTTGATGAAATGTTTCACATCGTGGTATTAAACGTTTGTATCAAACTAGGCCAAGTTACAGGTTAAATCTGTGGAGAAGCACGATTAGAATGCCCATTTATCTAGGTATATATATATTTTTTTGCAATAAAACCACCTGTAATTTAATAAATGCAAGGTAGATCTGTTTCATGTCATACTGTGGAACATTTGAAGCAGAGCAATCACATACCCATAGAAACAAGACAGACACAGACCCCCAACCGAAAAGATACACAATGCATCTTTAACATTATTTTGAAAGCTTTTACAAGTTTATCTGCGACCAGTGTTGCTGTGACATATCAATGGCATTTTATTTATTTTTTATTTTTTTTGGGGGGGGGGGATTAATGGAGACTATGGGGCCCTAATATTTTTCTTGCAACATAATAGTTTTCATAGCTGCTAATTACTTTAATATACCAAAGGGAGATCGATTTCAGATGAGATGACATGTAAATATTGCCTGATCCCACTTGGTATATGTGCGCAACCATACATTTTAATAATGAGCTTCATTATCAAATCCAACCAAGTAATTATGGCTATTATTCATTATACTAACTCTACATTAATTGTGCAGAATCACCCCCCTAACCCTTCTCCCTCTGTGAAGATTGATGCCTCCCAGTCACTTCTAATAAGCCCCACTGTTAAATCATAATGATACTTTTAGGATAGAGCGGTGTAGGCCATTGGGAAAGGGATGATTTATCACGTCTTAACCGCATCCACACAAACACAGGCGCGCTGGGGCTCAAAGTGAAACAAACTTCCCCCTCCACAGCTGTGCAGTCACTGTCGATTCACTGCTTCCAGGAGCTATAAAATACCCCCATTTTCATTAACCCTGAACTGAACCGGAGTGAACAAGAAAAAGGGACTTGCGCGTGACAGAATTTACAGCCACGCCTTCCGGATGGTTTATGCCGCTGAGATATCCGGAGCATTCAATTGGTACAGCAATAATTTAGAAAACCCAACACTAATGGTCTCTTTCAGTCTTTTTGTAGGACGGCCAAATGGGGTAAGCATCTATAGCGTCCTGTACCGATGCCCGCATTAGAAGCAAAACATGAGCAGCTAATTTTGAAAAACTCGTCTTCATTTGCCAGAGACAGTGACAGTTCATTCCATTAGGCGCAAGTAGTTGGAAATGCCATTAATACATAACCTGGCATAACCTAGCGTAGTATCGCAGACAGAGCTAAAAAGGATAAAAAGGAAAAGGATAGCCAATTCCAAGTTTGATTTATTTGGGATTTAACTCCAAAAAGGGTTGAGATTTGAATTCTTAGACATTTAGATAGTTACTATATAAAATATCCAAAGTCCTCTCAATTATTTCTGTTGTGTTAAGGTAGCTACAGTTAAAAAGGTTAGTGAAAGATGAATGGAATTAAAGAGTTAATGCTATGAAGTGGGAATATGGATTACAGTAGAAGATTTGAAATGGTAGCTATAGTTACTTATTTTGTAGAAGTGAAAATAAGACAGTTTGGCTCAGTCTTGGGGTAATTTGTAGATACAGCAGAAGTGCCAAGTAAGGTATCCAGTAGGGGGAGGGGGAGGAAAACTTTAATTTTATTTTAATTAATGCGTGAAGAGTCGAGACTGCTTATATCTAGCTGCAGGGAGGAGTGTAGTGTAGTGAGCTCCTCCCTGCAGCTAGATATAAGCAGTCTCGAACCAGCACTAGAACCAGAACTGACGAAGCCTCTCGGATGAGCGGCGAAACATTTTCGACCAAACAAACTTTGTCCAGTTGACAAATTGAATTTCTCCTTTTATCATATTTTAATTAATACTTCAAACTATAAGAGTAACATATGAAAAGTAATAACAAGAAGAGAGAAATGTGATGATTGTGCAGAGAAGTGTAGTTTTTGATTAAAGTCTTAAGGGTTTGAAAGGATTAGTAACACCTTAATAATTAATACCATAACCCTAACTCCTAACTCACTCCATTTCATTAGACGCAAAAAGCTGGAAATTCCATTCATCCAAAAATATTGCATTACATTAAGATAAATGGTACATTTTTTGATCTCCCCAAACCATTTCATTCTGTGTTTTTCAATGCATCATAATTCATAATCACCATCGGGTGGTGATGAGGTAAATGTTCTTCTGCGTGGAGAGAAGAGAGGATTAATCTCTCTCTCTCTCTCTCTCTCTCTCTCTCTCTCTCTCTCTCTCTCTCTCTCTCTAAAACTATTTCAATTTAACTGGATTAGTGTGGCTTTCTGAAGATTACAATTCTAAAAGTTCTTTTAAATTGTCTTTTTAAACTTACAGAGGACTATGTAATAGGAGTAAATATTACAGCTGTGAAGTGAAAAATATCTAAGCAATATTATTACACTAAAATGGTTATATACATACAAAGATGAGTAAATGCTAAATAAATATGCTTAATGCTGTACTGTGGAACATTCCAGAGCAATAACAAAGCAATAACAGCTGGCATCCATAGCAATACAAACTTTATATGTTGATGACTATCTGATTTTTGGGAGAGTTAAGGTGTTGTGAATCTCAAATCTGTGAAGTAATTCTTTATGTTGTGGCATTTTACAAACTCCTGGAGAAGGAGACCTAATATTTACTGTTTGCAAATGCCAGAAAATATATATTATGAAAATAAATGAGAGTTGCTTTGGGAATTGGCAGCAGCTGCTCCTGAACTATTGAATATACAGAAATAATTACTGTATCCTTGAGGTCTATAGACTATATTTCCTCTAGAGAGTTTATCAATGTGAGAGTTGAGTGAGAGTGAACATGTAGAGCATGTACAGTATGACAATGTATAGATTATGACTCTCAGTGATTGAAAGAGCTGAAGATGGTGCTGAACAGGGTAGCTTTAATTAGGATTTTACAGACAGCTTCACTTTTTTTTTTTTTTTTACCTTACACATATTGCCAAAATGTTTAATTTTTGAAGGGTATGATCTGAAAACAAAAAAACACATGTAAGTCACATTATGTAAACTAGCCTGGAATGTTCCCAAAAAACAAAACAAAAAAAAAAAGCTTCAGCAACATTGTCACTGTCCAGGTTGGGTCCATAGCAAAAGAACTTTGAATTCTGTTAACTGGATTCATTTTTTGTTTTTTGTTATACGTTTCGCCAGACATCCAAGTTGTTTCTTCTGTTTTGATGCAGCTCTGGCTTATAAATAATATGTACGAGCTCCTTATGACACAGCTGTGACACATTATTTTTGCTTTGTTACATTTAATTATGTTTTTCAAGCTTTTAATCCTCATCAGATACATTACCTGGTGTAGTATTTTGCCATCTTCACACTTGTCTCATTTATCCACGAATCTACCAAAGTTATCTTCTCTGAGTAAATGTTTTTTGTGGGTTTTTTTGCATTTTGCCTGAATTGTTACGTAGGTAAGGTAAAAATCCAAACCCATAAGCCATCTCTAGACTTGTTCTGTGGTCACATTATGTTCACAATGAATGCATGGCTCTTTTAGCATAGCATTCATGTGTTTATTTTTTCCATTGTTCATTCCCATTACAGAGTGAGCTATAACGCCTAAATTCCTCACTAGAAATGGAGGTGTTGTTTTCCAAATTTAGGCATTATTTTAAGTTAGAAAATGTGGAATACACCAACTAAGGTGACCTAAAGCATGTTTAAAATGGTAATAAAGCCACAAGAATGCATCATAGGTGAACTATGTAACTTTTAGTTGAGGTCCGTCACCTGTTTGTTTCTATGGCTATGTCATTGCTCTGCCTGGAATGTTCCACAGTATGACATTAAACAAGTCTAACTTACATTTATTAAATTACACATGGTTTTATAGCTCAAAAATACCCAGAAAAACAGACATTCTGACTGTAAGCGGAGTCACCTCTCCACAAATTTGACCTGTTAACTTGGCCTGGTTTGGTCTCCATGAAGATAGAAAAGTTTAATGCCATACTGTGAAACATTCAAAGACAAAGACAAAACATCTCCATAACAGAAAAGCATTCGACTGACCCTCCACTGGAAAAGTTGCACAATGCACCATTAAGCCTTCAGTGCTAAGTGACTATTACACTGTGTTGTTATTGTTAATAATTTATAATAATAATAATAATTAATTGCATTTATATAGCGCCTTTCATGACACCCAAAGCGCTTTACAGTTCATTGTTCATTCACTCCACACTTGGTGGTGGTAAGCTACTTTCTGTAGCCACAGCTGCCCTGGGGCAGACTGACGGAAGCAAGGCTGCCAATCTGCGCCATCTGCCCCTCCGACCACCTCCAACACTCATGCACACACCACTTTCATACTAACTGATTCATGTTAACTGGTATGCATGGTCCAAAATATCAGCATTATATCAGTTAGTCCTACCTATCCACTCCATGGCTTAGAAAAGCTCAGCATGAAATAACTTCATTTGCTCTTATGAAAAGACTGTATTTCCGCTTTGATATTGTTCAGTTTTCATGTTCTATCATATTTTTCTACCAAATTAATTTGGCTAATGGACCCAGCTCTTGTGCAAGCAAGCAGAACACAAAATAAAACTTCAGTGCAAATGTGATGAATGGAGTTTATATTCAGAGGGGGGTAGAATAGTACAAAATTGAAGTAAGAGTAACGTTACCTCAAAATAGCATGACTTACTAAGTAAATAAAGTAGTGGTCCCAGAAAGAAGCATTTTGGAAAAAGAAATAGAAAAAGAGTAACTTAAAGAGTAACATCTTATTTATAATTTGAAGGACAAAACATTAAGTAATGCTGAAATTGTAGTATTTTCAAAGGATAGGCACAATAATGAGAAAAAGTACATTATCTGAAGGAGCAGTTCAAGAAACACAAATATTCTTATCATTTAATACTGTCAACATAAAGCTTTTCTCACTTATAGATATAAAGTTGGAACAGTTACGAAAACATTATGGTTACTTCAATAAAAATATTACTCAAGTTGGAGTAAAGGTTCAAGGTTCAAGTAGAGCTGGGCGATATGGCCCAAAAATAAAATCTCAGAATTTTTTTTTTTAAACCTGATTTCCGATTTTAATCGTTTTTTCTCTGCCCTACTCAAAAACAAATAACAGATGACAGACAAATGGCTCAAAACAATGCAACGTTCTTTTATAAAACAAATACATTACATCTAGCATCAATTAAGCTGTTATTGTTTTTGTTTTTTTTAAATATCACAGTTATATAAATATCTTTCTTTTATAAAGAAGCATTTTATGGAGCTAAATTATTCCCTGATTGTGGGAAAGATGGACTGGAGTGGGTAGTGTTGTGTTTTAGTTTTTGTTTTTCCTCGAGTGATGCAGAAAAGAGGGAGCCACTGTGTTCATGTTTGTTAGCTTGTGCAGTCTGTATACAGCTGTGGCAACTTCAGAACAATATTTGCGGCTTGGTAGCACATACTTCGGGTCCAAATCTTTCACCATGTTAATGAATCCGGGCTTTTCCACAGTATATATGGGCACCATGTCTTTTACAATATACAGTGGTACCTCACCTTACGAATGACCCAACAAACGAAAATTTCAAGTTACGAAACGTGAAATCTCTAATCCAATCCAATCCAACTTTATTTATAAAGCACTTTAAAAACAACAAATCTCAAAAATTAAATTAATGCGCGCTCAGATGCACGCCCGGAAACGTAAATACACTTTATCAACACACATGGGGTTAGGTTCCAGAGGTGGCCCACGGTGGGAGAGGTCCACGAGGTAGGACAACTTTGTATTTTGCAATTGTTCTGCATGTTTTAGGGCTGTAAATGCCTCACCACACATTCTACACTTTTCTCGTATTTCTCACTCGTTTAAACACTTGAACTTTCATGCGTTTGGGGGGAGGGGGGGGGGGCACGGCTCAATATAGGGGAGCGGAGACACAACAACACATGATCAGTATGGTAAAACTCACCTGTCTCACGACGGTCTAAACCCCGCTCACGTTCCCTATTAGTGAGTGAACAATCCAACGCTTGGTGAATTCTGCTTCACAATGATAGGAAGAGCCGACATTGAAGGATCAAAAAGCGACACGGCGCAGGCCCTCGGCTCGGCTCGGCCCGCTCACAGCTCACAGTGTCAGCCCCCCAGCTCTTGAAGTCACATAGAAGCAGAGGCCGCCCCGCCCCGCTCTTATTCCCGCTGAAAGAGCGTCTTTCTCAGCCTCTTAGCTCTAGTGCGGAACGAGCAACGCGCAAGGAGCGCGGAGCACCGCGCTCCTCCAACGGCACTGCCATGTCCCGGGATAATCCTGGTTTAGTCCAGGTCCAGTCCAGGTTTAGACCTGGTTTAGTTCTGGTCTAGACCTGGTTTATTCCAATCAGGACGCAGAACACAAATCTTACACTATAAAAAAAGTTACACTATAAAAAAAACAACCTTGGAACGGATCAGGCCTTTTCCATTGAAATAGCTACTCAACTTACGAATTTTTCACGTTACGAAACCACTTCTGGAACGAATTAATTTCGTAAGGTGAGGTACCACTGTACATCATGTTTTTGGTAAAACATACAACAGCGTGTGTGATTGCCTTCCGTCGTGGGCTGTGCTTATCATACTGCAAACAGTTCGAAAATGTTTTAGGGACTGGAGGGTGGTTATTTTCATTCCGTTCGGACCTGCACTTCTCCCATTCCGCTGCGTGCAACAGCTTTCGGCGCTAGCATAAATTTGTCGTGCAGCAACAGCTTTTGAAAAGACCTTACAGCGAGCACTCGTTTGTTCTAAGTCCGACGCAAGAAAACCGAACCAGTTCCATATAACAGATGTAGCGACACCTTTGTTTGGTACAAGCTCCGGCTTTCCCTCAGTCGCTAGCCGTGCTAGCTCGTACAATGTTTGGGTACGCCCCGCTAACTTACCCGTGTAAAAAGTGGCCGCGCATTAGTTCCGCTCGCATGTAAAAAATAACTAAAAAATCATTTTCATAAAAACACATCGTCCTGAACTGCAAAGTCGAATTAATCAATTTAAATCGATAAATTGCGCAGGTCTAGGTTCAAGGTTTATTTATTAGTCTCCACAAGGGAGAAATTTGGCTTAGAGGTAAGGGAATGTTGCAGTACAGACAGAGAGACATGCAACCAGAGCCCTTCTCCAGCAGAGCAGCGCCACCTTAACAGAATGAAAAATGCAGATACAAACAGAAAAGAAAATGCAGATACAATCAATGACAGTAGTCACAATCACTTACAACATAATACAGTGGAACAGTTTACATGAGGTCTCTATTTGATTGGAAAACATTACGGTAGAAGGGGGAGGGGGCAAGAGTAGGAGACAAGAATGAAAATACAGAAAATATTACGTGACAGCTGAGGCAGACAGCTAGCCTATGTAAGAAGGGCAGAGTGTTTTATAAATACGTGTCATCATGTTCTAGCCAATTGATAAATATGTCCTTTTGAAGGTATGCTGCTAGAAATGTACGCAGAAAAGTAAAATTTATTTTAAAAATCCTGTGAATCACGTATAGCTTGTAGTGCAAAAACAAGCGAGCATGCACGGTTGATATGAAATCTGTACTTTTCAAAGCTGTAAGTGCCTGTCCTATGCATGAACCACAAACCTCGCCGTGGCACTCTTTAATTAGCAGTAGATCAGCATGAGTGGCAGGGCAAGGCATTATGGGATTGACACATACACACAGACACACATGAACACACTAATCTTCTAATGCTGAGATAGGAGAAAGTGGAGGCAGTGGAGCTGAAAATCTCCACTATTGAAGATCCACAAAGATACCGAGTGCCTTGTGTGCATATAGACTGCTTTCAGCCATGCCGGTGTGAAGCCCGAGACAGGAGACATAATCCAGTTTATTTGAGATTTTGTTTTCGTCTCAAGGTAATAGGATAATGGCAACGCATGTAAACCAACCAGGGTGCAACCATGTCAAAAATGTATTTAAAAAAAAAATCCATCCATCTTATCAGTTTCTCTCTCTTGTGGTGAGATATTACCTGTGATGTTTTGCTAGGTTTGAAAATGAGTGTTTAAAAATTAACACACTCTAAAGGTTGGTTTGGACAAAGGGGATGGATTGTCTTGTTTTAATGATATTTGTTTAAGAAAAAGATAAGCAATTTTAAGAACTACTATTTAAAATGAAAGCATTCCCTATTTCTTCAATGGACCCATATGCTACAGCTTTGGAAAAAAATAAGAGACACTGTTTTTCTGATTTTACTACTTATAGGTATTAGGGGTGTAAAGATTAACCGATTTGGATCGGTTATCGGTCTGTGACCTCTGCGATCCGAGTGTACCGGTCAACGGAGCCCGGATTGGTAAAAATGCACTACGAACGGTCTGATGGTCCGGATTTATGGCCGCGAATCGGTTTCCTAGCTCCTGAGAAAATGAGCACTCGCTCTCATAGACAGTAGAAGTGGCCATGTGCGTGTGTTTGAACTCTCACGAGACTACAGTGTTGACCTTTTACCTGTGACGTCGGCTGATGTTGTTGGAGCGCAGCGCAGAATACTTTCTTCAACTTTGCTATGGAACCAACTAACCCTGTCAGACCATGCGGATTTACAACGCCTCTCACCTAATATCCAAGGTTTGGAACTCACACACACACACCCGAGCCCACTCTGGCGCGCACACACACACACACACACACACACACACACACACACACGCACGCACACACACACACACACGCACACACACACACACACACACACACACGCACACGCACACACACACACACACACACACACACTGAGGCATTGATGATTTTTGTCTCAAGACTGAGGAAATGTTATGAGATGGAGAGAAAGTATTAGTTATTCAGTGTTAAGAGTTTTCTCTGATTTTCTTTTTTTGTTAAGAAAAGTTAATTACAGGCATAAAAAAGACATGTTGGATTTAACATGCTAGTGTTTTCTATAACTGCCTAGTAATATCTATCTTCTTGTCAGTGATATGTTGCACTTTTACAGTTACTGAAACTCATGAGTGACTGAAGCACTAATCATTCTGATTCATTCTGATTTTTGCCTTTAATAGGCAACTTGCTTGTTTTATAACATATTTTGTTTATTTTTGACATCTAACCTTATTGTTTTGTGTTGCTTGAGGGAAGGAATGTATTGTATTTTAAGTATGGGTAGAGTTTTGCAAACCGGATTGCCAGTTTTTCAGTAGGCCTGGTGTATTGTCTGTTGGACACTAAATAAACAAAAGGACACCATTTTGAAATTTCATTTCTGTTTCTCTCTTTTTCTTCTCAATAACTTTAAAGCACTTGGGAGTAAAGTTGTCAATTTGTATTGAATCGAAATTCACTGAACCGAATCGGATCGAACCGGATCGTTTACTAATTTTATGAATCGTCCCTGAATCAAACTGTAGCCTGTGAATCGAGATTCGAATCGAACCGTTTTGTGAGTGAAAGATTCACACCCCTAATAGGTATGTGTTTGGGCAAAAGGAAAGTTTTTGTTTGAGGCTATAAACTACTGACAACATTTCCCTCAAATTCCAAATAAAAATATTATCGTTAAAAGCATTTATTTGCAGAAAATGAAAAATGGTCAAAATAACAAAAAAGATGCATGTTTTCAGACCTCAAACAATACAAAAAACAAGATCAAATTCATTTTAAAACAACATAATACTAATGTTTACACTTAAGAAGAGTTCAGAAATCAATATTTGGTGCAATAACCCTTATTTTGAATCACAGCTTTCATGCGTCTTGGCATGCTCTCCACAAGTCTTTCACATTGTTTTTGGGTGACTTTATTCCACTCCTGGTGCAAGAACTGAAGTAGCTAAGCTTTGTGTTTGTGTTGGAATTCAACAGATGCTGGAATGGAATGGCTGTAATACATGTAAAGAAGCCGATTTCAGAAAAAAATGCAGTGGTCTCTTTTTTTTTCCAAACCTGTATTTTCTGAACTATGTTATAATGTTGTTTCCACATCAAAAAACATACCTGGTGTTTTTTCTTCTTACATGTTTAACACATAAACCCTATTTAGGTTGAGTTCTCTCAAACAGAACACCCTGTTTCACCTTGCCTGGTTTACACCTGACCATATCACAAGTGAGATATGGTCTGGAAGCCACCTTCGAAATATGTCGTACCAGAGGTGTGGTTTACGATCGCCAAAGGCTTTTTATTGGGCGTTACGAATGTCTATCATTTGGCGTATACGTAGCCCATAGCCAATCATGTCAGTTGTCAGTTCAAACTACAAGCTTCCGTTTGTCACGTAGTACGTGTCACCGTCTTGCCACCCCTCCCCGCTCTCTGATTGGCTCCCAGAATTGGGAGAGCTCGCTTGCCATAGTTGCCAGCAGTGTTCCCTCTAAGGTGCGCGCGTGCGCAATCGCGCACTCCCCAGACGTTCAGCGCGCACATCAAATCCTTTTCAGCGCATAAAATAAAATCTAACTTGAACTCAGCGCTGGATTGACACATGGAATCCAGTCTGATAGATTCAGTTTGCACATGTGAATGTGCACATGCGTTAGGGACAAGCCAACTACAAACAGATTCATTTCGATCGCATTTCGCTCGCTTCCTTCAGTAAGACCATAGTTGTCGCGCGCATCGCCGTGGGTCAGAGCGGCAGGTCCGCACCAGCCGACGGGAGCGCCGCCCGCACACACTCCACGTAGGGAAGAACAGAAGAGGAGACAGGTAGAGCCATAATGTAATCCTCGGCTGTTTTCTTTGTTTCTGTCCAAGCCATAGGTTTTTGTGAGCAAAAAGACGAGACTTTCTGTGTGAAGTGTGAATCCTCTCCCCAGAGCGTTAAACCACAGAGCTCTGTCACTCTCACAGAATTACTTAAACTGGGTGTAATGATTAAAAAGCAAGATATAAACTGATAAAAATGTATACTTATTTTGGAGATCATTATTTTGAGAAAGACCCATCTTATAGTGTCCTAGGTTTATACACAGGTACATACACTGTGTATATACACAGGTTATTTTTCAAAATATTGTAATGTTCAATGTTTCACTGACCCTCACACTGACATACAACATGTACAAAGCTCATGAAAAGATTTTTGAGAAGTGGACCAAAAAATCAGTTATATTAAAAGTAATCTATCAGAAATAACAGCAGTAATTTGATTCATAAGCTATGTAACTTGCCATGATCTCAGGTGTGATACTGGTGTGGCCACTGCATGTCGGATGTTGCTCACAGGAGTCCAAGGAACGCTCAGGGAGTTGGTGTGTTTGCTCAGACACATGAAAAATTAGGGGGAACATTGGTTGCCAGGCTGTCTTTCAGATCGGAACGAACGAAAGCAGCCTGCGATTTCCCAGGTTAATGTCAGGTATCTGTAGCTGCTAATTTGAAAACTACCGCATCATGACATCACAAGGTGGAACAGAGCAATTTAAGCTTTGGAGATGTAGACAGACTAACAATAAAGGGTAACTTACAGTATATGAATGAAACAAGCATAGCTCCGGGTATGTTTTTGTCATGATTAGATTTCTTGACAAAAAACATCAGAAAAAATATCAGAAAAGAAGTTTTAAATATTATTAATTTCACTCTCAAGGACTTTTCCCATTCAACAGATAGTGGTTAACAATTTAAAAGAAAATCTAAGCCACCAGTCATAATTTTTCATCATTCTGAAACCTAGGAGTATTTTCCCATTATATATTCAAATATACAGCAAAATCATTAGTGTACATAATACAGTATGAAACATTTCCATAAGCATAAAAAAGTAATTAGGGCTTTTAAAAAACCTATAGAATCACCTGTACTGCCAGCTCTTCACGGCTAAGGTAAAGGTCATATTTGAATTTCATTGGCTGGTAGTGTACGTTGTGAACAGATAAAAGGGAAGCTAAGCATAATTCTCATTCATTAATTTCTTGTTAACACCAGATCCTGCTGAGCTTTGCCTTTGGCCTTGATCCTTGAGAGAAGGCCTGAAGGAGATCCGTCATCCACCATTGTGTCAGCCTCTCCGTCAGATCGCACTGTAATGAGGCTGGCAGCAGCTGCTCACACACTCTGTTTGCTGAATAATACATGTCATGTGCCCAAAGCCCCGCCAATGAAACTAAAAGGAATAGAGCCATTTCAATCAGGCCATAACTACACCCTTTGGACTCAGTATTACGAACACAAGCTGTACATTCATCATTTGGTCTCAGCTAAAGAGCTGATTCAGAAGACCTGGAAAGCTCAAAGTTTGACGTCAACATTGCTTTCACAAAGGTTCTGTATGATGACTTAGCACCTGTAGAATGATTCTCCTGCTAGGTACTCCTGAATTACTTTACACAGCAAGATGAATTCCCACAATGAGGTTGGACTCCACAGAATCCGTCTTGTACTGATCCTACATCTGTATTTGAGCTCAAATCTGTGGCTTGGCTGCAAACCAAAATGCATTAAGACAAATCAAAGCAAACCTGACGACACTGACTAATGTCCTTCAGTCTTTTTTTTTTATCAGAAATACAGATTATTTAGTTTGTGAAAAAATGTGTAGACGGAACAGGGAAGATGCCTCAGTTTTTCTCTCAACTGGATGTAACAAAAGTTTGATTTCACAGCTTGTTCCTCTGTTGTGATGTTTTGGATAAAAAGCATGAAGTCGTCATCTGAATGTTAAATTTTTTCCTGATGGCTTTCAGTGAGAGCCATTCCCCACTGATAATGTAGACAATTCAATCCAGAGTGCTCCACGCATCAATGTGGCGTTTGTTATCCAGGGAATGGTTCATATTAACATCAACTTTACAGTACTAAAATAAATAGAATATAAATGGAAACAACAAAACAAGGGGGAGGATGAGGGGAGGATGGAGGGCAAGATTGACAGGCGGATCGGTGCAGCATCGGCAGTGATGCGGTCGCTGTACCGGACTGCTGTGGTGAAGAGGGAGCTGACCCAAAAGGCAAAGCTCTCAATTTACTGGTCAATCTACATTCCTACACTCACCTATGGTCATGAGCTCTGGGTAATCACCAAAAGGACAACATCGTGGATACAAGCAGCCAAAATGAGTTTCCTCCACAGAGTGGCTGGGCGCCCCCTTAGAGGTGAAGAGGGTGAGGAGCTCAGTCACATGGGAGGATCTCAGCGTAGAGCTGCTGCTCCTGCACGTCGAAAGGAGCCAGCTGAGGTGGCTCGGGCATCTGTTCCGGATGCCTCCTGGACACCTCCCTCGGGAGGTGTTCCGGGCATGTCCCACCGGGAGGAGGCCCCGGGGAAGACCCAGGAGACACTGGAGGGACTATGTCTCCCGGTTGGCCTGGGAACACCTTGGGGTCCCCCCGGAGGAGCTGGAGGAAGTGTCCAGGGTGAAGGAAGTCTGGGAGTTCCTGCTTAGACTGTTGCCCCCGCGACCCGGCCCTGGATAAGCAAAAGAAAATGGATGGAGGGATGGATGGACAACACAAGAACACAAAAAATTGAAGCTATTAAAATTAATTTCTCCCATTTGTATTCTCATGTCTTCTGTGCAGCATGCATCCCAAAGGCAAATATTTGAAACAGTCTTATGCTCCTTCTCAGAGACTTGTCTATAAATATGAATTCCCCACAAGAGGTACATGTCAGCATGAAAAGAATACAAATGACTATTATTCTCTTTTATCTTCACTTAACCTCCTCTCTGGCCTCCTCATTCATCAAAAAGACATGCGTGCAGAAGGATGACAAACTCACTGGCAACCCAAGGAGGTGGGTGGCCATACATGATAAATAATACATTATAGCATTGTATTTTTCTCACACTGGAAATGCCAACTTGAGTTGTCCTGGATTTTTTTTTTTTTAATAAGCCTTACCTACCTCTTTTGTCATCCCATCCAACACCTCAATTAATTCTCTTTGTCCAATATTTTCCTTCTTTCTTTGTGTCATATGGCTACAGGTGAGAATGAATAAAAGATGCAGGTGAGAGGAAAAGCAGAAATGATTAAACAGACAGGTGATAATGGCAGAGGGAGTCTGAAGGAGAATATATAGATGAAAATGGCCATCTGGGAATAGAAATGGAGAGAGTCAGAAGTACCTCAGGGGGTTCTAATATCAGTCAGGAGGAGGAAGAAGTGATTAGAGGGATGAGCTAAAGAAACTACCATTCACTTAGGCTCATAAAAGAGGAGTTACCGGAGATTACATGACATGGGACCAGTATGTGCTATATGGCTATAAGACATTAATGTGATATTACCATCAACTGTTTCGGAGCAGAAAGGTTGTTTTCCGTTTTTCCTATAAAAGCTGTTACACACAGATTTTATTCTATTTTATTATTTTATATTATTTATTATATATATTTATGTGTTAAATTCTCATAGACTAATTGTCCCATATTTGCTCTTACAAACTCGCGTACACTCATACACCAGCATATAGGCGTACTGGAGGGGAGTGAAGTGACTTGCCCAAGGACAACTTCAAAGCTTCTGCATATTTAAAATTTTAAAGAAAAATTTGCTCAGAAAACACATTAATCACTGTCTGCCATTATGCTTGTGTATACAAAATGCCTCACAAAAAGTTGAAGAATACTATCTTATCTGGCAACACAGTCACAAATTACAGCCTAACTGCTCATCAATAGGCTCTATTCACACTTACCAGAAGATATTTGGAAATGGGATGCACGATATATCGGTGTTAACATCGGTATCGGCTATATTGACAAAATTTTAACATATCGGTATCGGCCTGATGTGTAAAAGTGGGCCGACATTAACGACCGATATTTGTCAGTAATCCCTCGAATTAACGTTTTCTCACATTTCTCTCGTTTAAAGACTCAAACTTTCGTAGATTTTCAACAAAATGTATTAATGGTGAAGCGTGGGGGTGGAGAAGTGTGCGCGAGGACACGTGCGCTCATCGTGCTCTAATCCGTGATAGCACAGCATGACCGGTACGTCCCACCCGGGGCTGCGAGCATGAGACCCGTGCCCAAACCGTGCCTCCTCCTCGGGAGGTCCCGAGGACGGAGCGAAGCGAATACACACATCAAACCTCGACATGAACAAACACAAGAGCTGCATGAATCCAGGCAAAGAGCCGCACGCAGTGGTTTAATCCTGGTTTAGACCTCGTCTAGTTCTGGTTTAGTCCAGGTTTAGTGCTGGTCCAGTCCAGGTTTGACCTGGTTTAGACTTGGTCTAGACCTGGTTTAATCCGCGTTTAGTCCTGGTCTAGTCCCGGTCTGGTCCTGGTCTAGTTCCAGTCTGGTCCCCCCCCCCCGCGTCCTCCATCTATAACATCAATCGGCAAAGGTCCCTTAGCCAATCAGGAAGCAGAACACAATGTTACACTATAAAAAATATTTAAAAAATAAATATAAAATAAAAAGTTACACTATTAAAAAAATGTTACACTATAAAAAAAAAAATTGAAATTGAAAAAAAAAAATCAGGAGTCAAAACACGTTTTGAAAATAAAAGAAGACATTCAAAAATTCATTTTGCATGATTTTCAGTCTGTAAAAATGTTATCTCAGAATTAAAAATAAATAAATATCGTATCGGCTAATATCGGTATCGGCCGATAACAGCAACATTAATATCGAATGTCGTATCGGCTAAAATTTTCACATCGGTGCATCCCTAATTTGGAAACATGCAAATGACGATTTCTGGTACTGGGCATGTGATAAAACCGTGGATTCAGCAGCAGCGGTCTTCACAATCTGCCAAAGTGTTCCATAGGGGAATGTGACGCTAATCGTATCTTCCGTGTCGCTTACAGACAGCTGGTTGTAACTGTTGATCTGCCGAACATAAGGAAACACTAAAATGACATCTTTTATCAAGTTAAGTGAAGGCAAATTAAAATACACAAATTGATAGGCAATTTATAAAAGAAAAAAAGAAACAATGCAGTGACATGTAGATGAAGAAAACTGGGCCTTTCTCAGTTTTCCCACCTTTTATCAGAGTTATTGTCGCCAACAGAGCCCAAAGGAAGTCATCATCCGCATGTTTCCAAACATTTTCCGAGTTTGTGATATAAGAGTGAATAGAGCCCATTGTTGCCAAGGTAAGTCCAGTGTAATTCCACCAGGCAAAGACACTGTGATTCTAGTGAGGAAAACAAATCAGTTTTATTTAAGATCACAGTGCTTCAGTAAACAATCCCTACCATTATAGTAAATAGTGTTGGTTAGACTAGACTCTTTTTAAGGCAGGTCCCGAGTAAGAACAAGGCAGACTTTTCATACAACACTGCCATCTAGAGGTCAAATCTAGGTAGAATCAGTGAGCCATACAGTATGTCAACAGACCTAATGGACCAATGGAAAGTTATTCTTGTTTTGAATACTTTGTGAAGAATAATTTTTGGCAGCTATCATCAAGACTGTTTTTCTTACTGGTTGCATTGTAATTTTGAAGATTTGCCCTCCTATTGCAATCCACCATAAGGGTGACCAATTCTTATGAGTCACCATCAACATTTGTGTAGTTTCTCAGGTGACATTAAAGGAAAAGTAACTTTTTTACAATTTGAGCCTTATTTCGGTAATAAAACAAGTTGGTGTCATATGGAGGATTTCCGGAGATGTTTTAGATTAGCGTTAGGCTAATGCCGTTAGCCTAGCGTGACTTATAGCCATAGCTCGGGGCATTCCCCGAGCATGTAATATGCCCCGTGCGGGCTCCAAATAACACAAACTTTAGCACTTTTCAAATCATAGAAGCTCGATGTCTTAACCTACGATTTCGTTTGAATCAAAATTGGCCTATAATCCGAGATTTAGCCATAGTTTACAGCTTTGCGTTTCATGTTTGGGTCCTGGGAGCTGAGAGCACAGTCCGCACATGCGCACTGGCGTCCTCATCTAAGAAGAAGAAGAAGTGAAAGAAGAATTCTACTCGAAACTATGGCTAAATATCGGATTACAGGCTGCTTTTGACCAAACGAAATCGTAGGCAAAGACATTGAGCTTCTATGATTTGAAAAGGGATAAAGTTTATCGTTCAAATGATCCGAGCAGCTTTTGTGATCGGAAAATTCTTTTTGACAAAAGCTCCAAATCACCGTGTTCTTGTTGATAATACCGTCTTCGTTCTTTTTATAAATAAACTTGCCGTTCAAAGGCCCTGGCAGCGATTTGCTGTATGCCAAATTTAAAAATGCGCGCGCATTGAATTGCCACTCATAATTAATTGCGTAAATTTTTATAACATGTTAATTTGCAGTGTAATTAATTAATCTAATTAACGCATTAAACTGACAGCCCTAGTTTATTTTTATTTTTTTTAGGGCTGGGAATATTAACGCGTTAATCGCGATTAATCGCGATAGAGTTTTAATCGCGAACAATTTTTTTAATCGCGATCAGAGTTTGCCAGCATTTTCCGCAATTCTACCATCCATATGCAGCTCATTTGGTTGTATTAATTAAACTCATTGTTGGTTAAACGCGCTATTTTGAGTTTGCTAGTATTTTGTTCCTTCTACGCATCCCTAGGCAGCTCGAGCGGGCTTCAATCAATTTACAATTTCTCAAAGTAAGCACTATTACTGGTTCATTGTTACTTTTTCCTTTCTCTACACTTTTTTGAAATAAAAAAAATGGTGAGAAATACTTTGCATTGTGAGTTTAACTTTAGATTCGAACGGTCTTACTGCAAGATATCAATTTTAACCATGCAAAATAAATCACGATTAATCGCGATTAACTATGACATTTCTGAGATTAGTTGCGATCAAGAAAATTAATCGTTTGACAGCCCTAATTTTTTTGTTTTATTATTTATTTTTGGGTGTGAGGATGCATGCTGCCTGGACTATTGCCAGTAGACCCTTTCTGACCTGCTGTGAAAATAAAAAATAAAAATGTGTAAAAGGTAATTTTAAGTGGATCTGGATGTGACCCGTGACTCAGGTTGAACTTTTTGCATCATTGTGGAACTGTTAATGAGTTATTGTTTTTTATTACAACAATTAGTATAATAGATTGTTAGATTTTAAAATGTCACATTGTTTTTGAGCATGGTCGTGTCATGGACATGGACTCTAGATAGATACGTTTTATGTCATACTGTGGAACACTATAGCCAAAGGAACAGCATCTCCATGGAAACAAGCAGGCCAAATAAGAGTCAGGTTTGTGGAGATGCAAAGTTATCTCTCATTTTTTGAATACATTCCTAGCATCCTAATTATTCACAGCAATGAGTTTATAAGTGCTTTTCACAACTTTCAGAGGACAGAGTGGAATTGGAACGTCATGCTATTGCTAACAACAACTAGCATGCTAACAGTGCACCAGCCTTATTTCCTGATTCACAGCCAATAAAACACTTTAGGATTAGATGAAGACTTCTGTGTGCCATTGTAAAGTAACAGACAAATTGCAGAATGAATAGCTGACCAGTTTGTTTACCAGTCTCCTCATCTGCTTATGGTATTTGTGCGTGCTCCAGGTGTGACTCTACAGATGCAGATAACATTTATTGCATTTATTTCCCTGTCTATTTCAGCGGCGCTCTCACACACATCGGCCATTAGAGATGATATGCACATCACGTCTACCAACAGGACCTTGTGGGGTGGCCTTGTTCAAGAAAATTTCATAGAAGGCAAAGTAAATAATAATACAACCTTTGACACAGTGTGTATTTTGCACTCCAATAGGCAGAATCGGGTGTGTTTACATGTGGTGCATACTGTGATTTTCAGTTCACTTCGGTTTCTGCACTACAGTAAGTGCCAATAATGTGCACATTGCCAGATCCTTCTGTATTCTAACAGAATGTAAAAGGGACTGGCTGGTGAGGCAATACTGAATATACTTCAGCACAGTTAAAGGAAAAGTAACGTTATTTTACAATCTGAGCCTTCTTTCGGTAATAAAACAAGTCGTTTGACTCACCCATAGCACGTTGGTGTCATTTGGAGCTGTTTGGTAAAAGTTATGTTGTAGCGTATCCGTTAGCGTTAGTAGTCGGGGCATTACTTTGCGGTCTCCAAATAACACAAACTTTAGCAGTTTTCAAATCATAGAAGCCCGATGTCTTAATCTACGATTTTGTTTGAAGCAAAAGTGGCCTGTAATCCGAGATTTATCCATAGTTTTCAGCTTTGCGTTTCATGTTTGGGTCCCGGGAGCTGAGAGCACAGTCCGCGCATGCGCACTGGCGTCCTCATCTACTCGAAACTATGGCTAAATCTCGGATTACAGGCCACTTTTGCTTCAAACGAAATCGTAGATTAAGACATCGGGCTTCTATGATTTGAAAAGTGCTAAAGTTTGTGTTATTTGGAGACCGCAAAGTAATGCCCCGAGTACTCACGCTAACGGATACGCTACAACATAACTTTTACCAAACAGCTCCAAATGACACCAACGTGCTATGGGTGAGTCAAACGACTTGTTTTATTACCGAAAGAAGGCTCAGATTGTAAAATAACGTTACTTTTCCTTTAACATGATCTGTCATACAAATACAAATAGGCCCATAATAGTAAAATAGTAAAAGTAAAATTTGTCCAGTACAAAAAGCAGCTCTTGGGATCAAAATGAGACTGCCATGTGCTGTCTGCATCTAATAAGAAAGTGTTTTATCCTCTGCAAACCAGCTAGATAGTATACTAGCCTCCAAAAGTAGTGAAAAGTAGCTTACTCATAAAGTGAGTAGAAAAACTGAAAAGGATGCTAGGAATGACCTTGGAAAATGAGGAGTAACTGGACCACTACAACACAACTTGTTCTGGTTTTCACATCTTAAGACAGTAAAAATCTGGTATAGTGCCTTTAAGTTAACCTGTACTGTTAGTCAGGTCATTTTATTTTATAGCTGCTTGCAGACATTTCTAGTGAAAATTATTATTAACAGACAAGAATTATTATTTTTTACTTAATATAATAATACTATGGAGTATTCTGAGTTTTCTATTATCTGAAGTTACCTCCACTCTAAAGCCATTCACTATCCACAAATCTCCACAGGATCTAAAGTAGAGACACATATCCTACCAGGGTTCCACAGTTTTCATAAAATGTCACGGCAACTAGAGCACATCTTCTTGAGTTTTAGTTTCGACCAAAATGTTTTATCTTGCTGTTTCTTTGAGGGGTTCTCTGAAAATTATCATAAACACCTGGCATCATATATTAACACACTAAATTTAATTGAACCCTGGTTTGATTTGTAATATGTACTATTATTCCACCCAATATTATTATTAGAAACAAAGGCATGAGATATTTCTGGGCTTTTGGGGTTACTTTAAAGATCCCATGACATGGTACCTCTTGATGCTTTTATATGGCTCCTTAATGGTTCCCTAATACTGTAAATGAATCTTTCTTCTAAAATCAACACTCAGTGCATGAGAAACAGAGATAAGATGAGAAAGAGTCATAAATATCTCTCTCAAACACTTTATTCTGGGCGTTGTTGCTTGAATGCAAATGAGGAGAAAAGAGCTGGCCTATAGTAGAGGGTGGGGGCGTGGCCAAACTCTCCGCTCTCCGCTGTGAGCTCTCAGCTGATCCATTTCCGTGTTTTTGCACGGGGGGAGAGATTTGAAGCGTTCCATTGAAAAATAAACACATTTCCACATAAAATAAAATTAAACCACTGCTGTTCAAAGGTCCAGAGGCTCAGATAAAGGACTTCCAAGCCTAGAAACACTCGGAAGTGCCTCCAGGCAAATAAAAAAACGCATTTCGCATTGCCTAGCGCATTCGCAGTCCAAACACTCTGGGCGTGATTTACAGAGACGCTGAGTACAGACAGACGGGGGTGGAACTGCATTTGCATTTCTTTTTTCGATCTGACGTCAATAAGGTGCCTTGTTCAAAATCGCCCGTTTGAGCTCCGATTTTTTGTAACGCAGAAAAGGATCGCAAATGCTCAGTTTAGACATTTCGCAACTTTTAACCATGGGGGGGGGGCTAAACAGGGTAGGGGAGCTCACATTAACATTCAAAAACCTCAGAAAGTGAAAATTTCATGCCATGGGACCTTTAATAGTCCATTGCTTTGCATTACTTTAATGGTTTTGTGTAATGTCTATCTTGTCAGATGTTTTAATTTGATTTTGGCAGTGTTGTATAAAGTACTGGAAAATCAAAGTCAAGTAAAAGTATAGGTACCCCTCCCAAAAATGACTTTGGTAAAAGTCGAAGTCACTGACTGAAATGTTACTTGAGTAAAAGTCTTAAAGTATCTGGAACTTCTTGTACTTAAGTATGACAAGTAATGTAAAAATAAATATACTCAAGTAAAGTAATTAAAAGTACAAGTAAAAGTATCAAGCAAAGGCAGTCTGAATTTAATATTTTTTAATGTTCGCCCACCCCCTTCTCCCCCAAACCTTTGGTTTTTTTTAGTGAAAAAAAAGAAAAAAATAAGGTACACAACACCATTGAAGGAGTGTTTTTGGAGGAAGAGGTTTTTTTCCAATTGGGCCCTTAATTCTACTGTAAAACACCATGTTTGGCTCACCCATGGTAGTTTTGTGTCATATGGAGCACTGTCAAAGATATTGGGTTTGGTGATATCCATGAAACGCCGTCCTATGAGCAAGTAAATGCAGGCACAAAATACGTTATTTGTAATTTAATAATTATGGTACGGTAGCACTAATGACGTGTAGTAAATGTTCTTGTTTTAAAACATCTCGGTTGTGTGGGGAATACAATTTTTGCAAGTCTGGTGAAGGCAGGTGCTCCTGACGTCATCAACTGGCACCTGACTGGAGTGGCTGCCATCCATTCATTCATTCATTCGGACTGGCAAAAATTGTATTCCCCACATAACCTGGATGTTTTCAAACAAGAACATTCACGACACATTAGTGCCTCCATACCGTAATTAATAAATTACAAATAACGTACTTTGTGCCTGCATTTAATTGCCCATAGGAAACCCAGTATCTTCAGTGCTTCAAATGACACAAAACTACCATGGGTGAGTAGAACCAACAGGTGTAGGCTGATTGTCATGCGCAAGTAGCGAACAAGCCCAGGCACGTCCTGACTTTCTTGCAGTCAGTAGAGGGTTTTTTTGTAACGAGTAACTAAACGGCACATTGAAAATGTATCGGAGTAAAAGTATGCAATTAAATTCGGAAATGTAGTGAAGTAAAAGTAAAAGTTATCATTTTTTTAAAAACTCAAGTAAAGTACAAAGTCTCCCAAAATGTACTTAAGTACAGTAGTGAAGTATTATTACTTCGTTACTATACAACACTGGATTTTGGTGCCATCTTCCTACTTGGGGAGCAAAAATCTCCCCACCGCTGCAAAGAAAAAATATAAATGATAAATGTGGAGCCCCAAAATATATTGTTCCATTCCAGCTTTCAGTTTATATAACAATATAGTATATGGACTTATCGTATTTATGGTGACAGGTCCAAAGGAAAAAAAACAACAGCTCAAGTCTATTATTTCGGCCACTGTAAAAGGGAGAAATGAAATGGACACAGAAAGCAATAAGTACCATCATTCCAAGATCCGGAAACTTGCCCACCAGACTGTATATCAGAATGAGGGGGCTCGCCAGGGACTAGATGGAAACTAGCTATTTAGCTATAATGTGGTGTGGAACCTGTCTGCTTTTATGAGCTTAATGTCTCTGTACATTGTCCCTTCTAATAAAGGCTAAAGTAAACTAAACTAACTGCATACCTTGGATACAGAATCTCACAGAATCTCAAAAATGTTTTTGTCTCTTATTCAAAAACACCCAAAAATGACAAGTTTTGCTTATTACAAATCCCACCGTGGACACTGAATAATTTTGTGAAAATACAACGTGCATTTTCGATACAGATAGTCTAGTACAGAGACTTCCATCCACTTCACTTGGCATGATTATGGAAAACGTGGTTTTTAATCATGAAAGTGAAATCAGCATCAAAGTGGGAGCACTAACCTCGGCCCGTGTCTGCTTCTATGGTTGGATAGATCATTTATACTGTGTGACCTGAGTGCACTGACTGATATACTTCAATCCATGTATAGACAGAGTGTCTGCTGTGATGAGACATAATGAAAATGTAACAGTGGAAGAATGGAGGAGGCCAAGTGGATAAATGAAGATTCGGGGCAGTCATTTAGATTGAGTGCTTTAAAGGCCAGGGTCAGGCATGATCATGAAAGTTCTGCTCACAAGTTACAGGAAACGTGAGCTTTGTCCTTTAGTTCTGCTATTACATCTCAGTTATGCTACTTGAAAGGAGTCCAGATCAACTACAGGCTCTTGGACATGTTATAATGTACTTCAACGTGTGTTTAAAGTGGGACCAAACACCTTAACTGCACCCACAACAACATTTCAAACAGAGCTGCTAAACTGGGCAGTACCTGAAGGACTAAATAAAAGAGTGCAGGAGGAGGTCTGGACATATGAGCAACAATATGATTGGGCTAACATCCACACTCTGGGAATGCAGCCAGGTGTTTGTCATCAGAAACAACAGTTTTTCATGTCACCAACTACTGGAAATTGCAGAAGGCATTAATGGCAGCACAAACGTAGATTTAGACTTTTTCGATGCTTCAAATTGACCTAGTTTGCTTAAGTTAACAAGAAACGATAATAGCATTATCTACTGTGCCGTAAAACAGATGACAGATGAAAAATAGATGAAAAATAGATTTTTGGCTAATTCTGGTACATTTACAGATATGTTAATTAATGTACACTGTCCCTGTCAAACAAACCAATAAATAAATAAATAAATAAAAAAGTGTGATGCCTATGAAAAATTGTCCAGATATTGAACAGGAATCAAACTGTGACCTTTTCGCTGAAAGGAAAGTATGCTTCCCCTGTGTTAATGATGTTCTCTAAAGTAAATCAGAATTGTTTTGGTTTCTCCATGTTTGACTGGAGTCCTAATTACTTATTAGAAGCTCATTACTTTCAGAGGACAGTATAATTGCCTTTCCAATGAACTGCAAATGTAACCAGTCCACTGTGTCCAGACACTGTGCTAGAGAGGGAGAAAGCCCTGAAGAATAGGTCCATTTATTTGAAGCTTACTATTTTAAATGTGCTCTCATAAGAAGCTGGCGGCCCGCCGGTGGGCCCGTACGAGCTGTGCCAGCCACACCTGGACCCGCAGTGGTTTGACGGAAAGAATGTGGACTCAGGGGTAGAGTTTTTTTTAATGAATCAGATGCTGTTCTCAATCGGCAAGCGTAATTTATTCTGCTATTGACATACTTGTAGGTCAAATATAATAATGTGTAACCATTAGCGTCTAGTGCGCATGCGCACTATGCACTCTCGATCAATCGATCAAACTTTATTTATAGAAATGTATTACAAAGTGTTTTACAGTGATTAAAAACAGCCCACAATTCCTACCACCCACAAAGCCAGCCCCCCACAGCTCCCCGACAACACACAACCAACACACACACACACACACACACACACACACACACACACACACACACACACTAACATGCTAAAATACATAAAACTGCACACAGTAAAAAGTTACTCTGTCACGTTTATGTTTAGCTTTATGGATTAGACATTATTATGTGTCTCTCAATTGAAAGCTCTGTTTTATTCAACAGTATATCTCATCTGTGCGTGTGGGTGAGGCGTGCTCTGGCACGTTCCTGTGGACAGTTGGATCAGACGTTGTTTACTGTTGATATCTGGCAGAATAAAGTTCAGACAGCGATAACTGTGTTGCCCAATGCTAAACGCAAAAGTTGTCTTCTGATTGACACCTAATTTGACAATCAAAGTGAGGTTTGTGTGGCAATGAAGGGCCTGTTTACACATTTTTACAGTTTCCAGTGTGTTTGTTTACAGTTTTCAGTGTAAGAAATGTGTAAATATGTATTTATTTTGACCCATAACACTTGTTTTGACTATATTTTATATAAAAATATATATTTTAGATTGTGTTTTGATATGCTATATATATTTTCATAAGGAATAGAGCAGCTTGGTGCGTAAGTGTAAGTTTTCAGTTGAGCCCTCATTGATGCCTGTGGGTTGGAGCATTCAGAAGTTATTGCATTTTTTCCAAACATTCTCCAAATGTCTCCATTTGGATAGGTTTGAATAGATTTGGATAAAGCAAAAGTCCCTCTATAAAACGCCTGGATATACTAACAATAAAAGTAGTGTAAAATTCAATTTTTTAAAATAGATATTGTCATCAAATTTGAAATATGAGAGGTCAACATTGCAGTTGAAATATCAGGTGTTTCAGTCCCCAGCTACCTGCTGCAGCTTTCTACACCTTACTTTTATTTTTTTAAAAAAATAAAAAATGGGGTGAGGATGAGAAAAATACATTTTTATGTAAATAAATAAATATAAATAGTGTATAAATACCTACCAGACATATTTACAGTGATTCTGTGTTACCAAACAAAAATCCCAAACTTGTGTATATGCAACTGAGGGTTCAATAATGGCAATCATTTTAGTTTGGAGAGGTCAGAGCAAAAGCAATTTCACAAAAATGTCCTGGAATTCTAAAGAGTTGCATTTCCACCATTCCAGAACTATCCAAGCCCCATTTTATGAAATGTGTCATGACAAAAGTGCAATGACTTGGCCTACTTAGACTGTTGCAATAGCAGTGCTGTTTCCACATAAATATCATGTTTAAACATAACACAATTTAAGGAAATGAAATGTGAGATGAATGTGAAATAAAAGTGAACTCTTACTGCTGGTACCTGGATAAATGAATGATCCTACTGCCTGGACAACTCCTGTTTTCAAGGGTTAGACTGACCTCGAGTGGCAGTGATGACAAACTGCATTTCCTGATAGAGATAAGAGTATCACGGTACTTTTTTATCTCGGCCTACGTTTAATATTTTTTACAGCGTCAGGATGAACTCCGAATTAATAGGCCTAAAAAGTGTTAAATATTCAAATTTGACCAATGCAAATACACCAAAAGTGTTCAACCACTATGTCTATAGGCCTATGTGAATGCACAAGTACTTACATTACTTATCTGAATTTAAACGCATTTATATTTATATTATAAGCTGTATTTACATTATAAACAGAATCCATAGCTAAGCTTTACTTTTGTTTCATCTATTCAGTCACCTTTCACGTTAAAAGATGTGTCAGGAGTGGGATTTGAACCCACGCCTCCATTCGGAGACCAGAAGTCCCTGCTCCGGGGAAGGAGTGCTCCTTGAGTCTGGCGCCTTAGACCGCTCGGCCATCCTGACGTGCTCAGCTCTGTGTTCTGACACGAGCATAATGGAACAAAAGAGTTTATCGGTAAAGGGAATGCATTATTTATGGTTATAACTTCATGATACCTGGTCAAGCAAAGGTTAGGGACATTTCTTTATTTGTTTTAAGTAATGTTTCTACTGAGTGACTCATCAACGATGTCAGCTGTAGTCAAAGTTAAGTCGACAGCGCTCTCTAGTGGTGTAAGATAGAAATAACACCGCAGTCCACAAATAACCTGTTAAGAATAGAAATGCCTTTTATTGTCACTGTTCACATGTACAATTTACATCATACATACTCACAACGAGACTGAAAGCATCTCACTTCAGTGCAGACATTTAAGTAGACATTTAACATAGCAGGATATTTACAACACAATATAGAAAAAAAATAGTGCAAAAACAAAACAAAGACCTGTACAAAAACAAAGTCCTGTACAAGCTGGTACTACACATTAGTTACCAGGTTATTGCAAGTCTTGCTCAGATATTGCAGTAGGGGTGACACATACAGCCATATATACACACACTGTTGTATGTTATTGTAAATAAAGGGGGGGGGGCATGTTACACATATTCAGAAATAGGATTACTGATAATTAACCTACTACTGCAATCAGAATAACACCATATGATTGTTTTTTTTCTTTTCCCACACAGATATTGAAATAGCAATGCTGGATGACCATGAAAGGGACGGGTGGTCACCATAACCGTGTCATGTTGGTGTACTAGTTGTAGGAGTATTAGTTGTGTAGGTGTACTAGTTGTAGGAGTACTAGTTGTGTAAGAGTACTAGTTGTGTAGGAGTACTAGTTGTGCAGGAGTACTAGTTGTATAGAAGTACTAGTTGTGCAGGAGTACTAGTTGTGCAGGTGTACTAGTTGTATAGGAGTACTAGTTGTGCAGGAGTACTAGTTGTGCAGGTGTACTAGTTGTATAGGAGTACTAGTTGTATAGGTGTACTAGTTGTAGGAGTACTAGTTGTGTAGGAGTACTAGTTGTAGGAGTACTAGTTGTGCAGGTGTACTAGTTGTAGTACTAGTTGTATAGGTGTACTAGTTGTAGGAGTACTAGTTGTGTAGGTATACAAGTTGTAGGAGTACTAGTTGTGCAATTGTACTAGTTGTGTAGGAGTACTAGTTGTGTAGGAGTACTAGTTGTAGGAGTACTAGTTGTGCAGGTGTACTAGTTGTATAGGAGTACTAGTTGTGTAGGAGTACTAGTTGTAGGAGTACTAGTTGTGTAGGAGTACTAGTTGTAGGAGTACTAGTTGTGCAGGTGTACTAGTTGTGTAGGAGTACTAGTTGTGTAGGAGTACTAGTTGTAGGTGTACTAGTTGTGCAGGAGTACTAGTTGTATAGGAGTACTAGTTGTAGGTGTACTACTTGTGCAGGTGTACTAGTTGTATAGGAGTACTAGTTGTAGGAGTCCTAGTTGTGTAGGTGTACTAGTTGTAGGAGTACTTGTTGCAGGAGTACTAGTTGTAGGTGTACTAGTTGTATAGGAGTATTGGTTGTATAGGTGTATTAGTTGTGTAGGAGTACTAGTTGTAGGAGTACTAGTTGTGCAGGTGTACTAGTTGTAGGAGTACTAGTTGCAGGAGTACTAGTTGTAGGTGTACTAGTTGTGCAGGTGTACTAGTTGTATAGGAGTACTAGTTGTAGGAGTACTAGTTGTAGGAGTACTAGTTGTAGGAGTACTACTTGTGTAGGAGTACTAGTTGTAGGAGTACTAGTTGTGTAGGTGTACTAGTTGTGTAGATGTAGTTGTGTAGGAGTACTAGTTGTGTAGATGTAGTTGTGGAGGAGTACTAGTTGTAGAAGTACTAGTTGTAGGAGTACTAGTTGTAGAAGTACTAGTTGTAGGAGTACTAGTTGTGTAGGTGTACTAGTTGTGTAGATGTAGTTGTGTAGGAGTACTAGTTGTAGGAGTACTAGTTGTGTAGGAGTACTAGTTGTAGAAGTACTAGTTGTAGGAGTACTAGTTGTAGGAGTACTACTTGTGTATTTCTCTCGCTGTTACTTCCACGAGGAACTGCACGTGAGTGAGGTCATTGTTTTGGTTGTGCGCATGCGTACGGGAGTTCTTTGTAGTCGCAGGTGTGCGCTTTGCAGGTGACGTTACTACTCCGTAAATAACAACCGTAATAGCGACTTTTTAGTTCATTTTTTATCCAACCCGGGATTAAACCCAAGTGGGGATTGTACCCACTGCCCAGCCATTTTAGTTACGTATTAACTCGTCATTTTCGTGGGTCAGAAGTCCAGGGAGTGGCAGCATCCCGTTCGTGAGGACGCATTTTGAACTAGACTTGCGTGATCTTTGGGGTACTTTTTGCGCGAAATATTGAAACGATGAACGCAGAAATAGAGCAATTCTTCAGAACGGTAAGATATAGCGTGTGTACTTTCGTGTTTTTTCCATTCGTTTCTAACTTATTTGTTGCCCGCAGGTGGAGGATGTAAAAGGACTCATCGACACCATTACTGCCCAAACAGAAGAAGTGGAAAGAAGACAAAAAGTCATACTTAACAGTCAAAACAGTGACAAAAGTGAGTGACAGTTCTCTTACTTTAAACTGGAAGGACACGTAGGTGGTTTTGTTTATTTTGTATACAGATTAAGTGGGGGAAGGGACTGTGCAAGTATAGTGGTCATCACATTTGTTGACATAATGTATTTGGTTTTCCTAATACTTTAAAGAGTATTCGTATGGTTATAGGATACAAGAATAGCCTAATATTCCAACTACTGCAGTAACCTTTAGCCTATTACTATTTGTCTATATGTTAAGACTCACAAATGTATCAAGATCGTATTGAAATGTGTTGTATTACCTTTTTTAGAAGTCACTCATGAGCTGGAGATGCTGAACAAGGAAATTAAGATGTTTTCAAATCAGGTCCAAGTAAAGTTAAAAAGTAAGTTAACACTCTCATAATTGTGTGTGTGTGTGTGTTTTATTTTACTACTTATAGGTATGTGTTTGGGCAAAAGGAACATTTTTGTTTCAGTCTGTACACTACTGACAACATTTCCCCCAAATTCCAAATAAAAATATTATCGTTTAGAGCATTTATTTGCAAATGACAAATGGTCAAAATATCAAAAAGGGTACATGTTTTCAGAGCTCAAGCAATGCAAAGAAACAAGATCAAATTCATTTTAAAACAACCTAATACTAATGATAACAGGAGAAGTTCAATTTGTCAACTGGACAAAGTTTGTTTGGTTGAAAACGTTTCGCCGCTCATCCGAGAGGCTTCGTCAGCTCTAATAAGAATACTGGTAAGACACTTGCTTATATCTTGCTGCAGGGAGGAGCTACCTAGCTAACTACTTTCCGGAACTATCTCATTGGTTTCCGTCTTTTGGCGTCTAGCTAACGATCTCTATTCATCCCTACACGCCTGTTTTTCACACCTCTGGCCCTGACCTGGCTAGCCCTATTGTTCCCCTGTTTGCTTGATCTACGCTTAAGAATGGAATTGTAGATGGGATGCAAATTATGTCTGACTCCACCATTTCTGTTCAGAGAAGGATTCTCTTTTTTGACAAAAATAGCCTCTTTAACTCCCCTCTCAAACCAATTCTTTTCCCTGGCTAAGATCTGAACCTCACTGTCCTCAAATGAATGACCCGTGGCTTCTAGGTGAAGATGTACGGCAGAAGACGGTCCACTCTGGCACGCCCGTCTGTGCTGGTACATCCTCTTGTGAAGTGGCTGCTTGGTTTCCCCAATATAGCGCTCACTGCAGTCTTCACTACACTGAATGGAGTAGACCACATTGCTTTGTTTGTGGCTCGGTGTTTTGTCCTTTGGGTGGACGAGTTTTTGTCTTAAAGTGTTTGTGGGTTTGAAATAAACTGGGATTTCATATTGTCTGAAAATCCTCTGTAGTTTTTCCGAAACGCCGGCCAGGTACGGAATCGCTACCCCTTTCCTCCTGGGTTCGGATTCTCTATTATCTTGTTTCTTGCCCTTGTCTCTCTTGGTTTTGTTAACAGCCCATTTGGGATAACCACAAACAGAGAGGGCTTTCTGCACATGTTGTTCTTCTTTTTCCTTACCCTCTGTGCTTGTGGGAACCACTTGGGCCCTGTGTTGTAATGTCCGAATAACACCCAGTTTGTGCTGCAGTGGGTGGTGTGAATCAAAAAGCAGGTATTGGTCTGTGTGTGTGGGATTCCTGAAGACTTCTACTTGGAGTCCCTGGTCTCCTCCTATCGTTACTGCACAATCTAAGAATGCCAATGTGTTATCCTTGGCATCTTCACGGGTGAATTTGATATTAGGATCTACAGAATTGATATGTGCAGTAAAAGGTTCCAAATCTTGAATTTTGATTTTTGTAAAATTATCATCAACATAACGAAACCAGTGTGTGGGAGGAGTGCCTGGATATGAAGCTAAGGCACTCTGTTCAAATTGTTCCATGTATAAATTAGCCATGATAGGGGAGACCGGTGAGCCCATCGCACAGCCATGAATTTGCCTGTAGAAGTTCCCTCTGAACTGGAAATAGGTGGTATTTAGACAAATTTCCAGCAGTTGGCATATTTGGTCAGGAGAAAGTTTGGTTCTCTCTTCTAGCTTGGAATCCTGTAGTAAACTCCTTCTCGCTGCTTCGACCGCTACAGCTGTGGGGATACACGTGAAAAGAGAGGTTACATCAAAGGAAACCATTGTCTCATCCTGACCAAACTGGAGAAACTTAACTTTGTTTACAAATTCGGCTGTGTTCTCAATGTGGTGCTCCGTGTTACCCACCAATGGAGCCAAGATGGTTTTTAGGTGTTTGGCCAAATTATATGTGATCTGAGTGGTACTCCTTGTTTGTGAATCTTCGGGAGGCCATAGATGCACGGGATAGCGTCACCAGGGTACAGTCTGTAATACAGTTGTAGATCAATGACTTCTTCTTTCCTCAACTTCTGTAAGCAATCAATGATCTTCTTTTTGTACCCATTGGTGGGGTCCCGTTTCAGTACTTCGTATGTTGTGATAACAGGAGAAGTTCAATTTGTCAACTGGACAAAGTTTGTTTGGTTGAAAACGTTTCGCCGCTCATCCGAGAGGCTTCGTCAGCTCTAATAAGAATACTGGTAAGACACTTGCTTATATCTTGCTGCAGGGAGGAGCTACCTAGCTAACTACTTTCCGGAACTATCTCATTGGTTTCCGTCTTTTGTTTCTCTGGCGTCTAGCTAACGATCTCTATTCATCCCTACACGCCTGTTTTTCACACCTCTGGCCCTGACCTGGCTAGCCCTATTGTTTCCCTGTTTGCTTGATCTACGCTTAAGAATGGAATTGTAGATGGGATGCAAATTATGTCTGACTCCACCATTTTTGTTCAGAGAAGGATTCTCTTTTTTGACAAAAATAGCCTCTTTAACTCCCCTCTCAAACCAATTCTTTTCCCTGGCTAAGATCTGAACCTCACTGTCCTCAAATGAATGACCCGTGGCTTCTAGGTGAAGATGTACGGCAGAAGACGGTCCACTCTGGCACGCCCGTCTGTGCTGGTACATCCTCTTGTGAAGTGGCTATAATACTAATGTTATATTGTATACAGATGGTAAATGAACCTCTCCTGCCTTAGTCTTCCAGCGTCTCCAGTCTCTATTCACAAATATCTGTGGGTTTCTGATGTAGTAATTTAAAGATTTAAAACAAAATAATATATCTTTTGCTGAAAACCCAAGATACAGTTTATTTTCCTAACATGCATGACTAGTATGGTGCTCATGATTAACTTGCTACATAATGAGTATAGCAAAACATATTCAAAATATGCATGTATAACAAAAGTCTATTTTTTTGTTTTATTTTAATACATCCCTTTATTTTTTAGTTTATTTTAATCATAGTTTATATTATTATGCTTTGTAGCACAATAATGTAGAAGCAAGTTCCTAGTTTGTGAATTTTGTTCACTGACAATAAAAGTGATTTTGACTGATTAACAGAAACCTTAAAGGTCCCATGACATGGTACTTCTTGATGCTTTTATATGGCTCCTGTAAATGAATCCTTCTTCAAAATCAACACTCACTGCATGAGATATGACTCTGACAGTCTTCATGAGGCTAGATATGTGTCTAAAATGCTTTATTCTGGGTGTTGCTGCTTCAATGCAAATGAGAAGGACAGAGAGATTGGCTAAGGAGCGGGGGGGGCGGGTTTCCCCCGCTGGAAGCGCAGCTCTGCACCGCTGTCTGCTCGCTTCCGTGTTTAACACAGGAAGACAGATGGGTGACTTTGCAATGAAAAAAAGCATATTTACACAGAAAATAAAATTAAACCACTGGTATTTCAGAGGTCCAGAGGGTCGGGTAAGGGACTTGCGAGCCTAGAAACACTCGGACGTGCCTCCAGGCAAATAAAAAACGCATTTCGCATTGCCTAGCGCATTCACAGTCCAAACTCTATGGGCGGGATATACAGGGACGCTGAGCGGAGACAGAGGGAGGGGCTGGAGCTGCATTTGCCGATCTGACATCAAAAAGGTGCCTTGTCCGAACTCGCCCGTTTCAACACTGATTTTTTGTAACGCAGAAAAGGACCTCAAATGCTCAGTTTAGACATTTCGCAACTTTTAGCCATGGGGGGGCCTAAACAGGGTAGGGGAGCTCACATTAACGTTCAAAAACCTCAGAAAGTGAAAATTTCATGCCATGGGACCTTTAACTATTTGGGGACCTATAGTTGTAAGGACAGAGGAAGAGTGAATCATCATTTAGTTTTTGGTTCTGATCTCATGCGTAAATAGCAACATTAAAAACTTGACTTGAACTTTGTTTTGGAGTTCTTTTGCTGGTTTGAATAGCTCAGATGTTAGCAATAACAAGTGAAATGATTGTTTATGTAACAACTTATCTATTGTCTATATCACTCACAAGATTGTGTGACATTTTCTTTGTGCATACTGACAAAAAAAAATGTTAAACACTGGTAAATTACACCTCCTTGAGTTCAAAAGTTTAGTAGTTCAAGAAAGCAGTGTTCACAGCAAAACATATATAAAAATATATATATATACAACTCTATAAACTACTGACATTTCCTCCAAATTCCGAATAAAAATATTATCGTTTAGAGCATTTATTTGCAGAAAATGACAAATGGTCAAAATAACAAAAAAGATACATGTTTTCAGACCTCAAACAATGCAAAGAAACAAGATCAAATTCATTTTAAAACAACATAATACTAATGTTTACACTTAAGAAGAGTTCAGAAATCAATATTTGGTGCAATAACCCCTATTTTTAATCACAGCTTTCATGTGTCTTGGCATGCTCTCCACAAGTCTTTCACATTGTTCTTGGGTGACTTTATTCCACTCCTGGTGCAAGAACTGAAATAGCTCAGCTTTGTGTTTGTGTTGGAATTCAACAGACGCTGGAATGGAATGGCTGTAATACATGTAGAGATGCTGATTTCAGAAAAAAATGCAGGTCTCTTATTTTTTTTCAGTTGTATTATAGAACAGGAACAGCACCACATTCATTCACTTTATTCTGACACTGAATACAACTGATTTGAAAGGCAAATTAGAATTCAGTGCAGTGTCCCAGTGTCTTGAACTTATTATTATAGTGAAGTTAGTTATTATAGTTATTATAGTGAAATTATTTACAATATAGTGTCAGGTATTTTTAATCTGTGAATGTAGGCTTTGTTAATTAGACATTCTGAAAAATGGTTTGTTTTCACAGCCATGCAGAATGACGCACCCACAGATGAGAAAAACCAAAGTGTTTCAGTGTTCCAGCGGATCTGCAAGAACCAGGTATTGCATCTTTATACTTTTTTACCTAATATTTGAACTGTATTGTTGTCAGTTTCTAATTCTGAAATGTTTTCATGACACTGTCAGATGGGCAACTGTGGCAAACATTCCTGAAGTTTACTTTAGTTTAACAAATTATTTTATTTTATTAATCTGTATCCAAATACAAAACCCACACATTTAACCATATTATTATTATTTATTATTATAAAACTGTACATTTTATCGGCTCTTTAGCTCAGTTTTACACCTGATGCCATAATATAATCTAAAACCAAGAAATATTGGCCATGTATAGGTCAGTAATTACTATATTGACTATATTTTTTCTGTATTGTTCATTGTATGAAAGATGAACAATATGTTTCCAGATTCAATATTTATCCATTTTTTTTGTGTGTGTAATTTTACGCCTAACATGTAAGTTGTAGTAAGTAAAATTGTCTTATACACATTATAGAATGAACTACTAAAATTTGTATTGTTCTATTTATTTCACCTAATTTTATTTCTGTTTGATTTATTTAGAAAAGAGTCATTTATCATGACATTTTCTGTAGCAATATATAGCCCATCCATAATGAAATGGTTGAATTATTTGTTTTTATTGTTTTGTTTTGTTCTGTTTTTATTGAAGATTTGTTTGTTTGCTGGTCAAACAGTCGTATTTTGCATCTGTGATTCACCTGCGGAGAAGCCTTCCCCAATTTCATTATGTTTTACCTGACATAATGACAATAAAGACTATTCTATTCTGTTTGAAATGCTTGAATTACTTTTGCTTTTCCAGCACGCTCACCTGACGCGCAGCTTTGTGGAGGTCATGAGGAGATATTACAGGGCACAGACAGACTTCAGGGACAAATGCAAATCACACATCCAGAGGCAGCTCGAGATTGGTGAGTGGCCAAACAGAGTGAGATCACCTTCATACCGCTCCCTGTCCTTCACACGGACTGTACTTGAACACAAATTAAATGAATTTCTTAAATCCTGTGCCAAAACGTCCGTGACTTTGGTTATTTTTATAATGACTCTTATTCATTAGTCGTCATCGTAGTCATTTCAAGGTGCTTAAAGGTCCCATAATATACAAAACAGATTCTTGTGAGCATTAATCCATGTTACCTCATCAAAAACATACCCAGAGTTGCGTTTTGTTTCATTCACTTTTATTATTAGTCTGTTTACATCTCCAAACCTCCACTTTTTGTCATGAAGTGATAGTTTTCAAGTTAACAGCTACCTTTTACCTTTAGTTTAGTAGAGATTGGAAATTCCAGGCCTGAAATCATACAAATTACTCCACTATGAAGTTATATGGAGTTTAAAAACACACTGGAGCAATGCAAAGAGGCTATATATGCTGTTAAAACATGTATGAATGAAACAAAACACAACTCCAGGTCTGTTTGTGATGAGGAAACAACATTATAACATAGATATGAAAATAGTGTAATATGGGCCCTTTAAAGAAGTTCATCTGGCAGATTTATATATATTTTTTTATTATTACTTGATTTGGTGTAGCAGTATAAATATTTACAATAGCATTGCATCAGTAAAGTGGTAGTTTTTGAAGAAAAGTTGAGGGAACAAAATTAGAAACTACCATAAGAATCAATGAGAATCCCTTTATCTACGTGCCATGAATACACAAAATGACGAATTAATTATAATGTAAATTGCAGGGGTAATTTATGCGCTAGGAACACATTTCTCTTGCAATTAAACACCAATTTAAGAAAATAAAGATGTTACTGTACAAATTAGTCGACCCCGTGACCCGAAATATGGAGAAAGGTGAAGAAAATGGATGGATGGAATTATGGAACTACCCCTACACATACAACATTTTCAAACTAGGGAAAACTACTTTTGTTAAATCTTAAATATACATTTTAGTGAAATGAGTCGTAACAGAGGAGAACACAGATGTAGGTACAATTTGCTGCAGTCTTTGTTTTGTTTTTTAAATGGTTATTTTATTTTTAGTGGATAAAGTCACTACAGATGAAGAGCTGGAAGAGATGCTGAATTGTGATAATCTGTCAATATTCATATCTGATGTAAGCCAGGCTATTTTCTTGTCAAAACAATATTATCTTTTTGGAATATTTCATTTTAATTTTACAAAAAAAATTTCCGTGCAGATGAAATGTGAATCACGACTCTCCAGCCAGGCTCTAAATGAAATCGAGTCCCGCCATTTTGACATCCTGAGCCTGGAGTCCAACATCAGAGACTTACATGAAATATTTACAGATATCGCTTTGCTCGTGGAAATTCAGGTAAGATTTGTCTTTCAAACACAGCAATAACATGTTGATAACACACTGAAGGCCACTATGTTGTTTTTTTTACCAGGGTGAATTGATGAACAACATCGAAAAGAACGTGACGTGTGCTGCAAACTACGTAGACCGCTCCGTAACAGAGACCGATAAAGCAATTGATTACAAGAAAAGCACGTTCAAGTTGGTTCCTCCGGCCTTCCTGAGGTCTTTCCGGAAACACTCCAAAACTAACTCTGGGCAAAGCACGTCACTGTAACTTAACAGCTTTTTATCTTTGTTTTCTCATTATTTATATATTTGTCCCATTCATTTCAGCATTGGCAATAAATATGTTATTGTGGTTAATTTCTTGTGCTACTTTTTAATTTTGTCTTGTGGTTTAGCAAAAAAAAATGTTGGAGTATTTATTGTTTAAAATTGTAATTAAGTTGTGTATAGAGAATTTTACTTCATTGTTTATTTAAAACTGTCCACAATCAATACATGAATTAGGAACTTTCTTAACGTTAGTTTGTTGCAGTCACTAAATTTGTCCAGTAGGGGGCGTTGTTGTCACACTGAAGTTTTTATTTGTATCCCCTGTTTACAATCTGCTGTAAACAAACAAACTTTTTAATTATTTCATTTATCTAAACCTATTTATTTACATAAAGTTAGTATTTTGCATATGCTCTCTTCTTGCCCCAGGTAAATTCATGCAGATAAATTACCACTGGAACTCCTAAACATTTGCATAATATTTAAAACTGTATGAAGAATACAATATACAATATAACCAAGCTGAAATCCAAAGAAAAGTTCTGTGTTGTTCCTACTGTTTATGACCACTTTAAAAATCTTTGTTGCAGCCACAAGGGGAATCTAAATTTCAGCCCTTTTTGCCTGCATCACGGGGCGCAGCCAAAATGAACCCATTGACTTTTCCCTTCACAAGACGCGCCTCATCTCAAATTCCATTTCACAGCACCTTTGCACTTTGCTGAAGCCACTTGTTTCCATATTTGAAACTCAAGTAGAAGATTGGCATGACAATGGAATTTGAGTATAAGGGAAATAAATATTAAAAAGTACTGGTGTGAGACATGGGTACACAAAACTGGTTTTATTGGTTGTTCCAGGGTGGTGAGGCCCTCAAAATAGGGCTTATCACAATTTAAAAAGGCTGAGACACACAGTGATAAACTGGACAGTGCCATTCACTGCATAACACTGCATAAAGGAATATGTCTACAAGTTAAACTGGCTTAAATTCAGAATATTAGTCTTGTTCTCTGTAGTGTTGACACGTTTAGATTGACCTAGTTTGTAGGTCTTGACCTTTGCAATCATTTTGAGATATTTTAAATCAGTTTAAATTCATTTTTTCTAATAAAAATCAAGAATAGAAGTGAGAAACACTGCTCAGTAGAATGTGTTAGGTCTGGTTTTGAAATTTCACCTCATTCTCTCAGCAAAAGATGCTCTCAGACCTTAACAACTAAATGCCATCATAAAATAATCTCATTTCAAGTCATTTTAACTCATGGTGATATTCAGTTTTTGCAGCAATAGAATTTACTCAAACATGTTGGAATGGATGTTAGATAAAAAGTGTGGACTGGATATCATGTCCCTTTGCTTGTTTCTGTGCACTTTTACTTCTTGACTTTGCCCTGAGCAGCCACAGCCTCCATGGCCTTCTTCACAGTCTCCTCGTCTCCCAGGAAAGACATGGGTTTAACGGGCTTGAGATCGGCATCCAGTTCGTACACGATGGGGATTCCAGTGGGAAGGTTGAGCTCCATAATGGCTGCGTCGGACATACCTGTGGAATAAGAAGAGCACAAGTCAGACAGGTAAGTCAAATATAACTAGAACTTGGTCTTGTCAGGTGGTCAGGGAGATGAAAAATACAACTTAATATAACAAAACGGAGTGTGTGTGTGTGTGTGACTTTGAGAGGTTTTTACAAGCCTGTAAAGCACATTTCAAGTGTAAAGCAGTATTATAATTTTATTAAAATATACTTATTCTGGCGCTTATTTCTGACTCTATCACAATATTGTACCTGTCTCCTTTTTGTTATATTGTATATAACAAAAAAGTAATATCCAAATGTGTCTAGACTTTTATAGTGGTTACATGTATTTATTTCCTTGTGTTGACCTGCTCAAAATAAATAAACAAATGAAATGAAATGAATGAAAATTACTTAAACCAACCCCCAACAGTCCATAGCAAAAATATTAAGACTTTTCTTAGAATATTAACGTGTAAATGTTCATTTAACAGTGAAAAAATAAGCTAGATTTGGCAATAGTGACTTTTTGGTTAAAGCATAAGCCCACAAACGTATCATCATGTTATGTCATTGTGCATAACCCATTTTACCGATGTGTGATTGTGTTGTAAGTCAGTGTTTCCCAGCCAGGGGTATAAGTACCCCTAGGGGTACACAAGCACACTGCAAGGGGTACTCGGCAGTGTCGCTGCCAGGCGCAGGGGGGCATTTTTTTGAATTTTTAAATTCTAATTTGAGTAAATTTTAGTTAAAGAAAAGAAAAAAATGCCTGAGAATAAAATTTTCAAATTAAGGAGATGAAATAAAATGATTTTTCCTTTAATAATCTGTTGTGTCACGTGCTACTTTTGGAGAATTATCAACATGTATGAGTGAGGGGGTACTCGAGGTATGACAAAAAGGCTCAGGGGTACACAAGACAAAAAAGGTTGGGAAACACTGTTGTAAGTGATAGTCAGAGTCAGTCTACTGCAGGGCAACTGTGGCTCCACTACTGCACACTCCAATACTGCACACATTTCTAAGTGTATATGTGAAACAGCGCCATAGAAAACAATCCAAAATACCCTCATGATGTTTTTTTCTGCTTTCCTCAGACTCCTGCTGCGAGAGTACAATATGTAACAGGCTTCCCATTGTTGTAGAGGTATTTCTATGTATGTCGAATCACTGTAAAATACCTTTATGAAAGGCATTTCCTGTTGCCCTTTAGACAGTATCACTGGACATGTCTATGTCCGACCACTCAGCCAGAGCACACAACCTTTCTTCAAAAAGGTCATTACTGTAACTGGAACCCCCTTATGACCGTCTGCCCTGTCCCTGAGTTCCACAGGCCCACGGGGCTATTTATATGCTCCGTAATCACTACTGTGTGCATGGGCCCATCCTCTCACTTTATTCCACCCCAGCTTTTATACACAGCTTTTGTGAAAGCCTATGCATTTTATCATTTATCTGCAGAGTGTTTAAAGTACCTTCCAAGTGCTTTACAACGCCGCGGAGACTGTTGCCATGGGCTGCGATGATTACATTTTTCCCAGCTTTAATTTCAGGAGCGATGACTTCATTCCAGAAAGGCAGGGCGCGGGCAATGGTGTCCTTGAGGGACTCACAAGTAGGCAGCTCACCAGGCTTCAGGCCCTTGTAGCGACGTGACTAGGGGAAATACACAGAACTCAATTATTTATACACCAAAAACTTATGTTGTAGGCAAAACACTTTTAACACATGAATAACTATGTGTAAGTTATTATTGAGTGTGGGGAACTAACTCCTTTAAACAAAACCTTCCTTTAGTTTTGCATGAATCAAAAATATTTCTTAAAACAATACACAATACATCCCATTATGTGCGTTCTCTCTTCAAGCTTTACCTCACTGATGATCTGATGGTATGGATGGTCCTTGTCCATGGGAGGAGGAGGGATATCAAAGGAACGCCTCCAGATCTTCACCTGCTCCTCTCCGTGCTTCGCCGCAGTCTCCGCCTTGTTCAGCCCCGTGAGGCCACCGTAGTGACGCTCATTCAAACGCCAGGTACGAATGACGGGCAGCCACATCTGGTCCGTCCCCTCCATGATGGTCCAGAGTGTTTGGATAGCACGTTTGAGCACAGAGGTGTAGCAAATGTCGAACTTCATCCCGGCCTCTTTGATGGCCTGGGCCCCGCGCCGGGCCTCCTCCACGCCCTTCTCACTGAGGTCGGCATCGAACCAGCCGCAGAATCGGTTCTCCTGGTTCCACTGGCTCTCACCGTGGCGGACGATGACCAAGCGATGAACTGCAGTCATGTTTGTAGTGTTTTTCCTTCAGCCTTTCTAAACTGTCCACACACACTGGCCGACCAACAGTGAGCCCCAGTCCACATGCTGGACTTTTTATAGCAGCGTGCACGGTGGTGGTGCAGAGCGGGCAGGGCTATGTCACAAACCACCTGTAGGAGCTGATTCTTGTGTGACAGACACATAGTCAAACCAATAGCAGCCAGCTTCTGAAAAAGCTGGTGTGAACGTTCAACTGCGAAGGCCAGAGGTCAGGTATTAGGCCAAAATAGCAACATGACTTTTAAAAGGGCATCTGTGAAACAAAAGTGTAAAGATCAGATCTAAAGACATGGTGCATGGATATAATGTGATATAATATGGAATCATCATACTATACCTGATTGAAGACTGTAATTGAATAAAATTAATGAATTGCCAGTTCATTAGGCTTTTCAAATATGCAATGAGCACTGTATATATTCAAAACAGTGCTGCATACACAGTAAACAAAACAAAAACATCCTCTATTCTGTTTAAAAAGAGTCACTAATATTGTACTGATAACTTAAGAGCCACATTAGGAGTTGTTAAATATTCATATACTATGAACCTGTAAAATACAGTAAAACACGCTTCTTACCCTGACTACTCTACTTGCTATTGGAAACAAATTGTGGGATCCTACTACTATGACTACTTCTTTTTGACTATTTATGCTGATGCTTTATGCTGATCCGAGGACAATAGAAATACAGCTCTGGAAAAAAATAAGAGACCACTTCATTTTTTTCCGAAATCAGCATCTCTACATGTATTACAGCCATTCAATTCCAGCGTCTGTTGAATTCCAACACAAACACAAAGCTGAGCTACTTCAGTTCTTGCACCAGGAGTGGAATAAAGTCACCCAAGAACAATGTGAAAGACTTGTGGAGGGCAAACATTAGTGTTATGTTGTTTTAAAATGAATTTGATCTTGTTTCTTTGCATTGTTTGAGGTCTGAAAAAGTGTATCTTTTTTGTTATTTTGACCATTTGTCATTTTCTGCAAATAAATGCTCTAAACGATAATATTTTTGTTTGGAATTTGGGAGAAATGTTGTCGGTTGTTTATAGACTCAAACAAAAATGTTTCTTTTGCCCAAACACATACTTATATGTAGTAAAATCAGAAAAAAATGATCATTTTGCAGTGGTTTCTTATTTTTTTCCAGAGCTGTATGTGATGATACTTGAAAACAAAGACACAAAGCAATATATTGAGTGAATGAGAGTCGCAGCATCCGGCCCCATTAAATCAGATTATAATGTCGGCCTTTATATATAATGAAGCCAAACTGTAAGATCAAATTCATACTGGAAAACATAGCCAACTAGCATATTGATACCATGGATACATTTATTTTTTCAGGATCAAATTTTAGTAAAGGTACACATTTTAGGTTGAGAGTTTGCCATTTGCTTGTCCATCTGGAGATGTTATTCCTTTGCCTGGAATGTTCCACAGTATGGTAATAAATGCAGCTATCTCTATGGAGACAAGTAGGTGACACCACAAGGCCAAATTACAAGTCAAGATTGACAGATGGATATGTTTAATGCCATACTGTGGAACATTCCAGACAAAACAGTAGCATTCCTATGGAGCCTAGCAGGAGGTTACCACCAGGAAAGTTACATAGTGCATGTTTACGTCTAAAATACAATAACTTTAAAGGTCCCATGGCATGAAATTTTCACTTTCTGAGGTTTTTGAACGTTAATGTGAGCTCCCCTACCTGTTTAGCCCCCCCCCCCCATGGTTAAAAGTTGTGAAATGTCTAAACTGAGCATTTGCGATCCTTTTCTGTGTTACAAAAAAAATCGGAGCTCAAACGGGCGATTTTGAACAAGGCACCTTATTGACGTCAGATCGAAAAAAGAAATGCAAATGCAGTTCCACCCCCGTCTGTCTGTACTCAGCGTCTCTGTAAATCACGCCCAGAGAGTTTGGACTGCGAATGCGCTAGGCAATGCGAAATGCGTTTTTTTATTTGCTTGGAGGCACGTCCGAGTGTTTCTAGGCTCGGAAGTCCTTTATCTGAGCCTCTGGACCTTTGAACAGCAGTGGTTTAATTTTATTTTATGTGGAAATGTGTTTATTTTTCAATGGAACGCTTCAAATCTCTCCCCCCGTGCAAAAACAAGGAAATGGATCAGCTGTGAGCTACAGCGGAGAGCGGAGCGTTTGGCCACGCCCCCACCCTCTACTATTGGCCAGCTTTTTTCTCCTCATTTGCATTCAAGCAACAACTCCCATTATGACCTGTTCTGAGGGAGAAAAAATACTCTTTCTCATCTTATCTCTGTTTCTCATGCACTGAGTGTTGATTTTGAAGAAGGATTCATTTACAGTATTAGGGAACCATTAAGGAGCCATATAAAAGCATCAAGAAGTACCATGTCATGGGATCTTTAACCTTAGTGCTCAACCTAATATAGATGTGGAAAATATTTGTGTAGATCATAATTTTACATTTTGTTCATTGTAAAGTAAAACATCGATCTAAAACAGGTCAAAATGGAACTAAACACAAAATCAACTTCTTTTTTTTTAATTACTAAAATGTGTATATAGTGTTGTAATAGAATTGTCTACTGTTGCTATTACTTTTTCTTTGCAATTCTAATGCAAACTAGGGCAATTTGCTTGCCTGGAAGAATCCATGACTCATCGCTGTACCAGCGAGTGAGTCTGGTAACGCTTGATCCACAGAATGCGCTGCGGTTGCGCGTAGACAGACAGGTAAGTGAACCAATCAGAGATAGCGCCATCTTGATTCAAAACTGAGGCGGAACTTCCGCTGCCTAAGAGTGACTTTGCGGGCAAAGGCCGGTGCACTGACGTCACCATCTTTGAACGAATCAGAATCGCGGAGTCCGTTTTTAACCAGAGGAGCGAGGGTGGAGCGAGGGTGGATGGAGGGTGTCCAAATGGTATCGCGCTGTATAGGAAATACAGAGAGATATCATTTGGCTGGCCAGGTAAGCAATTTGCAGCTTTTTGCTCAAAACAGTCAAAAACTGTGTGTGCTGCCTCCAGTGGCCACTGCAATTTCAATTACTACTTAACTTCGCACAGAACTGTCCTGACGCAGGGGCTAAGTTTGAAGTGTAGATAGCGGTTTCAGACCAATCACACTGTTAAACTGTCTTATACCCCTGTTCTTATGCACATGAATCAGCTCCTACACATTTTATTTGATCATAAATTCATCTGCTTATTTTGTTTTACTTTAATGCAAAACTTTCTGAATTATGTCTATGAGAAGGAACTCATGTCATTTGGTAATATCGCCCAGGCTGATTAAAGTCCACTTGCACACAGAAAAGCCCAGTACACTCAGTGCTGTTAGGCTGAGAAAAGTGTACACACGGGTTTGTGTGGTCATCAACTGTTACTCATGAGTCAGGCTGCTCAAACATCTCAGGATCTGCCCCCCTCTGCTCCCCTAAAGCCCCTCTGTCTGCGTACAGCGCTAGTATTATGTATGTTCATATATACTAAATAAATACATAAATACTAATCCCTCAGTCGTCCAGGTAGAATCCATGGCAAAAGGAGAAATTCAATTTGTTAACTGGACAAAAGTTTATTTGGTCATCCAAGCTGCTTCTTCAGATCTGAACAGAATTTCTCCTTTTGCCATAAATACTAATACAATCCCATAGCACCCATAGCATTCGGCTCCAATCAAATGAAGCTCATGAATTTGGAGCAGAGTTGCATATGCAAAGTCAATTGGAGCCAGAGTCAATGTGAGCTCATTTTCAATTCCTATTTGGAACGTGGTGGCTCTGTCCATTTATATATACAATCTATATTTTGGATTCATAATAATTTGATTTATCATGGTTAGGTTCAAAAGTGTCAGAGTAGCAAAACAATACTAACTAATAAATAATATTCCTCAAGTACAAATTAGTTGTCCATGAAATTACTGAAGAATGAGTATAAAGTATTTGGGGAAACTCAAGTAATTGTAAGAGAAATTGTGTGGGTGCCACATCTGATTTCTAATGTAATGTCCATGTAATTGCAAGGGCAAAATATTAAATAATGCACAGAATCTGGTATTTTCAAAGGATAGACCACAACAATGAGACAAACTAAAATCATATCTAAAAGAGTGACACAAGACATGTTCAAATAACTTAACATTGTCAACAAAAAGCTTTTGTCACTTTAGACTTACTAACAGTTAAGGAAAAGCACTGTTACACATGCAATATTTTACTCAAGTAGTCTGAAAGGTTTGTTCTCTAAAAAGTAGTAGAAGTATAGTTTTAATAAAAAGAGTACTGCTCACCTCGGGTTAGGTTGCTGTAAGTTAGAAAAGTATTACATGAACATGAAAATTATGAATATTACATGTACTCATCCATGGCAAATCTTTATAAATAAGTTATCCACTGAAGCCATAGCAACAGCCGCCATTATGTGCTGAATCACTGAATTCTGCTTTCACCTCCTCTGAAGCCTCTACTGCATACATTCATATATGATAAAAGGAGAAATTCAATTTGTCAACTGGACAAAGTTTATTTGGTCGAAAACGTTTATCATGGACTCTACCTGGACGACTCAGGGATTCTTCACATACATTCATATACTCTTTATAGATCTAAGATAAGATAAGATAAGACTTTATTGATCTCACACAGGAGAAATTTACTTGCCACAGTAGCTCCAGGACATTTGGACAAGAAAGAAAGTGCATGCAGGCAGGAATGGGATAAAGTAAGTAATAATAAAAATAGTAATAAGTAATAATAATCGAAATAGTAATAATAATAATAGTAACAACAAGCATCAACATGGAAGAGAGGATATTGCACGTCTGGCCTATATATTAGAATTATACAGTCTGATGGCGGTGGGGATGAAGGATCTGCGGTAGCGCTCCTTCTTGCACTGGGGGTGCCTTAGTCGGCTACTGAAGGAGCTGCTCAGCTCCTCTACAGTCCGGTGCAGAGGGTGAGAGGTGTCGTCCATGATGGACATGAATTTGGCCAGTACCCTCCTCTCAGCCACCTCCTCTACAGAGTCCAGAGGACAGCCCAGGACAGAGCTGGCCCTCTTGACCAGCTTATTAAGTCTTTTTCTGTCCCGTTCTGTGCTGCTCGGGGCCCAGCAGACGACAGCGTAGAGGAGAGCAGAGGCCACCACAGAGTCATAAAAAGTCTTGAGCAGAGGCCTGCACACTCCAAAGGACCTCAGTCTCCTCAGGAGGTGGAGGCGACTTTGGCCCTTCTTGTACAGGGCGTTGGTGTTGTGGGACCAGTCCAGTTTATTGTTGAGGTGAACACCCAGGTACTTGAAACTGTCCACAGTCTCTATGTCCATAAGAACAAAGTGAAATTATAAATGAAAATATAAGTGTTCGGGCAATATTTGAAGGGACTCTCTTCCCCTTGATTAATTCTTTTTTTTCAAACATAAAACTTAAATTAAGATTCAACCTGATTCATCTGGATTTTGAAAGTTGATAAAGCCACTTCTTGCATTTCACAGGATTTCATCCCAAATCAAATATAAATGTGTCTCTAATTTAAAGTTCTATATTGATTCTTTTATAGTCATACTCAGCGGACAATGTTTCCCTAAGCGTTTGACATCTTACTTTAACCTGTATTTTGAGTTAAGTTGTTTGAGGTCAGAGCTGTAGTTCAGGTTTTTCACCACTAGGAGACTTGCTGAGTCACTGCTGTTGAATCAGGACAGCCCCTCCCCCCACAACACTCCCCTCTCCTCCTGCAGTATGTATACAGTATACAGTAACATTTTACTTATACAACATATCCAGCGTACATTTGAAAATATATATTACGGTTCTGCACATTGGGCTATTGTTCAATTGTGTTTCTTGTTTATTTGCATGCACAATTGATATTTATATGCCTGCTGTGGTTTTATTGTGCATTTTTGCAAATAGAATGCTAATAAACAAAGAAATGGTAAGTACTGTCATTCTGTCAATCACTTTGTATTCTCCCTCTTCCCTCATTAACCCTGTCCGATATTCCTCCCACATGTATTCCCAGGGTGCCTGCTGTCTTGCTGCCTCCCATTGCAGTGTAAGACTATCAAGGCTGCATTGTCAGAGTTTGGAGAAAGCGCTTGCGTCAGAGCTCCCTCTCCCTGTATAAAAGGCGTCGGTGCTGCAGCAGCGAGCAGTCGTGGCTTAGACCTGAGCCGAGCCCACTTCACACTCAGACAGAGGAGAGGGAGAGCAGCCTTGTCCTCACCATGAGTAGCTTCGGATATGACCCTTACTACTCACCTTCCCCGTCCTACCGCCGCTGGTATGTGGAGTCTCCCCCCCGCGTCTCCTCTCGGGGCAGGACCCACTCTGTGTACGCATCCCACACCGTGTCCTCCCCTTCCCGCGTGCAGTACTCCTCTCCGGGTCGGGTGCTGCTCTCCTCCTCCTCCCAGGCCCAGTCTCTGGAGCTGGAGCTCAGCCAGGCAGCCCAGATCAGCTCGGAGTTTCGGGCAGTTCGAACCCAGGAGCGCTCCCAACTGCAAAACCTCAATGACCGCTTTGCTGGCTTCATCGACAGGGTGAGGGAGCTGGAGCAGCAGAACCGCGCTCTGGAGGCTGAGCTCATGATCCTGAGGCGGAGGCACACTGAGCCATCTCGTCTGAGGTCACTGTATGAGCAGGAGGCCCGAGCTCTCAGGGCTGCTGTGGATGAGGCCAGGGCAGAGCAACAAGCTGCTCTGGGGCAGCGGGATCGCCTGGAGCAGACCCTGAGTGCTCTGCAGGGCCGCTACGAAGAGGAGGTCCTGGCTCGTGAAGATGCCGAAGCCCGTCTCATGGAGGTCAGGCGTGAAGCTGACCAGACCGCTTTGGCAAAGGCCGAGCTGGAGAAGAGCGTTGAAATCCTGCTGGAAGAACTGGCTTTCCTCAAGAGGGTCCATGAAAGTGAACTGGCTGAGCTCCAGGCCCAGGTGCATCTGGGGGTGCAGGTCGCTGTAGAGTCTGAGGCTGCAGCTCCAGACCTGTCCGGGGCTCTGCGGGACATCCGATCCCAATACGAGAGGCTGGCGGCCAGGAACATCCAGGCGGCAGAGGAGTGGTTCAGGGGTAAGGTGGGCACGCTGACTGAGACCGTGGCCCAGCACACAGATGCGGTGAGGAGCTCCAAAGATGAAGTAGGAGAGTACAGACGCCAACTTCAAAACCGCATCCTGGAGATCGATGCGTGCAGAGGCCTGAACGAGTCCCTGGAGAAACAGCTACATGAGATAGAAGACAAGAACAGTGCAGAAATAGCTGCTATGCATGTGAGTGTTACAGGAACGGTTACCTGATACCCGACATCCTTTCTGTATCGTAATTATGTCTGCACTATTACTTCTCATGTGTCTTCCCTGTGTAGGACACTATTGGAGACTTGGAGAATGAGCTGAGGGGCACCAAACAGGAAATGGCTCGTTATCTGAAAGAGTATCAAGACCTCCTGAATGTCAAGATGGCCCTGGATATCGAGATTGCTGCATACAGGTGAAACAAATATTTGAACCATCTTTAGACACCTTAAGTCAGTGCATTTTTAAGTAATTTATTTTCAACCCCTTTCTGACCTTAACCCCTCCCAAGGTCATAGATCAACTAAACTATTGATGAATCACAAAATTCCCCTTATATTTGAGCTTTTTTGTTTGAGATTGAGACTGCCTTTTTTAAGTAATGCTAGATTGGTTTATCATGAAAAAATTTAGAACACTTCTGTAAGAAACAAAAGATTTCCTCGAAGCCCTAATAATAATAATAATAATAGTAATAATAATAATAATAATAATACATTTTATTTATTAGGTGCCTTTCTGGACTCTCAAGGTCGCCTTAGAACAATATACAGTACATTATAGGCAGTTAAAAGCAACAGTTGAAAACAAACAGTCAAACATTTAAACAGTAAAACTTTAAAAGGACAGTAAAACAAACAGTAAAAAAAAAAAAATTACATCTCTTACATCACCTGTATCTGATTCCCTGTACAGGAAGTTGCTGGAGGGGGAGGAATCTCGCTTCAACGTGGGCGGGGTCGGGGCCGTGGCCTCCCTGTACAGCCACAGCTTCTCCGCCCCCTCCTACAGCCGCCCCGTCTTCTCCAGCCTGAGCTCGGGCACCTCCTACCTGATGACTTCACGCCTGCTCAGCTCCAGCACCACCGAGGGCCTCATCTCCGCCAGCCAGGCCCCCCAGGCAGAGGCCAGCCCGCCCGCCGAGGAAGAGGAGGAGGAGGAGGAGGAGGAGGGAGCAGAGGAGACCAAGGGGGAAGAGGAGGAGGAGAAAGAGGAGGGAGGAGAGGAGGGAGGAGACGACGAAGGAGAGGGGGAGAAAGAGGAAGAAGAGGAGGCCAAAGAAGGAGAGGAGGAGGCTACTGAGGCAGAGGAAGGTTAGAAGAAAACCCTAGAGTTGTATGTTTTGTGACGTGTTTTCATATTTACAACACAACATAAAAGATTTAAGCAACCAACATCTGTATACCTGACCTGACATATAATATTTCTGACATCTTTCTAGCGTGCATTTATAAAATTTAAATAAAGATTACAAAGGGTTTCTTATACTCTTCCTGATACAGTTAAATTCTCAGATCCAAACCAAAACAATTAGAGATAATCAGGGGATACACACAGAAGCTAAATGGCCCATTAGAGGCATGAACAACTATGCAAAAATATGACTCAGGTGACAGTTCACACCTTAGGGTAGTTCAGTGGATTTAAATAATAACCAATGCTGCTTACTTTAAAAAACTAGGGTGTGCTAGTTTCAGTGTAGTTAGCTCGTCTCTTCAGGCAGATATAAGGCTTAACAGAACCCTGTCAGGACTGAAGAAGCTACTTGGATCAGTGGCAAAACTTATTTGCTTTTAAAAACATATGCCCAGTTTACAGAAATGAATTGCTATAAATGTTTCTATGAATGTAATATAAATATAGACTTAGACTTAGACTTAGACCAACTTTATTGATCCACAAGGGAAATCATTTTGGATACAGTAGCTCACTCAACAAATGTAATATATAATATATAACAGAGGGTAAAAAAGGAAAAAAGAAGATGGAAATGAAGAAATAGATGGAATAGCAAACAAAAATAAAAACAATAAATGTATATGTACAAATCATGATATATAATGCTCAAAATATTGCTGCTTAACAATATTTTCATACGCTCTTCGTTCACTCACCATACTCGCTAAAATCTACTGGGCTGTTATGAAACAAATCTGTGTTTTCTGCCAGTCTGCTGTATTCAAATGTCTTCTCATTACTGCTGTTTTTGAGCAGGTGGTGATGAAGCGGAGCAAAAGGGAGAAGAGACCAAAGCCGCAGAAGAGGAAGAGGGAGAAGGAGAGAAAGACGGCAAAGAAGAAGAAGAGGAAGGAGAGAGTGACGTGAAAGAGGAAGACAAAGAGGAAGCCAAGGAAGAAGGAGGCGGTGACAAGAAAGACGTCGACGCCAAAGACGAGAAGGAAGAAGAGCCGAAAAAGCCTGACGACAAACAAGAGAAAGAGGAGAAAGCCGAAGCTAAAAAAGTGGAGAAGGCTCCGGAGAAAGAGGAAAAAGCCGCCGCGGAAAAGAAAGACACATCCGAGAAGGACGAAGCTGTGAGCAAAAAGGAAGAGAAGCCCGCTCCAGAGAAGGCTGAAAAGGTAGAGAAAGAGGAGAAACCCGCTCCAGAAAAAGAGGAAAAGAAAGAAGCCAAGAAAGAAGAGAAAAAGGAAGAGAAGAAAGAAGAGAAGAAGGAAGAGAAGGCTGCTCCAAAGAAAGACGTCAAAGCTGAACCAAAGAAGGAGGAAGACAAAACCGCCAAACCCGCAGAGGACAAGAGCAAAGACGCAGACGCCAAGAGTAAGAAGTAAGCCAGCTGCCCTTCCAAATCTCTGCTCCATTCTAATAGAGGCATCCGCTTGTTCCATGGTGCTCTGTCGACAAAGTACAGCAGTTATCTACAGCAAAAGTCAAGGTTACCTGCTTGCCAATATCCAAACTAGTCCGTCAGGATGTCAGTATACACTTGAATGTAACATGCCTAAATGCTGGATGTCCGTGTATGTTTTGGTGATAGAATAAATACTTCTTACAACCCTTAAGTCATCTTCAGTCATCTTTGATCTTATACTTCTATGTTTAGAGGTCTTAGGGTATTTTCATTATTGCCTAATTTCTCTGTATCCAAATTCCTTTTAAAATGTCTGGGTTAAGTGTTATTTAATTAATGAATGGGCTACTTACACTTACATGATCTAAATATTATGCTATGTGCAAGTATTTACATGTCAGATTCAGGGGATGGACTTCTATTAAAGAAACATTTAGTTGTAATCTGCAACACTGAGGATTACAACACCCCAAATCCGGGTGATTCATTATAATAAATTAAACATCACACACCAACTGTTACTTGTTACTCATTTCTGATTTTCCATTCCGATTTTGAATTTAACAACAATAACATTTATAATGCTGATTTATTCTTAACAAAAATTGGATATTGTGTGTGTGTGTGTGTGTGTGTCAGAGGGGAACGAGCTGGAGTACCGCTCGGTCATCAGTGACTTTGTGGACTGGTGTGGGCGCAACCACCTGAGCCTGAACACCAGTAAGACAAAGGAGCTGGTGATCGACTTCAGGAGGAGACCACTACCTCACTCACCGGTGAACATCCAGGGGCAGGACATAGAGACTGTGGACAGTTTCAAGTACCTGGGTGTTCACCTCAACAATAAACTGGACTGGTCCCACAACACCGACGCCCTGTACAAGAAGGGCCAAAGTCGCCTCCACCTCCTGAGGAGACTGAGGTCCTTTGGAGTGAGCAGGCCTCTGCTCAAGACTTTTTATGACTCTGTGGTGGCCTCTGCTCTCCTCTACGCTGTCGTCTGCTGGGCCCCGAGCAGCACAGAGCAGGACAGGAAGAGACTCAATAAGCTGGTCAGGAGGGTCAGCTCTGTCCTGGGCTGTCCTCTGGACTCTGTAGAGGAGGTGGCTGAGAGGAGGATGCTGGCCAAATTCACGTCCATCATGGACGACACCTCTCACCCTCTGCACCGGACTGTAGAGGAGCTGAGCAGCTCCTTCAGCAGCCGACTGAGGCACCCCCAGTGCAAGAAGGAGCGCTACCGCAGATCCTTCATCCCCACCGCCATCAGACTGTATAATTCTAACATATAGGCCAGACGTGCAATATCCTCCTTTTCATGTTGATGCTTGTTGTTACTATTATCATTATTACTATTTTCCATTATTATTATTATTACGTATTACTATTTGCACTATTTATTACTTACTTTATCCCCTCCCTGCCTGCATGCACTTTTTCCCTCCTGTCCAATTGTCCTGGAGCTACTGTGGTGAGTAAATTTCTCCTGTGTGAGATCAATAAAGTCTTATCTTATCTTATCTTATATTATGCCCAATTTATTTATGTTATAATTTGGTATTTTAATTCTCAAGAATTATCAAATTATTATGAGCTTCACATAATTTGGGTTCCTAGTTTTTATGCTGAAATCCAGTTGGTTTAGACCCAAAATGCCTCTCTCTGAGCTGAATGGTCACGACCTAAACCCCAGCACCTTATCAGTGCTAGTGCAGCTTCTACAGCTCAGGCAGGGAATTCTGGTGTTTGTTTGTTTGTTTGTTTATTTATTTCATTCATAAAGTTAAAAAAAGACATCAACGGTGTGATAACAATACAAGAATTGAATGAAAGGAAGCAGAAAGAAGAGTAATCTTATATTATCTGCCCCCTCTTCCCTTTTCCAGATAATAACAGCGATAGTGACTACATTCCATTTCAATCCAATCACAATTATTATTCATCAATATTAAGAATATTTTATATGCAACAAATTAGTTTTCTTTTTCATAATAATAATAATAATAATAATGCATTTTATTTAAAAGCGCCTTTCAGAACACCCAAGGACACTGCACAAGGTTAAAATGAATAAAAAGCACAAACAAACAATACAATAAAACATATAAAACAAGATAAAAACAAAATCAGAGTGGAGTGATTGGCTATGAGAGGTAGGACATACATACACATCCTTTCACAGCGACGCTTCGCTCCATAACCTCGGTTCTGAATCTAGGTTTTTTTAAACATGTAGGTTCCTTTTAAATTTTAGTAGCTTGTTCTCATCACAAACAGTCTTTGAATATTTACAGGTAACACTCTGCACTTTGCTTTATACATGACTTTGAGGAGACTTAATTCAACAATATCACACATTTCCAACACTTAAAGTTTGGTGGTTCTGAGTTTTCACATGAGACATGCCTGTCCATATAGTGAGAAAAACATGTACGTGTACTCTATCTGCTGTTTAAGGCACTGGCCACCAAGGTTCAGTTGTGATTGTAGTGCCTACATATTCGTGTGTTGCATATTCTCCTCTAACACACATAAAAATAAAAAAATAACAGAGATTAGTTATAGAGTACTTTTCTAGATATGTTTTCTAGACAGTGCTCTACAATTTAATGTATAATTCATTTACTTCCTACATAACTGGCCATCAGACCTCCACCAATCACCCACTCCCACACCACATTCACACCAGTACATCAGCACTGGGTGACGGGCCTAACTACATATCAGCAGGAGCTGGGATCAAACCACTAACCATTAAGTTTGTGTTTACTGTGGGCAAAGTCATTCAGCCTAACTCATTATGTTCATATCTCAGTGTCCTCAATTATCGTATAATTAATAAGGTTCAAATTTATCTTAGTCATATGAACAACAACACCATCCATTTTATTAAAATATGTTTCATCATCTGTATATTTATCATAAACCAAATGGAATTGTTTTGTGTGCAAACCCTGTTACACCGCGCTGTAATTATGTTTTAACTAACATGGTAATCATCAGGGAAGAGTTTAAGCAAAGTTATGAAATAACACAGAGGCAGAATGTAGAGTTTGTTTTGACATTTATTGAGCAAGTGCTGCTGGGAAGTTGTTCATGATGTCTAGAGACATGGGATTGCAAACAGTAGCACCTCATTTATTTTGTATTTAAATTCAAGTCCATCCTATGCATACAAGAATGCACATACCCGCGCATGTACAGTGATTGATTATTTTCAGTTGCACTCAGGTAAACATAACAGACACTGATAAAAAGCATGTTTAAGGCTAGTAGTCTTCAGTGGGTTGGTTAAGCTTCAGATACTTGATGTAATATGGTTCATCGCTCAGTTGCCCTGGAACTTTCTATGCTGTCGTTTGAGTTGTTAGTTACTTTTTTTTGGCTCAGTAGATTTATCATCTCAAGTACAGTAAGGCTTCTTCAACATATGTAGAGGACCCTCCCTCCTTAGCTGCCCCTTTTTCCTTTGTAGTACTCAAAAATCCTCTTAATAATATAGATCTCGCTCTCCCACCCTTAGTGCATTCATTGCTTTGATATAATATATTGACTCTTTTTTACAATGTGTTCCTACACGTTCGAGAGGACGTGGCACCCTCTCCCCTGAGCTAGCATGCAAAGACCCCTCCCCGTTTCCCAAAATGAACTGCATAAAGAAATAAAGGAACATGTAATAACCAAACGTCTGTCTTTGCTCTGCCCACTTAAAGCTTTCACTCGACATGCATTTTGGAGATGTTTAGCGTTTTCTTTTTGGCTTCTAGGATCGTGTTGTGGTTATCTTGTAGGACGCCGCTCTAGCTGTTATGATTGGTTGATTGCTTTGTCTTCTCTTGACTCCTCCTCTGGCCCCGCCCTCTTCATCATCAACGCCTCCTACTCCGCCTCGGTCACCTGCTTGACGGTCTGGCTGGAGTGTTTTTCCATCTTCTTCGTCGCCACCACCTTCTCTTGGACCTCCTCCTCGACTTCCTTCATCGTTTCTGTAACAGTGACGGATTTGGTGATGTGCTTGGAGCCGTCCTCTCCGGTGGTGATGGTCTCCACGGTTTGGGTGATGACGACTTTTTGGCCACCGTCATCTTTCACAGGGCTGTCATCCACGCCGTTGGCAATCACTTCTTTTTCTTCATCTTTTTTCTTGTCTACATCCCCGTTCATGGCTGCGTCTTTCTTCTCAGTCTTCTTGTCGTCGGGCTTCTCTGGTTTGTCATCCTTGGGCACAGTCTCCTTTTTGGGGGACTGAGCTTTGGGAGATTCAGACTTCGGGGAGCTTTCTTTGGGACTGCTAGGCTTGGGAGACTCAGACTTGGGAGAGCCAGCCTTTGGAGACTCAGACTTGGGTGAATCAGATTTGGTAGCTTTGGATTCCGTCTTTGGAGCATCACTCTTGGAAACAGGTTCTTCTTTCTTCTCGTCCTTCTTGCTGTCGTCGTCTTTGTCCTCCTTCTCGTCTCCACTTTTAGATGCTTTGTCGTCATCTCCTTCTTCTTCCTTGTCATCACCAGCTTCTAAAAAGATACAACAAGTGATATAATTTTTTTTGTGTGGATATTATATCATAGGCAGGACAAGAGCCTTTAAACCTGTAAAACCTATGGAATAATTACCTTCATCAGCTGCCTCTTCCTCTCCACCACTTCCCTCTTTCTCTTTGTCTGGAGATGCTTTGGACTCTGAAGCTTTGGTGCACAGCACTGTCTCCTCCACCACCTCATCTCCTTCCTCTCCTCCCTCCTCACCTTCGTCTCCTCCCTCCTCATCCTCAGCCTCCTTCTCCCCTTCCTCATCTCCTCCTTCCTCGTCTCCGCCCTCCTCTTCCTCCTTCTCTCCCTTCTCACCGGCTTCACCTTCACCCTCCTCCTCTTCTTCTTCTTCTCCGCCCTCTTTGCCCTCTTCCTCCTCCTCTCCTTCTCCCTCATCTCCCGGGGCACTGGCGCTGACTTTAGCTTCGGAAGCGGCTATTACTTCCTCTCCCGCTGCCTCCTCCTCTCCCTCCTCCCCTCCCTCCTTGTCGTCTTCCTCCAAAGTAGAGGACAGCTCCTGAGCGATCTCGGCCAAAGCTTCGTCCATTTCAGTTTTGTCATCCTCCACCCTGGTCTCCTCGATGATCTCCTCCACAAACTTGTGCTGCACCTTCAGCCTGGGAGCTTCGGACTTGGTTTTGGAGATGTTCTGGCGGTATGGGAAAGTGCTAAAGTGGGTCTCTTCGCCTTCCAGAAGTTTCCTGCAGAAAGACCAAACTCACATGAGGTCTGGGTAACTGAGTAGAAGCATTGTTAGTGCAATTGTCTCGATATATATGACCACACGTTGGTTTACTGTTCATAGAATTGCAGTTTCTTTCTTACAAATAAACCAAATTACCCTCAGATACTATAAAACAGGCCTAGATTCTATTTTTTATTTACTCCAGTAAGCTGTACCTTGCATAATACATCAGTAATTTACATATTTTTTTTACAAGTTCAGGAAAGTTTTAAAAAGAAAGAAAAACAAGTTGACATATTTTTGATTTTATTACCCACATGTATTGCATTAAATTAGTGGATTATGTGTCTGCAGCAACACAGGTGCTGATGTTAGTGTGACTGCTGTCATTTTTCTATTTGAATTCTAATGTCAATCTGTCAGTTTCATCTGCATTTCTCACTGTCACTTCTTGAATAACTGATGCATGATTAGATCTGGCACATTTCAATCACTTTTTACCTGTATGCAGCAATCTCAATATCCAGTGCCATCTTGACATTAAGCAGGTCCTGGTATTCACGCAGGTGACGGGCCATCTCCCATTTGGTGCTCTTGAGCTCATTGTCCAGTTGGTGGATGGTCTCCTGTACAAATGCAGACAACAGACTTGTCATTGTGTGTCTGATAAAGTGTAAGCACTAGTCTTATTGTCATGCCCTGACTATAGCTCATTCTCCTTGATCCAGCAGAACTTAACTCTCCTGTTCCTTAAATTGTTTAATTATGACGCAGTACAGTCCTTTCCATTTGTTCAGGGTCTTGTTTTCAAGGGCACTGCCCTACGCCCCCACCCCTCCCACTGCAAGTGGTGTGATGTGAGGACAATACAGGAGCCAATGGACGCATCGACCCACACATCTGACTCAGCACTCTGCATTCAGAGAAAGTGTGCTGCTGCGTCTCCCCATAACTGCTCCCAAAGAGCGTGATTAATCTGGGAGTGCAGAGAGGTACTGAGAGTTTGGGAGAGGTACTGAGAGTTTGGGAGAGGTACTGAGATTTTGGGAGACGCGCTGATGCGCACAGTCAGTATGACGCAGCACTAAAAATGCTGCAATACCGCATTACGCACAGAACTATGCGCAGCTCACTAAGATATTTACACAGTAGCCTGCATTATTGTTAAGTGTAATAAGTTTTAATTCATACAAAACTGTCTGATACAAGTGGCATATAAAGCTACACCCCCATGACCGGACGTAACCTCTAAAACACGTCATTATTATAAACATGAAACATCTCCCAGCGTGGTCCCTTTTACATATGTGATGTCATATGTGAGGCATGAGCCGTGACACAGCCGAAATAAAGAAATTTAAAAGATTGTCGGGATTTACCTGCAGACTCGCCAGGTCGCTGTTATGGCGGTCTTCGATGTCATTGAGCTGCCGCTCGAGGGAATCCCTTGTGCCGCGCACGGACTCCAGCTCCACGGTCTTGCTCTGGAGTTGGCGGCGGTATTCTGCGATCTCGTCACGCGCGGACTTGATAGCATCCTTGTTCTGTTCTGCAGCCTCGGTTAATTTTGCGTAACGATTTGTAAACCAGGTTTCTACGTGCTGTAGATTCTGTGTGGAGTGACCCTCGAGCTCAGAGCGGATTTCGCGCAGAGCATCGGTGATGTCAGCCTTGTGTATATCTCGGTGCTCCACGCGCACTTGTGCCTCCTGGATCTGCGCAAGCAGCTCGCGTACTTCTTCCTCGTGGTTATTCCGGATGAAAGCCACCTCGTCCTGAAGAGACTGAACTTTCTTATCGAGTTCTGCCTTGAGCAGCTCTGCGTCACTCGTGTCCTTCTTCAGGACCCGGATGATGGCTTCGGTGTCCTCGCGGAGCCGGGCCTCGTCCTCAAAGCGCTCGCGGAGCCGCTGAATGTCCTCCTCTAGGCGCTCCGAGTCCAGGTGCACCTGCGCCTTTTCGCGGTGTACCTGCTCCAGAGCCAGGCGCAGCTCACGCAGCTCCTGATCGTATGCGTCTCCCAGCTGGGTCCGGGACACCTGCCTGTCCCGCAGAGCCTGGATCTCTGCCTCGAGTTGCTGGTTGTGCTGCTCGAGGAAGTGCACCTTGTCAATGTAGACAGCGAAACGGTCATTGAGCCCCTGTAGCTGCTCCTTCTCTGAGGCGCGTGTGTATTCCCCGTTCAGGCTGAAGTCTGCGCTCTCTATGTTACTGTGTGCGCGGGACACCGGCACATTGACAGTGCGCTTGTAGCTCACAGTGGACGCGGGACTCGCACGGGACCACGACTGGGAGCGGAATCCGCTGGATGGGGACCCGACGGGGCGGCTGTAGTAGGTCCGGGTCTCCATGGCTCTTCTGAACGGGCTTCCTGTGGGGTCCATATGCCTGACTGGACTGCTGATCAGAAGTGGGGCACACTGAGGCGGAGCGCTGAGCACACGTGGAGGTGTGTGTGGTGTGTGTGGAGTGTGTGCAGGTGTGGCTCTGAGCGACTGAGGGCTCCTTTCTGCGAGCCTTTTATATGAGGCTCTGAGCCGGTCCGCTCAGGGTTCGGGCTGGATGAGAGAGAGAGAGAGGGAGAGGAGTGGGGAGAGCTAACAGAGGGGGGTGGGGCATTTCAGGTCGGGGTCCCTCCGGGTCTGGACTCTGGAACACGTGGTCAGGGCGAGACCACTGAAAATACCCTATACTTGCACAGTGCCGTTTTTTGTTCTTTTGATTTTACGCACGCGTAAGGTGGGCGCGTTTGTTACGCAGGCGTTTACGTTCACCATTTCAGCACCAGGGACAGCGCTCCTCAGATGTTTGTTTCTGAAGCATTGCCTGAACTCCCAGTTCAACAAATGAGGAAATAATCACAGCATTTATAAAGCAGTCTCTTAAGAGTTTAAACACATATTAGAACAACTAAACACCAGTGTTGGGAAAGTTCATTTTCTACATGACTTCAAATTTCAAGATCAAAGTCAAAGTCAGCTTTATTGTCAATTCTGCCATACGTGTTCAACATACAGTGAATCGAAATTTCGTTTCTCTCTGGCCAGGTAGTGCAAAAGACAGTGTACAAAATACAATATAAAGACAAAACACAACAAAAACTATCAAAGACAAAATCTAAATCTAATCTAAAACTAAACTCTAAGATCTAAAATCTTAGATTTTCAGTTCACAAAATTCAAAATGAACTAGTTCGTTCACAGTTTATAATTGTTATATAGTTAATAGTTCGTTCATAGTTCCAAAAAAATGAACTAGTTCATAGTTTGATTGTTGTTTTTTGTCCTCAATATACGTTGCTGCGAGTTGTTGTTTTAAGTTTGCTGTTGATGTGACTGAAGTGCGGGTTTTCTTTTTGAAAGCGTCGGGAAAAGACGGTTATTCCCCTCCTCACCGACCTGTTCACAGAGTGCGTTTACGTGCACATCGGTGTCCCGGTTATTAGCCATATCCCGGTTATGGCAGTATTCGGGATGTGCTGTTTACATGAGAAACCGGGATACTCATATCCCAGTGTACATGATCATGTAGTATTCCGGTGTCTTGACATAATCCTACAAATGCGCAAGCGCAAAAATTATATATTTAATCAATTGTAATGTGTTTAATGCAGCCTTGCGCACATTTGTTTACATTTTTCAGAAACTAAATTTGAAACCACATGGCTCATTTGCATAAACTGTAAGCGCTGATGCTTCGGTCGGACTAAAGGACAGGACTCAGTGGAATATGCATGTTCTTCCTGTGACAGAGGATGTGCCGCTGATGGTGAGTCTGTTATCTGTGTATATCACGTTGGAGATGGTTTATGTTAAACATTTCAGAGATCATACATTTTCTCCTGGAACACTAAAGAAATCTTGCACCATATTGAACGAAGTTAAATACATAGCGCATGTCATTCACAGACATCAGAATGAACATGTTCACAGATCGTTCATCAGGCAGTAATACAGTGCACCCAAAATATGAACGCGTTCAGGTACAACACTGCCAAACACACAGCTAAAAGAAATAGTGATAAACTTGCCCTCAGTGTTCATCATACTCCTTTTAGCTAATACATTATCCATTATTCCATTAACGCAGTGGCTTCAGCTAGAGATGTTTTTCTGGTCACTCGTAAACAGTTTATTGATCCTCTACCATTCAGATTAGAATCTGAGGTCATTAGGGTCAATGTAAACGATTAGCAATCACGCAGAAACAGCTGCATCAGGACGTTGTGAATGTCCCTGCTTTTTCCATTTGTTTAATTCTGTCAAAATCCACAGGCCATTTCCTCCCGTGAGCCTTAATGGAGACCCATTCATGCAGTGATGTATGCCCCGTGAGATCACACAGTCGGCTATGTGTTCTTAATAGTATCACTAAAACTGCTTATTTCAAGACAGTTAATTCATCATAGTGTACATTTTTGCTATTTGAGATATTGCTACCTCCAATAAATCCTTAAACCCACTCATTTACACCAGACGCCCTTCCCTTCTTACATGGCACCCACCCTACTCTGGCTGGAGGCGGATTCGGCAACTCTGCAACTCTACCACACTGTCACTCTGCACTTAGGGAAAAAAATACGAGTTTAAAACCACCATCAATAACCGGGTTACCTAAGCTTTTAATGGCTGCCTGTGTTAGACGGATGACAGTAACACACTTACGCATCAAAGTTGTATCAGTCATATGAGGTCATGAAAATTAGAACAGTCAGACACTTACATCAGGTTACATTAAGCACCAGTATCTTAGTCTAACAGGCAATTAAGAATCGCAAAGACAGCTTTTTTTTTTTTTTTTTAATAAGTACTAAGTAGTTGAAGTAGTAATTTTTTCCCACAAACAAAATATATTGTTTTAGTCTGCATAAAAACTGCTGACCCTGTAACTCTACACACATGTTCTGAAATGTGACTCTTGTCTTATGATAAAAGGAGAAAATCAATTTGTCCTTCAATTTGACAAATTGAATTTCTCCTTTTATCATGGATTCTACCTGGACGACTGAGGGATTCTTCACGACTCTTGTATTAGTTTATCAGTTCATTATTCAGTCATTCTGTCAATTCTGGACAAGTTCAAAATGTAAACTTTCAAGAGAATCCTTTTACTTAAAAAAACAAATTGCAAAACTAATCACAATGTCAGAAAAAAATGATATTTTTCTAAATCATTCAACCCCAGTCTAATATTTACAGATCCAACGGTCGCGCTTCAATCTACAGCTCTGGATAAAAATAACAGATCACTGCAAAATGATCAGTTTTTCTGATTTTGCTACTTACACGTATGGGTTTGGGCAAAAGGAACATTTTTGTTTGAGTCTATAAACTACTGACAACATTTCCCCCAAATTCCAAATAAAAATATTATCATTTAGAGCGTTTATTTGCAGAAAATGACAAACGGTCAAAATAACAAAAAAGATACATGTTTTCAGACCTCAAACAATGCAAAGAAACAAGATCAAATTCATTTTAAAACAACATAATACTAATGTTTACACTTAAGAAGAGTTCAGAAATCAATATTTGGTGCAATAACCCTTACTTTTAATCACAGCTTTCATGTGTCTTGACATGCTCTCCACAAGTCTTTCACATTGTTCTTGGGTGACTTTATTCCACTCCTGGTGCAAGAACTGAAGTAGCTCAGCTTTGTGTTTGTGTTGGAATTCAACAGACGCTGGAATGGAATGGCTGTAATACATGTAGAGATGCTGATTTCAGAAAAAAATGCAGTGGTCTCTTATTTTTTTCCAGAGCTGTATATTCAGTCATGAGAAGAATGCTTTGCAAATGAATTTAGTTATAGAATACTGAATACCTGCATTAAAATATATTTAATAATGTACAAGGGTGAATCAGAGTACTGTATTCTGAATACGTAGAATACTTTTACATGAAGATGCATTTAAATTAAAGAGTAAAGATGCAGCAGCTTTATGTTTCACTGCACTTCACTTTCACTGTGTATTTCCTGTCACTGATTGGAAAAGTAAAGATCGCACATGCGCTCTCCAACTGAAGGGTGTTTCATATTTGTCTCACTGCTACTGTGCAGTTTGAAGCCTATATTGTGTTCAAGTACCGCAATGTATTCCTTGTGGTTCTATTCTGGATACCACCAAATTAAAAAAAAAAAAAAAAAAAAGTATCCTGTACCAGAATGCATACTCACAATTAATATCCTGAATATGTCTTCTTGGTTCATGAATTCAGTGTCATGTCTTTTGTTTCACATGTTTTGGTGTGTCTTATTCCTTTTAGTGAATGCCCTTAGTGTTTTAATTTGACATTTGACCTGTCTGCTCTCTTCCCGTCTGTTGATCGTTTGATCCACCCTAATGTGTTTTATCACATCCTCCTCGATCCTCCCTTCTCCAGCTATCAATTGAACGTGTCATATTAGGCGGTGTCCGAAAGAAAACCACAGAAAGAGTAAACACGAGGGAGGCTTCAGGAGGCAGACATCAGATAAAAGAATCAAATTTTATTGGTCTCGGTGAGGAGATTTTTTCCTCTCTCTTCTCTGTATCTCATCTGTGTCTCACCCATTTCTTGCAAAATCGAGGCGAGGAATCAAGGAGAAGGAAGCGAGGAAAAAGAAATGAGACGCCAGTGTTTTCCTCTGCCTCTGGTCCTTTGTCTTCGGTTTTATTTGTGGTAATTGTTTTTGTGGTCAAGTTTACATTAAAGCATGATTTAAGTACACTCCTGTATTTTTGTGCCTATATTACTTATACATCTCTGGGAAAAAAATAATAAGAGACCACTGCATTTTTTTCTGAAATCAGCATCTCTACATGTATTACAGCCATTCCATTCCAGCGTCTGTTGAATTCCAACACAAACACAAAGCTGAGCTACTTGAGTTCTTGCACCAGGAGTGGAATAAAGTCACCCAAGAACAATGTGAAAGACTTGTGGAGAGCATGCCAAGACGCATGAAAACTGTGATTAAAAATAAGGGTTATTGCACCAAATATTGATTTCTGAATAAACATTAGTATTATGTTGTTTTATAATGAATTTGATCTTGTTTCTTGCATTGTTTGAGGTCTGAAAACATGTATCTTTTTTGTTATTCTCACCATTTGTCATTTTCTGCAAATAAATGCTCTAAACGATAATATTTTTATTTGGAATTTGGGGGAAATGTTGTCAGTAGTTTATAGACTCAAACAAAAATGTTCCTTTTGCCCAAACACATACCTATAAGTAGTAAAATCAGAAAAACTGATAATTTTGCAGTGGTCCAGAGCTGTATTACTGTCTATATTTCATTACTGTGTCCTTTGTCACTGCTTTATTATTATTATCTGACCTTTCCATGTCTGTCCAAAGTCATATTCCCCCTTTGTTCTCCGTGAGGGTCTCCTGGGCGCCCTCTGCGGCTGTGGAGGAGTGTGATAAATAAGCTGGCACAGGGGAGAGTGTCCCAGCCCCAAAAGCCTCTACATCAGTTCTGGGCTCGGGCTCCGGCTCACTGCAGAGGGCTGGAGCCTTTTCAATTAGCACTGCACCAAGTCAGTGAACCCATTCCACCACTAGGCCCTGTGAATGCAAAGTTAATCACAGTCACATCGAAATGAGAATCTTAAAAATGTTTACAATGATGCGTCCATTTGTTTGAACAGGACAATTAGTCTTAAGGAGTAGAAATCCCTTTGCACGCAAGAAAATAAGTAAAATGTTTTATTAAGAATCCAGTAAGTAACTTGTCTCGTGGAGGTGTGTCCTGCTTGTCTCCATGGAGATGCTATTGCTTTGCCTGGTATGTTCCTCAGTATGGCATTAAATTTATCAGTCTAGTATTTATTTCACATTGAGTGATTTATTATCCACAAAATCTTGAAAAACACACTGTGGGCAGGTTCACTTCTCCACAGATTTGACCTGTAACTTGGCCTGGTATCAAAGGGGATAAATAAGTAACATTCCAGTTTTGTAATGACATCTTCATGGAGAAAGCTGCAAAGGGACCCTCTGCCAGAAAAGTACATAATGCAGCTTTAATTAATTAATACCAAAATCTAAATGCCCAAGGCTTGAATCATTCTTAAAGCCACAATATGTAATTTTTTTTTGGCTTTTTATTTATTATTATTTATTATTATTATTATTATTATTATTATTATTATTATTATTATTATTATTATTATTATTATTATTATTATTGTATTTTTTTACATTATTATTATTATTATTATTATTATTATTATTATTACTTTTATTACTTTTTATTATTATTATTATTATTATTTATTTATTTATTTTTTTGGCTGTTTTTATAGCACTGACAAAAACTGTGAGCTGACTTGCATCTCCACAAACCTTACTCTTATTTGGCTTATCTCTTCTTATCTCCATGGTTCCAAAGTATTGTTTTAAATTCTTATTTCTATGGAGTCAAAAAAAAGTGACATGCTATCACTTTATTAATAATGTATTAAAGTATTGTGCATAATGAATTCAGTCTTTTTTCTTCATGCTTTTTGGAAAACGTAACGGGAAAAGACTCCATGGGGTCTTATTGCGTCAAACCTGCAGGCTACCCCGCCCATTTAGATCAATATAAATAAAAAATGCCCTGGACTTTTATTAGTTGGGACAAAGAGCATGCCATATAAACTATATGATCCCGAACACAAACTATAGGGGCTTTTATAAAGAGCACTGTGCTGTATGGGCTGAAAAACACAAGGTGAGTGTGACCTTTGCTAGAGCTGACATCATCAAGTGGAAGCACTGGTCTGTGTCATGATAAATGTTTAATACAGTGGGACAAAGCAACTTAAGCTATGAGCGATTTCCCCCACTGCAGCTACGTGTAAGCACCATGTCTGCGATATTTACTGCCCTTATAGAAAATGCATCTCAGTGGTGTTGTTGTAAAGAGCCATTTATGATACTGCAACAAGATGTATTGCCAATCTGAGCACAGAAATGGCACAATGTAAGTTTTAATATTAGTGTTACTGCAAAGAGAAACGTGGTCATTTTATGTTTATCCATAATAACTGAAATCATAACCAAACAACAGTACTATTCTTCATTTTTTCACATCCATTCTCTAATATCACCATTTCTCAAGCATCTGTCCAGATTTGTGAAATTAACAGATACAAAAGCATTTTCAGGTTTACATTTTTGGAATATTGTATTGAAATTACTTGTTGTTATTTAGTTCTTACAATTATATAATAACTTTATTTATAAAGCACTTTAAAAACGTGCCATACACAAACATTGAATAGACGAAGACAATAACAGTCAAAGTCACAATACAACTATTAAAACAGAGAAAACACAAGGCATGAGCTACTGAAGTTAATTAACAAGACAAGACACTTAAATGACACTGACACTGCTGCTTAAATGACGCCATTTGAGGTTCATTACGCTACACACTGTGTTTTATCTATTTGTATTATATACAAGTTTATTGCACTTTTGCTACAGGTGTATGTGATGTTTTAGTCATGGTGTTTATTGTCTTGTTTATCAGATGTTTTATGTTCACTGTGGGCCTAGGGAGCGCTGCAATTTCAAATCCTGTGTGTGCACCCTGAACATTTGACAATAAAGCTGACTTTGGACTTTGGACATTGTAAAAAGCCAGTAAAAATAGGTGTGTTTTTAGGAGACTCAAATCTCTAATATTTACAACCACATTTACAACTCTTTTTTTATCACCAAAAAGAGTGCAGGGTGTTGTAGAAACTTTAATCTCTCTATTTCTGCTAAGTCATTGCCTGAGATACACACTTCCTCAGTACGTTACGACGCTGTGAGTCCGGTCACTGGTGAATCTCTCTGTTTTCAGATGGATGTGACTGAGGTGGATGAACCTATCAGAGACACGCATGATGTGCCTGTATCAAAACAAATATGTCATCTTATGTGGAAAAAAGAAAGAAGAAAAATATCAGGGTCTGAAAAACACTGCAGATGAACAAAGCACTGTTGCACATTTATTTTTATCTTTATTTTCAATGCACATTCTATTGCACATTTTACTGCACGTTTCACTGCTGCGTCTTCCACTGCACATTTTGATGCACACTGCACATTTTGGACATCTGTAAAGAGGTATTTATTTATTCTGTGCTCTACTTTTAGATTTTGTATGAAATAGTTTTTGTATTGTCTTTATATTATATTTTGTACACTCTTTTTGCACTACTTGGCCAGAGAGACAACAAAATTTCTATTCACTGTATTTTGAACACAGACGGCAGAATTGACAATAAATTTGACTATGAACTTTTGAACTTTAAAGCCCCAGTGTGTAGGATTCGTGGCGCATAGGTGGATGATGCTATTGCACTTTCTGTTTTAGTTACGGCAGACCTCGAGGGTCACCCGGGCGCGCACACGAGCTGCGCGCCGCTACTGTATAAATAAAACGCGGCCCCGTTTTCTTTTTTTTCTCGTGAAAACACACATTCCTGACTATCCAATTCATTTCCCTGCAGAACAAACACTCCCCGAGCACATGGGGCTTTTATACAAAAAAGCACAAAACGAGGTTAGCTTACCTTAGAATGCTTTGCACAGGTCAAACTCTGTATTTCACCATAAACTTGCTCTCAATTTGTCCGTAAGGATCCAGCAAATAAAATCGAGTAAAACAATTTAGTCCAAAACACGTGTTAGATCCATTACGAGTCTGATCCGGCAGCATGCTTGTGTTGTTTACCCAAAACCACGAGCCTTGCCGAAGGCGGAGCCCAAATGTCCTTCTGCGGCTCTCGTATTCAAAATGGCTGCCTCTGCATGGGGAAGATCCCCCTTTTATGTGACTATATCTAAGTCCAAAAGAATACTTTGATTTCATGATGGAAGTGAAAAGGCTTGGAAAACAATGTATTTTTGAATGGGTATCTTCAATTTCAGTAATTAACGGGTAAAAATCTTACACACTGTCCCTTTAGATGCCACTTTAGATGGCCAATGAGGTTCTTTGTTTTCTTTCTGAAAGAAAAAAATAATAATAAAAAATCTGGCTGCACAGTTATGCTTGATTCTTTCTCCAGACACAAAGGAAAGTGTTGGGACCAGACTGATCCCTCTATATAGAACATACACAAAGATCCTGTATTTGTCAGCCAAGCTTTGTCAACTACATTCAGACGGTATTGTTTGGAACGCACTAATCCAAGCCAAACTACGAGCAAGACTATGAACACTACAAATGATCTCGATCAGCCAGTTGTATGAAGACAGTAGTGCAGTCTAATCCAAAGTCTATCAAAAAGCATAGAACAGGGGTGTCAAACTCATTTTGGTCCAGGGGCCGTATCCAACTTACTTTGATCCCAAAGGGGCCGGATCAGAAAACTCACGGCATTATACCCCAAAAATAGAAATAAGTCCAAATATTTGTGCAGAGAAACGCAAATCTATTACAGAAGTCTTTTTTATTTGATGAACTCTTTCTTTTGCAAAATATTATAATATTATGAACAACCTGAAACTTTAAGAAAAATGCAATTTCAACACAAGCGTACAGGTTTCCTATTCATCTCTTTGAACAAATAGGAATTAGTCCATTTTTCTTGGAAAATCCTGCACTCGGCATCCACTTTTCTAATTTTGCTGATGAAGGTGTCACGGACAACAGCCAAAATGATGGTCCTTTAAGAGAAAGAGAAAAGAGAAAATGACCAATATTTTAATAGAAAATTAAAATATAATTAAAATATTGTAATAGAAAATCAGCATGCTTTAAAAACATTATATATTTCAGTATTTGTTATTTGGCATCTATAAGTCCAGTTAAATCCTCTCGAGCATCATAACAGCACATTGGCCTGATAAGAAAGTCATTGAGGACAGTGTGGGCTGATGCAGGTGAGCAGAACAGCAATGACTGGACACAACCATAAATACAGCACCGCCGGGACACTGCGCCTATGTTTAGACCTTTTTGATCAGCTCCTGTGTCACTCCCTGTCACCCCTCTATCATTCATTCTACACATTTTTAATAGCTCTTCTCGTTTTTACTTTTTGCAGTATTCTTATTTTTTAATGCCCCATTTTCGTGTGTCCTTATTTCTCCTCTGGCTTCCTCCTTCCTCTCCGTACAGCAGTGTCTGGCTCGCCCTGCCCATTCACTAAAGCCTGTCAGTGCTTTGGTAACATTATCGCATTGGGGCCATAAAGCATCCATCTTGTAGCCTATGTCCAATGCTTTCGAGCTGATAGGTCTTATATTACGTAAAACTGACTCTTGTGAGGTTTAAGCCATGTTATGATTGTTATCTCACACATGTTTGAGTAATCCTTTAATATTAGTCTGTTTACATCTCCAAAGCTTTCAAAGTTTTCAAGTTAAAGGTGCACTGTGTAACCTTTCTAGGTCCGTCACCTGATTGTCTGACATTTTTGCTTTGTCTAGATTGTTCCACAGTAGAAATTAAGCTAATATAGGCCACACTGTAGGTTAGATTTATCAAGATGCAGCCCTAGTCACAGAGAGGAATAATGCTGCGTCCCATTTATCTGTTTTACCCCTTCGTTTTACCCCTACCCCTTGGTTTTGCGCGTTCATGTGAGGGCAAGGAGTGTCCCGATTCTAATTTTGAACAAGGACTAGAGCCACGACCGATGGCTACATACCCCTTGAAACGAAATTATGCTCTAGACCAGACTTGGAACGAAGGGTTACGCCTACAAGCTCAGGCAGGTTTTGGGATCAGGATGGCAGCGTCACATTGACCAGCCAAGGAGTTTCATAAATGTATTTTCAGCAGTTGTAATTATCGATTAACAGTTTAGCAGGTTTACAATTATGACGCTTATGTTCTACGTTACTTTTAGTGAACTGTTGTTGCGGTTTTAATTGTAGTGATGTCTGTTTAGCCGACGTTATTGTTTTCATCGAACTTTCATGTATAAACAAGCTAGTTTTTTTGTCGAGCTGAGGTACCTGATAATCCTTGACATTTGTTTACGTTTGTTTGTGTCGATTACCGCAAACGGTAATCGAGTGGCGTCCCATTTCTTAGGGGAACATTCGTACCCTGAGCCCTCTCAGCTCGTTATCAAGGGGCAAAACAAAGATGTAGATAAAGGGGAAGGGGAAGGCGTAAGACAGAGAAATGGGACGCAGCCTAATTGTATTTTTCAGCAATACAAACACCCGAAATTAATAAATACTAGATGGATATGTTTAATGTTATACCATGGAACATTCCAGGGAACGCGATGACAAGTAAGTGGCAGATCCTCCACCAGAAAAGTTACACAATGCGCCTTTAACAGCTGCCTTTTACTTATAGTTCAGTAGAGACTGCCAATTCCATAGGCTGAAATCATCAATCAAGCCTAAAATTTGCAGGTTTTGAGTGTTAAATGAATGTGTGAATAAAACAAAACACACCTCCAGGTATGTTTTTGATCAGAAAATAGTGTAACATGAGCTCTTTAAAATGCATTGCTCTAAAAAATGGGAACAAGAAACATTATTGCTCAAGGGATTTGGTTCAGATACTGTAGTAGCTTTTGTGCATGTGTGTACAGACAGTAGGATTATTGCATTTTCAGCGGCTGTTGGGAGCACTGTGTTTATTGATTTACTTTTTACCCCAAAGGATTTCGGAGCTTTGCTGATGCATATGTTGTTGGCAAAGGAGATCTATACTGGTGGAGTTTTGCGGAGGGAGGAATTCATTTAGGAACGAATTCTAAATAAGCCCAACAACCCCCTACACAAGCCCTGTCACTGCACAATCATGGGCATTACTGATTCATTAACTCAGGCTAAACAAATCTTTCAAAAGGTAATCTTACAGGGAGCTTACTCAGATTTTTTGGTGCAGGAGCTAGCTAGATTGGGTGCTAAGATAAATAAATAAATAAATAAATAAATAAAAAAAAATAATAATAATACATAATAAAAAAATAAAAAGCCCCCGAAAGTTAAATATTTATTATTATTATTATTTTTTATTTTTTTTTTTATCTTAGCACCCAATCTAGCTAGCTCCTGCACCAAAAAATCTGAGTAATAATAATAATAATAATAATAATAATAATAATACAATCATTTAATAAACTACAATACATTAATAAAAATAATTTCCCTGTACACAATTTTAAATTCTTTCCCAATAATGAGTGTGTACATGAAAAACACTTGCAAGTACAATTTTTTTTTTCATTTTTCATTTCTTTATTTATTTCATTCATAAAAGATGAATACAAAATAGTTCTGTAACATTTAACCATGTGAATGAAAAGGAGCAGAAAGAAGTATAAACTTATAACATCTGCCCCCTTTACACACAAAATCAGACATTTACAACATTTCATCAGTTCCAACTACACTGAGGAACTTATTTACATGACGTGCACAATATTAAATACATGTTAATTAGCACAAAAGGACAGTTCATATTTCATACTTTTTTAGCATATCATGTTTGACATTTCTTTTAAACACTTGAAAAAATTTTGAAGCTTTGAGTTTTTCATTTAGATTGTTCCATAGACTGAAACACATTTTTCCATTGTTGTTGTTCTAAATTTGGGTTTTTTAAAGATTTCAATTCCTTTCAAATTATAATGACTTTCTCTCTTTTTAAATTTACTTTGCAAATTAGTGGAGAAGGTTTGCTGATTTGCTTTGTACATAATTTTTTAAATATGAAATTCAACCAGTTCAACCACCAACCATTTTACAACTAGAAATTATCCAATGGTAGATCTTATTATTGGCAAATGTTTACACGCATAAAAAAATTCTATTAGTTCAAAGCACTTAGTAACATATGGCAGTTTATTAATTTGCTTTTTTCACACCACTGATGCTGGACAAGAGAAATAAAAAATAAATACTATTTACAGCAACATTATCAAAATCAAATGTAGCATAGTAGCAAGCAACCAAAGCATGTAGAAGTCTCCAGTACGCTTGATGCTGCAGAATCATTCATAAATAAAACAAACCAACATAGATCCAGTGTGCTGTGAAATGCATTGAGGTGGACAGGGAGCTGTAGTCATCCAAAAACTCAGATGCCTGGGCCAGCACAAGGGCCCTCCCCCAGAGGACACACTCAGCGTTCAAGCTGACAACAAACTGTCCTGGGAGACTCGACCAATCAGCAATCTGCCGTGTGGCCTGTGAAGACCAGAGGAGAGGACAGTCTGTAACTAGAGGGTTAAGCTGAGTCCCCAGGTAATAGACGATCTCTCTCAGTGATAATTAACCACGACCTTCTGTGGAGAATGGGGTGGTGACCTCTGTGGTGACAGCTTTAAAAAATATGGAAAATGCTTCTCTGTTGTGATTAGAAGTACTGAATGGGTGGGTGAATATTGACAAAAATAAAAATGGTCAGTAATTGTAGTTTAAAGGTGTAACATTCCACCACCTGCTTGTCTCCGTGGGAATGTTCTTGCTTTGTCTAGAATGTTACAAAGTATAGATTAAGGCTGCGTCTGCGTTATTCTGTCTTACCCCTTCCCCTTTATCTACGTCTTTGTCTTGCCCCTCGATGACGAGCTGAGAGGGCTCGGGGTACGAATGTTCCCCTAAGAAATGGGACACCACTCGATTACCGTTTGCGTCATCATCCCTTGCCTCTACCTGGCTGCTACATCTACAGAGGCGACAACAAATGACACAAACAAACGTAAACAAATGTCAAGGATTATTGGGTACCTCAGCTCGACAAAAAATGTTGCTTGTTTATACATGAAAGTTCGATGAAAACGATAACTTCAGCTAAACAGACATCACTACAATTAAAACCGCAACAACAGTTCACTAAAAGTAACGTAGAACATAAGCGTCATAATTGTAAACCTGCTAAACTGTTAATCGATAATTACAACTGCTGAAAATACATTTATGAGACTCCTTGGCTGGTCGATGTGACAAGCTTGTAGGTGTACCCCTTCGTTCCAAGTCTGGTCGAGACCTTACTTCGTTTCAAGCCCTCGGTCGTGGCCCTAGCCCTTGATCAAAATTAGAATCGGGACACCCCTTGCCCTCACATGAACGCGCAAAACCAAGGAATAGGGGTAAGACAAAGGGGTAAGACAAAGAAATGGGACGCAGATCTATCACGAGGGAGACAAGCAGGTTACAGCATTATGCTACATTACAATTCAGATCTGTGGAGAGTTGCCCCTATTCACAGAAGGAATTATTGTATTTTTGAACAATAGAAATACTCATAATGAATAAATGCTAGATAGATATGTTTAATGTCATATCATGGAACATTTCAGGCAAAGTAGGTAGCAGATCCTACACTAGAAAAGTTTCGCAGCGCACCTTTAAGGTTCAAGAATTGAAGGGGGGGAAAAAAAGATTTTAAAATCAATCACAAAACTAGTACTTAATATTCCAGTTTTTTTTCTTTTCGTCTCCCACCTCTACTAGGAAGTATAAAGTAAAATCTGTTTTTCAAAATCAGATTATTCACATATACTTGTCCCTGAGAACGTTCTGCACAATGTAGCAATTGTGTTGAGTTTTTAATGATAAAAAAAATACATTACCCTTATTTATTCTCACAATAGGAGTGGTAAAAACTTTTAAACTAAATATATTTCAGAACTCTCTCAAACTTAGACAGCAAAAATTCAACAACGATCTCTAAAAGGTCATAAAACAAAAGGGGCGCTATGTACGTTTTTAGATGGAGAGTCCAAAACCTTCTTTTTCTCCATAAAGCTGTTGTAACAATCTCCATGCAGAAGATGACTCCATAAAACCAAGCATTCTGAATTGTAAAAGCACCTGTAACTGAGCAAAAGACAAATGGATAAACATTAACAACTTAGGCTCTTTTCAAGACAATAGAGAGTAGGAGATTTATGTATCCTGTTGAAAAGTTTTGGCTGTAAGCATCTTCAGAGCTGACACTGGTCCTGGATGTTGACAGGTCATTTTTCACTTACTATATATTGTCTTTGAAAAAAAAAAAAAAAAACCTAAGTTGTTAAAGCTAAATTAAGGCAAAAAGAGTAAGTTTATACCACTGTGGAACATTAAAGGTGATGCACTCTCCTCCAAAAAGTTGTGTATTAGACCTTTAGCGTTCAAATATGTATACTTAAAGGGACAGTGTGTAAGATTTTTACCCATTAATTACTGAAATTGAAGATACCCATTCAAAAATACATTGTTTTCCAAGCCTTTTCACTTCCATTATGAAATCAAAGTATTCTTTTCGACTTAGATATAGTCACATAAAAGGGGGATCTTCCCCATGCAGAGGCAGCCATTTTGAATACGAGAGCCGCAGAAGGACATTTGGGCTCCGCCTTCGCCTTCGGCAAGGCTCGTGGTTTTGGGTAAACAACACAAGCATGCTGCCGGATCAGACGTCGTAATGGATCTAACACGTGTTTTGGACTAAATTGTTTTACTGGATTTTATTCGCTGGATCCTTACGGACAAATTGAGAGCAAGTTTATGGTGAAATACAGAGTTTGACCTGTGCAAAGCATTCTAAGGTAAGCTAACCCCGTTTTGTGCTTTTCCGTATAAAAGCCCCATGTGCTCGGGGAGTGATTGTTTTGCAGGGAAATGAATTGCATAGTCAAAAAGAGGAGACTGTAAGGTTTCATTTGATGTGTAGAGTGTCATGGTAAACGATTGGGAATGTGTGTTTTCATGAGAAAAGAAAAAAAAAAAAAGGTCCCTCGAGGTCTGCTGTAGCTAAAACAGAAAGTGCAATAGCACCATCCACCTATGCGCCACGAATCCTACACACTGGGGCTTTAAAGGGTTTTAATTATGCAAAATTGACTCTTGCAAGGTTTAAGCCATGTTAAAATATTGTCCCCGCCTCATAAATGAAGTTGTGTTTATTATTAGTCTTTATTATTAGTCTGTGTACATCTCCAAAGCTCATAATGCTCTGTTCTACTTTGTGTCATGAAGAGGGAGTTTTCAAGTTAAAAGCTCCTTTTACCTCCAGTTCAGCAGAGATGGGCAATTCCGGGGTTAAATTAGCCAAATGATTCTAGTGAGGGTGTGTGGAATTTTCGTTTTGAGAAAAGAATACAGCCTAAATATGCAGGTTTGCGTGGTAAACATGTACGAATGAAACAAAACACGAGTCCAGGTATGTTTTTGAAGTGGAAACCAGATTATAACATAGATTTATTTATTTATTTATTTTTGTTTAATAGGGACAGTGCATATTAATGAACATCTACAACATTGCAGGCTAAATACGCCAGATTAATTAAGTGAGATCAGAAAATAAAGCATCATATGGGCCATTTAAAGTGAAATCCATTAATTCCGCATCTTAGTAACACACTTTATACCTTCAATTTTCAGAGGGGAAGTTCCCCTCTGAAAATGGTTACATAACTCGAGTGCTGAAACATTGAAAATCCTGAAGAAGAAGCAGACACCATGAAGGGTGCTTATGTAGGGAGCCGGCATGGGGTTCATGAGTTTCACTTGAGGATGTGTGGAGGAGGAGAGGATGATCTGACAAACTGGAGACACCTGTGGGCGCTGACAGTGGGGTCTGGTGACGTCATCTCCACCGGCTGAGTGAGGAGAAGAAGACGAGCCTCCACAGACAGGGGGAGGGGCCACACCGCAGTATTATCTGCAATGCATCAGTAGCTCTCTCTCCCTCTCTCTCTTTCTCCCTTTCTCTCTCACTTCCTCTCTTTATGTCTCTCTCCCTCCTCTCCTCCACCTCTCTCTTCTCCTCTCTCTTTGTCAGTTTGTTTTCAGCAGGTAATTCTCCCACACACAAACACACAAGCGCTCCACAACTCTGGGGATGTACAGGAGGCACACACATAGGGCTACAACTGTGCCGCTTCTATAAAAGTACTGTCCCTATATTCAAATTTTCTAAGGAAAAGGCTTAATACGCTTCACCAATGTTGATATAAGGGTCATTCCAGAATTGAAGGACATTTTGGCTTTAAAATTCTTGAAAAATAAACCACTTTTCTGATTTTCTGCTACATATTCATCTATAATAGGTAATAAACTATCAAATGTTTGATTAGCTCAACTTACGGATCAATGGTACAATTTTTATTACATTATTTATTTGGTTTATTTTAGTGCTGTCAGGCGATTAAAAAAATAATCTAATTAATTACAGGATTTGTAATTAATTAATCGAATTAATCGCATTTTTTAAAATATATATTTTTAGGTGGTTTATTGTGCTTTCCCACAGTGCAAAAAAGGTGTGATTTATAGTGGTACAGTGAAAAGAATGCAGACTTCCCCTTTAAAAGATAAAAGGAGAAATTCAATTTGTCACCTGGACAAAGTTTGTTTGGTCGAAAACGTTTCGCCGCTCATCCGAGAGGCTTCGTCAGTTCTGGTTCTAAACAGGATCTAACCAGCACTAGAACCAGAACTGACGAAGCCTCTCGGATGAGCGGCGAAACGTTTTCGATCAAACAAACTTTGTCCAGTTGACAAATTGAATTTCTCTCTTATCATGGATTCTACCTGGACGACTGAGGGACTCTTCACGCACTTCCCCTTTAAGTCTTTCAGTCTTTCACTCTTTCAGTGCACGTTACCTCCAGTGTAACCAAGACAAGACTGCTGTACACCCCCATTCACCTCCCACATTACGTAACATTCATTCGAAAGCTCATTTACACCATTCCACTAGCCTATTAAATGGTGAATATTTCTGGTGTACGTGAGCACGTACAGTAGCTTTCATGCAATGTCAATAAATAATATACACAGCTTTAAATATACAGAGAATACAAATAATTGTCCGTGTAAATTACTCATGGCTCACCTGACCCCCGGAACCCGGCGCGGATGTGTCCGGACCATCGCACGGAGGAGGAGGGAGGAGGTGGCGGCACCGCGGGGTGAGCAAATGATAGCGTGATTTGGATGGGCAAAACTAACGCTTCTTAAAGGCAAATTAACGTTTTTTTTACAATCTGAGCCTTCTTTCGGCAATAAAACAAGTAGTTTTACTCACCCATAGCATTTTTCTGTCAATTGGAGCAGTATCGCAGAACTTATGTTGAGCCGTTCTGTTCTAGTAATGATCCCGTATCTGTTAACATGGTGCTGTATCTATGCTCGGGGCATTACTTTGCGGTGTCCAAATAACACAAACTTTAGCACTTTTCAAATCATAGAAGCCCGATGTCTTAATGTAAGATTTCGTTTGAAGCAAAAGTGGCCTGTAATCCGAGATTTAGCCATAGTTTCGAGTAGATGAGGACGCCAGTGCGCATGCGCGGACTGCTCCCGGGACCCAAACATGAAACGCAAAGCTGAAAACTATGGATAAATCTCGGATTACAGGCCACTTTTGCTTCAAACGAAATCTTACATTAAGACATCGGGCTTCTATGATTTGAAAAGTGCTAAAGTTTGTGTTATTTGGAGACCGCAAAGTAATGCCCCGAATACTCATGCTAACGGATACGCTACAACATAACTTTCTTCAAACAGCTCCAAATGACACGAACGTGATATAGGTGAGTCAAACGACTTGTTTTATTACTGAAAGAAGGCTCAGATTGTAAAATAACGTTACTTTTCCTTTAAGTGTGCACCCTTAGTCACGGCAGAACACGCTGGAGAAGTTATGGGGAATTGAAAGGGGTTCAGCGCGCTCAGCGCAGCAGATACGGAAACGGACGCGGCGTCTTCAATTGCGCTCATAATTAATTGCGTTAATTTTTATAACGCGTTAATTAGCAGTGTAATTAATTAATCTAATTAACGCGTTAAACTGACAGCCCTAGTTTATTTATTTACTTACTCTAATCACAGTAACAGGGTTGAAGAAGAAGAAGAAGTGACTTTATTGATCTCACAATGGAGAAATTCTTCTCTGCATTTTAACCCATCCTATATATATATATATACACATATATTAGGAGCAGTGGGCAGCACACACATTAGGGCGCCCGGGGACCAACTCCATGATCTTCTTGCTTCGGCTTGGTCAGGACCTAAGCTGGAGGTACCTATTGTGCATGTTTTGGGTTGGGTTGCAAATCTGCAATAATGTTAGCTTTATCTCAGGAGTAGAAACTAACTGTTTAGCTGTTACTGCTAATCAAGAGGAAAAACTTATTTATGCAAATAAGTAAAGGAAGAAAAAAAAGTCTTATTCTGATCATTTGCATAACAGGGTTGCATGAGGTAGAGTGAGACATTCAATCAAGGCTAACTGTTATAAAAATATGAAAAATAGAAGAGAAGACAAACCTTTTGGAAAACTGTTTGATGATGTCAAGTCCAGGGGATCATGTGGTTCTGCTTTCTTCTTCTTCTACCAGGCTAAAAATGTTACGGTAACAGGGTTGATTGCATGTTGTGGGACACATGTTCCATTAATAATCATTATTATTTGAAATATTATGTCTACTAAAGCAAATTCCCACAGTTACAAGAGATGGCAATGAAACAAATAATACAAATATATATATATAGACTCACCTTTTTAAAACTGCTTTTAATGTTTCTTAATGTTTAATGTTTTTCTGATTGTTTACTGTTTTGTTATTTGTTTTATTACTGATTTTACCTCTTGTACAGCGTCTTTGAGTGTCTTGAAAAGCACTTTATAAATAAAATGTATTATATATATATATATATATATATATATATATATATATATATATATATATATATATATATATATATATATATATATATATATATATATTTTTTTTTTTTTTTTTTAATTATAATTTTAACTGGTTTATTTGACTGGTTTTAACTGGTTTATTTGAGATTCAATTTGGCCATTAGAGCGGTGGGACAAGAGGAAAATGGAATTTTGGGGGGTACTCCAGACTTATTTGGTATTTTTAAAACTATTTTCAAGCATTCTTTTCTCTTAGTTTTTTTAGATTTGGCTTCAGGACAAGTAAATTCACTCAGAAACTGTATGTTTTAGTATTTTGTATGTGGATTATTTAATATTTGATGGGTGGGACATAAAATGTCCTCCAATTCTGGAATGACCCATAATTAAATTCAATCTGTCAAACTTTAAACACATAAGACCTTCTCTGACTAGAGAATCAGCAAAGGCTTATATGCATGCCATGATATTTAGTAGGGATGGGAATCTTCATAATCAAAGCGATACGATACGCATCTCGATACAATGCCAACGATTCGATACATTCAAGATTAATGCAATTGCCAAGTGGTAAGATGCGATACGATTCTCTCCTATGCTGCGATACGGTGCGATACAGTACGATTTAATTTTAATACAATGCGGTTCAGTGCGATACGATGCGATGCAATGCAGAAGAAAAGTGCAGAGTAGTTCAAGTTATGGCAATTGAAGCATTAAAGCTGTGCCTTTTATTTTGAAACACATGAAGTACAACATGTTGTACAACTCAGAACAACTCAAGGCCCACTCAAGGCCTAAAACGCCATGTTTCCAGGTTAAGCTTTCAAAAGTGCATTAAGTTTATACAGGAGGTAAACAAATAAAATGGGCTAAAAAAAAAAGGCCAGGAGAGTCCCTCCAATATAACAACTTAAAAAACATTAACAAAGGGACTCATTGCATTTTCCTTCAAATGTAAAATGACTCACAATTATAACAAGAGCAACAGTTCAGGCTACTGAATTCAAACATTTAACCCAGATGGGTCTTTTTCAAGTTCTTTTAAGAAAGTATCAATGTGATCAACATGCGTCAGGGTTGGCTAAGAGACTGTCGTTCGGCAGTAACAATATTGCCTGCACTACTAAACACACGCTCAGAAGACACGCTAGTTGCTGGGATGGACAAGTAATCTTTGGCTAAAGATGAAAGGAGTGGTAAGTCTGCCTGCTTCTTCCACCACTGCAACACATCACCGCTTAGTTCTAAAGGATCTCTCTCTCTGTATTTTAAAATTTCATCCTTAGCTTTCTCCCTTGTGGTCTTCATTGATGTTCGTGTGGCGACAAACTCTCCAAACAGCTGGTCCATGGCAGTCTTCTTTTTGGGAGAAGGCAAGACATCATCTATAGAGGACATGTGCAAGATAATTAGTGTTGAACAATACGAGCAGTCAACACAGCACAGCACAACACACTGTTTAACTATAATAACCTGCATAGATGTATATGCATCACATGCATCAGACAAATCTTTTATCCATTTTAAATGAACAGTCTACTACTCAAGCACAGTCAAAACAAACCTCTTCTTTCTTCTTTGCTGGGGCTTCCATCACCTCTTCCTTCAGCTGCCTCTCCTTCATCTAGTGCCTCTCCTTCATCCAGTGCCTCTCCTTCACCCAGTGCCTCTCCTTCACCCAGTGCCTCTCCTTCATCCAATGCACCTCTGCCTTCCCTCTGACAATCCACATCAAAGTCAAATGGTATATTATTGGCCAAAAATCTATGTAACAAGTGTTTGCACAGAAACTTGATAAGAGACATTGACAATCTCTCTCTCTCTCTCTCACACACACACACACACACACACACACACACACACACACACACACACACACACACACACACACACACACACACACACACACACACACACACACACACACACACACACACACACACACACACACACACACACACACACACACACACACTGCCGTAAAATACAAGATAAACATACCTTATTTAGATTTCATACAACATTAGACAACAACCAAAATTAATAAGGTATTGTGTGTGTGTCAGTGAGTGAGTGGGGGGATAGAGTGAGTGAGTGATGAGGGTAAATAGTCACTTTCTATGATTTAAAATAACATTTAAAAATAATATATTACCTTTTCGTTCATCTTCAGCACCTCTGTTGTTAATCTCACGAAGATGAGCTCTCTGGAGTCGATGTCATCAAGGAATGCCAGGTCTTTGAATCGGGGATCGAGGGCAGATGCAATGTAGAGCAGGTCTTGGAGTTCCACGTAACGATCGGCAAAGTCCTGTCGGAAGCGCTGCTTCATCTCTGCGATTATTTGGATGTCGGTGTTGTAGTCACAGAAGTGTTTGTGGAGTTTGGCTTGAATTGGTGCGATCATTGAGATGGTGGGGCTTTTTTCCTCACTTAGTAGTGTAGTAGCCACTTTCACAGGGGACATCAACTTTATTATTTCTTGAATGAGTCGCATGTCGTCTTCGTTCAGAGCTGTTGCAGCAAGGCCTTCTCCCCTTCTGATCCTCCTAGACAGCATAGCATTCAGCAGGGCAGGCTGCTGCTCCCAAAACCTCTCCAGCATGTCCACTGAGCTGTTCCACCTAGTGCATACATCGTGGATCAGCTTGTGGTTCGGTAGGTGTAGCTGGGCCTGAATTTCCCGTAGAACCTCGGCTGCTTGTGGGCTTTTGTGGAAATATGTCACCACCTTCCTCACCTTTACCAACAGTTCGGACACCCGGTCGATCTTGAGTGCCTTCTGTGAGGCCAAATTTAAGGTGTGTGCTATGCATCTGACATGGGGCGTAAGATCTGCGCCAGCTCCGGCCGCGACCATATTTCTTGCATTATCCGTAACCAAAGCAGGGCTTTTATCTGCGATGTTCCACTCCCGGAGGACATTTTGCAGCAACGCTGCTAGCTTTGCCCCGGTATGCGAGTCATTAAACACTCGTGTTTGCAGGACATGGGACTTCAGTTCCCATTCATCGTTGACGTAGTGTGCCGTGACGGTGATGTAGGAATCTGTGGCACAAGATGTCCATCCGTCCACCGTAATTGAGACCCTCTGAGCACGACTCATTGAGTCGACAACATCCATCTTTACTTTCTCATAAAGTGCAGGGACTATCTTGTCAGAAAACACTTTCCTATCGGGTATGCTATACCTCGGCTCCAATACCTCAAGCAGGTACTTGAATCCCTCGTTTGCGGTAATGCTGTATGGCTGGATGCTTTTGCAGAGGAAGAAAGATAAGGCATCTGTGATAGATTTTGCCCTGGGAGAATTGTTTGCCAGAGGTGACGGGAAAAAAAACGAGTAATCTTGGCTCACGTGAGGGTGTTGCAGCACTGCTAGCCGGGGACTGGGGCCTGTTGTGTCGCCGCTTCAAGTGTGTAGCCAAATTCGTTGTGCTGCCTGTGTATTTTATAGCTGCACGGCAGAGTTTGCATATGGCCGTTGTCTTGTCCAGCTCTCCTCCTCGCTTGTAAAACCCAAAATCTTTCCATACCTTTGACTTGACACCCAACACCGAATGAACAACGCTTTCGTCTTCCTCCATGCTGCTAGCTAACCGCTTTCTGGTTGACTCAAAGATACAGTCGTTTGATTGACAAGCTGGGTTGGACCCGCCTATTCGCGCGACACGATACTTCAGCCGAGACTTGAGTAGGAGAGATACGGTGAGCCTGTAGGCGTTTTTACACATTACAACAGAGAGGAAACCCAAAAATACCAGACCCTTTTCTAAACGGTTATGTTATAATTCATTCGTTATGTATTAAATTTAGATATTAATCGGTTTATATCGATACAGACAGTTAAGATACGATGCATCTCAAGTTTAAGTGCGTTTTTTTCCGATGCCGACGTTTGCAAACCGATGCAACTGCATCTTAACAGGCTGTATCGATTTTCCGATGTGCATCGGTTATTTTTCCCAAGCCTAATATTTAGCCACATAACCTACTGTTATACCACATGGTCTCACAATTCAGAGGCTGTTTTGAAGCCACTAAAGTCTCTCTTCAAGAAAACACTGGAAACAAAAAGGACAAAAAGCCTTTACAGTATCATTATTGTAACATCTTAAAGGGATATGCCACCCCCAGGTCAAACTTGGGCATCTCCCCACAGTCCAGAGACTAAAATAAGTGGTGGAAAGCGTTTTCCTGGTGACCCAGCTATTGTCCAGGTCTGTCAGCAATGACCTGCAGCGGTATCTGCAGCTACTCCGCGTTAGACTGGAGTCTAACGCGCCAGAGAAAGATTTCGGCCAAAAGGAATTAATTTGCTCGATGCTTTTCCCAATTACTTTCTGTGTAGTGCACATTCATATCGAGTGCAAATAAATGTGCAAATCAACACGGAGAGCTTGACTTGGTCATTTTGGGTGGGAACTATTTTTCAGTGCGGAAAAAGACAGCCGAAGCACACACCACACTGACAGGGGAATCCCAGTTACGCACCAGGTTGGCAGTTTCCCTGTTACGCAGCGTGGTGTGTGCTTCGTCTGTCTTTTTCCGGACTGAAAAATAGTTCCCACCCAAAATTTCTCCAGTCTGAGAAAAGCGTATAATGTGTGTGGCTGAGCGCGCATTATTTGAATTTTTGAGATTTTGCGTTTCGTATTCTTTCGTATCTAGAGACCAAAATTTAACGTGAGGTGTTTCGTAACTTGAAATTTTCGTTTGTTGGGTCTTTCGTAAGGTGAGGTACCACTGTATAACATTTTGGATTTTGATAGTTATCAGATATTTATGGATGCTTGCCTCATTTTAAAAGATTCATACGGGCTTGCTCCTCCTCTTCTACTGGATTTTCTAGGTAAAAAACCTAACGACCGAGTAAATACCAGAGCATCGAACAGAGGAGACTGCAACATAAAAAAGAGTAGGACTAAATTTGGCCAAATGATGGTGTCTACCAGAGGCTCACAGACATGGAACACACTGCCAGCCCAGGTCAAGTATCTGTGGCACCTATTCAGCCTTTAAAACGGCTCTGAAACATTGGTTGAAAATCTAACCAGACGGGCTCACACACGTAGATTATTCTGACTTTTGGGGGCGAGTAAACTCTGAGATGGGTCTTTTGCACCTACATGCTCTTGGTGTAATGTCTATTGTGTATTCTATTTTCTCTGTTTGTATGAATGTTTTTTCTTACCTGCCTTTAGGACTACGGATGTAAATTAGCTTTGTGCTAACTCTGGCATATTTACACTAAAGCTCTCTGCTGACATGTTGATTAATGTGCATTGTCCTAATTTAAATAAATAAGGGTCATTCCAGAACTGGAGCACATTTTATGTCCCACCCATCAAATATTAAATAATCCACATACAAAATACTAAAGCATACACTTTCTGAGTGAATTTACTTGTCCTGAGACCAAATCTAAAAAACTGAGAGAAATGAATGCTTGAAAATAGTTTTTAAAATACCAAATAAGTCTGGAGTGCCCCCCAAAATGCCATTTTCCTCTTGTCCCACCCTTCTAATGGCCAAATTGAATCTCAAATAAACCAGTTAAATTTAAATTTCTTTTTTTGTATTATTTGTTTCTTTGGCATCTCTTGTAACTGTGGTAACATTTCTTTTAACAGACATAATATTTCAAATAATAATTATTATTCATGGAACATATGTCCCACAACATGCACCAACCCTGTTACCAGAACATTTTTAGTCTGGTAGAAGAAGAAGAAAGCAGAACCACATGATACCCTGGACTTGACATCATCAAACAGTTTTCCAAAAGAATGTGTAGAGCAAAGGTTTATCTTCTCTTCTATTTTTCATATTTTTATAACATAGTTAGCCTTGATTGAATGTCTCACTCTACCTCATGCAACCCTGTTATGCAAATGATCAGAATAAGACTTTTTTTCCCCCTTTAATTATTTGCATGAATAAGTTTTTCCTCTTGATTAGCAGTAACAGCTAAACAGCTAGCTTCTACTCCTGAGATAAACATTAGTGCGGATTTGCAACCCTGTTACCTGCAACCCTGTTACTGTGATTACTGTATTAGAGTTACTCCACCAAATTAATCATGTAATAAAAATTGTACCATTGATCCGTAAGCTGAGCTAATCAAGCATTTGATAGTTTATTACCTATTATTGATGAATATGTAGCAGAAAATCAGAAAAGTGAAGGTTTATTTTTCAAGAATTTTAAAGACAAAATGTCCTCCAATTCTGGAATGACCCATAAATAAATAAATAAATACATACATAAATAAATAAATAAATGTACTGTATTGTGTCATTTTTATGAATTAGATTAGATTCAACTTTATTGTCATTACACATGTATAAATACAGGTAATGAAATGTGGTTTAGCATCTAATCAGAAGTGCGAGGAGCAGCAAGTGCGATATATGTATGTAGGGGATATAAACAGATGTATGATAAACAAGTATACAGTAGAGCTATTAATATATATGATGAGCTATGAACAAGTATACAGGTGTGAATTAGGGCCATTGCCATAGTAATTAGCAATTTAATACAAATATATTTTAAATGAGAAAATGTTCTCAAAATGCCACATAACAGGAAGCTGAAACACATTGGTACAGACCATTCTGAAACCATAAATAGTTCAAATGCGTATCTATTCTACACTATTTTTAGCATGGGTTAGGTATTAATACTTTAAAAAATCCTCCGTCTATTTATTTAAAAAACCTGGCGCTGTGCTGTATAGTCAGCGCTCTCCGGGCTGTGTCCTGAAGTCTCCCATGGCATACTACTACGCTCTGTAGTAGGTTACATGAGGTGATGTAATGTTATGTAATCTGAACAGAGCGTGTACAGTATAGTGGCTCATACAAACTCTCAAATTTACACTTGTGCTGGTTTGGTCCTGGTTTGATCTCAGTGTTGTTCTCATCTAGACTTGGTTTGGTCTTGTTCTGGTCCTGGTTTAGTCATGGTATAGTCCAGGTTTAGTTCCGGGTTTAGTCCCAGCTCTGTGCGTACATTTTAAAGTGGTGCATATGGGTGATTCTCCAACTACAATCAAATTTGGTCATGATATTTTTCAGAAAATCCAACACATATAGAAAAATATTGATTTGTTCTACTTCATCACATTGTGTAGAAACATTAACTGATAGTGTTTGTAATTAAATTACATAAATATTAAATCAATAATAATAAATAATAATAATAAATAGTAAGTAATGGAAAATGACAATGTTTAGCATTTCTTTTAAAATCCCATGACATATTAGAGGCTAATCTCTGTTTTAGAGTTAGCATAAAATATACTCAAAATACACAATATAAAAGTGTATTTTTCTCATTATTTGTACATTCAAAGGAAATATGAGGTGTTTGGAAATGACGACCAATAAACCTACTCTTGGTTTTGCAAAACTTGACCTTGTTTTGTTTCCCTTCCTTCCATGGAGCTAACGCTGCTATCCTGCCATGAGCTCCTGTCACATCACAACTGATGTGGTTCAAGTAGACAAAGGTTTAAAAAAAAGTTAAAAGTTACATTTTGTGGTGGAAATGACAGTGATCCCAAGGGACAGGTGTTCATTTTATGAAAAATAAATAAAATACTAATATATCTTTCAAGCACATGATATTTTTCATTAAAATAAGGAATTTCTGTGCCATTTTTCAATGAAGTTACTGCTGAATCAAATTTAATTTCAGTCTTATGAGCAGTGATGTAGTCGGACTACTTTTTTCAGTAACGAGTAGTCTAAAGCAACTACTATTTCAAAACCAGTAGTCAGATTAAAGTTACTTATCTAATACCCAGTGTGTTACTATTTCTGCATTTCGGCGAAACGTAGGTTACATTTATTTATTCTTATTTTTTGGCTACACTTTTTTACAAGGTTACGTCATCTTGGCTCTGCGGTGTCAAAGTCAGATCAAAGATTCTTTCTCGTCAGATGTGAACAATATGGAAGGAGAGAGGTTCGCCTTTTCCAGCTGGAAATACAGGCATTATTTAGATTTTATTTCGGCTAAGGATGACAACATTAAGGTCCGTTGTACACTCTGTGCTGGTGACAGAGTGCTGTTTACCTTCAAAAACACGTAAAATCTGAAAAAACATCTGGAGAAACAGCACAGCACAACGAAGCTAACAGAGCAAGTCCCGCCCGACGCGAAAATACATGTCAATAAAGTGAGTAGCCTATTGGCAGAACTGGTAGTTATTTTTATTTTGTAGGGGCGGGAGATCAGCCTCTGCTGAAAGTAACTAAAAATAATCTAACTTAGTTACTTTTAAAAGTAAGTAGTCAGTAACTTAACTAAGTTACTTTTTAAAGAAGTAGTCAGTAGTCAGTAGTCAGATTACTGTTTCAAAGTAACTATGGCAACACTGACTATGAGGGACTGAGAGTACAAAACCTGGCCAAAGGACAAAGGACATATAGCAAAAACACTCAATATAAAACCATATTTTATATAATAAAAATAGTAATTTATCTATCATACATTTTTTGTAAATTCGTCTTTGTGTCTAGTAAGTGCAGCATGAATAAAAAATAAAAAAACATTTTTGTCTTTCTTATTTCTGCCTGGGACACAAATTCTTTGATAGTTGGAGAATCACCCTTATGTGAACACAGCCAAACTGATTAACAATATCAATTTGCATTTTGTATGTTCTCTCCCGACCTTTAGTTGCTATGTTTATACGCACATAAAAAATCGGAAAAAAAGTGATAGAAATGTAAACAGTTGTATATGATCTGATTTCATTCAGATTTTTCACACACATGTAGTTTTTACAAGGACAATTAAACAGAAAAGGGCTGCAGCAAACCTCCACCCAACAGACCTCCACCAGGATGACCCTCGTATGACTCACCTCCATCCAAAGGTGCCTAAAAGTAAACAAACAGCAGCCATGCCAAAAGACAGCTGTTTCCTGGCCGCTGGTTTCTACATAACGTTATAAAAATGAACATCGTCAACCTTTTCCTAACCTTAACCATTACAGATTTGCCTAATCTTAACCAGACACACATTCATTGACAAACTACATCTAATGCCTATACTATTTATGTTATGTTCTGTTTTATTTTTTTTATTTGTGACATGTTATAAACTGTTAATTAACCTCTGAAAGCAGAATAGAGCTGAGACAACACAAAGTTAATTTCACATGGCAAATAAAATCTGGTGATTAAATGTCCTTGAAGTTGTTTTATAAAGTAAACTAATGAAAATGCGGTGAGGGACATGTGGTTGGAGGTGCATCCTGATGGAGGTCTGCAACTCTCTTGAACTAATGTTGCATAAAATTAAAGAGACAATGTTAAGATTACAAAAGAGGTATTTTTAAATTTAATCGTACCTCTCTTCCAAATAGTGATTATCAGATTTCTCCTGGCTATGTAAACACACACCAAAATCAGATCTAAGTATTGGGTTTTCCATTGTCTATTCTATCTGATATTTTCTGGAAATTTACCCAGTGAGTCATTGGGTTCAGCTGTGGGGATTGTGTGGGCACTGACACCAAATAGGTAGGGAAAAAAAGTATACAAGCGTTATATGAGATGTTCTAATGTTATTCCACTATCTAATTGTTCCAACTTTGTCTCTTGGCTTACAAATACAATGGTAAATATATCAAATAGCTAAATTCTGTAGTTTTGCAGTATTTTGTACACTGCAGTCGAAAGTTCAAATTACTCAAATTAAGAACATTTAATTTGATTCGAAAGGATTCCACTTCACAAGGAAATGATCTACCAGTGGATAAGTCTTTTTGTTCTTGATTCAGGCAACATAAGATTTAATTTCTTACTTTAAGTGCAGAGAGTTGTTGTTTTTCTTATCTTTAATGTAACAAGATGTTTTTTCTTATTTTTAAAGCACTCATATTACATTATTTTTGGATCTATGTTATAATGTATGTACTAGTGCTGTCAGGCGATTAAAAAAATAATCTAGTTCAGGATTTGTAATTAATTAATCTAATTAATCACATTTTAATCTCGTGAGAGAGAGTGGGAGAGAGATTGAGAGAGAGAGAGAGATTGAGAGAGAGAGTGAGAGAGAAACATTGAGAGAGAGTAAGAGAGAGACACTGAGAGAACGTGAGAGAGATTGAGAGTGAGAGAGTGAGAGAGAGATTGAGAGTGAGAGAGAGGTTGAGAGAGAGACAGAGAGAGTGAGAGAGAGAGGTTGAGAGAGAGAGTGAGAGACAGAGAGAGAGGTTGAGAGAGAGAGAAAATAATCTAGTTCATTACAGGATTTGTAATTAATTAATCTAATTAATCACATTTTAATCTCGTGAGAGAGAGTGGGAGAGAGATTGAGAGAGATTGAGAGAAACATTGAGAGAGTGAGAGAGAGACACTGAGAGAGCGTGAGAGAGATTGAGAGAGAGAGAGAGAGAGAGGGAGAGAGAGGTTGAGAGAGAGAGAGACAGAGAGAGAGTGAGAGGTTGAGAGATAGAGAGATTGAGAGAGAGCGTGAGAGAGAGAGAGAGAGAGAGGTTGAGAGAGAGAGAGAGAAAGTGAAAGAGAGTGAGAGAGAGAGTGAGAGAGAGGTTGAGAGAGAGAGAGAAAGTGAAAGAGAGTGAGAGTGAGAGAGAGAGAGAGAGAGAGAGTGAGAGAGAGGCAACCCACTTTGCGATTGAGTTCATCAGTTTTTCTGTGGTCTCTTTGCTCATTCGTTTCCTAAATTCTGTGAGCATGGTTTGTTGGTTTGTTGGTTTGTTGGTTTGGTGGTTTGTTGGTTTGTTGGCTTGTTGGTTTGTTGAAGTGCGCTCACGTTCGCTCCATCACCGGTAACAAAGGAACTTGTCCAGACGTGTTTATCGTTCAAATGATCCATCAGGCTGGAGCAGCTTCGGTGATCGGAAAATTCTTTTTGACAAAAGGTACAAATCACCACGTTCTTGTTGTTGATCTCATCTTCGTTCTTTTTATAAAGAAACTTGCCATTCAAAGGCCCTGGCAGCGATTTGCTCGCTGCGTGCCAAATTTTAAATGCGCGCACATTGAATTGCCACTCATAATTAATTGTGTTCATTTTTATAACGCATTAATTTGCAGTGTAATTAAATAATCTAATTAACAAATTAAACTGACAGCCCTAGTATATACAATTCCTCATCCAAAACATACCTGGAGTTGTGTTTTGTTTCATTCACACGTTTAATGCACAAACCATATACTGTAGTTCTTCTGAGCAGTAGCTCAGTTGGTAGAGCGCTTGCCTGGTGATCCAGGGGTTCGAATCCCGCTCTTGACGGGTGCACTGTGTGTGATCCCAGCTCCCACAGATGAACGCTGCCGTTGTGTCCTTGGGCAAGACACTTAACCCCACCTCGCCCCCAGTGTCTGCGGACACTGGTAGCCCCCATGGCAGGAAGATGCATCAAGGCCCGTTGTGACGTGAGCCACCTGTGGGAGGATTCTCCAGCTGAGGTCCTGACCAAGCCGAAGCAAGAAGATCATGGAGATGGTCCCCGGGCGCAGTAATGTGCAGCCCACTGCTCCTGATGACAGGATGGGTTAAATGCAGAGGACAAATTTCTCCCAAGGGAGACAATAAAGGCTAATCTTCTTCTTCTAATCTTCTCTCAAAACACTCCAACCTTGTGATGTCATGAGGTAATACAGGAAGTACTCCACTGTGTTGTTAAATTCTATACATAATTAATAGAATCATTTGGAGAAGTTCAGCCCTAGAATTTCCAGTCACTACTGAACAAAAGATAAAAGGTACCGCTTCATGACATCACAAGGTAGAACAGAGCATTTCGGGCTTTGGATGTAGACAGATTAATAATAAAGGATTACTCACTGTAAATGAAAGAACACACAACTCCAGGCATATGTTTGTCAAACTTACTACATTATAACATGAGTAAACTCTCACAAGAGTCAATTTTGCATAATATAGGAGTTTTAAGTACAAAAAGGCGTGTTCCATTAAGCCTTAATTTTACTAGTCACGTGAAATGTAATCAAATCAAGATAACGTTTTCTTAATTTAAGTTGGTAAGATTTTACTTTGCTTGGTGCTTGCAAATGGGCTGTATATATAAGAACAACTGTAGGAAACGTTGTGACCGGCCCCAGGAAAACCAATCACAAGTCGTCCCGGAGGGGTTTTGAGTTATTCACATATTATGAAAGTGTAGATTCTAAGCTTTCCAACGATGCTTTACACATGAAAATCTGAGAACATCTGAAGAATTTGTGGCCATTTGAAAGCATTCACATGAGATTAGAGAAAGATGAGAAAAAAGCTTTTGAAGTTTGTCTCACTCTTCTGGGCTCATTTGCATGACATTAAGCTAATCCCTCCTCCTGCAGATCATCTATCACTGTGGTGTTAGCCTTCAGAGCAGGTCAGAATTAGGTCGAAATTATTCATTTCGAGCAGGTCAACACAAGGAAATAAATACATGTATCCAATATACAGTCAAATACATTAATTTTTTGCTCGAAAAAGAGTGGGAAGAAGAAAACTTATTGAATCCCACCCCTCATGTGACAACACCTGGAAACACGTTCCATCAGACATTCTATTTCTTTACTCTAAGTCTTTGGACTTATACTGAGAAATGGGTGAGGAAGGCACAAGCCCTGAACAAACTAATTTCAATTCAGCCTTCAGACACAGAGACACAAACATGTCCAAGGACTAGTCAGATTACACTCCTGAACAGTGACGGACTGAGCGTCTGGCATTTGGGCACATGCCAGAGGGGCCGCGGCCGTGCGTCTCACCTGGGGCCGGGAGTATGAGACCGTGCAGAGTCTGCATCGAATACCTAGCAGGTGGATGCGGTCCCGAGAAGAAACACGGTCGGGACACTGTCGGCCTCGGTCTCGTACTCGCGGCCCCAGATGAGACGCACGGCCTCGCGCCGGTCATGCTGCTCTATCAGTCCTGGGAGTGCACGGAAGCGTTCTCACTACAGTTCAGAACCTGCGCGTCCCAAGACGTGGCAGTGCTGTGCGATGAGCGCGGTGCGCCCTGCTCGTCCCTCTGTACTCACACTGTGTTTGAATGAGAAGCAGTCCGAGCCGCACCAGGCTCTGGGGCCACCCGCTTTCAGCCCCAGTGTGTCCTTCGCTGCGACCCAGTGGAGCATAAGGAAGGATGCAAAGACCAGGGATAGACTCAGCACTGGCTTCAGCCCAAAAAGAGCCGCTTCCTACAGATCCAGTGACTCATGTCTCCGCGCCCCTCGCGCATCCAGTCGGACTCCCGATTTTTGGTTCAAATGCGTTCCATGGTCTACGGGGCTGCTTGTAGGTGGGCAGCAGTAGCTCAGTTAGTAGAGCGTTTGTCCACTGATCCAAAGGTTGGCAGTTCAAATCCCACTCTTGACATAAGAAACATCTGGTGGTACGATTCCAGCTCCCACAGACGAATGCTGCTGTTGTGTCCTTGGGAAGACACTTAACCCACCTCGCCCCTGTGTCTGCGTACACTGGTGTGTGAATGTGTGAGTGAATGGGTGAGTGGTTCCTTGTTGTAAAGCGCTTTGGGTGCCTTGAAGGTGGAAAAGCGCTATATAAAAGATGTGACCATTTGCAAAATGCCAGGTCCGTTTTTTAATCCCAGTCCGTCACTGCTCCTGAAGACGACAAACTCCTCTACCGACAGGAGTTCAACCTTATGAAGGAGCTGGGGATGGCACCCACCAACCCTCAGCAGACCTCTGGACCATCAACAGGTGGTCCACACATTTCTAACTCTGGAGGAGTTGGAAAGGGAGCAGCTAGGACCTCAAAAACAACAGAGGTCTAAGGAGGAAGACAAGAAGGACATGGCCTTAGTCATGTCAGGACTCCAAACTCCTTCTAAAGCTGCTGAGGCCAGAGCCAGAGAGGAACACTGGCGCAAAGAGCTGGAGGACCTCAAACAGCTTCGGGAGAGAGACAGCGACCAGCATGAAGAGTAGAAGCTGCAGTTGCTGAGAAAAATGAAGCTGATCATTGTAGCTCATGAGAGGCAACTGCAAGGCCTCAAATCTGAAATGGACACAGTGAAAGAGGAGAGAGGAGCACTGAGAGACCAGTCAGATGAACTGAAACACAAGCTACAGTCTAAAGATGAAGCTTTTGAGGCACTGCAGAAAGAGGTCACAGAAATCAAGGCTGAGCAGAAGGTCCAGATGCTCCAGAAAATACAGGACACAGAAACACAGGTCCAAAAGATGGAGGAGGAAAAGGATGCCATTTTGAGGACCTGCGATCAGCTGAAGGACACTCTGAGGAGGTCTCAGGCAGAGTACTCCATACTGGAGAAGTGGTACAGTGCTCTAAAGAAGCTGCTGAAGAAGCTTGAAAAACAGCACTCCCAGCAGCGCAAGAGGAACAGTGCTCTGGCGCAGGAGTTGGAACAGGAGAAACCTCTGAGAACCGAAATACAGAAGGAGAATGACACCATTTTGAGCTCCTGTGAGGAGTTGCATGTAGAGCGCTCCCTGCTGGAGGAGCGATGCCGTACGCTAGAGGAGGTACTGAGGCTCTCACAAGAAGAGTGCTCCCTGCTGGCCGAAAAGAACAGTGCAGTACAGCAGGAGGTCGAGTAGGAAAAACTTGACAGAGCGGAATTACTGAAAGACAAGTCCGCCATGTTGAGGACCTGCGAGGAGCTAAAGGAACTACTGAAGAGGTCAGAGGAAGAGAACTTCCTGCTGCTTAAAAGCAACTGTGCTCTAGAACAGGAGGTGGAGGTTGAGAAAAATGGCAGAGCGGAAATACAGAACAAGATGGCCGCCATGCTGAGAACCTTTGAAGACGTCAAGGTAGAATGCTCCCTGCAGGTGGATAGATGTAGTTCACTGGAACATGAGCTGACTAGAACACAGAAAGAGCGCTCCCTGCAGGTGGAGATGTAGTGTGCTAGAGCAGCTCTTGACAAGAACAGAGGAAAAGCGCTCCCTTCTGGTCAAGAGGAACAATGCACTACAGCAAGAAATGGAAAAAGATAAACAAATTAAAATTGCACTTGTCGAGGAAAAGACTTCTATCTCAAAGACCTGTCAGGAGCTAAAGATGGAGCGCTCCCTACAGGTCGAGAGATGTGGTGCGTTGGAGGAAAAGATGAGAAATACAAACAAACAGTGCTGTCTTCTGGAGGAGATGAGCACAGCACTGGAGGAGGAGCTGAAGAAGAAAAAGAGGAAGTGGTACAGGAGGCTACTATCCACCATAGACCAGGCACGGGCAAACTACGGCCCGGGGGCCATTTGTGGCCCGTTAAGCTTCTTAATCCGGCCCGCCGAACTTGAAGAAATTATATTAATAAACCATGTTAATGTTTTAATGTTTTAATTTCCCTGCAATTCTGGCGTTTTCCAATAGCTGGCGCACTACATACATTGACCTTTGTTAGGGTGCGGCGTTTTGCTCCACGTTTGTGCTTTACTCTTTGACCCCTCAGCCCTCCTGTAAAGATGAGCGGAGCTAAGAAAAGAAAAGTGGACAGAGAATGTCGAGTGTTTAATAAGGAGTGGACAAGTAAATATTTTTTCACCAAATATTTATCAGCTGCTGTATGCCTGATGGCATATCAGGCATACAGCAGCTGATAAATAATAATAAAGAGGCTGTAGCGTTTTTTAAAGAATATAATATCAGCCGTCACTTTGCCACAAAACAGTCAACAAAAGAACCTGAAGGAGAACAGAATTTTCAGTGCTTTAAAATAGTAACTGTTAGTAATAAAAAAAAACAAGCCGTATTTTATTAATTAAATTTTCTATGTTTTAAGAGTCATTTCTATAAATAGCTAAATACCATGGAACTTGAAAGATGGACATTTTGTTGTAATGTTTTTGCTCATTTTTAATTGAAATAAAGCACAGGTTTTCTACATATCCCATGTTACTTTTAGTGTTTTTACCAAAACACTAAATCCAGCTGCTCCTGGTCCGGCCCTTCTGTCAAATTTTAGAACCCTTTGTGGCCCACGAGTCAAAAAGTTTGCCCACCCCTGACCTAGACCCTCTCTCAACTCCCTCACTGTTCTGCACATGAACAATAAAGCATAGCAAAAATATATATATATCTTTTAAAAGTTAAATTTAGACCACTCATTTGGTTATTTAAATATGAATTTTACAAATACTATTTTTACATATATTACTGTACTACACTTTAATTACTTATGGAGATGGCTTTTTCAAGGTGGTGTTTTCTGTTTTAGAGAATAACTCAGCCTAAATGTGCAGATTTATGTGTTAAACGTGTGAATGAAACAAAACACAACTCCAGGTCTGTTTGTGATGAAGAAACAACATTATAACAGATATCAGAAAATAGCACAGTATGGGTTCTTTATAGGGGAATTGTGTAACTTTTCTGGTCAAGGGGCCATCAAATGAGATGTTTTTGCTTTGTCTTGAATATTTCACAGTATGGTATTAAACCTTTCTATCTTCATGGAGACCAAGCAAGACCAAGTTACAGGTCAGATCCATGGAGAGGTGATCCCGCTCACAGTCAGAATGCCTGTTTTTCTATGTATTTTTGAGCTATAAAACCACCTGTAATTGAATAAATGTAAGGTAGAGCTGTTTAATGTTGTACTATGGAACATTGACGGCAGAGCAATGATATAGATTCTAGGACCTGAACACAGCCCATTGCGAGATAGGGCCTACACTGGGAAGTAAGTCCACAGTGGTAGAACCTATAGCGGATTGGCTCCACAAGCACTCAGTCTTTTGGTTTAAAGTGCTTTCAATTGACAAGAACCACGTCATTGGGTTTGAATAATGGCACCACTTTCTGAAACTGTTGTGTAAAATATATTTCACTTTTCTTTACTTACACTGTCAGAGAAGATGCTGAACGTTGTACCAGTTTTTGTTTCATGTGGACAGGTCCAGTTATTACAGAGATATGAACCATAAACCAGGTCAACAAATCTGTAATCTGACAGTTAAAGGTCCTATATTACACCAAATTGAATCTTGTGAGCCTTACTCTACGTTATAATGTTGTCACTAGTGCTGTCAGGCGATTAAAAAAAATAATCTAATTAATTACAGGATGCGTAATTAATTAATCTAATTAATCGCATTTTTAAAAATAATTTCTTTAGGTGGTTTATTGTGCTCTCCCACAGTGCAAAAAAGGTGTCAAACGTGTGATTTATAGTGGTACAGTGAAAAGACTGCAGACTTCCCCTTTAAGTCTTTCAGTCTTTGGTTCGCTCTCTTTCTCTCCGTGCACGTTACCTCCACCGTAACCAAGACAAGACTGCTGAGAGCACCTATATACCCCCATTCACCTCCCACATTACATAACATTCATTTACACCATTCCACTATTAAATGGCGAATATTTCTGGTGCTAAAAGGTGAGCACACACAGTCGCTTTCATGCAACGTCAATAAATAATATACAAAGCTTCAAATATACAGAGAATACAAATAATTGTCCATGTAAATTACTCATGGCTCACATGACCCCTGGACTCCGCGAAACTGGATTACCGGCGTAGATGTGTCCAGACCATCGCACCACGGGAGGAGGGAGGAAGCGGCGGCACCGCGGGGTGAGTAAATGATCGGGTTTAGTGTGATTCGGATGGGCAAAACTAACGCTTCTTAAGTGTGCAGCCTTAGTCGCGGCAGAACACGCTGGAGAGGTTATGGGGAATTGAAAAGGGTTCGGCGCGCGGAGCGCAGCAGATACGGAAACGGGCGCGCGCGTCTTCACGTGCTCTCCGCGGGGACAACGGGCTTAGGGACGGACCTGCTCCGTCACATTTTTATAAATAAACTCGCAGTTCAAAGGCCCCCACGCCAAATTTAAAATGCGGCACATTGAATTGCTGCTTATAATTAATTGCATTAATTTTTATAACGCGTTAATTAGCAGTGTAAGTAATTTATATAATTAATGCGTTAAACTGACAGCCCTAGTTGTTACCTCATCAAAAACATCCCTGGAGTTGTGTTTTGTTTAATTCACACTTGTTTGAGTAATCCTTTAGTCTACTTATTAGTCTGTCTACATCTCCAAAGCTCAAAATGCTCTGTTCCACCTTGTGATGTAGTGGTAGATTTCAAATTAACAGCTCCTTTTACTTTTTCTTCAGGAGAGATTGTCTGTTGTGTAAAAACAGAGCATGCAATGGAGCGTGCAATTCAGATACCGGTAGTTATTTTGATGAGGGTGAATCTTGTGACTGTTGCACTGCTGACATAGCCTGGGAATTCCCAGGCCGCTTCCGTTCGTTTCGAACTGGAAGGCGGCCTGGAAACTCGTCCAAGCGAGAGTCCCAGATTTAGGGCCCCAATCAGAGAGCGGGGGAGGTGTGGCAAGACGGTGACGCGTACTACATGACAAACGGAAGCTTGTAGTTTGAACTGACAACTGACATGATTGGCTATGGACTTACGTATGCGCTCAATGATAGACATTCATAACGCCCAATAAACGGCCATTGGCAATCGCTAACCACACCTCCGCTACGGGATTTTTCGAAGCGAGTTTCCAGACCCATATCTCACTTGTGATATGGTCAGGTGTTAACCAGACTACTGCTGACAGCCATATGTTAAAATGATGCTACACTCTAAGAATGTGTTGTTTTCTTACACATTTAACGTGTAGAGAGACAAATTACACATGTTGTGTCAATTTATAATTTAACATCTACAACACAAAAATATGTGTTAACGTCATAGGCCAGTCAGAAAAACGCTTAGGGCCAAGTTTTTCACCAGCAGTACAGCAGGAAAAGTCTCTGATCACATGGTTGACAGTAGAAATAAATGGACAGGTTGGTAGATGGTTTTCTGTGTATATATGTTTAAATTTTAGACAAAAGTGGTTAAAAGCTGCTCAATAAGCTCTAAATTAGGCTTCATCTAACCTCTCTCTTTTGAATATACCTCAGTGTTTCACAGTGATTGATATTTCAGTCACATCAAGTAAATTACTGCTATAGTTACTTAAATGTTTGGCTGACACAATTTTTTGTTTCATAAAATCTTTTAATAACCTTTAGAATGTAAATTTATTTTCTAATAACTTATTATTTCTTTAACTGAAAGACTATTTAATGTAACTGGTAATTTGTTCATTTACTTAAGAAGGAATGTGTTGTTTTCTTACACATTTAATGTCCACATAATGTGTTGCACGATTTAACTTTTACAACAAAAATATGAAAACACAAACACAAATGTGTTAACATCATTGGCCACTCACAATCGGCCAGGCCAAGTTGGTCTAACGGTTTCAACGTCTCATGAGCCACAGCGGTACAGCAGGAAAAGTCCAGGGTTCTCAAGTTTTGAGCGGGGTCGTGCGTGAGACTGCGTAGGGTGCGAGTGAACAATTTTTCCCGAGGAAGGGGGGGGGGTGCAAGTGACTTTTTTTTCGCTGAAAACGCGCGGTGCCTCCATTATCTAACCGATTTTCTGGGCACAGAAGCGCTTTAAGTGCGTAACTAAATTTGCGTGAGAAATGCCATGTGTGAGCGTGTGAACACGTCGAATTGCGTGTGTCACACTCTCAAAGCGTGAGACTTGAGAGTCCTGAAAGTCTCTTATCATACGGTTGACAGTAGAAATAAATGGACATGTAAATGGACAGTTTTCTGTGTTTATGTTTCAATTTTAGACAAAAGTGGTTAAAAGCTGCTCATTAAGCTGTAAGTTAGACTTCATCCAACCTGTCACTTTTGACTTTACCTCAGTGTTTCCCCAACACAGTGATTGATATTTGCAGTGACACCAAGTGAATTAGCTATACAGTGGTACCTCACCTTACGAAATTAATTCGTTCCAGAAGTGGTTTCGTAACGTGAATTTTTCGTAAGTTGAGTAGCTATTTCAATGGAAAAAGCCTGATTCGTTACAAGTTTTTTTTTTTAATAGTGTAACATTTTTTTATAGTGTAACACTGTGTCCTGCGTAGAGACTGTAGACCCAGGACTAAACGTGGACTATACCAGGTCTAGACCAAGGTCTAAACCTGGACTGGACCAGGTCTAGACCTGGACTAAACCAGGACTGGACCAGGACTAAACCTGGACTAAACCAGGTGGATTAAAGCGCCGCGTGCGGGTCTATTTCCTGGTTTCATTTCGAGTCATGGCTGAGGCGAGCAGCGAGGAGGGGGAGGAGGGGGAGGAGGGGAGGGGATGTGCCTCGGGACCGCACGCAGTCTGAGTGCATGAACGAACGCAGGCAAGAGCCGCGGTGGTCTAATCCTGGTTCAGACCTGGTTTAGACCTGGTTTACATCTGCTTTAGACCTGGCACGGTTTGAGCACGGGTCTTGTGCTCGCGCCCCGCGCCGGGTCATGCTGCGCTATCACACACGTGTCCGCGCGCACACACACCGCCCTCCCCCTTCCCCCCACACTTCACTATTAATACATTTTGTTGAAAATCTATGAAAGTTTGAGTGTTTAAACGAGAGAGAAATGTGAGAAAAGTTTAAATCCAGTCTGAGAAAAGTGTATACTGTGTGTGGCTGAGCACGCATTATTTGAAACTTTGAGATTTCGCGTTTCATAACTTGAATTTTCTTTTGTATCTAGAGACCAAAATTTAACATGAAGGCGTTTTGTAACTTGAAATTTTCGTTTGTTGGGTCTTTCGTAAGGTGAGGTACCACTGTAGTTACTTAAATATTTGGCTCACACATTTTTTCACTGGGATTCGAGTTAAACAGGGGGTGTAGGGTTAAAGATCAAGTTTTTGGCTAACGTTTATTTATAATTAGTGTAGAAATGCCGTTAGCCATCTGAAAATCAGAAAGCTTAAGTGACTAAATGCTAATGTACTGGTGTTAGCTCAATTTTTGCCAAGTCATGGCCCGTAATGCAAGTGAATGGCATTGCTAACTGCTAACTGTTAGGCTAACTAGCTTTGTTTGCTGCTGCCATAAGAGCAAGCTAATGTCTGAAGAGCAGTTTACTCTATTACAAACCTCGACTGTATTATAAAAATAATCCTATTTAAGAATAATAATATATTTCATTGGTGGATTACTTTAATATTGCTTTGTTGTAAGTTTTACTGCAAAGCAATTCATTACTAAAATATAGGCACCACCCAAGAGAAGCAATTATAACATGTTGTAAAATTATTTGAACTCGCTCCATTAAAGTCACCTCATAGTTTATGCAACAAACTCACAATTAGCCTGGAATAATGTGTTGCCCCTTAAGAATAAAACAATTACATTAGTAGTAGTAGTATTTTTCTTACATTACACAGTGCAGTACACATTTTGTATGGTCAGCTAGTCAATAGGTCTTTCTGTTGAGAGAGCACACATTTTCTGGTAATATCAGTTGTGTTGTTTGATGATCAAATAACAGCCAAGACTGCAGTTAACCCAACCTTGGCCATGTGCATTCACCTTGATACTGGTGCAGTTAGCCATTTCTATATATAGCATCATTGATTCAGTGCAGTTTTAGTAACAAGAGCCCCCCGGGAGAGGGGTCTTTACACTGACCTTCACTGGTTATGTACTTATGTATACTAGTGTATGTTGGGCCATATGCTGAAGTGACGATTGAAAATTGTCATAACAACATAAAACAAACCATCAATTAGCATGGCTTACTAATGGAGGAATTACATTACATACACTATTGTACCAAGGACACTATTGTACCAGTTCAGTCCTAGTTGACATTTTGTTGCCGATATCTGGCCTTCATCATCAGCGGTTATAATACTCCCTACAATGGAAGCATGGCCAGACTCGAATGGAGAATACTACCACAATGTGTTGAGTGTTCTGATGCTACATGAACTTCTCTTACGTTAGACATCCAGTGTCTTTTGCCTCTCTTTACAACTGTCAGGATACTTGAACTGTTTCTTGAACTGTTAGCTGACAAGAAGACTTTGTAAAATGTATATTATGCAGGTTTTGCCACTCAAGTAATGACACAGGTCTTGCTTTGTTATTGTTCTTCAATCACAACTGAGCATGTGTTGCCAATTTTCTCATTCTTAGTATGGACAGATTATCATGAGAACCCTCACTGAGCTGCAGAGGCTGGGGTTTAGAAAGTGAGGATTCAGATCAGACAGAGTCCTTTTTAGGTTTAAACCTATTGGATTTAACCATTGGAACACGCAGCCCAAATGAGATACTCATGTGAGGCTCAATCTGCCTCAATCTGATTCATTAATCATCTTAAGAACCAAAACACCAAATTATAACATAATCAATTTAGCAAATATGCTTTTGTAGCTAAGAATGAATTATTTGTTATCAGTAAAAGCCATGTTTGCTCTGAATATGTTTACCTCATATTTGGGGACACAGGTCATGTTTATGATGCTTAAAATCCAAATCTTAAATTAAATAAAATTATTTATTTTTTCTACAATAAAGAATTTTGTTGATTATAACAGTATTTCAACTTAATTTCACCCCAAACAAAATTGGCACTTGGGCGTTTTATTACCTATATCCTTCCTGCATACATTACATTAACATGACCCCAGTATTTGCATATCTTAAAATAAAATCATTAACACAGCCACGTATACCTGACCTAGAATAATCTGTACTAACTAACTGGTCAGTCGAAATCTCCCGGGCTGATTTAATGTGATGGGCTAATCGACATGATCTGATCCCCACTTGACCCTGGAGAAAACAGGTCATCATGAATTTAAAAGCTGGTGTTCTGTATTCACAGACAGGACCACTCGCACATGTTCTGATCTGCAGAAAAAGTACCTAATAGAAATGTACTGTCCAAATGTATTCTTCTGTAAGCTCTAAAATTCAGCCCGGTGATCTGTTTGATGAGAATGGAGCCAGATGTCAGCACCTTTTTTATTTGATGGAGGAGGTGAAGAGTCAGCTGCAAATGAGCACTTTAAATTGAATCAGAAGGGTGGACAAAGCACGGTGCTATTTCTTTTTAGGCTAAACCATTATTATAGCTAACATTTTAGATATATATTTTTGCACTACTCTTTTAAATGTGCAATGGTTTAAGGTGCACTGTGAAACTTTTGTGGGGAATGGGTCTCCACAGAAGTAAATATGGGGTATGGGGTAATATGCAAAATCCACTTTTTCAAGCTTTCTAAGTTATTAAGGTTGTTCCCTCATCGAAAACAAGCTTGAAGAGTTTTTATATGTCATCCATAGCTAACATGATCTAACTATGTTAATACACCATAGACAGTGTTGGGCGTAACTCGTTACAAAAGTAATTAATTACTGTAATGCATTACTTTTTGGTGTAACGCAGTAATATAACACATTACAGGGAAGAAAATCGGTAATATATTACTCGTTACAATGCCAGTAATGCACATTACAATGCATTTTTAACCTGCTTTGTTGTGGGTTTTGCGTTTTCTTCATACAAAGTTCGCGGATCACCACGAGATCAGCTACTGAATCTGGTAAGTCCGCGCAGAACATTACATTTCATACAAAGTTCGCAGATTCACAGATGCACTGTACAGGAAGGGCCAGAGTCGGCTCTATCTCCTGAGGAGACTCAGGTCTTTTGGAGTGAGAGGGCCACTCCTGAGGACCTTCTATGACTCTGTGGTGGCATCAGCCATCCTGTACGGTGTGGTCTGCTGGAGCAGCAGCATCACAGAGAGGGAGAAGAAGAGGCTGGACAAGGTCATCAAGAAGTCCAGCTCTGTCCTGGGCTGTCCTCTGGACTTAGTGCAGAAGGTGGGGGACAAGAGGGTCCTGGCTAAGGTCACCTCTATGCTGGACCATGAGTCTCACCCCCTACAGGACGCTCTGTCTGCTCTGGAGAGCAGCATCAGTGACAGACTGATACACCCTCGCTGTGTGAGGGAGAGGTTTCGCAGGTCTTTCCTTCCTGCTGCTGTCAGACTGTACAACGAACACTGTTAACATGTCATTCAGTCAACAGTCATATCTGCACTACAATATTCAACTATACTCCAGAGTCTATTTTTAGGTCTAGTTTTAAATTATCCTAGGCCATTATTTATTTATTTATTATATTGTTCTGTTGTATGCTACTTTTTCTTGATGTTCTTGATCTGTGCGTTGCAACACTGGAATTTCCCCACTGTGGGACTAATAAAGGCATATCTTATCTTATATCTTATCTTATCTTAAAGTTCCGCGATATCAGCTAGTGATATAAAAGTCCGCGCAGACCATTCCATTTCCTTTTACTTTGTCTCGAACTGGCAGACTGACAAAGGATGACAGAACCAGAAGAATCGGATAGTGCTAGCTCCTAGAGGGCAATACAGCTGGAACTATCTTAATAACTATACATATGGGCTATATTCACAGATGTGTATACCAAATGTGAAAATGCCATTTGCTACAGAATTGAAGAGGATGGCAGTGAACAGGTGCTGGAGTGCATGGTAAGGTGTGGCAAGAAGGGAAAGGACGATTTAACTTTTGGTATTGTAAGCGGGTAAGAAGCAATTACTGAACATGTTGGTTTTCAGTCTGCAGCTCCCAAAACCTCCTGGATGGCAGGTGAAAGTCATGACACATGAGAGATTTGCACTGTAGATTGCCAAATCCTTATTTCCAGTCATTTTGGTGAGAGTAACTAAAGTAATGCAAAAGTAGTGTAATGCCTTACTTTTTATTTAGAGTAATATTGTAATGTAAGGCATTACTTTAAAATGACAGTAACAAGTAATAAGTAGTGCATTACAGTTTTTGAGTAACTTGCCCAACACTGACCATAGAAGTGTAACATCTTCTCTTTAAACTTATCTATCTTGGATTTATTCCATTAATGGTGTTTTGTATAATCAAAATAGCTTGCATGCATTCTCCGTGTGAGAGGGCTCATCTCTCCATAGATCTGACCTATAACTTGTCTCTATGGAGATAGATTTGTGCCAAACAGAGGGTAATTACAGACATAGTGATAATATCTCCATGGAGACAAACCTACCCACCCAGAAAAGTTATACAGTGCCCCTTTAGGCAAGTGTGCAGTTGCATTGCTGTCAAAATAGGATTGTAAATGATTAAACAATACAGACATTCATTTTCCAATAAGAACGCCCAGTAGACAGTGTTAGAAATTGCATGTACAGATTAAAATTCAAGTTGTTGTTAATGTCAAACTCTCTCATTGTAATAACATTGTTTGACTCAGCAAATGAATCATCGGTATTTACCATCATTCAGTAAATTACTGTTTCTGCATCGTATATTTTAATGTTTTAATTTAGTCTTCCACCAGACATGATTTTTCTAATCTGCAGAGTCACTTGTCAGCCTTGCTCTGCACCAGCCCTCCCTTCTCCTCTGTTTCTGCTTGCTGACTTTTTATGTCTATCCTCTTTTATCACCTTCCCTGCATCTGAGTGTTTCGCCCTCAGCAGGCTTGTCTGCTTCCCATGAGTTCATCTCAGAGTAGCCCTCCGTGAACATTTCAGGCATATGAATTCGAGAACTCAGACAATGCGGTAATTTGGAGACAAGGACAATGAAATGACTAAGCTGTTAAAATGGTGTTAAAATGATGGTTGCATTTACACCATAGCCCAGCAATGGCATGGTAATTGGAATAAAGAGAAATAAGTAAGCACAGATTTTAGAAATATATTTGACGAAAATACTAACAATTAAAATCTTATTACCGGGTTATTTAGGGTCAATTTGGTTTGATAACATTGTTGATTGAAGTGTCCTGTTTCCACAAGATATAATTTATTTGCTATTGTTGCACTGAAAACAATAAATAGTATAAAATATATAAATAATAATCTAAAAAAATAGTATAAAATAATGTAAAAACTCTGAAATTTGAAATTTGATTTGCAGATAGTTACAATGCTACTTAAACCATATTACCATGCTATTATTGTAAAGTGCTACTCACAAGATTGTGTGAAACTATTTTTGTATATTTCTTTTTTATAAATAAACCTTCTTAAATTATTATATTTAAATCTGTTGAATTTTTATATAAAGTACAAGTACCTTTGACCCATCCTTCCATTCCAGGTACCCGTCAGGAGCACCTGAGGAAAGTAAAAGAAAATTACTGTAAAATGTGTAATTATGTAAATATGGCACATGCATTAGTATGAAAAGAGAAAAGGTACAATGACAGACCCCTGTGGCACATGAAGGCTGGTATAGAAAACTTCAAAGAATGAATTGTTATATAAGAATATAATAAAATCTTTGGGCTACATTCACAGTGACAAAAATTGACCTTGATATTTTTGGCACCTCAAACTCTATCATTATCTTTGCTTTATGTGATGTTCCTGGCCCATTTCTCTTCATAATAACACTTTCTACTGTTTGAACAGTCCATCAAGTTAAATGTGTTCAGACACCCCATTACTTCGTTCTGTAAATCTGTTCGGATTAATGTGCCCCCACCACTGTGCTCTTTTCCCTGCTTTTACGTTGATCTGACTGTCCAAAAGCTTCATTTAGAAAGAGAGGCAAAGAGACACTGCTGCAGAAAAACAATACTGGCATTTATATAAAGAATCGCAGGATAAAAGTGTATGGGAAAAGCTGTAGGCAGTGTGTGCTATGGGGCTTCTAACCATTCACTCAATGCTCATTATGTAACCCGAGCTGTTGTTGCAGTACTGGTGCAGAGATGGGAGCTGCCAAATGCAACAAGTCATCAAATAGCTCAAAAAGCAAGTAGGGTTTTGAATAACTCCCAAAGCCTTATGAGAAAGTGCATTTAAATATTTTTGCTTGTATTTACTGGACTCTATACTACTTAAAGGTCCTATACTATGCTATTTTTTTTTAATCTATGTTCAAAAATATGCCTGAAGTTTTGTTTTGTTTCTTTTACACATGCATAACACACAAACCTTACATTATTTAGGCTTATTTAGTTCTTCTCTCAAACTAAAAACACTCTGTTCCATGCGGTAACACAGGAAGTGCTCTACTGTGTTTTGAAACTCCATACACCTTCACTAGAATCATTTGCCGATCTCAGTAAAGGTAAAATTTGAAAACGTATGTAGATGGACTAATAATAAAGGGCTACTCAAATGTGTGAATGAAACAAGTCCCAGGTATTTTTTTTGAGGAAGTAACAACATTTTAACACGTCTTAAAACTTATAAGAATCAATTTTATGTAATATAGGACCTTTAAGTAGAGGTGGGAAATAAATTGTTGTTGTTTTGGAGATCCATCCATCCATTTTCTTCCACTTTATCTGGTATTTGGGTCGCGGGGGCAACAGTCTAAGCAGATCTGCCATCCAGATCTCAACGCATCAGCCCCCATGGATCCCCCTGCGGGTGGTGGGTCCACGGGAGGACGGCTCCATGTCCCTTGACGCAACCGGCTTTGATGTAACTCTCCTGACATGGGGGTTCTCTACCAGTGTACGCCAACACTGGGGGTGAAGCGGGCTTTCTTTCTTTGTTTCTTTTATTAGTTTATTTGACAGGGACAATGTGCAAAAACATTAAAGAAGCTTTACACCAGATTATAGCTGAAGCTAGTTTCCACCTGTAGTCCCTGAGCAGGTGAGAATTACTATATAAAATCTAAGCAATATAATCAATACATACTCACACACTACAGATAACCAATTATTACACAAGATTATATCACACCAATTACCTGGCACTGCTGATTCTCTAACATTAACAATTTATCTTAACATTATGGCTTTGAAAGAAAAAGCTGTCTGTGCGAATGCCGAGCTCCGTTTAGGTAGTCTGCAGTCACCTGGAGGTCCTGGCTGTTTGTTCAGAGCAGAGCTGTACACATTTTTTCATTGGAGGAGGTGCTGTGTTATTTAAGATTTTAAAGACTAATCGCACATTTGAATAGGTCATTAAATTGTCAAAGTTTAGCATGTTATGTTGTGCAAATATTGGACAATGATGATATCGCAGTGGCTTTTTGTCTAGTATCTTAACAGCTTGTTAAGCTAACAGCTTAACAGGACTTTAAAGGTTTTGTTGTTGTCTCACATGCTTGAGACCAACAAGATATACAATAATATGTGAGATAATCATTGCATCCAGATACACTTTTGCAGCATCGTTGGTAATTTGTTTCGAATGTGTTTAAACACAGACAGATTATATTTTAAAGTATTAGAAACTTTTTTAACATGCTTTTTAAAACTAAAAATTGGATCCAGAACAACTCCTAAATATTTGAATTCCTCTACTGTTTTGATTTGGCTCTTATTCATGTATATACATGAAAAGGAAGACTTCTGTTTTTGTGTCTTAGTAAAATACATTGCCACCGTTTTGTTTGTGTTCAAAGTAAGAGAAGCAGATTGTATCCAGTGTGAGATGTTTTCCATAACATCAGTTAGGTTTTTTTTGCCACACTGGTTGCTTCACTCCCATGTACATGAACAACGGTATCGTCCGCATACATTTGTATGTCCACATAACCACAAACTGAAGGGAGATCGTTTATATAAATTGTAAAGAGCAATGGCCAAGGACAGAGCCTTGCGGGACACCCATATCATTGGCCTTAGATGTTGATCGCTTTGAGTTGATGCGTACACACTGGACACGGTCTTTATGATATAATTCTATCCACTGCAGTGCACTGTGAGACAGATTGTAATCAGTGAGCTTTCTCAGTAACACTGAGTGGTTGACCGTGTCAAAAGCTTTACTTAGGTCCATAAATACAGCACCCACAACACCGCCCTTGTCCAGCTTTGCCTTTTCTGTCTCTATGAAAAAACAGCTTGCAGTTTTGGTGGAGTGGTGTTTTCTATATCCAAGTGTCTTAAGTGTCTTGCCCAAGGACACGACACTGCCCTGTTTTGGAGATAAGCAAAATAAAAATATTGAGTATATCACCTCAAAAAGAGACGGAAATGTCCAGTGTAACCTTCCAAACAAGAGTATAAAGTGACATGTCTGCCCTTTATAATTACTTTTATGGTCCATTCACATTTTCTATGATACTTGAACCTCAACCAAGACACATTTTACCTCATTTATGATGCATTGTTCAAAAATGGTCAAAATCATTGTTGAGATATTCATATTTGTCAATATCCTTCACACCTACTCTTAATTAAAGGTCTTATATTACACAAAATTGACTCTTGTGCTTTAAGTCACGTTAGAATGTTGTTACCTCGTCAAAAACATACAGTTGTGTTTTGTTTCATTCACACATGTTTGAGTAATCCTTTATTATTAGTTTGTCTGCATGCTTTGTTCCAACAGTTCCAAGGTTACCAGAGCCTTTTACCTTTTGTTCAGCAGAGATTGGCAATTTTGGGGCTAAATTTATCTAAATGATTGAAAGTGAGTTTAAAAACACAGTGGAGCACTTCCTGTATTAGTATTTTCCATTTGAGAGAAGAACTCATTCTAATTATGTAAGATTTGTGTGTTAAACATGTGCGAAAGAAATGAAACACAAGTCCAGGTGTGTTTTTGATGAGGAAACAACATTATAACATACAGCTCTGGGGAAAAAATAAGAGACCACTGCATTTTTTTCTGAAATCAGCATCTCTACATGTATTACAGCCATTCCATTCCAGCGTCTGAATTCCAACACAAACACAAAGCTGAGCTCAGCTCTTGCACCAGGAGTGGAATAAAGTCACCCAAGAACAATGTGAAAGACTTGTGGAGAGCATGCCAAGACGCATGAAAGCTGTGATTAAAAATAAGGGTTATTGCACCAAATATTGATTTCTGAACTCTTCTTAAGTGTAAACATTAGTATTATGTTGTTTTAAAATGAATTTGATGTTGTTTCTTTGCATTGTTTGAGGTCTGAAAACATGTATCTTTTTTGTTATTTTGACCATTTATCATTTTCTGCAAATAAATGCTCTAAACGATAATATTTTTATTTGGAATATGAGGGAAATGTTGTCAGTAGTTTATAGACTCAAACAAAAATGTTCCTTTTGCCCAAACACATACCTATAAGTAGTAAAATTAGAAAAACTGATAATTTTGCATTGGTCTCTTATTTTTTCCAGAGCTGTAGATCAGAAAATAGCATAGTATACAGTATATCCAAAATCTCTTTCAATAGAAACTAACCACATAAGTATTTGAGAAAGTTTTCACTCAAGTGTTAGAGCCTTTGTGTAACCATTACTTTTAAAGGTAATTATCTTGTGTAATTATCTTGTTAAAAAGAGATAATCTTATGCTTACAAATAAGGGTAATTTTAGAGAGCAGAGTAAACAAATCAACATAGAGAAAGCACATAATGAATGGGCCAACATCAACAAGCAGCACTGCAGAGTTATTTTATTCCATTAGCTCTAAACGCTATGTTCCACCAGCTGATGTCACGAGGGGACAGCTCCTTCTTGTTTCCAGACATCACCATTAGCTATTCCGATCATTTCAGCTCTTAAATGGGCCTGCGCTCAAGCATCCCCTGCTTACATCTCACAGTTATTGATTTTATTTTTTTTGCCTTAATTGATATACACACAATTTAGTTTTCATACTTCTAAATTGTTTTTATTTGCTTGTGTGCTTATTTGCATATTAACGATGCATATTAATGCATAAATCTGCCGGAGATGCCATCTGTTGTCTGCAGACAGCTCATTAAGTACAAAAATACAAACGTTATACATTATTTGAAGTTTAAAAATGATTAGGGGTGAATGATGATTGAAATTGTCAATGCTGAGGTTTAAAAAATGTCTAATATACCCAGTTAAAGGGCCCATATGGTGCTATTTTCTGATCTATAATGTTTCCTCATCAGAAACATAGCTAGAGCTGTGTTTTGTTTAATTCACACGTTTAACACACAAACCCTGCATATTTAGGCATATTTAGGCTGGGTTTAGGCTGTTTTTAAAGATCCCATTCCATGGTACTTCTTGATGCTTTTATATGGCGCCTTAATGGTTCCCTAATACTGTAAATGAATCCTTCTTCAAAATCAACACTCAGTGCATGAGAAAGACCCATGAACACAGGTAGGGTCAAAAAATATGTCTCTGAACACCTCATTATGGGTGTTGTCGCTTGAATGCAAATGAGAAGGACAGAGATAGGCCAAAGCAGCGGGTGGGGGGGGGCAAACTCTCCGCTCTTTCCTCGTTTTAGCGGTGCGCTGTGCGCTGGCTCCACTTCCGCGTTTTATGCGCGAAGGAAGAAAGGAGAGGCGTTTCAATGAAAAAAACCCATTTTCACAGAAAATAAAATTAAACCACTGCTGTTTCAGAGGTCCATAGGCTCGGAAAAGGACATCCGAGCCTGGAAACATTCTCACATGCCTCCAGGCAAATAAAAAAACGCATTTCGCATTGCGTAGCTTGTTCGCGGTCCAAACTCTGGCCGTGACGGTGGGTAGATATCCAGACGGGAGGTGGAACTGCATTTGCATTTTTTCTTCAATGTGACGTCACATAGTTTCCTTGTTCAGAATCGCCCGTTTGAGCTGTCTTTTTTTCAAACGCAGAAAAGGACTGCAAATGCTCAGTTTACACATTTCGCAACTTTTAGCCATGGGGCTGGGCCCTAAACAGGGTAGGGGAGCTCACATTAACGTTCAAAAACCTCAGAAAGTGAAAATTTCATGCCATGGGACCATTAAACTCTATACACCTCACTAGAATCATCTGGATAATTTCAGTCCCAGAATTACGGCATAAAAACATAGCTGTTAACTTGAAAACTACCGCTTCGTGACATTACAAGGTGAAACAGGCCATTTTGAGCTTTGGAGATGTACAGTAGACAGACTAATAATAAAGGGTTAATCAAACATGTGTGAATGAAACAAAACACAACAGGTATGCTTTCGATGAGATAACAACATCTTAACAAGGTTAAAAGCTCACGAGAGTCAATTTTGTGCCATATAGGACTTTTAGAGACAGCACTTTTATAGACTTTTACAGCAGCACTTTGCAACTGTTTTAATCCTATGCTCATTCGTACTAATGATATTTACCCACTGCATTTGAAAGTATTTTTGGATCGCCTCTCTACTCTAAGAGGCTTGCTAAACCTGTTTCTATTTGCTGTGCTATCGTTATACATTTACAGTGGTATTGAGAGCGGCTGGAGGTGATGGAAGGCTGGATATATTTGCACAGAAGGTAATGGTCTCTGTGTGGGCTGCTGATGACTCAGAGCTGCTCTTTTGTATTCAGAGATGGTATGTCGTTGTCTGAGTGGGACCATATCCAGGAGATGTTTGTATCATTGCTCCATACTGTCACTGTATGTGTGTGTGGCCTTATACTGTATACTAGTATGGATAATGTGACTTGCAGATTTCATTGACTGAAGTGCTTTGTTAAATCTATAGTGTTCATAGTTGTAGTTCATAGTTTTCATAGTTCTAAAATATTTTGGGATAGATGTGAAGTTTTACAATATATTTATATATTTTTTAAAAACTCTCTTTTTAAATTTATTTACTATGTCTTTGAATCAAATTTAACACATAAACGGTAAATTTCACAAACCATACACTACCAGTCAAAACCTTGGACAAACCCTCTTGTTCATTGTTTTAGTTTTTTTAGTTTTTTTCCTTTATGTTTACTACTATTTTAACCATGTTTACACTTCATGTTTGCACGATATCAACCATGTTTACACTTTCTGTTTGCACCATATCAACAATGTTTACACCCCGTTTTTTACTACTGACAGTTGCATATAAAACCAATGTTGCACATTATCTGTAAATATGTATATAGCACCTAGCCTACATTTTTCGGTTAAATTATCGGTAAAGATTGTTTCTATTGATTATACTTTTTTACATGCTTCTCTTTATCTAATTTATCTATTTTAATGTTTTTTGCATTCTCTTGGCATCCAGGGTGGGCAGCAAAGTAATAATTTCATTGTACAGGGAAACGTTTCTTTACTGTGCATATAACAATAAAAGCTTTGAATCTTGAATCTTTCTAGCTAAATATATACACAGAAGGCATCAAATGTATAATGCAAAATACATGGAATTGTGTAGCAAAGTAAAAAAAAAAAAAAAACTAAAGTAAAAATAGACTCAATGAAGTATTTTCTTTATATTTAAATCCTCAGAGTAGCTCCTCTTTGCTTTGTTGACAGCTCTGCAAACCTTTGGCCTTCTCTCAACAAGCTTCTTGATGAAGTCTCCCTTCACAGTTGTGCTGCATCAAGGAAATACCAACATTGCAAAGCAGGGTTCAAAGCAAAGGGTGAATAGTTTTACATTTTAAAATCTAAAACAAGTTTTGAGTTATTTTTTGTTTATTTTTGTTCATCATTGTTTTGATGCCTTCATTGAGAATCTACATTGTGAAAAATTATGGAAAAGAAGAAACATAAATGAAAGTGTGTACAAACCTTTGACTAATAGTGTAGCTGGTCTGTTTTTGTTTGTTTTAGTAATTCTCACTTTTTAAAATCTGCAAACATAATGTAAATGACAAAAGTGTTCCAGCACAAACATCCATTGATTCATTATTTTGAATAACCCTGCTGCTAGAGAGGGCAAATCAATCCTGTGTAATAAAGTGTCTCATCTTAATGGCTTTGGAGGCACCTCATGACATCACTTGGTTGGAGTGTTTGGAGCACTTAAGAAACAGAGACTAATATGCAGGATGCTATGGACAATTTAAAGGAACACTATGGAACTTTTTGGCTGGGGATCTGTCACCTGCTTGTTTCTTTTATCAGCTGAGGCAACTTGCCAAAGTAAAATCGCTTTTATCTCGTCATAATTTTGAAATTTTAATCCATGCTTTTATCTCCACACGGTTAGATTATTGCAACGCCTTATACTCAGGTCTCAACAAAACCTTGCTTTCCCGTCTTCAGCTAGTCCAAAATGCTGCTGCTCGTCTTTTAACTGGTTCTCGCAAATTCGATCACATAACTCCCATTCTTCAATCTCTCCATTGGCTACCTGTTCAGTTTCGAATTGATTTTAAGATTCTTTTATTTGTTTTTAATTGTCTCCATGGCCTGGCCCCACAGTATGTGTTTGACCTGCTGGTGCCCTATACACCCTCCCGCTCTCTCAGGTCTGCAGGTCAGGTTCTCCTTGTTGTCCCGAAGACAAAAAGGAAACTTCGGGGTGATCGGGCTTTTTCAGTGGCTGCTCCAAGACTCTGGAATGCACTTCCACTGAGTGTTAGACAGGCCGACTCATTTCCGGTTTTTAAATCCCTTCTTAAAACTCATTTTTTTAGATTGGCTTTTAACTCAGTGTGAGTAGTTGACTTTTATCATGTTCTGTTTTTAATGTTACTGTGTGTCATGTTTTGTGTTTTAACCTGTGTACAGCACTTTGGTCGACTGTGTTGTTTTTAAAGTGCTTTATAAATAAAGTTGGATTGGATTGGATATGGATATGTCATTGCATATTAAACAGCCTTACCTTACATTTATTTAATTACACATGGTTTTATAGCTCAAAAATACCTAGAAAAACAGTTGTTCTGACTTCTGTGAGTTGGGTTGCCTCGTCACAGATCTCACCTGTAACTTGGTCTGGTAGATTTAGATAGAAAGGTTTGATGCCATACTGTGAAAAATTCCAGACAAAGCAATAACATCTCCAGGAAAAAAGCATTTGACAGGCCCTCCACCGGAAAAGTTACATAATGCAGTTGTAAAGTTAGTTTATTATGCCACTGTCAAACTCTCTACCCCCAAAGCACTGGTTTCCAGCTGCACCACATTCATTATTATTCTATTCTTGACTTAGACTTAGACTTAGACAAACTTTATTGATCCACAAGGGAAATTGTTTGGGCACAGTAGCTCACTCATCAAATATAATATATAACAGAGGGTAACAAAAAGTAGATGGAATAGCAACCAAAGAGCAATAGACCAGTGTCAGATGAGACATAATCATACAAATAAAAAAAGATAATAAAATATAAAATACAATATCAAATAAGATGTCCAATCACAGCTATATAGAGTTGTATAATCTGAAATAACCAACCCTTCTTTAAAGGAGCAGTGTGTAACTTTTCTAATGGCTGCTACGCCACCTCGTGTCTCCATGAAGAGGTTAGTGCTTTGCCTGGAATGTTTCACAGTGTGGCATTATCTTGCATTTATTCATCTAGATGTTTTACGGCTTAAAAAGACATACGGTATATTCCCGCAGAGAGCTGTGTCATCTCGCCAAAGATCTGAAGAGATAAGATTCATGCCTCACCGTGGAACATTCCAGGCAAAGCAATAACATCTCCATGGAGACAAACAGAAAGAGAAAAGTTAGCACCTTTAAAACATTAGGCAATGGATCAGTATTACTAAAAGAATGATTTTCTTTCCTTGGAGCTCTGCCGATCATCAGTCTATTTTCCAAAAACTGTGACATTAACTGCACTTTCACACATTTTCTCTTCTATATAGTCCTGCCCCAAATCCAACCGTGTGAATCACCATTTAGGCAACTAGGCACTCCCCTTATGCCACTGACGCACTATTGTGGAAATCTTGCGTCAGCTCTGTGCTTAGCTATTCACCCAGGGAAGTTAGCCTCTTCTTCATATGGAATATCATCCGCAGACACCCTCCTTCTCCAGTCCCCTCAATATAGTGTATAATGTCCACAGAAGTTTTGCAGCACAGTTCTACTTCTACTTCGGCGGCCCACAAACGTCCCTAGAGGAAGTTGATTATAGCAGTTGCACCCGTGGATTTCTTAATGAGCCAACATAATAATAAGTACTGCTTTATTGTAGGATTGTGGAAAGCTTTGTGCTGTAGTCTTACGAGGGATGTATCAATAAAAAATCTTGTGCTATCGTACTGTAAAAAGTCTCATGGACACAATATATCAAATTACAAGATTCTCAATGCTTAATGCATTGAGAAACACGAAACATGTAAAATACACAGGGATTATCCACAGAGACTATACACAGGGACTAATACACAGGGACATCTACCGCACCCGCCTCACCCGCAAAGCCCTCTGCACTGCCCACCCACCCATCCAGCTGCCTCTTCAGTCTGCTGCCATCAGGAAGGAGACTGAGGAGCCTCAGGGGAAAGACCAGCAGACTGAAAGAGCTTCATCCACCAAGATGTCAGGATGCTGAACTCTCTCTCTACCCTGCCCTCCCTTCCCCAATGACACTGCTGCTTAAAAGACACTTACTGACACTGCTGCTTAAATAACTCTTAAATGACACTGCAGCTTAAATGACACCATTTGAGCTTTATTATGCCACACATTGTGTTTTACCTATTTGTATTATATATAAGTTTACTCTACTTTTGCTACAGGTATATGTGATGTTTTAGTCATGGTATTGTCTTGTTTATCACATGTTTTATGTTCACTGTGGGCCTAGGGGGCGCTGCAATTTCAAATCCTGTGTGTGCAACCTGTACATATGGTCTTTGACAATAAAGCTGACTTTGAACTTTTGAACTTTGAGGGAAGAACATAGATAGACCATGATCCTTTGCTCTATTTCAATGCAGATGACATAGCCCTAACCCTAACCCTTAAGCCTAAACCCTAACACTATCCCTTTCCTAACCCTAGCCCTAACAGAAATAACTGTTATTCAGCCCTTTTTTGTGTAATATAGTTCCTTTGCAGTACAGTTATTGTACATGCCATACTGACGAATATTCCAGAAAAAAGCTATAACTTCTCCATGGAGACAAGAAGTGCACTAAGCCTCCACCAGAAAAGAGACAAAGTGCAACTTTAAGACATAAAAGTGCTTAATAACTGTCATTTTGTATGCTGTCTGCACTGAAATCGAGCAAAGGATTGTGATCTATGTTGTTTAATTCTTTGGGTTATGGTGGTAATGATTCACAAAGGCACTTCTACTATCTACAATTACACCATATATTCAAATAAACCATAAAATATTGCAATCATGCTGTACCTTAATCTAACCCCCAGGCAAGATGCATCAAGTTTTGTACAATAAGGTTCACAGTTTGAGCTGGGCCATATGGTTTTACTTACAGTACAGTATCTGCTATATTTGTAGTAGTGGTGCTGCTGGAGACTGCAGTTGTGTAGGCTGTCCTTCAGATTGGGTCATAGAACACAAAGTCACGCAAGCCTGTCCGCTGAATGGCAATGACTAAGCCGGAACACTGCATATTGTATGAGACTGACACAGGCCAAGGAGAGATATTGCTCACTGGTAAACAGCTGTCTGCTAAAAAGAGGTTTAAGTTACATGTTTCAACACTACAGGTTTAATGGACTGAAATGGGAAAATATATAACAAATCAATCATCTAAAACAGAGGTCTTCAACAGGGGGGTCGCGACCCCTAGGGAGGTCGCGGAGGTACTGCAGGGGGGTCGCAAAATCTTTTGATTTCACTTTAAAATAATATAATTTTATATTTTATAGTGTAAAATACAGTATTAACCTGTGTATTATTTCCTTGTATTGGATGTACCATAACAGAGTAGCAATGTTTATACATGACACATAAGCTCAATTTAATATAAAACACAATTCTATGCCGTATATATAGTAGGGGGTCCCTGGCCCAGTTCGCCACCTGTTTGGGGGTCCCTGGCCTGAAAAACGTTGAAGACCCCTGATCTAAAATGTATTTTGAATAATACATTGGAAGAAAAATCTTCAATTCCAACACAAACACAAAGCTGAGCTACTTCAGTTCTTGCACCAGGAGTGGAATAAAGTCACCCAAGAACAATGTGAAAGACTTGTGGAGAGCATGCCAAGACGCATGAAAGCTGTCATTAAAAATAAGGGTTACTGCACCAAATATTGATTTCTGAACTCTTCTTAAGTGTAAACATTAGTATTATGTTGTTTTAAAATGAATTTGATCTTGTTTCTTTGCATTGTTTGAGGTCTGAAAACATGTATCTTTTTTGTTATTTTGACCATTTGTCATTTTCTGCAAATAAATGCTCTAAACAATAATATTTTTATTTGGAATTTGGGGGGAAATGTTGTCAGTAATTTATAGACTCAAACAAAAATGTTCCTTTTGCCCAAACACATATCTATAAGTCGTAAAATCAGAAAAACTGATCATTTTGCAGTGGTCTCTTATTTTTTTCCAGACCTGTATATAAGAACATGAAGTTAAATGACAAATGTTGTTTAGTCTTTTGAATCCATTGACACTTATGCCAGTTTGGGCCTGGTTTGATCTTAGTTCTGAATTTGATCTAGGCTTGGTTTGATTCTGGTTTTGTCATGCTGCTAGGGTTGTCACGATACAGGTATTTCAAACTCGATTTGGATACTAAGGAAAAGACTTACTCGATACCAATTTTGATACCACAATTAAAAAAGACATTTAAAATACAATGTAATGAGCAGAAAGAGATTACTCTAAAACTGTTTGAAAAAGGTCAAATTTTGTCATGTTTGTAGGATTTTTCCAGTTTTTAGCATTCTGTATTGAATAGTATCTGATTTTCAATACTTTTGATAACCCTACATGGTACAGTTCATGTTTCGTTCCATTATTATATTATTGTCTTTGATTTAATTTTGCTATGTCATATTTGGTCACATGGTCACTATCCAAATGATTGCACAACACTGACAATAATATGCAGGAAGGTAAAGAAGGACACATCGAACATACCTATACCCCTCTCCCCTTATCTTCTCTGACCGGAGGTGGTTTAGATGTATTCATGATAATGCTCACCCCAAGGCCGCTCCGTTCCAGGGTTTAGCCAGAGATCTCATTAATATTTAAAAGTATTTCAGTGCATAAGCAGGTCTGGTGCAGTCAGAAACTCTGCATTTCACTGCACCAACTATACCTCACTTAAGCAACCAAGGTTTTAAAGGTTGGTCTAACACTGAACAACAGATCACTGAGAAAAAAACAATTTGTTATTTTTCTATTATGCTATATGCTTCTATATGTTTTACCCTTTACATAGACCTGCATATTTCCTTTTTTACCTCAATCATTATCTTTTATTTACAGGTATGGAATGTAACTTTGTGAAAGTGGCATAATTCCCTGGAAATAAAAAAGTTTAAACAATACATACATACCAGGAGATAGATAAGTCTTGTGCTACAGGGATACTGTGGAAAATTATAACCAAAGAAACAACATTTCCATGGAAACAAGCAAAAAGAGCCATCCCTCCAGCCAATAATAGGCTAGTCAGGTTTGTGGAGATGCAAGCCCAGTAATGATGATCCGTGTTTATCTACATTTTTCAGTGCAATAAAGACAACCAAAATGAGAGAAAATGCTTCTATTTTGAGCTAAAAAGTTACATACTGTGGCTGTAATGAGTTAAGAGTAAAGGGCATGTATTGAACTGAAATTTAAACAGCAGAAGTAGGCCATATATAAATGGCCTTTGCTGTTCACTGATGGCGCTGGTGCTGAAAATAAACGCAAACCCCGAGATTTGCTTGGTTTTACAGTATTGTTTTACATCGGGCCCATCATATCAGGTGTCTAGTGTTTGAAATTACCCTCTCCTGTGTCACCGGAGAGGGTAATTTCTCATCTTGTGTGACAGTGAATTACACAAATCACAGTGGAAAGAAACCACATTTTTACATCATACTCTAGTCTAAACTGGAGAGGTGGGTAGGGGAATATTGATGATTGTCTTGAGGTTGGGGGTTCAATCTCTACTATGGTCAGTGCATAGTGGCCCTATTGTTTATCCTTGTGCAAAAGACCTCACCCACCTTATCAAAGTATGAACACATGGGTAAATGAATTATTATTATTATTATTATTATGCTGAAGGTGGTCATTTTCATGTATTTCAAGCAAGGAGTTTAGCCTATTATAACAATTATACAGTATCTATCTTAACTTGACAAATAGAATCACTTGCTATTATTGTTATTATTATGACTTGTTATTGTTGTTAATCACGTGTTAGGGCTAGTAATAGAGAAGTAAAATGTTGAGTACTCACATTTCCTACGATCTTACGGTCAGTGAAGCGTTATTATCTTGCGTGTTGTTGAAAAAGTGAAATAGCTTCGATTATTTTCTGTAATTTCTATGAGTTATCTTCTTATGTTCAGGTTTGCGTCCCCCACATACGACGTAAGTAATTTCAGATGAATGTATTTTGCTTTTTATTACGTGTTTAGTGTTTTTATTCCTCTATTATGCGCTAGCTAGCAGCCACTCAAACACAGGTGATTACTGCAAAACAATGAGCTAGCTAAGGCCTAACCCAGCTATAGCTGAGGAAAAAAACATTTTGTATAGGCTGCAGTTGTTTACAACTTGTTTAAAATTACGCCAAATGGACTTTTTAGACATGTTTTAATGTTACTTCACATAGCAGGAGTTGTGTTTTGTTTCATTCACATGTTTGAGTCACCCTTTATTATTAGTCTGTTTACATTTCCAAAGCTCAAAATGCTCTGTGATGTCATGAAGCTGTAGTTTTCAGGTTAACAGCTACATTTTATCTTTATATTTTATCATCCAGATGATTCTCGTGGAGGAGTATGGAGTTTAAAAACACAGTGGAGCACTTCCTTTAGTACCACATGACATCACAAGGTGGAACAGAATGTTTTTCTGTTGAACTCACAAGTATGCAGGGTTTTTTTTTTAAACATGGACACAACTTTAGGTTTGTTTTTGATGAGGAAACAACATTAAAACATTGATCAGAAAACAGCGCAATATAGGACATATAAAAATAAAATTGTTAAATACCTTGTAGCTTGCAGAGGAAGCTACTATATGAAACCAAAATAACGAAATAAACAAGCAGACTCCAAACAATGTTACATTTTTATTTCTGGGAGACCCTTGCTCATAATTTAATAATGCCAAATGTACAATGAGTTGTAAACAACTTGTAGAAGTTTTCATAAAAGTGGAAAAAACACATTTCCCCAAAATGGAAACTATTAAGTCTACTACCGTTACGTCTACTACTCTACTACCTAACTAGTAGTATGAGTCAGCCATGCAGCCAAGTCAGTTCAATGAAGTATTTGGATTGTAGGCATACATTTCCTCTACTAAATCTGCCATCTCCCCACGCTTATGCAATTAAAAATGTTCATATTCTTTTTGCAGATTTTCTCTTGGTTAAAAGCGAACACAGCTCTCCTGATAGCTAAAGCAGCATTATCAATTACTCCGTCTGCTGCAGCAAATATCCTCCCTGCTCATACAGCAGTTCCCCGGCCAAAGCAGAGGAGAGGAGGAAAACCAGCGAGAAAGTGACAAAGCAGGTGGTAAACTACCGGTTTACGGACAGGGGGAAAAGTAACAGGTAAGACAATCAGGCTGGAAATGCTTACGGTGGTAAACATTATATGGCCCTTCTTGAGGCGATAAGCAGGCTGCTGGTTGCACATTATGACTATATACCAGCGCTGGGATCCAGATTTCTATAATGACTGGCTAGCTGCTTGTGACCTTATTTGGCTGTTGGACTTAGACAAAGCACAAGCTATGAATTATACACTGGTCCCACACCCAGTATTACTAATTGATATTACAGACAGCAGATATACTATATAGACAGCAATATATACTTTTGGCTTTATAGTAGAGTTTGAAAAGTAAAAAATAAAATAAAAAGACTTTAGTAATAATGTTAACACCAATACTCCTTTATGCTCATTTGAGACTGGCGAAAGAATACATTAGCAGTTAACAGTTTTTATTGTTATTATGCAGAATTGAGGGAGACGGGGGGTTGAACTAGATGACCCCTAGAATGAGACAGAGCTATAAGAAATCAGATGCCCAGGCCAGTGAGGCCATTAGACAAGGGAGGATGGAAACACCCAGTTCAGTGAATTTTAAACTCAAATTACAGGAAAGGATAATGCATCTCAGGGGGCAATGCTTAATCAAATATTTGAAATATCTTCATAAAAATGTGAATTTTATTTATTCTTATTTGTATGCTTTTTCTATGACCAGTATGTTTTGTTATTGACATGTTTGTTTACAATAAAAAGTAGAGTAAAAACAATCACATAAGATGAAATTTCACAGAAAACATTGAGAACAAAGTTATCTGAGATACAATATTATGTTTGCTTTCTTCTCTCCTCCATGTCTTACTGGATCTTTTAGTTTCTCTGCCTTTCTCGTCTCCTTTCGTTAGGAGCCAACGCCCAGTTGCTGCAGTGCAGCTCACTTTCCTGTTTCCAAAAATGTGTCCCCTCCCTCGTCTGCTTTGAGCACTCAGTACCCCGTCTCTGCAGTGTGGGCGATGGGACAGCAGGACGACTTTGGCCTACAAACATAATGCAAACATATTCATGAATCTCAAAAGGGGAACTTTTTATATCAAAACAAATTAAATGAAATCAGTTTTCAGAGAGGACAATTTTAATAACTTTTGATGGTCCAACCTCGAAAAGCAGCTCTTATGCTTTGATCTAGTGGTTCTCTTTTATTAATTTCAGAAATGATCACAGTTCACTTCACTAACACCCTATACAGGTTCAATGTTTTCTTTTGGAAGGCTATATTAACTTTAATTACTTTGTTAATAGCTAATTTAAAACATGTATTAAGGTTTATAATCTCTAACATAGATTGACAGTGCCACTGTCCCCTAGGTCTAAATAACCAGATAATTATGACAGCAAAATGAAACATCTCACTAAAGCAGACTTTGTGCACTGTTGATGTGACAGTACACATCTGCCATCTTGTACTTCCTAATGCAGCAATGTTTTGCAGGACCTCTAAAAAGCAAACACATTGTAAGTGTGGTATGAAAGGAAAGCATGCAGTCGATGGGCATCACAAGTCTTGTCCTCAAATGCTCTTCAGTGCCGTCAGTTCTTGCCAGGTAATCCAACTCCAGAGGTCAGCAGATTTCCGGCAGCAGCACAGGAAAAACACACAGTGTTTGGGGATGCCCACTGTGTCTGGTGTGAGGCACTGGCGCAGACTATTGTTTTCATGACCATGGCAGAGGTCGATAACAAACAGGTTAGTGAGCTATCGAGAGATGCTGTTAAATATTTTTCCTAGTGCTAATTGTCCCATCACCAGGGACGTTGACAGTGAAAAAAGACAGTATAATGAGAGATGCAGAAGTGCAGCGTGAGCTAGTCTCTCATCAGTATTTTAGACAAAGCAAGAATGTTAGCGTTATTCTTCTCCTGACAGGAAGCTGCTCTGCAGTAGTGGTATCTTGGCTTGCACAAGAGTGACTCTGTGATTATTTCTGGGAGTCCGCCAGCAGACTGTCGCCCCCCAGTGCTGTAAAGCCCTCAGAGTGACTTGAGCATACACAGTTATAATGATAAATGGTTTCTAATAAAAAACATGCCCATGCACAGCAGGCCATTACATAAAGAGATTTTAGTTATTCATTTTTGTGCAGGATTAATCCATTTTTCAGGCACTTTTATCCATCTGCTCCTAGGATATTTTAACTGATGTGTTAGTTGCGCACAACTTTGAAAGTTTTGACTTGTCATTTTTTCATTTGATTTGTCAATCACTTTGCTACCAGCCTAATATGATCACATCTTGAATAATATTCTAGATGTGATCATATATAGTTTTCTGCATATAGTATTAGTGCAGGGTTTCAGTACGAGTGTCAAACTTATCTACCAGACTTTTACTGACATCTACAGGCGAAGGTCTGTAAGTGTAATTGTACTGTTGGAGCAACATGTAACAACATACAGTATCACAGGTGTGTTGTCTCTTTGTGAAATAAGAAAAGGAATCATAGATGCAAGTATATGAGTAAGTAGATTCGAACATTTTAAGAAATACATTATAACAAGTATAACTGACAATGACAATTGCTTTTTGTTTTTGTTGCGTTTTGTGTGTGTGTGTTTTTCCAGAGTCTGAGCGTTTTTTAAAGAAAAGACAGTACTATTGGTAAAGGCAGAGACAATCATCATTCAGAGAGAGGATTGCACTTGTCCAATGGTAGGGATTAATTCTGTTTCTTTTAATCATGCACACACAAACACTTGGCATTTTGTTTCTGTATATAGATTTGACTGATTTGAAAACAGATACATAGATTTGAACACATTGCATTTATTATGGCAAAAGGAGAAATTGAATTTGTCAACTGGACAAAATTTTTTTGGTTGAATATGTTTCGCAGTGGTTCCTACAAGCACAGAGGGAAAGGAGAAAGAAGAACATGTGCAGAAAGCCCTCTCTGTTTGTGAATATCCTTACCTGGCCGTTGTTTCTGAAAAACTACAGAGGATTTTCAGACAACATGAAATCCCAGTCTATTTCAAACCCACAAACACTTGAAGACAGAATCTTGTCCACCCAAAGGACAAAACACTGAGCCACAAACAAAGCAATGTGGTCTACTCCATTCAGTGTGGTGAAGACTGCAGTGAGAGCTACACTGGAGAAACAAAACAGCCACTTCACAAGAGGATGTACCAACACAGACGAGAGAGCCAGAGTGGACCTTCATTTGCCGTAGATCTCCACCTAGAAGCCACGGGCCACTCCTTTAAGGACAGTGAGGTACAGATCTTGGCCAGAGAAAAGATCTGTTTTGAGAGGGGAGTTAAAAAGGCTATTTTTGTCAAGAAAGAGACTCCTTCCTTGAACAGAAATGGAGGTCTCAGACATCATTTGTCTCCCATTTATAACTCTATCCTCAAACCTAAATCAAAACAAAGAAAACAACAGGGCAGCAGGTCAGGTCCAGAGGTGTGAAAACACCCATTATGGGCCTGAATGGCTATGCTAACAAGACCCCGCACTCCACTCCCAGACTGCATATTGAATACTCCTACCTAACTAACAGAAACTGTAAACAAATAGGTGTGGTAGTTTCAGAGTAATTTCACTGTAGTTAGCTCTTCCCTTCAGGCAAATATATGGCAGTGTCCACCAGCGTCTGACCAGAATTGAAGAAGCAGCTTGGATGAGCTGTGAAACAACCAAATAAACTTTTGTCCAGTTGAACTGAATTTCTCCTTTTGCCATGGATTCTACCTGGACGACTGAGGGATTCTACATATTACATTTATTATGTAATATTTTACTTAACTGATGTTAGTAATTAATTAGATTTCTAGGTGCCTATAAGGCACATCTTTTCACTGTCCTTTAAGTCGTGAATGTTGTTTCACAAATGCTGTTTAACCATTACTCACTGTTGGTTGAAATCAGAAGTTCTCACGAAGCAGTAATCTTATTGTCCACCAGATGGTGCTCTGACACAAGCAATATTTTTCTCAAACCTGCGAGACACACTAGTTTGGATGCTCTTGTGAAGCCAGACACATTTTTATGTGATTATGATTATGTGTAATGTGAAAATAGTAGTTTTATGAATCCACAGTAATATTTATTTTTTATATTTTATTTTATTTATGTCTCTGAAATGTGGCCTGGAAGCATTTAATAGAAATACCTTGTATCATCCTTTAATGGGACAGACTGAGACTTCATCCTGAAGCCAGAAACCCTTTGAAAATAAGATTCTGAATCTCAGTGAGAAGCAGGTGTATTAATGTTAAATGTGTATGTTGTATTGTGCACATTGTTCATGGCACAAACTCATATGTATGTGTACCACACTGTCCCACCTGATTGTTTTTCTGTCAGAGATGATGAGAACCTCTGGCACTGCTTCAAACAAGGATGAGGAAACACATCTGTTGTACAAGCTCACTCACTGATCTGTCTCCTCATTTGTTTTCAGGAGGGAGGTGCCATGGCCAGAAGAAGAGAAGACGTGATGTTTGGGAGACTGCTGTTGCCCTATTTTTTTCATAAACTAGTTATGTAAGCTATAACAACAGTTATTGTTTAAACAATACAAAGCAAATCTATTATAAGAAAAAGAGGCATGTTAAACAGATTTGTGAATGCGCTCTGCAGCAAATTCCCATCGTCATGAGCACACTGCGTGACTGCTCTGTGCAGGCAGAGGGAAGGAGGGAGGAGAGAGGAATGAGCGGAGGAAGGTAGGATACAGAGAAGGGGGAGGGGAGCCAATTCAGCGCAGTGCAAGCTGACTGTACGTGTAGCAGCCGCGGTACAAGCAGCACCAGCCCCACCACTAGCTGTAGCATCTTTGTGGTCCTGGAGGCTGTAGCATCTCTGTCCTCTCCCTTGCTCTCTCTCTGCTCCCTGCCTCTGAAGCACATGCGGTGCTGGCTGTCAGAGGAGAGGGAGTAAGGGGCTCCGGGGAGAGGGCCACGGGAAGAGCAAACAGGGCCCACATCACAGGAGGCTGGAGCCACGCTGACAGCAGCACAAGCACCACCAGAGCGGCACCATGGCGCAAGCCGCCAAGCAGCTCCGCAAGACCAAGGACCTTGCGGAGGCCGCCGCCCAGGAGCAGAGGGAGAAGGAGGAGGAGAAGATCAAAAAGAGGAATCGATCCAGGGACCGTAGACGCAAGGTATGGCTGAGTGTGTCTCCAGAGACATCCCTCCACCTGCGGTCTCTTCTATGCTGCTCTCGTTCTTACTGTATTCAGTGGTAGAGAGATGCAAATGACAGTTTTAATTACACGCTTCTTGTGCTCTCAGCTGCCGTGTGGGGCTCACATTCCAATCCACATTTTTTGTACAGGTGGCTCGGGGAAAGACATACTGAATATAATATCAGTGAAGACATGCCAAAGGGGCTGATAATGCCCATAATATAATGAACATGTAGACGCTGTATATTTATGTGACCAGCTCTTTCCTTTGGACATATCCTGTTACATATATTTCGGTCTTGACTTTATCATGAACATGTTTAGCTTTCCCCACCAAGCTGTGCCTCAGATCTGGTGTGTACTCCCATTATTTTCATTGTGAGATGCAAAATGGAGGAAGATCAAGGAGTTGCACTTGTCGGTGCACAATCACATTTTTAGTGAGTGATGTTTATAATTATCCTTTTAATAAGAATACAAAGGTGAAGAGGAGGCAAACATGAGAGTTCTCTGTGAGCTTTCTACTGCTCCCTCCCTTCTGCACTTGAACGGTGCCTTTGGAGCACGTTTTATTGGCTTGTGCTGGTGCTCTCTTGCACCACTGCATGCAGCCAGTGACATGATTTATGATAATAGTATCAGATGGTGTTGGTGAATGCATGAATTGTGATTTAAAGTTGATCTTACCAGTAAATAGTATGAAAGGAGATTGCTAGAATCATCAGGGTTTTTAAAGACATGCATATTTAATGTGTACAAGGCTTGTACTGGCTTTTAGATCTCCTCATAATGGAGGTTGGAGTTAAAACAGGATTAATTCATTTATTTTTTCATATATCATTTCAATTGAGCTAACCTCTAATTGTATTTGTACGATTGCCATGATCTTCTGTTACAAACATTTTTTTTTCTTTTGGTGCAAACAAAAAGGAGAAGCTAAGCAAGTTGTGGAGACAGAAAGCAAAAGGAGATACATAGGACATAGTTTCAGTGTAATTACCGTTTGTATTAGTTGGAGTTTTGCTCAGAAGCAGCGGGATTCATCTGTGTTCCTACTCAGAGGTCACTGACTCCTTTACCAGCTGAGATCAGATCACATGATGAGAGGCTGGATAGTGATGATGTTTTAGAATGGGCCCTGGAACACACTGGCCGCTCTGCTGAATAAGCTTCATGCTAGGGAACTGCAAAGTCTGAGGTTTAAATAAGGTTTAGACTGTATGTTTAGCCTTGTGTATATGAGGATCCCTGTTACATTTTCGCTCCCGTGCTGTGGCCTAGATGCTTCTAAAGGTGTTAAATACATAATTCGTCTAATCTTTAGTGCCTCTGGTATGGAATGTGCATTCAAGATGTGTACACCAATTTTTTATGTTCTCGCTTCCATGAATTGTTTAATTACACTTGTATTAATTACACTTGTATTTGTCACTGTTTCCTCACCAAAATTATGTTGTATAGTATTTATATATTTTTGTTGTAATCATAGATCATAATCACAGAATAATCATTGGTAATCTTTCTGATAATACAGATTTTTCCTTATTTGGCTTTGCACGTTGATCCTACTGAATGAGTATTAGGTGTGCGTATGCGTTCCAGTGTGTGGAGTGCTTGAGGGTATCTATTCCACTTACGTCATCAAGTAGATACGCAACCCCAGTTAGCCAAGACAAAAACGCCTTCTTTGACTCTTTTTGTTTGCTGTTCTGTACTGTACAGTCTAGTCACAGATGCTTATGCGGTGTGCAGTGTAATAATCTTTAGACTGATAATGAGCAGTAGGGTGAATGGTTGATGAAATACAGATATAGTTACAATCAAGCTGCTTTGGGAATATTGGCCATTTGCTCCAATATTCAGTTTTATTACAAGTAGGGCTGAGCAACTAGTAAATGTTTAATCAAATTGTGATCTAATCATTTCAAATTGTCAATTTAATGTAGAGGTCTACAGTCAGTCCTCTCTCAGTAAAAGCATGTGGTTTGGACTTTTGTGTTTAATATGACTAGTGTTGTTTTCACAATACTAAAATGTCAAACTTGAGTTTGATACTAGAATAGAATAGACCAAGGGTGGGCAATTATTTTTTCCATGGGGTCACATGAGAAAATATTGTGGAGGGCCGGGCCAAAATGCTTTACTCAATTCTTCATAATATTTATTGTGTTCTTTATTTTTTTTAAAAGAAAACACACACAAACCCTCTAATTTTGTAATTTCAAATTATCTTAAATGGGCTGGTCAGGGTCAACCAAAGGGCCGTATGTGGCCCAGGACTATATTGAACTCTCAACACAGAATAATAAAAATGTGTTTATTGTGGTCTTACACTAGTTCTGATTATTTTATTTTATTTTTTTCCAGTATCGATACTTGCTTAAAAGGGAATTTAGTTTCAATACTAGTTTTAATATTGATTAGTATCTGTTTTTTGATACTTTTGAGAACCCTACATATGACTGATTAAAAGTTTATGATCAAGAACTTAACATTAAAACCCACTTAATTTGATTTTAATGAGATAAAATAAAACTGAGATCAGTCAATACTAGGACAAAAATCACAATTCATTTATTTGTGGTATCGCCCAGCCCTAACTTGAAGGCTCCGATGAAATGTGACTACAGAGCTCATAAATATAAGATTCAATGGGCTGGTAAGATGATAAACTCTTCCCTATTATGACCTTCCATATGCAGTAAAGAATGGAGAAGCCATGTTCATTCAAATCTCATTATTAATAATTGAATATATGGGTTTTCTGTTCAGTGACGTGTCAAGGAAAAGCACTCGATGCGTTACAAACAATATTAGTATGTAAAGTCTGAACTCTGTTCCAAACTTCAAGCTTTTACTGACAGAGGATTGGCTATAGACCCACTATGTATTTTTTCAGTGGCTTGGCCATCACCATGGAGCTTGGCCACATCCATCTCATCATCACCATGGATAATGTACGTTCATTAAATTAGAGGTGTTTTTATTCCTCTAAAGTACATTGAAAAGCATGCATTCTTACTGTTAGAAGGGTCACCATGCCGCAGATCTGACCTGTAACTTGGGTTAAGACATTTTCTCTGTGAAGATTATACTACTATACTTTGCAAGTTTGGATCAAAAACATGATACTAATCAATACTGGTATCTAGTAGAAACTAGATACTACTTTGAGCCAGTATTGATACTAAAAACGTCAAACTTACAAGACAGAAACGGAACTTTCCTTTCCTGAATAGCTTTAGAACGCTCTTGAGCTGTATCAGAACAAGTACAAGAGCACATAGACTAGAATATGCCCCTGAACCACTGTGGAACCTTACCTGGGCAACTGAGGGATTACACAGCTATAAGGCCACATGGTAATGAAAAAGTATTATGATTTAATGTGAAAAATTATATTTCATACTTTTGTCTAAATAAAGAGTGTTTTGTATTATCATCGTGACGTTGGAATCGGTATTGAGTATCGAGTCTATTCCTATTGTAAACTATATTTTAGTATTGTGATAACACTAATACGTTGAATGGTGCTGGGCTCTCCACCAGAAAAGTTACACAGTGCAACCAAGACTATCATTGACTAATGGCACAGCCCTAGTCTTAGTCTGGTGTTTTGACATTTTACCCCTTTGAGAAAAGAGGAGGCAGGATGAACCAAGGTTAAACAGCCCAGCCCAGTGCAGTCTATATTTACCTGGCTGCCTTAGATTACAGTGCTGCACCTCTCCCATCCATCTCCACCGCTACTGCACTCCACCAGCACCTGCTCCCATACACACCATACTGTCTGCTGCTGGCCCCAATCTGCACCTGCTCAAACAAATGCAGCGCAATTCAACAACAGGATTCTGAGAGGTGATATTTATCAGACTGTTTGAGCTCATATCTCTCTTATCTCAGTCATATTTTGATCTAAAGTATCAGAGGGTTTGGAGATAAGGAGGCTGGAAGGATGAATGAGGAAATATTTAGACGTTAACGCTATGAAACCCGGCATGCTTTTATCTTATGTAAGTAAAACTGGCATTTTTTTTTATGTTTTAGCTTTATCGGTGATTAACTGTTTTTGGAAGAAATATTGAAAATGTAAATATTCATTATTTGTTGGGATTGGCTCCACAAACTTGCCTAATTAATCTTACAGTTTAAAGTCCTTTCAACTGACTGCAAAAAAAATCTCTTTTGCCTATTTATGATGATTGAGAAAATATTGAAGTTTATGGATAGGCCCAGAGAAATTAACCATCAACCAGCTCAACAAATCTGCAATCAGAGTTAAATGTCCACCATAGGAGAGTTGTCTTCCACTCAGAATTAATTTCTAGACATTCTACAATGTTATGACATGTGAACACAACATATTAACAAATAACTAGACAAAACACCTTGCAGAGATGTTCACATTTCTTCACTGATTTGTAAAATGTATTTTACTGATCAATACATGTCACATAAGACATGGTATATGTTTAATGATGCATTGTAATAATATAAAATCAGTGACATTTCACTTTGTAATTATGTACATGATTAGCGAGGCAACTGGTGTCCCATAACCGGTGTGTATAAGATAAAGCAGGATTTAAACTGTCAATGACAATTACTTGACCTACGTTTTGATTTGTTGACCGCCACAGTGCCATAGTTTTGTATGTTGATGTCGGAGGTGATTTGTTCAATGAGCTGTCCCTGATATAGCCTCGCATGGGACCCAGTTAATCTGAAGATCCATCTCCGTTGTTAGCAAGGCCGGCCCTGTGCACATGCAGAGGGAGGAGCCGCTGCTGTAAATCTATTGGCACCAAGTTTATTGTGACCCCGGGGTCATGTAGCTGGCAGTCAGGGGTGACGGATGTTGCCATGGTGATTACAGGGTGTCAGGATACATGGGGGGCAGATTGAGAGATGATGAGATGGATGTGGCCAAGCTCCAGATTGTACCAAAATGTGTGTTAATTTGAGCTCACGGAAAGAGGTTCAACTGATCTTCCAGAGGATCTTTTCCAGATGTTTGTTGTTTGTTTCTTTTGATCTTGTTTGATAAATTGTGAATAATAATGAGCTTTGACAAGTTAAATGAAGTATAATATGATTTGAAGTCACTTGTAAACTTGAATATCTTGCATTTAGTCAATTACATTATGTTTTTATTGCTAAAAAAATACCTTGAAAATCATCCATTCTTACTGTGCGGGTTTACCTCTTCACAGATCTGACATGTATCTCAGCCTGATGGCATCGCCTGCTTGTCAGAAATTTAAAGTACCTTTTATCTGTATCTATGTTTATGTTGTCTTGATGGCTTCATCGAACCGGGACCTCCAACGTGCACTGGGGCGGTTTGCAGCCGAGTGTGAAGTTGCTGAGATGAGGATCTCCTCCAAATCCGAGGCCATAGTTCTTGACTGGAAAAAGGTGGCTTGCCCTCTCCGGGTGGGTCGGGAGTCCTTGCCTCAAGTGGAAGAGTTCAAGTATCTCGAGGTCTTGTTCACGAGTGAGGGGAGTTCACGGCAGTGATGCGGTCGCTGTACCAGACCGTTGTGGTGAAGAAGGAGCTGAGCCAAAAGGCAAAGCTCTCAATTTACCGCTCAGTCTACCTTCCGACCTTCACCTATGGTCATGGGCTTACATTACACAACACTAAAACGCCATGTCTTGCCATCAAGATTTTACTTAACTATCAAAATAAAGACACTTCTGTAATGGGTTGATTTAGCAATTAGGAGTGTGGTGGCTCTTTCCAAAAATCATTAGTGGAAGAATGAAACAGATACTGGCTGGCACTCTGCCCCACACTGTGATTTGTGCCAGCAGCACATACACACAGACCTAAGCAGGGCATTATGTAATGGAATTAGTGCTTCTCAAGGTCTGGAGCCTGGTATGGTCCACAGCAGCCCACTAATGCACCAAGGCACACCCCGGCGCCATCGCTGCTATGTGCTCGGATAAACACTTTCACAGCATTTTAGCTAATGGACACTGTGTGATAGAGAAAATTTGCCTTTTGTGTGAAGAACCATTAGAATTCTGAAGATGAGAAAGGGCAAACTTGTACAGGTAGAATATACTGAATATTTATATATGTTACTAACTACTATTCAAAGAACCATTGACTGTAACTCTTAACATTCCAGTGACACTTTTATGTTTGATACACTTCACTAAATATAAAGTATTACCTAATAAATTCAGTTTATCAGTACAGTATTTCTTATTCAGAATAGTTTTAAACAAAATATCTTTGCGTAGACCTGTCACAATAACAAATTGCACCACAACATATTGCTATAGAGAGATATTGTGATAAGCAATACTTTTTAAATTTGACACAAAAGCAGTAATGTAAGATAATCCCAGTAAAACTTTAAATATACTGTATTATTAAAAGGCCTGAGCTGCCAATAATTAGTTATTAGAATGTTATTAGAATAAAGTAATTTATTCTATCCTCTACTGCTCAAATCTATAAAATAATATTCAGACCAGAATTCAACGATTATTACATATTATTATGCCATAGAAATTACTGCTACTACTGCTACTTATTTTTGAAGTCATTTTAAAAGAATTGTGAAACTCTATCTTCCATGTAACCAAATAGGAGTTGAAACTATATAGCAGAAGTAGGGCTATTAGTTGTAGGATTTATATTGTTTTTATTGATTGTGTGCAGCCCAGAAATACTGAGCTATATGGAGTAATGCACTTGAAGAAAGAGGGCCTATTTGTTATAATGCCCTTAAAGGTTAAACCATTGGAGGAGCAGATGTTTACTATTGAAAGAATGATATATTGACTTGTGCAATTTACCCACGGCAATCAAACCGTCAAAGCCATGGGGCTGCTTCACAAAACCAAGAAAATGCCGTTTATTTTGTTCAGATTTATTGCAGACATGACAATAAACATTTGAAAACACTTTGACAACCCAGCTGTCACTCATTTTAGACAGCGACAAAAGAGCTAGGGCAAACAGCTAAGCCAATGCAGAAATGTTTTGAACTTAATTTCTATTTCACTTTTTATTACTTGTACATCTATGTTTTGGAATGTCATATAATTAGATCCAAAATATTAGGTACTAGGGTTGTCAAAACTATCGAAAACACTGGTTTACAAATTTTTGGACTCGATCTGCTTCCGAGGTAAAAGTGGCTAAATCTCATTTATATTAAGATGAACTGAAAATCAATTGATAACTGCTGGTTAGCTAATGTATTCAAGATATTTAATGATATAATAATATATATATATTATATATTTTGATATGTTAAAATTCTAAACATTAAAATGAATGTATTGGAATGTGCAGACAGGATTTCAGATAGAACTGGTTGCTTGTAGACACACTGTACCTTCTGATAAACTACAGTTTTTGCCTTATTTTGCATAAATTTCTTATTTTGACCCAATAATATATCTTGGAAACTATAGCCAATCGGCACTTTTGACTTACTTTTTCTTTATTAGTGACCTAAACCAAGAAAAATTTCACTGCTTTTGTTCCGGAAGCATTTTGCTTGTAGACCAGTGATACAGATACAGATACAGATGGAGACTAAAACTAGTATTGAAACTAGATACTCATTTGGGCAGGTATTGATACGAAAAAAGTCACATTCACCGGGCAGAAATAAACCTTTCCTGAATAACTGTAGAATATATAAGAACAAGTATAAGATGGATCATAATACCTGGACGATTGAGGGATTACACAGATAAATAATATTGAAGAAAGCACTATAATTTGATATTGAAAATGACATCAAGTCTATTCATTAGCATTTAAATCCAGTTTGGAAGTTTAGTTTCGTGACAACTCCATTAGCTACAAATCAACAGACTCCATGATTCAATCCAAGTAAACAGCCACTATACAAATGCACTGAGCTGGAAAATCCACAGTGCACTTACAAATAAATACTGCATTGCTTATTCAATTTTAAAGCGTATGTGGATGAGAGTGAGGCCTCTATGTTTGTTCCTCCGACTGCCCTGGATGCTTTTCTCAATGAGCTACATCTGTCACTGTTACTATACTGCGACTCTCATTTCTCGCTACTTCTTTTGTTTAGTCGTGCCATTTGTGATTTAAAACAAAATGCATACAACCCAACACAGTATATAGAAGAGGCTTGAGAACTTTTTGATTGAAACATCATAACACTTGCACAGTATGTAGTGTCTCCAGACCCTGTCAAGTCTGCTTGTATTGAGAAACGATTAAACAATTTACTTTCTCGAATCCAAGACCTGTTGTCCATTTAGATGGCAGCAGATGCACTGAGCCAGAAACCAGTATACAAAGAGGAAAGATAAGTAAGAGATGAGTCCTCAGCTGTAAAGAAGATAAATTTGAAAATCTATTACAGACTAGCTGGTCAGATTTTGTCAGTGAGGTTGCCAGAGTCACTCATAATGGAGTCGACTTAAGAGATATTATGTTACAGCTATTGCTTTACCATGATCTTATACTGACCACAAGCTATTGATTTGGTATTGATTGTTGCTGTTTGACCAACCTGCACTGTGTCATAACATGTCACATTGTGATGATGAATGTTGCCATGGCGATCTCACAGCTTAGAGTTTGTAGTGGAGTCTTTTTTAAACTTCAACCAAGGCCAATTTTACAGTCCATGTGAATTTGACTGGTTATTTGACAAATTGAATGTGCTTCAAGGCATTTCATTTGGTTATTGACTTTATTGTCAGCAGTGCTACACCCAGGCAGGAACCCATCTCCAGATCTTGAGCTAGGAAAGGGTTACTTCACAGGAGGGTTAAACTACTAGTGAGTTTTTGGTTTGGGTTAGAGTCAGTGGTTGTCTCCAGTGTTAGAGAAACTCCATTCTTATTGAGAGCAGGCTTCAAAATGATAGGCTTGCACAAGGTGATACGAGATTCCCTACCATTTTAGCTCTGTCATTCAAACACAAAGTTTTGCTTAAACGTGCATTGGGTAACTTTTCTGGTGGAGGGACGGTCAAATGCTTTTCTCCATATAGATGTTATCGCATTGGCTTGAATGTTTCACACTCTGAGATTAAACCTTTCTATCTTCATGGAGACCAAACCTGACCAAGTTACAGGTCGGATTTTTCGAGGTATTTCTGAGCTATAAAACCACCGGTAACTGAATAAATGTAAGGTAAAACTGTTTGTAATACTGCGGAACATTCCAGGCAGAGCAATGACATAGCCATAGAAACAATCAGGTGGCAGCCCCTCAACCAAAAAGCTACATAATGCACCTTTAACATTTCAAACTTGCAAATTCTCTTCCATTAGTTGTGGCTTTCATGTATTGGAAATGCATGGTTGACTGATTGTTGTTTACTGTGCAATATAATATTTTCTTCAAGCTTCTTATGATCCCAGTCATTTTGTAAGCAGCACACTGTTGGCTTAAATGTGATTTAAGACGGTTTAACCCAATCTGTCATCAGAAGTCTTATGATGATTGCCTTGCGGAAGCCGGACTAATAACAGAGGAGTTATTGCAGACTGTAATGACTTCTGGCGGAACATATTTGGTGTTGCCGCTTATGTCATTCTTTTGTTTACTTCCTGGTCGCCTTTATACCAAAGTCACAAGAACATGTACCAGAGCCAGTGACTTAATTACAGCCACAGTTAACATCTCTTATCAGCGCAGTCATGCACTCACTGCCCCGGCCTAAGCCTCATTCACAGCTCTGATGGCCTGCTCAAATTAGAGATGGGACGTTTATGTGATGATATCATGAAGATGGAGGACAGCTATCGGACACTGCACACCACAAGGACAAAAGTACATTACCTTCCTCTAATACTGGCACCCCACATAAAAATGTTGTGGTCATACTGTATCTTGTGTTGTGTTTTGGAGACTTTATAACCTCAAGGATCAAATCAATTGTGTAGCTGTGTAACTTAACCAGTTATTCATAGAGATTGTGGGACCACTGAAACCATCCTAATCGCACGGTCTAAAATTGTCAGGTAGATTTATCAATTATATGTATAAGTAAGGGGCTTCATAACTGGTGGAGTCCTGCTACTTGCTTGTTTCTATGGAGATGTTGTTGCTTTTGTCGCTGGAATGTTTCACGGTGTGTCATTAAACACACTGTGAAACAAAACTAAAAACTTATCTTATCTTAATATTACAAAAATTGCCTTCTAAAGTACGCAGTGAGATTGCCTCTTCACAGTTATGGCCACAACTTGGGTGACGTTATTCTGTGTTTTGTTTCCATGGGCATAGAAAAGTTTAATACCATACTGTGGAACATTTTAGGTAAAACAAGAAACATCTCCATGGAGATGGATGCGGAGGACCCTCCAACTGAATTTTTTAATCTTTTTTTTTTTGCTATTTTTGAGCAAACAGATTTGTTATCTACCATCTTTGTGCAAATTTCCTAAGCATGCCAAGTATATTAGGGGCACTGTATGTTTGTATCACGCTCTGTCTATTTTTATCTTTGACTAAAGTTGTGGATTGTGATCGTGCGGTAATGATTCACGAGCCTGACTCAGCTGTTTTGAGACTAAGTGTCCGGCTGACAGGGTGATCGGGGTTACACTGTGGCCCCTGCCCCTCTGCTCCCATGGGGAAGACCAAGGTGAGGCGAAAAACATCCACTCCTGTTGAATATTTACACCGTATGCATCAAAACATGTCTTTAATCCAAGAGCTCAGGTTTCGTCCGCGTCATCACTATTCAGACCTTTAGAACCAACTAAACAGGCCCATTACCTTTTACCGAACCTAACAAGAAATCAATGCGGGAGATTGATTACATTTCAGATTGATGGAATACAGAGTGCTGGTGTTATCATCATTAGCATTAATCACATGAGTGGGTGTTAATTTGTTGAAACATAGATACCCATCACCCACCATGTTGCCTACAGGCTTGCTCCATGATTTGTCAGACAGAATTTCTTCTTCTTTAAATCCCAGTTTTTACCCCTTATTGGTGTAAATTTTAAACTTATATAATAAAATACTAATTTGTGTGTGCTGTTTTCCAAAAGTAACAGTGAAAATACAAGAACATTGCATTAAAATCTGTCATGATTAGGAATTTGACAAATACATTAGTATGTATTAACTTGGTATTTGAAATATGTAACTATTCATTTATCGATTTATCAACCAAAATTTCAATTAGAGGGATTAGGGATGGGGCAAGATCTAGTGTCACAAGCTGGACCCAATCTCGTATGTCGTCTGGTCTTGTAGAAGTTGTGTCTCATTTCACCCCTAGTGATTTATGTTTTAGGATTTTGAAGATTTATAAGGACAATGCCAGAAGGAGGGATGGGTGAGACAGCTTGAGATTTGGGAGTGAGTGAGTTTTGAGTTTGAAGGTCCTATATTACACAAAATGGCTTTAAGCCATGTTATAATAAGATAAGATAAGATAAGATAACCCTTTATTTGTCCCACAATGGGGAAATTGCAGTGTCACAACGCAGGTTTCAGAAACAGTTGGAAAAAAGAGCATGCATCAAAAATTAAGATAATAATAATAAGTATGTACAGCCTAAAAAACACAACACTGCTGGTGCCTCCTCAGAAATATACCCAGGGTTGGGTATTGTTTAATTCAAACGTCTTTGACTAACCCATTAGTCTGTCTACATCTCCAAAGCTCAACCTTCCACCTTTTGATCTAATGTAGAGATAGATAGTTACCTTTTACCTCTTTTCAATAGAGTTTGGAAATGTTCCATGTGGGATAGAAACAAACCAAAATTCCAGTTATGTTTTGGATGAGGAAACAACATAACATAGATCAGAAATTAGCAAAATATCAGCTCTTAAATCTGCATTTTTACAGGAAAATACAGTTTACTTTAGTGTCTACGTGTTTGTAATTAAATAATTTTGGTCTTTTTAGCTCAATTTGGAGAGATATTTAAAGAGAGCTTTTGCCAGCTCAACACCATGCCATTTTCATTTAAATTTATTATAGATTTTAGTCCACTACTGTCCTACTGTATAGCTATTTTGTACTACGCTTAAGTGTCATTCAGCGTACTAAGAAACTATGCCCATCATTGGCCGAATGATGAATAATATTGATGGCCCTCCAAACCAAGTGGCTCTTTCAGCAAATGCAGTGTGTCAGCTTGTCTGGCCCTTATTTTTAGCTCTCCCTGGTGCATAGGGGTTATTATAGCCCAGGCTTTGGCTCTGTGACTTCTACTCATTGTACATCAAATGACACCTTTCCTGCTGGCACTCAGCCTTGTTCACCTGCTTCTGAATCTGCATAAAGGTTACTCTTAATGTGTGCAGTAAAGTGACGGCTGTTCCATATTCCCTGTAATTATTTTTCTTTGATGTGGACTATATTGTTTCTGTTCAACTAGAGAGTGATTTGGGGCAGATCGGATACATTACAAATTCTTACATCATGTCTGAGAGCATGTTTGTCGCTAAGATTGCTGTACTTGCATTGACCTACTTACTGGGTTAGATGTGACAAGAAGTTGTTTATCTCCTATTTTTCTCAGCATGCCTCAAAACTAGGACTGCACAGTATTTTCCCATCAATAATGCAAAAGCCTTTGTAAACGTGTCTTCTATCAACTTCAATTCAAATAGCTAACAAAAGATCAGGATCATGTGGAGGGGGTTAATATGAACATTTTAAGACCAAAATGACGAGGCTCATAGCAGCAGTTACAGAGAGAGAGGGGCCACAATATTCTAATGTAAGTCAATGGGAGCGTAGGAGCCAGAAGAGCCACTTGCAAACTTCCTGTCCATTTATATATAGTCTATGATCAAACTGCATGCTTTAATTTACTGACAAAGGATTGGCTGGAAACCCTAGACTGTAGACCTGCATTCAACTAAAGAAATTCTTGGCCGATCGATTAGTAGACTAAAAAAAGGGTGTGGCAAAAGCTCTCAAATTACATATCTATGCATCTGACCCAGACTGCACTCACAAGACTACAACTGCACAGGAATTCACACAAAATCAACTATTTATGCACAATAAATATATCTATATGGAACAGATTAAACTTGTGAATCATGAGTTTAATCTGCCTTTTACATGCAAATACCCAAAAAGAAAAATCTTCAGCTAACTCACTCACTAACTTCTCCTCTCTGCTGTTTTCCATATAAATCCCTTTAATCTAAATAAACCTATAAGTCGACTAATAGAAATTTTGGTTGACAAAGAGCCCATCGACAGATTAATCGACTAAACGACTAAAGATTTACAGCCCTTCTAGGCTAATTGAAATTTAATTATTGAAATTGCCCAGCCCTACATTCCTTAACAGTGATTTTCAAGCGTTAATAGCAGATTTACCATGGGGGTTTTGTTTGCTCTGTTGTAACATACAGCTCTGGAAAAAAATGAGAGACCACTGCAAAATTATCAGCTTTTCTGATTTTACTACTTATAGGTATGTGTTTGGGCAAAAGGAACATGTTTGTTTGAGTCTATAAACTACTCACAACATTTCCCCCAAATTCCAAATAAAAATATTATCGTTTAGAGCATTTATTTGCAGAAAATGACAAATGGTCATAATATCAAAAAAGATACATGTTTTCAGACCACAAACAATGCAAAGAAACATGATCAAATTCATTTTAAATTAACATAATACTAATGTTTACACTGAAGAAGAGTTCAGAAATCAATATTTGCAATAACCCTTATTTTTAATCACAGCTTTCATGTGTCTTGGCATGCTCTCCACAAGTCTTTCACATTGTTCTTGGGTGACTTTATTCCACTCCTGGTGCAAGAACTGAAGTAGCTCAGCTTTGTGTTTGTGTTGGAATTCAACAGATGCTGGAATGGAATGGCTGTAATACATGTAGAGATGCTGATTTCAGAAAAAAATGCAGTGGTCTCTTAGTTTTTTCCAGAGCTGTAGGTGACAGCTCTGATGTAGCAAATTTTGCAATAAATCTAATCTTAGACATTTACAAATGTATTGACAGGGGGATGATTTTTCCTTAAATTCAATCTCTCTGTGTGCACCATTCAAGGATCTTGTGGCTCAGCCCTGACCCTTCTGATCAGGAATTTGTCCAGTTGACGAATAGCATCCTGCAGCTAAAACGCCCATTTAAACCTCCACAGAATTCACAATCACGAGAAGCCCGCTGTATCGACCTGCCTCAGGGAGTGGTCAGCCAACGGGGATGCACCAAAACAGAATTACAGAGGCTACGTTTACGATTTCTGGAGTTATGACACTATTGAAATGTTATGTCAACAGTTGCATCTGATGTGAGTTATCTGATTTCTCTGATTGTCCACACTAGTGCATGTTTTGACAAAGAAAGTTTTTCTGTTGTCTTCTAAATACAATCAAACAGCAGGTGTTTTTGATGATCAGATTTATTTTGTGCATGTAAACTTACACCGAAATCAGATCTAATTATTGCTTAAGCTGATTATTCTATTCTTACTTTTACATAACCATGCAGATGCAGCCATGTGTGTCTTTTAATTATTTGGAATAATTCAAGGTTATAAATGATGGCTATTTAAAGAAACAGCCCTGGTCCCAACAGTGAACAGTGGGGTTATGACTGTCCCTTTTTTGCGTCAGTATCTGTCCTCTCCTCCTCTTGGTTTTCTCTTGTGTCCCTCTTGGCCCCATCCCTCCCTCTGTGTGTCATTTTCTGGCATGACTCCACACCCGCCGAGTGATTAGCGATGACCTGCTGTCAGTAACACAGACAGCTCAGTAGGGCTGGCTCATCAACCGTGCCACAACATATACATGCTACATGCCACTTTAAAATGTTTCTCTCTCTGGTGGGTTCAGCATTCAGTATACTTTAAATGTTGGATAAAATACCATCACAAATTATTCTATGTATAAATTATTCTAATTTTGGCGTAATCTGTCCAAACCAGTCATCTTTCACTGGGATTAAACCAGTGGTGCAAAAGCAGACTAAGAGTACATTTCTTTCATTAAAGTTGCACTATATCCACCACGTACTTGTCTCCATGGAGATTATATTTCTTTGCCTGGAATGTTCCACAGTGTGATGCCACCAAATGGAGTTTCTGCTTTGATTTGTGGAGAGGTGAGTCCACTCACAGGAAGAATGCATGTTAGTCAAGGTTTTTTTTTTTAGGCATAAAAGCAGCATTTGTTGTTGAATAGATGTAAGATAGACCACATCACCATGGAGACATGAAGGTCCACCAGAAAAGTTTCATTGTGCACGTGTTACAAGACAAATAATTAGGCAATGACAAAATGGATATATATATTTGTTATGTAACTGTTAATAATCAGTAATATAAGCATCTGAATATGAGATGTTTTGGCCCATTAAGTTGTCAGTCCAGTAGACTTCTCTGGATTGGAGCCGATACCCAAATACGAACATCAGCCCGACCCACAGAAATGAATAATAGGTTCATGAGATTATTACAAGGCTATTCATAATGAAATCTTGTCAGATCACAGAACGGTGGACCACTAGAAATCCGGTAAGACAGATCAGACGGTTGTCCCAAATTAATATAGCCAAGTAGTGGTATTATGATGAATTTATGCTTCAGTTGACCATTGCTTGTGTGGTGAGCTTGTGGCATTCTCCATGTTTATGCTGTGATGTGCGCGCTCCGTTCTGCGGGCAAAGCGATGACACAGGCATCTTGTGTGATTTTATGTCCTGCAGTGTGGAGCATATGTCAGCCACAGTCATGCTCGTGGGCAGTTGAAAACAATGGGGCAGATCACAAAGAATTATTGATTCTATGGGTGTGGTTTCACTGTAAAAAATATACTTTACTTTAAGTATTTGAATTCTGGAATTCAAATGTATTTTATGGACAAATCTAGATTATTTGACATGTTTCAAGATGTTTTCTGACAATAGATAACTAAAATCCCATTATCGGTACAAAAATTCTATTGCAACATAGTGTTCTACTTCTGTCTTTGTCTTTTCTTCTATCCCTTTTGTTCTCTGAGTCATTTTGCTAGCGACTCCTTACCGTATTGGTGTGTATTTTCTCTTTACAAGTTATGACAATTTCAGTAATTTGTAAATCTTAAACCTTTTTAGCCAAAGCTTAGTTTACTAACATTTCAAACTTGATTTCAATACAAAAGAGAAAGGTGAACTCCCAATATGTTGATGCCCTCATAATTAAAAACATTTTATTAAAATGAAATGCACAACACAACATACAGCTCTGGAAAAAAATAAGAGACCACTGCAAAATGATCAGTTTTTCTGATTTTACTACTTATAGGTATGTGTTTTGGCAAAAGGAACATTTTTGTTTGAGTCTATAAACTACTGACAACATTTCCCCAAATTCCAAATAAAATATTATCGTTTAGAGCATTTATGTGCAGAAAATGACAAATGGTCAAAATAACATAAAAGATACATGTTTTCAGACCTCAAACAATGCAAAGAAACAAGATCAAATTCATTTGAAAACAACATAATACTAATGTTTACAAGATGCGTGAAGAATCCCTCAGTCGTCCAGGTAGAATCCATGATAAAAGGAGAAATTCAATTTGTCAACTGGACAAAGTTTTTTTGGTCGAAAACGTTTCGCCGCTCATCCGAGAGGCTTCGTCAGTTCTGGTTCGAGTGCTGGTTAGACACTGCTTATATCTAGCTGCAGGGAGGAGCTAACTATACTGAAATCATTCTGAAACTATCTCAGCTAATTTGTTTTTGAGTTTCTCTCTTTTGTTTTTCGAATTTCTCTGGCGTCTAGTTTAGCATACCTATTCAACCCTAACGACCGTCTCCACACCTCTGGCCCTGACCTCTCTGCCCTATTGTTTCTTTTGTCTGTTTTTGACTTGGTTTGAGAATGGAATTATAAATGGGAGACAAGTTATGTCTGACTCCCCCATTTCTGTTTTAAGAAGGATTCTCTTTTTTGACAAAAATTGCCTCTTTAACTCCCCTCTCAAACCAGTTCTTTTCCCTGGCTAAAATCTGAACCTCACTGTCCTCAAATGAATGGCCCGTGGCTTCTAGGTGAAGATGTACGGCAGATGCCGGTCCACTCTGGCACGCCCGCCTGTGTTGGTACATCCTCTTGTGAAGTGGCTGTTTTGTTTCTCCAATGTAGCGCTCACTGCAGTCTTCACTACACTGAATGGAGTAGACCACATTGCTTTGTTTGTGGCTCGGTGTTTTGTCCTTTGGGTGGACCAGTTTTTGTCTTAAAGTGTTTGTGGGTTTGAAAAAAAAAAAAAAAATACTCTGTAGTCTTTCCGAAACGCCGGCCAGGTAAGGCCCCTTTCCTCCTGGGTTTGGATTCTCTGTTGTCTTGTTTCTTGCCCTTGTCTCTCTTGGTTTTGTTGACAGCCCATTTCAACAAAACAGAGAATCCGAACCCAGGAGGAAAGGGGTAGCGATTCCTTACCTGGCCGGCGTTTTGGAAAAACTACAGAGGATTTTCAGACAATATGAAATCCCAGTTTATTTCAAACCCACAAACACGTTAAGACAAAAACTGGTCCACCCAATGACAAAACACCGAGCCACAAACAAAGCAATGTGGCCTACTCCATTCAGTGTAGTGAAGACTGCAGTGAGCGCTACATTGGAGAAACAAAACAGCCACTTCACAAGAGGATGTACCAACACAGGCGGGCGTGCCAGAGTGGACCGTCATCTGCCGTACATCTTCACCTAGAAGCCACGGGCCATTCTTTTGAGGACAGTGAGGTTCAGATCTTAGCCAGGGAAAAGAACTGGTTTGAGAGGGGAGTTAAAGAGGCAATTTTTGTCTAAAAAGAGAATCCTTCTTAAAACAGAAATGGGGGAGTCAGACATAACTTGTCTCCCATTTATAATTCCATTCTCAAACCAAAGTCAAAACAGACAAAAGAAACAATAGGGCAGACAGGTCAGGGCCAGAGGTGTGGAGACGGTCGTTAGGGTTGAATAGGTATGCTAAACTAGACGCCAGAGAAATTCGAAAAACAAAAGAGAGAAACTCAAAAACAAATTAGCTGAGATAGTTTCAGAATGATTTCAGTATAGTTAGCTCCTCCCTGCAGCTAGATATAAGCAGTGTCTAACCAGCACTCGAACCAGAACTGATGAAGCCTCTCGGATGAGCGGCGAAACGTTTTCGATCAAACAAACTTTGTCCAGTTGACAAATTGAATTTATCCTTTTATCACTAATGTTTACACTTAAGAAGAGTTCAGAAATCAATATTTGGTGCAGTAACCTTTATTTTTAATCACAGCTTTCATCTGTCTTGGTCTGCTTTCCACAAGTCTTTCACATTGTTCTTGGGTGACTTTATTCCACTCCTGGTGCAAGAACTGAAATACACTGCCTGACAAAAGTATTAGGACGATAGTCCTAGTCTAGTCCTGGTTTAAACCTGAGTTAGACCTACACTGCAATGAGTCCCCATTTTTGCAATAATATGCCTTTACACATGATGAAATTTGCTTTAAAGGGACAGTGTGTAAGACAGGGGTCACCAACCTTTTTGAAACCGAGAGCTACTTCCTGGGTACTGAATAATGTGAAGGGCTACCAGTTTGATACACACTTCTGAAATAGCCAATTTGCTCAATTTACCTTTATCTAAATGTCATTATTAATAGTTAATGATAGTCATCTCTGCAAAGACACTGATCATGTTAATGATTTCTCACAATGAATATCAACAATGATTTAACAAGAACGGGGACAGATAAATATCAATATGCAACACTTTATTTCTATATTTTGTCTTAGTGCAAGTGTTTTTCAAATTGAAAAAAAGAATGTTCAAAAACATTTTAAAATGATCACTTCTACAACAGTCCTAGGAAATCACAAATTTTTAAATTTTAAAATATTTTAAAATAAAGATTTTATATAGATTTTAAAATGAATCTGATTACGTTTTGAACTTCACACTTAAGTCTGCAGATTTTTTTACATTAACATTTTAACATAAACAATTGTTACAAACACATTTAACAAATTATGAACTAAACACCAAATCTGTTATCCGTTTCTTTGTCAGTTAGTGGGAAGCCTGGCATTGCATGCTGTTTACCAGTATGTTGTACTCTGGTGTGTAACTTGACAGTGCAACTCTGAGTGAGTCTTGCAGATGTGTATCAGTGAGGCGTGTTCTGTGTTTGTTCTTGATGAAATTCATGTCAGAAAAGGCTGATTCACAAAGATAGGTTGAACCAAACAGGCTTGCAACCTTCATAGCTGCTGTACATACACCACTGTACTTTTCTGTGTCAACAAGGCACCAAAAGTTTGGTGCAGCCTGATAGGCTTTGAGGTAAAGGTCATTTTGCAATGTTACAATTTCAATTTCCATCTGTCCAGCATCCAGGCTGAACGTTGCACTTAACTGCTCAGCAATGCATGATATGTCCACGTTCATGAAAGGATTAGAAATGAATGACACACATGGCTCAAGCTGATCCAGGTCACAGAACCTGTTCTCAAACTCTTGCCCAAGTCTTTTTATGACCTGAGAGTACTTTTCTACGCTTTTGTCAAAAGCCTCACATGCAGAAGCATTGTCTTTCAGCACCATCTGCACAGAGGGAAAGTGCAGCACCTTTTTTGTCTGTAAATGCATAGCGAAAATGTTCATCTTGGCTTTAAATGCATTTAAAGCACTTATCATATCAGCAACAGTCTTACCTTTGCCTTGCAGTTCGCAGTTCAAACTGTTCAGTTTCCCAGTAATGTCCGTTAAAAATGCAAGGTCAAGTGTCCAGTCAGTGTCCTCCAGCAGCGTGGTGTCTTCCCCTCTGGACTGCATGAACTCTATGATTTCACTCAAAAGTGACAAAAAACGAAGCAAAATCCGTCCCCTGCTGAGCCATCGGATTTCTGTATGTAGTAGCAGGTCACCATATTCAGTTGACAGCTCCTCCAACAGTACCTTGAATGTTCTGTGCTGTTTAGCTCTGGAGCGGATGCTGTTTATTATTTTCACAACAGGAGTCATCACGTGCTCAAAGCCGATCACTTTTGCACATAAGGCCTGCTGGTGAATGATGCAGTGGTAATGCAGAAAGTTTGGGAACTCTGTGTCACCTTTACAATGAGCAATGAATCCTGTGTGTCGGCCGATCATAGCAGGAGCCCCGTCTGTAGTCACTGATACCAGCTTTTCCAGCGGCACTTTTTTCTCCACCAAAAACTCCTTCACCGCGTTATATATGTCAATTCCCCTCGTAGTTGTCTTTAGGGGCAGTAGTGTGAGAAGTTCTTCTTTTGTGGAGAAATCATCAAACACCATCCTGATAAAGATCATCAGCTGCGCCGTACTGCCGCTATCCACCGACTCGTCACACTGGACGCTAAACCACCTGCACCTCGCCAGATCACGGTCCAGCTGGTCGGCCAAGTTCCCGGACATCGCAGATACTCTTCTTACCATCGTAGCTGCCCCCAGTTGAACATCGGAGAGATTGGAGATCACGTTGGTTCCGTATTTCTCGTCTTCAAGTACAGTTTTAGCAATTAACATCATCGCTTCTTTAACTACCTTCCCGTCTGAAAATGCCTTCTTCTTTTTAATCAAGAATTGCGTAGCTCTAAATGAGGCTTCTGTTGCTTTTTGGGAGGCTTTAAGTGGCCTTGTGAAAAAAGCTTGCTGTTTGCACAAAGCTGCCTTTAACTCGCGGGCTTTTTCTGCTCGCAGTGCACTGCCCTGTGGATAGTTAGTATGGTAGCTTGGGTGACACGTTATGAAATGTCTCTCCACATTGTGCCGCTTTGCCATCGCCACAGTCGCCCCGCAAATAAGACAAACGCATGATCCTTTCACAGTGGTAAAAAAAAAATCGACCTCCCATTCGTCATGAAAATTATATGTCTTCTTTCTTTTTTCTGCCATCTTTATGGGTCATTTACGCTGCGCCCGCTAGGTTGCAATCTGCGTAGCCGTGTGTAGACGCTACGTTTTGGTGATGCGCATCATACTGACCTTTGAACTATACTAGATCATAGTTCATTTATATTAAACATTTTTTAAAGTTTTTTTTAATATATTGTTATTTCCAGTTTATGTGTAAGTGTGATTTAAACAAGAATAGCAAACAAAATAAATTAGATGCAGCTCATTGGTAAGTGGTGCTATTTGAGCTATTTTTAGAACAGGCCGGCGGGCGACTCATGTGGTTCTTACGGGCGACCGGGTGCCCGCGGGCAACGTGTTGGTGACCCCTGGTGTAAGATTTGTACCCGTTAATTACCGAAATTGAAGATACCCATTCAAAAATACAGTGTTTTCCAAGCCTTTTCACTTCCATCATGAAATCAAAGTATTCTGTTGGACTTAGATATAGTCGCATAAAAGGGGGATCTTCCCCATATAGAGGCAGCCATTTTGATTACGAGAGCCGCAGAAGGACATACTGTATTTTGGGTTCCGCGTTTTCTTTATAGCTGTCAGCACTGGCTCGTGTTTTTCACACGAGATAGTACGCGTTTGGATAAACAACGACAAGCATGTTGCCGGATCACACTTACTCCGCACATACATCGCAGGATCAAGCACCTTCATCTAAGAGGAAAAGAAGAACGACATAGTACCTACCGCGGCTGGGGCTTTGTTGCAGCGCGGGCCTGCACCCCGGGTTCAGACCGACCTGCGCCCTCCGCAGCCCGGTTCCCGATTCCCCCCACCCGCGTGCGCGCGGTTCGTGCGCAGCTGCCGGTGAATCCACCTCCGGGTACACCGAGCTGTCCGCGTTGCGGCGCGCCCGGGTGACCCTCGAGGTCTGCCGTAGCTAAAACCGGAATTGCAATACCCACCATCCACCAATGCGCCACCAATCCTACACACTGTCCCTTTAATATATCAATAAATTGATTTGTTGTCATCACCAATACATCTTGTTATCATTATTTATGAAAGTTCAGAAATACACAATTGTCCTAATACTTTTGTCAGGCAGTGTAGCTCAGCTTTGTGTTTGTGTTGGAATTCAACAGACGCTGGAATGGAATGGCTGTAATACATGTAGAGATGCTGATTTCAGAAAAAAATGCAGTGGTCTCTTATTTGTTTCCACAGCTGTAGTAGAATAGCAGTATGGCAGTAGTAGTTAAGCATAGTTTGTACTAGTTCTCATATCAAATCTATAATAAAAGTATTCAGGAAAAGCCCAGATGTGTCCTATTTATGTTTTTCTTTATCAATACCTGTTCAAATGAATATCTAGTTTTGATTCTAGATTAAACATCAGTGAGTATCTATTGTATAATAATGTTTACCAAACCTAGACATTTCATTTTTGCAGCGTGGCTCCTCTGCTCTGCCTGGCGCTCTCCGTGCCTTCCTGATTCATGACACAGCTGATTTGGCAGTCAGTCAGTCCAGCAGGCAGCAGTGGGGCAGGGCAGCACCCACCCCGCTGTGGAAGGAGCACCACGCCCCTCCGCACATTTATCTGCTCCTCTTCGGCCATGAACACCCATCCTGACACGGAACGCCAGCTTTGCATTTATCAACCCGATCGTACGTCATGCTACAGCCGCTAGATGATGATCGAACTATGTGAACACTGGAGAAAGAGGAACATTTAGGAACACACCGATCAAGCTTTTTTCAGTTCCGATACATATATTGATACTTTGGCTTTAAGTACATGTCAGTATCCGATATTTACCAATACCAGTGTACAGACTCAAATGACCATTTATATCCTTTAAATACAGTTAACTTATTACAAAATGGATACAGTTGTGTTATTGTGTGTTATTGTGTTATTTATCCTTCAAATAACTGCTGAATGGGTTGTATGGATAAAAGTTGAAACTTTATGATGTTTTAGGCCAAAATCAGCCAGTACATCCAATTAAAGGCTTAACCAGGGTATTGACTCCACCAATATCATGGGGAAAATAACCATTCCAGCTAATTTTCATCACCTGTATTTGATACAAGTACTGTATCGTTCCTGGGAAAGTTATATTAAATTTTAGTATAGTTTGCAGTCTGTTTTCTTTGCTATAATGTTGCCTGAGCATATAGCATCATCCCTGAACCTGAATTCAGCATTTGTGTAGTATTTCCAGTTATAAACACAATGGTTTCTGTAGGGTATTCACTGAAGACTGAAGGTTAAGATTGTTTTCTGTATTTAAATATCTAAGTGTATCCATACTGTATACATAAACAATGATCCACAACTACTCTGAGTTCCAATTCCAATGTTTATACTTGGTAATGATATATACAGAAATAGGACAAAATTAACAAAATTTTAATATTGTGATATAATGGGCAATCTAATAGACCCACCGAACAGAAACTGAAAACAAGTAGGTGTGGTAGTTTCAAAGTAATTTCATTGTAGTTAGCTCCTCCCTGCAGGCAGATAATAGGCAGTGTCCACCAGCGTCTGACCAGAACTGAAGAAGCAGCTTGGATGAGCTGCGAAACGTATTTGACCAAATAAACTTTTGTCCAGTTGACAAATTGAATTTCTCCTTTGGCCATGGATTTTACCTGGATGACTGAAGGATTTTATACACATTGTGATTTAATATTAACTGACAGCACTAATATGAGAAGTGTTACAACGCAGTGGCACAGGCAGTGTTCCGGGGGCATGGGGACTCATTTTGGGAGCTTTCAAGTTTAAGAGTGTGAAAGACGACAACTTTTTTTCTTAATGAATGTTTTGGAGCAGTTTTTTTTTAGTTTTCACTATTAGTAGATATATTGTTTGATCAACATTCAAATTAAAAGTTTATAACACTTACAATACAACACAGTCAATTTAATAGCTAATAGGGTTGTCCAAAAATCTACAGCATACACATGTACTGATCAAACATAAAGGTACCTGGTTGTTACCATCTTCACTTTCTTAATGTGTGCTAGCATCCTAATTATTCACTGCCATGAATTTATAAGCACTTAGCATGCTAACAGCACACTTCCTGATTCTTTGGTGGACAAAATGCTTTATAATTAGATGCAGACAGTTGTGCACAGTGGTTTAATGTCTACCTTAAGAGAAGCTTTTACAGTATATCTGTACTGGGACAATACACATTTTGCTCAGCTACATAGAAAAAAACAGGCACAGTGACGTTAAACTAGTATTAGAAAAATACATTAATAGGACATGGAATAGTTTTGGAATTGCCTTGATTTTTTATTAAGAACTAGTACAACACAACATGATTTTAAACTAATGGCTCTTATTTTGTGTTTTTATTCATTATTGTAGCATGGAAATCAGTATAGGGTATAGACTTTTGACATTTTAGTGATGTGGCAGTAATATATTTTTCCATTTGAAGGCAAGTAAGACACCATCGCAGTACAGATCTATAACATACGCAGGCTGTATGTGCCAGTAACACGTGACCTGTTTTACAGTCAGCACCATCTCTCCTCATCCACTTGATCTCTCCTTCTCTTCTCTCTCGGCCTTGGCGCCTGGCTACACTGAGCTTTTGCAGCATCTGCATTGTGAGGGGAAAATAAATTAAACATATGAACACTGGGGAAACTTTGGATCTAGCTGGCAAAGATTCAATCAACATTTATTTTATACAACAATTATTGATTGTTGTGGTAAAGGCTCTTGGCTTGTTCACAGAACAGCTGCAGCCTACTTTAGATAACTCTTCTTTGGCGCCTTCAGTCATGCATTTTGTAATCTAATTAGTTTTGGCAAGTCACACATTGAGTAAGAATGTTTTCAAGATAGAAAAACTGCAAGATAAATAGCGTTTTAGCCCGATAGTTGAAGAGAATAGACATAACACTGGTATTCTAATGTAGGAGAAGCTTAGTTACATCAGGACCAAACCCTCAAGGCTTTGTAATAGTGTCTAGTGCAGTCCAATTTAGCTATGCTTTCATTGTAGAGAACAGGCCAAGATAACAAGGACTAAGCTGCCAATGAGTACCCTTGGCATACCACAGCAGTGCAATTTCTCTAACAGATAGGTGTAATATAGGTGTACTTTTGTGCTAGGCAAACAGTAATACAGTATCTCCAAACACTGGGCAGACATTCAAGGATGAAAGTTACCTAAAGCAACTTTCATGGTTGAAAGTTGCTTTAGGCTTTTTGTTTTGATTGATATTTGTGGTAAACATTTATTGAGCAAATTTGAAAATCTCCTTTGAAATCCAATTGCATATTTTTTCCTAATATCAAACTAAAATCCATATGCCTGACCATAAGTCAGCATTCACATTGGTCATTTGTGTTAATTAACGTTTAAGTACTCCACCTCTTTCCAATGGCTTATAGACCTCACCATTTTTCCAGCATGTCCATGATCTGTCATCCAACATGACAATCTCTAATAGCCTAAAATGAATGCAATATCAGCAGAGATCTGGAGATGAATCATTCTTGTGTATTGCTTTCTGGACTGCTGATCCATCTTTTCTCCATTCCCCTGTCCTCGCCTCATTACCATCTTTCGTCCTATATGACTTCTGCAACTTGGTGTTACACTAATAAATGTCCCCATTCGCTCCTCTCTATGTCCTTCCTGTCTTCCCCTTTTTCTTATCCATCATCAGGCCCTGCCCACCAGTGGTCCGTTCCTCCTGTCTTGGCCATTTTATATCGGTCTTATGGGACCAAGTTAGTGAAGCTATTGATCATGTGTCTTATGAAAGCTTTGTATTAAATAATCACTCACGCTAAAAGACTATTGGCTTCGTGGTTGTCCAAAATCATCAACAGTCAGCAATTCATTTTTTTGATTAGTCGACTAGTCAAACAATGATTTCTGTCGAACATTGAGATTAATAAAATACATTTGTAATCTGTTAAAGTTTGAAATACAGCATCTGATGGCTTCTAGATACAGTGTATAAATATGTGTGTATTATGGGAGAAAAAAAGTCTGAAATGTATATTTTTTTTCATTTTGCATTAATAAGGCAACTGTATTTTTCATATGATTTAGAGTCCATAATCCAAATAACAGTGGTGATAATTAAAATAAAATTCTGTTTAAATGTATTGATTGACTCGTAGTTACGATTAGTTGAGTAATCGTTATAGCTGTAGTTATTTTACACAAGCTGCCATGTCATCCACTCCAAAGACTTCCCAGAATGCTTTGCTAGTTGAATTCTGCAGCCAATAAATATGAAAAGGGACGAGGGGAGACGGGGGTTGAGTAAAGCAAATGAAATTGAGTGCGAGAGAGTTAAGTAGATGGGGAGCAGTTAACGGGTAATGACAAGAAATAAGTGGATACGCTGGAACTGAGCAATGACTAAGTGCCTGTGAAGAGCGAGTTCCATAAGCCCCATCGCTAGTCCTGCCCCCTTTTTATTTGTTGTGGCAAATTGATAATATTAGGTTCTTGTCAATAAGGCATGCTACATTTTAATGTCAAATTTTAGGTTTGTGAATATAGTTGGAAGACATTTTACTGTTGTTCACAATTACAGACACCATGACCAACCACACTGAAATACCTTTTTACTTTAATTTACATTGTCTAATAGATGACTTCTCTGTGACTGGCTTTATTTTATATTGAAGCTACATATATATGTGCGTGGCCACGGAAAACTAGTCACAAGTCGTCCCAGAGGTGTTTTGAGATATTCACAGATGCTGAAAGTGTAGATTCTAAGCTTTCCAATGATGCCCTACACATGGAAATCTGAAAACATTTGAAGAATTTGCGGCCATTTGAAAGCATCACATCTTAAAAACAACGAGCTGAGAAAAGTTTCTCTAAAGATTCTCTAACTCCAGGCCTTCAGAGCTCATTTGCATGACATTAAGCTAAGCCCTCCCCCATCATGGTGTTTCAGAGAAGGTCAGAATTAGAAGGTACTTTATTAAAATGGAAATGCTTTTATAACTAAAAGCCCATATTATCATTCAGTAATTCAATAATACACAGGATAATATGTTAAAGGGATAGTGCGTTTTTTTTTTTTTTAATGTTAATCTGTATGGGTTTCCTTCTAAAAGTTTCGTGCAGTAACACTGACTTACCCATGACAGCGTGATCTGGTCCCGGTTCTCCTCCGGTAACGTAGCTCGTGAACGTAGTTCCGGTAAGTTAGCCAGGACAGTTAATAAAGCTTGTTTTTCTTCTCAAAATAAAACATTTGTCCGAAAGGTGATATATTTGCGTCCCAAAAAGTTGTCCACGAAAAATCCAGCAGTGTATTTTCGCATTCGCATATTTTGTCTCGATTCATATCACTGCACGCCTATTACTTATTATTAGCCTGTTAACCTTTAGCGGAAGTGAACGACGGATGCGGTCCGCCGTAAGCGAAAGTTTACAAGTGAACAGGCTAATAGAGCTAACGTGGGCGCATTGATACGAATCTAGAGAGAAAATATGCAAATGCGAAATACAATGCTGGATTTTTCGTGGACAACTGTTTGGGATGCAAATATATCACCTTTCGGAAAATGTTTTGTTTTGAGAAGAAAAACAAGCTTTATTAACTGTCCTGGCTAACTTACCGGAACTACGTTCACGAGCTACGTTACCGGAGGAGAACCGGGACCAGAGCATGCTGTCATGAGTAAGTCAGTGTTAATCTCACAACACTGTTGAAGGAAAAGTCATACAGATTAATATTAAAAAAAAAAAAACGCACTATCCTTTGAAGTCAAAGTCACCTGTGTTGTCAGTTTAATACAATACAATATGAAATGTATTATACTGGTTTAGTTTGATTAAATACTGGTTTATGTATGGTTTAGGTATGGTTTAGTCCTGTTTTAGTCCTGATTTGGTCTTGGTTTAGTCCTGTCTTAGTCCTGGTTTAGTCCTGTTTTAATTCTGGCTTAGTCCTGTTTTAGTCCTGGTTTAGTCCAGGTTTAGTCCAGGTTTAGTCCTGGTAATATCATATCTTATTTTGGCTTCTAAAATTCTCACATTTTTTTATTCTTTAAGTGTTGTGAGCTGTAAAAACACAATGCAACACAACACACGAGTCTTGACATACCTAAAATTGTGGAACTGTCACTGTCAATACATGTTATGTGTTCATTTTCCTTTTAGCGCTTTTGAATCATCTTCTTCACGAGATAATTTCTGCAGAAACACATTGTATTTTTTGCAGCTTAGGTTTATCATTGCGAAACATATAGTTACTGAATTTGTTTAAAAGCAATAAAGAACAATGCATCATGTATGTCACATATACCAGACTAACATAATCAATGCACATGTTTGAATGATTTATACTACTTTTTTAGTTGCTTGCACTCAGTTACATTTAACCTACTCTGTTCTGTAATGTGTTTGTTTAGTATTCAGAATGGCAAACTTGGCAAAATTGATAAATACTTGGAAATCACCATAGCATACAAAATACATGTGTTTTTGTATTTGCACTGTTCGAGGATTAATGCTATGAGAACTTTTTAGACATCTGCAGAAAATCATCACATTACAGAGACATTAGTTAGCATTGGTTTTTAATTTTGAAACAATATAGTGATCATAATTAACTTCTAATGGTGGCAGGCAGCCGACTAAAACCGCACCATTCCATGCTGAATTGTAAGCAGATCATTTCTAAAGAAAAATAAAAGCATCCGTTGATTATATTAGGCGGGAGAAGCAAAGGCCTGACAGAAGCTATAAATATTTCAGCGTACTGTTTTAGTGCTGGCACAGAGAGGACAGAGGAAGATCCTCATTGTCGATTTGTTGTTTCATAGCCATGATAGAGTGCAGTGCAAAATGTACAGCTCTGGAAAAAAATAAGAGACCACTGCATTTTTTTTCTGAAATCAGCATCTCTACATGTATTACAGCCATTCCATTCCAGCGTCTGTTGAATTCCAACACAAACACAAAGCTGAGCTACTTCAGTTCTTGCACCAGGAGTGGAATAAAGTCAACCAAGGAACAATGTGAAAGACTTGTGGAGAGCATGCCAAGACGCATGAAAGCTGTGATTAAAAATAAGGGTTATTGCACCAAATATTGATTTCTGAACTCTTCTTAAGTGTAAACATTAGTATTATGTTGTTTTAAAATGAATTTGATCTTGTTTCTTTGCATTGTTTGACGTCTGAAAATATGTATATTTTTTGTTATTTTGACCATTTGTCATTTTCTGCAAATAAATGCTCTAAACGATAATATTTTTATTTGGAATTTGGGGGAAATGTTGTCAGTAGTTTATAGACTCAAACAAAAATGTTCCTTTTTGCCCAAACACATACCTATAAGCCGTAAAATCAGAAAAACTGAATTTTGCAGTGGTCTCTTATTTTTTTCCCAGAGCTGTATATGCTGTCTTTTATACATTGCTGTCTTATATGATATCTATACTTAATCCTGAAACTAGAAACATTTGTGACTCATGAGTTTACAAATTTAATGACAGCAAATATTCAATGAATCTTTTTGCTTTTTTTTTTTGTTTTTTTTTTTTTTTTTTAATTTTAAACCATATACTCAAATGTTGCATATCACTAACACATCATTCTCAATTTATGGGTGATTCTCCAACTACAGTCAAATTTGGTCATGATATTTTCCTGAAAATCCAACACATTTTTTAAAATATTTTGATTTGTTCTACTTCATCACAATGTGTAGAGACATTAACTGATAGTGGTTGTAATGAAATGACATAAATATTAAATAAATAATAATAAACAATAACAATAAATAAAGTGATGGAAATGACTGTTGTGGAAATGACAATGTTTAGCATTTCTTTTAAAATCTCATGACATATTAGAGGCTAATCTCTGTTTTAGAGTTCGCATAAAATACACTCAAAATACACAATATAAAATGGTGTTTTTCTCATTGTTTGTACATTCAAAGGAAATATGAGGTGTTTGGAAATGACGACCAATAAGCCTACTCTTGGTTTTGCAAAACTTGACCTTGATTTTGCTGCTCTCCTGCCATGAGCTCCTGTCACATCACAACTGATGTGGTTCAAGTCGACAAAGGTTTTTTTTTTTAAGTTAAAAGTTACATTTTGTGGTGGAAATGACAGTGATCCCTAGGGACAGGTGTTCTTTTTATGAAAAATAAATAAAATACATGATCTTTTTCATTAAAATAAGAAATTTATGTGCCATTTGTCAATGAAGTTACTGTTGAATCAAATTTAATTTCAGTCTTATGAGGGACTGAGAGTCCAAAACCTGGTGTGGCGGGATTCTTGAAGAATTCAGGCTTAGTCGAGATAAGCGTTTTAAGGTGATTTATTGTGCTCCCACAGTGCAAAAAAAAGGTGTCCAATGTGTGTGAAAAAATATTTACAGTGCTGGCGTGATATATACAAAAACAGTTTTTAACAGACTTCCCCTTTAAGTCGTTTGTTTTCTCACTTTCACTCTGTCTGCGCACGTTACCTTCAATGTAGCTGAGCCAAGACAAGACTGAAGGCAGTGCTGCGAAGCGCACCTTTATACCCCCATTGCCCCGCCCACATTACGTAACATTACTTTTACAATCTGATTTACACCATCCCACTATTAAATGGCCAACATTTCTGGTGCCCACAGGTGAGCACAGATAACAGCTTTCATGCCTCCTTAATAAATCACATACAACACTCTAAATACACAGGCTATATGAATAATTGCCCAGACCAATTACGCCTGGCTCACATGACCACCAGAACCCGCGAAACTAGTGGTTTTAAACTCCCGGTGCGGAAGTGTTCGGTTTCGCCAGAACGCAGCACGGGAGGAGGAGAACGCAGCACGGGAGGAGGAGAACGCAGCACGGGAGGAGGAGAACGCAGCACGGGAGGAGGAGAACGCAGCAGCGCGCGGAGGATAACGCAGCAGCGCGCAGGTACGCAAATGATCGGTTTTAGCGCGGACAGAATGGCAAAACTGGCGCTTCTAAGTGTGCACCCCTAGATGCGACAGAGCACGCTGGAGAAGTTATGAGAATTTGTATTTGGTGGATAATAGATGAGGGTTCGCCGCGCGAAGCGCAACAGAGAAAGAACGGGCGCGCGTCTTCACGTGCTCTCCTCCGGGACCAACGCTCTTAGGGACGGGACTGCTCCGTCACATCATCCCTCCCCTCTGGAAGGTTGACGCTGTAGGGCAACCTTGAAAGGTAGTCAGCCACAACATTTGTCTTTCCTGCTCTGTGCCGGATGACAAACTTGAATGGTTGAAAAGCCAGATACCACCGGGTAAGGCGGCTGTTGTGATCCTTCATAGACTCGATCCAGGTGAGGGCCCTGTGATCAGTCTCTAGGTCAAACTCTCGGCCAAGGAGATAATAGCGGAGGCTATCCAGTGCCCATCTAATGGCAAGCCCTTCCTTCTCGATGGCTGAATACCTTGTCTCCCTTGGCTGCAGCTTTCGGCTGAGGTACAGGATGGGGCGTTCCTCTCCGGGTTCTCCTTGAACCAGCACTGCTCCCAGGCCAACTGCGGAAGCATCCACTTGCAACCGAAATCTTTCCTTGAAATCTGCGCTCTTCAAGACTGGGGAAGAACACAGAATAGTCTTAAGAATGCTGAAAGCCTGCTCGCATTCCTCTGTCCAGTTCACAGGATTTCGCTGGTTCTTCATGGTGAGGGCTGTGAGAGGGGCAGCAATCGTAGCGTACTGCGGCACGAACCGCAGATACCATCCAGTGAGGCCAAGAAAGGAGCGAACCTCTTTTTTGGTGCGTGGTCGTGGACAGTTCATGATGGCCTCAACTTTGTCCATCTGGGGTCGAACTTCTCCCCGTCCCATCTGGTACCCAAGGTATCGTGTCTCCTCTCGGGCCCACTCACATTTGGACGGGTTCAGAGTAAGTCCGGCTTGTGCAATCTTTCCCAGGACCAAGGATAGGTGTCGTAAATGCTCCTCCCATGTGGAACTGAACACCACCACATCATCCAGGTAAGCTGCACTACACTCCTCACACCCGGCCAGGACCTTATCCATCAAACGCTGGAATGTTGCCGGAGCCCCATGCAGCCCGAACGGCATGACTGTAAACTGGAAAAGTCCTGCTGGGGTCCGGAAGGCGGTGTATGGACGGGACGACTCCTGCAGCGGGACTTGCCAGTACCCCTTGCAAAGATCCAGCGTGGTGATATAACGTGCCGCTCCAATACGTTCCAGTAGGTCATCAATCCTGGGCATTGGATATGCATCAAATTCTGAGACAGAGTTCAGTTTGCGAAAGTCAATGCATATCCGTAAGGAGCCATCCTTCTTGAACACAATCACCACTGGACTGCACCATTCTGAATTGGATGGTTCGATCACACCCAACTTCAGCATCTCCTGCACCTCCTGGTGCAACTTTGCGACCAACTGCTGAGGTACTCGGTAGGGTCTCTGTCGGATGGGTTTAGAGTCATTCAGGCGAATCACATATTCGACCAGGGTGGTCTTCCCAGGTCTGGGCGCAAACAGGGAGGGAACCTTCTGGAAGACACGGAGAACACTTGCAGCTTGCTCAGGTGTCAGGTGATCGAGTGATGGTGGACCAGTGCTGGTCAGAGTCTCTAGAGAAGTGTCCACCTCCTCGTCTTCCTCCTCCTTTCCCAAGTCCCCTCTCTGGACAACCAGAACTGAAGCTGGAGTTGCCCGTTCTTTCCACCCCTTCAGCAAGTTCACATGGTAAGTCTGTTTTTGTCTTTTCTTCTCAGGGTGGAGAATTTCATAGGTGACTGGACCCATCTTGCGGACGACAGTATAGGGTCCCTGCCACTTAGCTAGGAGCTTGTTAGAGGAGGATGGAAGTAACAGTAGGACCCTCTCACCAGGTTTGAACTCACGGTGGCGGGCCTGTTGGTCATACCATGCCTTCTGTGTTTTCTGGGCCTCCTGCAAGTTCAACTCCGCCTGGTCGAGGTAGGTCGCCAGCCTCTCCCGCATTTCCAGTACAAATTGTATGATACCTTTGCCAGTATCCGGGGTGGACGGAACCCCCCATGTCTTGCGTAATAAATCCAGCGGGCCTTGGACATCCCACCCGTACAGCAGTTCAAAAGGTGAGAAGCCAGTGGACGCTTGTGGCACTTCTCGGTATGCGAACAGGAGGAAAGGCAGCCAGCGGTCCCAGTCCTTCCCAGTGTCATCAACGAAGCGCTGTAGCATTCGCTTGAGGGTCTGGTTGAACCGCTCCACGAGACCATCAGTTTGTGGGTGGTAAGGCGTTGTTTTTAGACTAGAGATGCCAAGCTGGTGGTAGAACAGCTGCGTCAAACGGGATGTAAAGTTAGTCCCTTGGTCCGTAAGGATCTCATCTGGAATGCCAACTCTCGAAAACAGCTGGACGAGAGCTCTCAAAACAGCAGGTGCAGTGATGTTACGGAGTGGAAACGCTTCTGGGAACCGGGTGGCATAGTCAGAGAGGACCAAGATGTATTGGTACCCACTGCTGCTCTTCACCAGGGGGCCTACAATGTCCATTGCAATTCTACGGAAAGGGGTAGAGATCACAGGCAGTGGTTGAAGGAAAGCACGATCAGACTTGCGCGGTACGCACAGTTTTTGACAAATGGGACAACTAGCACAATAACATTGTACATCCTTGAACATTGAGGGCCAGTAAAATCGTGAGCTAATACGCATATACGTTTTATGTCGCCCAAGGTGGCCGGCCCATGGCAGTGAGTGCGCCAGATGTAAAACTACCGGTCGACATTGTACAGGTACAACAAGGCGTTTACATTTACCATCGACAGAAAACAAGATCCCATCATCAATCATAAACACTTCCTTCCCCACACAGCCCCCCTTAGTACTGGCTACCACCTTAGCAAACAAACCCTTCAGTGTTTCATCCTCCCTCTGCAACACAGTTATGTTCTCAGGCACCATCCACTCATTCCGAGCTGACAATACACCCAGATCAGGATTCTCAGTCCACAGTTTTTTTTCAAAGCGTCTCTGAAGCCTCGATTTTCTGAGCTCCTTGGTGCCTCCCTCAATCAGACTACTGTCCAAGTCAGACAGAGGTTCAACACCAGCCTTAGCTTGAGCCCGAGTAACCACAGGACAAGAAACAGCAGCGCAAGATACTTCAGTTACATGTTTCCCACTCCCCCCAGAGTCACAGTCTGTTACCGGTTCATCCCCATTTAACAGTTCCATTAGCACTGGTAAATCACACCCCAGGATTGCCTCCACCGGTAAATTGTCCACTACCCCCACAGTCAAAAGGTATTGCTGTCCATCAATATTCACAGTCACATCAATAGAAGGGTATGGGTGTGTATCCCCATGAACACAGCGAATGTCAACAGTTTTGCTATAATCCAAACCACCTAGTGGCACTAGTTCGCGTTTGACCAGAGAAGTAAAGCTCCCCGTGTCCAACAATGCGGTCACATTCTGGCCATTAATCAGCACAGTCTTGCAATGCTGCACTACATCTTCAAGATCCCTGGGAACACCTGTCTCGGGACGGGATGGATAACATGCCCCAGAAACCTTAGATTTTCGCAGTGGGCATACAGACGCTTTGTGCCCCAGCTGCTGACAATAGAAACACACAAGTTCCTTACCCGGTCCTCGTTGGTTTGGGGCAGAGGTACCTGGTTGCTCCTGGATTTCTCTCCGTGTTGGCCGTGATGGTGGAGGTGGCTGGATGGGCAGGCGAGGTGTAGTGGAAACCTGTCGAAGGGGTGGTGCTCCTCTGCGGGCGTTGACATATTGCAGGGCCAGCCTGGCAGCAGACAGACCATCCACCGGCTCGTGCTCCTTGACCCATGTCCGTACATCTACTGGCAGGACGCGCAGAAGCTGCTCGAGTACGATGGTCTCTCCGATTTCCTCCTTTGAATGCTCTTCCGGACGTACCCAGCGACGATAGAGGCCCTTGAGGCGGTGGTATGTCTCCGTGGGATTCTCACCAGGGGGCACTAAGGTGGAACGAAACTGTTGCCGATAGGTTTCAGGGGAGACATCGAACTTAATCAGCAAAGCCTCCTTGAGGTCCTCATAGCAATGGGCCCTTTCTTCATCCATGGAGGTGTAAGCGTCCAGTGCCTTGCCAGTCAGCAATGGAACAAGGCGACAGGCCCACTCATTTTCTGGCCATCTCCATGTTTTGGCAATTCGTTCAAAGCGTAACAAATAGTTCTCAATGTCCTCTCCTACTTGATATTGGGGTATCTTGGGGTCACTGTAGTGTCTCCACTCCGGCCTTGGCCCATCTTCTGACTCCTGATGGTAGGGGGGCACGTCATCAGCAACCGGCTCCCTGGGCCGTAACACCGTCCTGGTGCCTCCAGCGGTTGGCAGTCCCAGCCTCGGACTACTCCCTGTGTCGGTCAGGGTGGGCGATGCTTGCTGTAGCTGAGGTGCAGTGGACAGAGTGCAGTGAAGAGGGCTGCACGCCAGGAAGGGCCGCTCTCAGTTCCCTAAGCTCGGCCATTAAGCCCTCCTCTCTCTTTTGCTGTCCAGCCAGGAAGTCCCTCATTATGGACACCAGCTCCTCCTCTGGAGCTGCCGATCCACTTCTGCCAGCAGTTGAATTCCGCTCTGCTGCTCCATCGGAGTAGTCCCTTTCCTCCTCATACTTGCACTGTGAACGGAGCCCTTTACGCTTTCGGCGACCAGCCATCCCACTTCTGACACCAACTGTGGCGGGATTCTTGAAGAATTCAGGCTTTGTCGAGATAAGCGTTTTAAGGTGATTTATTGTGCTCCCACAGTGCAAAAAAAAGGTGTCCAATGTGTGTGAAAAAATATTTACAGTGCTGGCGTGATATATACAAAAACTGTTTTTAACAGACTTCCCCTTTAAGTCGTTTGTTTTCTCACTTTCACTCTGTCTGCGCACGTTACCTTCAATGTAGCTGAGCCAAGACAAGACTGAAGGCAGTGCTGCGAAGCGCACCTTTATGCCCCCATTGCCCCGCCCACATTACGTAACATTACTTTTACAATCTGATTTACACCATCCCACTATTAAATGGCCAACATTTCTGGTGCCCACAGGTGAGCACAGATAACAGCTTTCATGCCTCCTTAATAAATCACATACAACACTCTAAATACACAGGCTATATGAATAATTGCCCAGACCAATTACGCCTGGCTCACATGACCACCAGAACCCGCGAAACTAGTGGTTTTAAACTCCCGGTGCGGAAGTGTTCGGTTTCGCCAGAACGCAGCACGGGAGGAGGAGAACGCAGCACGGGAGGAGGAGAACGCAGCAGCGCGCGGAGGATAACGCAGCAGCGCGCAGGTACGCAAATGATCGGTTTTAGCGCGGACAGAATGGCAAAACTGGCGCTTCTAAGTGTGCACCCCTAGATGCGACAGAGCACGCTGGAGAAGTTATGAGAATTTGTATTTGGTGGATAATAGATGAGGGTTCGCCGCGCGAAGCGCAACAGAGAAAAAACGGGCGCGCGTCTTCACGTGCTCTCCTCCGGGACCAACGCTCTTAGGGACGGGACTGCTCCGTCACACCTGGCCAAGGGACAAAGGACATATAACAAAAACACTCAATATAAAACCATATTTTTATATAATAAAAATAGTAATGTATCTATCATAAATTTTTTGTAAGTTCGTCTTTGTGTCTTATTTCTACCTGGTACACAAATTCTTTGATAGTTGGAGAATCACCCTTATATTTCAGTCATCTGCTCAACTCTAAAACTAACTGAACTTCCTTAGCTACATTTTAATATAACATTTGCTTATTTAAAAGACCTTATTATTAAAAATCAAATGTCAGTATATCCTCAACAGTAATACTATTTGTGATATTTAATAGCATAAGAGTCCTGGATGCCTCCACCCAAAAGTGCTCTCTCACAGTGCAGTTCTTTCTGACACACATCCATCAGTGCTGGCTCTACTCCCACTCAGCACTGCCCCGGGACTGCATCGATTTTTCATTTTCTAACCATGACTTCATCTCTCAGAGCGCACACATGCTCAAGGATTGATATATACTTGTAGTCTATTCAGGTTCACAGATGGACGATGCATTGTTCATTGTGATTAGTTTCCGGGTCCAGGGTATTTGGTTTGCCTGGCATCCAGAACGCACTTCTCTAATACTCCAAAACGAAGATGTGAGTCTGGTCACAGGTAAACCTCAGTTCAGATGGACGTGATTTACAGGGGATTAACCAATCAGGGGCACACATATCAAAGCAAAAAATGGAAAAAAGTAGGGGCTGAAAAACAGGTTTTTGCAGAATCAATGAGAATAGCATTAATCTCTGTTTATGTGAGGTGAGATCAAATTGATTTTGTTTGTAAATCATAGGTGACCAATACGCTCCTGTTCATATACCTCTGAAATAAATATTTTAACTATGTCCATGGTTTGAACACTAGTTTTTGGTTTTGACTTGCTGCTCCTGCTTCTCCTTTCTTCGGTGGTATTTACAGCAAACCAGCAAGGCGAATTGCAAGATTTTGTTTTGTTTTAACATTGGATGCCCTCCCATTGTTATAATAATCACAATAAAATACAAGCAAGTTTATCCTCTGACCTTTACCATTAAACGTCTCTGTCTTTATTTGTTTATTCAAGTACAGATATGACCTGTAACTTGGCTTTGTGCTTGTCTCTATAGTGATATTTAACTTGTTAAACATTGCAGGCAAAGCAATAAAATCGGCTTAGAAAATAGTATTTGGCAAAAACGTTACATAGTTGACCTTTTAAATCAGGGGTGTCAAACATGCGGCCCGGGAGCCGGATCCAGCCCTCCAAGACCTTTAATCTGGCCCTCGGCTGATTTTCTATTAAAATATTGGTAATTTTCTGTGCCTCTTTTCTGCTTTGCATGTTCGGGACTACCTACCTTTGTGAGTAGGTTTTCTTAATAAAAATTAATAAAACAAAGTGAACACACAAGCACTTGAATGACACTCTGAAGTTGGCAGTTACTCAGGACATGGTGCCTGATATTGATGCACTTGTGCAGGCTAATGATGCCAAGTTTCAGGAGCAAAAAGAAAGCATGGCTAAATTTTGTGAAATGCATCCAAGTTAATGTTAAAACATTGTGTTGAAATTGCATTTTTCTTAAAGGTCCCATGACATGGTACTTCTTGATGCTTTTATATGGCTCCTTAATGGTTCCCTAATACTGTAAATGAATCCTTCTTCAAAATCAAGACTCAGTGCATGAGAAACAGAGATAAGATACGAAAGAGTAATTTTTCTCTCTCTGAACAGGTCATTTTGGGAGTTGTTCCTTGAATGCAAATGAGGAAGACAGAGATGGCCTATAGTAGAGGATGGGGGCGTGGCCAAACTCTCCGCTCTCAGCTGTGCGCTCTCTGATCCATTTGCGCGGAGAAGAGATGAGAAGCGTTCCATTGAAAAATAAACACATTTCCACAGAAAATAAAATTAAACCACTGCTGTTCAAAGGTCCAGAGGCTCAGATAAAGGACTTCCGAGCCTAGAAACACTCGGACGTGCCTCCAGGCAAATAAAAAAACACATTTCGCATTGCCTAGCGCATTCGCGGTCCAAACTCTCTGGGCGTGATTTACAGAGACGCTGAGTAGACACAGACGGGGGGTGGAGCTGCATTTTTCGATCTGACGTCAATAAGGTGCCTTGTTGAGAATCGCTCGTTTGAGCTGTGTTTTTTTCTAATGCAGAAAAGGACCGCAAATGCTCAGTTCAGACATTTCGCAACTTTTAGCCATGGGGGGGCCCTAAACAGGGTAGGGGAGCTCACATTAACGTTCAAAAACCTCAGAAAGTGAAAATTTCATGCCATGGGACCTTTAAAGTTTCAGGTTGTTCATAATATAATATTTTGTAAAAGGAAAAACAAAAAAGTCTTCTGTAATAGATTTTCGTTTCTCTGCACAAATATTTGGACTTATTGCTATTTTTGGGGTGTATATGCCATGAGTTTTCTGATCCAGCCCCTTTGGGATCAAAGTAGGTTGGTAAGGCCCCTGGACCAAAATGAGTTTGACGCCCCTGTTTTAAATGTTCATAACCATAGAATCAACCTTAATCAAGAAGCCATAGAGTGGAATTTCCTACACGTGGTTAGAAATGCATGTTCTTCTTTGGTGCATTGCTGCTGTATGTCAGCTTTGAGCTCTCTTTCTCTTATGGAGGAGGCTATTAGCGTGTCCTTTTGAGGCCTGATCAAGCTGATGTTCCATTAGAGCAGCTCATGATATAAACATGAGCTTCCTGGACGCTCTCTGGACAAACCCAAACTTTTATGCTTAGCTCGGCTCCACCTGCTTGTGTACTTTACTTCAGCGTTAGGCCTGTGGATTTGACATGACAGTTAGATGTGTTTACTGTGCATGGGGTCTAATCTTTTATGCCACCATTTATTCTTTGTCCAAATCAGTTCATTCACATCAGGTGGTAGTGCTTTGAGGTCGGTCCGATCTTAGCTCTGAACATACTGTTTTTGTGTCCTTGGGCAAGACATTTCACTCACAATTACTACACAGTTTGATTATGGTTTTTGCAGGAGAGATTGATGGTAGTCATACAGTAGAGGTGTACAGGTCCTGTATTAGGCAAACTGACTTTTGTGACCCTTAAGTCATTTTAGAAAGTTGTTACCCCATCAGAAACATACCTGTTGTGTTTTGTTTTATTCACACATATTTGAGTAACCCTTTGTTATTGTCGGTCTATTGTCTCCAAAGCTCAAAAGCTTAAAAAAAAGAGATAGTTTTCAAATTAACACCTACCTTTTGCCTTTTGTTCAGTAGATTTTGGCAAGTCCAGGGCTGAAATCATCCAAATGATTCGAGTGAAGGTGTATGAAGTTTAAAAACACAGTGGAGCACTTCCTCTATTACCACATGAAATCAGATGGCAGAACAGAGTGTTTTCTGTTTGAGAGAACTAAATATGCAGGGTTTGTGTGTTAAACATGTGTGAATCAAACAAAACAACTCCAGGTATGTTTTGATGGGGAAACAACAATATTACATGGATCAGAAAGTAGTACTATGGGCTCTTTAATGCTGAAATTACTGTAGTTGATTGCTTTTCACTATGTAGTTGTTCCATTACATAGATACGTACAGAGTTATCAGCAAACAAAAATAAAGCAAAATGAAGCGAGGCTCGGAGTGAACTGCGTGAACTAGTCTTTTGACATGACACAAAAATCTTTCCAAATCCTGAAGGACACTGGCTGTCAGATTGATAAGTACACATGACACACTCTGAGACAGGACTTGTCAAAGGAGAGCCGAGAGCAGAATCCCAACACATGGAGAAATACCAGCTCTTTATTTTCTTCGCACAGATCCAGAGAGCAGATTAGTCCATAGTCTCTATTGCAGCGTCTCTGTGCAGGCCCCCTCGGTGTGTGACTCATCGCCATGTTTGTTCAAAATGTGTTACTCATCTTCAGAAATTCCCCAGGAAGATTGTGAGTGCAGTCTGTGTGTAAGCTAGTCTTTGTTGATACTGTATTTACTCTGAACACGAGACTAGATGTCAAAATGTCAAAGCAATTAGCAGTAAACAAAGAGGCTGTTCCTGATTTGATCCACGTAATTTAGTTAAATATGTTTTGCCTCAGTACAGATATACAGTGGTACCTCACCTTACGAAATTAATTCGTTCCAGAAGTGGTTTCGTAATGTGAAAAATTCGTAAGTTGAGTAGCTATTTCAATGGAAAAAGCCTGATTCGTTCCAAGGCCCCGATCCAAGTTTTTTTTTTTTTTTATAGTGTAACTTTTTTTATAGTGTAACATTGTGTTCTGCGTCCTGATTGGTTTCTCAGACTGGATTTAAACTTTTCTCACATTTGTCTCTCGTTTAAACACTCAAACTTTCATAGATTTTCCACAGTGAAGTGTGGGGGGAGGGGGGAGAAAACTGCGCTCTGACACGTGTGATAGGGCTGCCAGCAGGGCTGCCAGGGCTGCCAGCAGGTCTAGACCTGGACTAAACCAGGACTAAACCTGGACTAAACCAGGACTAAACCTGGACTAGACCAGGACTAGACCAGGACTAGACCAGGTGGATTAGAGGACCGCACGCAGTCTGAGCGCATGAACGAGACCCACGAACGCATGCGAGCCGCGGTGGTCTAGACCTGCTCTAGACCTGGTCTAGACCTGGCTCTTGCATGCTTCGTGGGTCTCGTTCATGCGCTCAGACTGCGTGCGGTCCTCCAGCTGAGGCGAGCAGCGGCTTGCCTCAGCTGTGACTCGAAACGAAACCAGGAAATAGACCTTTAATCCACCTGGTCTAGTCCTGTCTAGTCCTGGTCTAGTCCAGGTTTAGTCCTGGTTTAGTCCAGGTTTAGTCCTGGTTTAGTCCAGGTCTAGACCTGCTGGCAGCCCCGCGCCGGGTCATGCTGCGCTATCACACGTGTCAGAGCGCAGTTTTCTCCCCCCTCCTCCTTCCCCCCACACTTCACTATTAATAATTTTGTTGAAAATCTATGAAAGTTTGAGTGTTTAAACGAGTGACAAATGTGAGGAAAAGTTTAAATCCAGTCTGAGAAAAGCGTATGTGTGTGGCTGAGCGCGCATTATTTGAATTTTTGAGATTTTGCGTTTCGTAACTTGAATTTTCTTTCGTATCTAGAGACCAAAATTTACCGTGAAGGCGTTTCGTAACTTGAAATTTTTGTTTGTTGGGACATTCGTAAGGTGAGGTACCACTGTATTGTAAAAGCAGCTCTTCAGCTCTTAAAGGGATATGCCACCCCCAGGTCAAACTTGGGCATCTCCCCACAGTCCAGAGACTAAAATAAGTGATGGAAAGCGTTTTCCTGGTCACCCAGCCATTGTCCGAGTCTGTCAGCACTGACCGCCGCGCACAGCTGCAGCTACTCCGCGTTAGACTGGAGTCTAACGTCGCCAGAGAAAGATTTCGGCCTAAAGGAATTAATTTGCTCGATGCTTTTCCCAATTACTTTCTGTGTAGTGCGCATTCATATCGAGTGCAAATAAATGTGCAAATCAACACGGAGAGCTTGCCTTGGTCATTTGGGGGTGGGAACTATTTTACAGTGCGGAAAAACATAGCCGAAGCACACAGGGGAATCCCTGTTACGCACCACGTTGGGAGTTCCCCTGTTACGCAGCGTGGTGTGTGCTTCGGCTCTGTTTTTCCGCACTGAAAAATAGTTCCCACCCTACTATTCACCGTCCAGCGACAGCCCTGTTCCAGTTTTCCTCCTCCGAGTTTAAACTCCATATACATCCACATTATGCGCCAGTGCCTGCTCTGCTCCAACACCCGGACATTCTCTACGTGCCTCGTCGCAGACCCATCCACCGTGGCTCACGGCGGACCTTCCAGTACGACAACACCAGCTCCATCCACTTCTCACCGCCCAAAGAGAAACACCAGTCGCCGTGCTGAGCGTGCCCTGGCGCGCGTCCCGAGAGCGGCGAACACGGCTTTCGGTAGCAGCACTTCAGTCAACTTCGGTCTTCTCAACACCCGCTCTCTCACCAACAAGGGCCATCTCGTCCAGGATCTTGTGGCGGCCCGTAAGTTAGACTTTTTATGCTTGACGGAGACGTGGCAACAGAAAAATGATTTTGCTCATCTCAACGAGGCTACTCCTCCGGGTTTTGTTTACCTTTCCCAACCTCATGTCACCGGTCGAGGGGGCGGTCTCGCGCCGCGAGAGTTTGAGTGTAGCGCCTGTGTCTGTGCCTGTCTGTCACTCATTTGAGACAACTGCATATCAGCTCTCTGGATCTACTCCGACTATTGTTGTGACTATTTACAGACCTCCAAAACCAAACAAGGATTTTTTTTAACAGACTTTGCAGTCAGTTTATCAGTTTGTTAATTTTCCCACTCACTCCAAAGGACATATTCTGGACTTAATCTGCTGCTCAGGTGTAATACCCATAGACTGTAAAGCCAACTTCATCCCATTTTCTGATCATATGCTTCTTACATTTAATGCAAATCTTCCTCTTTCCAAACACAACCCTTCATGCACCATAACTTACCGTAAAATTAAGGACACCAACTTAATTTTACGTCTGTGCTTGGAACTTAATTCCAAGCACAGACAGTTTCACAATGCCAGATCAACTTGTCTCATATTACAACACCCATCTGCACAACATTTTCAATACACTTGCTCCACTCAAATCCAGATCTGTCTCATTCACTCACACTGCACTCTGGTATACCCCCACTCTTAGACAGTTAAAAGCAAAAGGCCGGCAACTTGAAAGGCTCTACAATAAAACTGGACTAACTATTCACAAAGACTTGTACACACAGCACACACTTCACTACAAAGACTGCATCTCCAAAACCAAATCCTCATATTACTCTAGTTTAATCAGTTCCAACGAAGAAAATTCCAAGACCCTTTTCTCACTCTTGTCTAACATAACCAATCCTTCTGACTCTCTCCCATCACACCTCTATTCATCTGATTTCTGCAATATCCTGGCCTCACACTTCACCACAAAAATCCAACATATTCACCAACAGCTTACTCCCTCCTCTGCACTACCCATACCTGCCATTCCATTTCCTCTATCTGACACCCCTTTCTCCTCATTTACCCTTCCTTCTGTCAATCAAATTTCCAAACTTATTAATAAATCCAAAACCTCCTCATGTCAACTCGACCCACTCCCCACTGCCCTTGTCAAAGCCACACTTTCTTCTCTAGCTCCTCTAATCACTAATATAATTCACGCTTCTCTCACCTCTGGTACTGTCCCCTCTCCTCTGAAAACTGCTGCTGTTACTCCCATCCTCAAAAAACCTGGCTCAGATCCAACTGACCTCAATAATTTCCATCCCATCTCCAACCTTCCATTCATCTAAAAAATTCTTGAAAAAACAGTTTCTTCCCAACTCCACGCTCATCTGTCTTCTAATAATCTATATGAACATTTTCAATCTGGCTTCCGTCCCCTCCATAGCACTGAAACGGCCTTTCTCAGAATCACAAATGATCTTCTCCTTTCCGCTGACTCTGGTTTATTATCCATTCTCCTTCTGCTTGATCTTAGTTCGCCCTTCGACACCATTTCTCATTCCATCCTCCTCAATAGACTTTCTTCTATCAGCATCTCTGGCACAGTCCCCACCTGGTTTCATTCCTATCTTTCTGACCGCACTCAGTTCATCCAACTAAAATCCTTCATGTCTCATTCTGCCTCCATCTCCACAGGTGTTCCCCAGGGTTCTGTCCTCGGTCCCCTCCTTTTCATCATCTATCTTCTCCCCCTCGGCCATATTTTCTGGAAACACCACATCCACTTCCACTGCTACGCGGATGACACCCAGCTCTACCTCTCCACCAAGCCAAACGCCACACTCCCACCTTCAGCCCTTGTCACCTGTATCAATGAAGTCAAATCCTGGTTCACCTCCAACTTTCTCAAACTTAATAGCAATAAAACTGAACTTCTTCTTGTAGGCACCAAATCCACCCTAAGTAAGACCAATAATTTCTCCATTCATATCGACGGCTCCTCTATCTCACCCTCCCCTCAGGTTAAGAGTCTGGGTGTCATCCTCGATAGCACCCTCTCCTTCACTTCCCACATAAACAACATCACCCGCTCTGCCTACTTCCACCTCTGCAACATACATCGTCTCCGGCCCTCCCTTACTCCTCAGTCCACTGCCGTACTCATACACAGCCTCGTCACTTCCCGCCTGGATTATTGCAACTCTCTCCTGTTTGGTCTCCCGCAAAAAACTCTCCATAAACTTCAACTGGTTCAGAATTCAGCCGCTCGCATTATCAAGCATACACCCTCCATCAACCACATCACACCCATCCTACAACAGCTCCACTGGCTCCCCATCACACACCGCATTCAATACAAAATCCTGCTCCACACATTCAAAGTCATCCACAACCTTGCACCTCCATATCACACAGACCTCCTCCATATGTCCACACCTGCTCGCTCTCTGCGCTCCTCCTCCTCTCTCCAGCTCTCTGTCCCCTCTGCCAGTCTGGTCACTATGGGGAGCAGGGCGTTCAGCCGCTCTGCTCCCCAGCTCTGGAACTCTCTCCGCAACACCGACACACTCCCAAACTTTAAAACAAAACTCAAAACTCATTTGTTCAGACTGGCCTATTCACCTCAACCATAACTGCACTGTCCTTTTAAATGTTTTAAATGTTTTACTGTTTTTAAAAGTTTTATTGTTTAAATGTTTAACTGTTTGTTTTTAACTGTTTGTATTTTAACTGTTGCTTTTAACTGCTTTTAGCTGCCTATAATGTATTACACTTGTTGTAAGGCGACCTTGAGTGTCCAGAAAGGCACCTAATAAATAAAATGTATTATTATTATTATTATTATTATTATTATTATTATTATTATTATTATTATTATTATTAATTTATTTATTTATTTATTTATTTGCAGAAAATGACAAATGGTCAAAATAACAAAAAAGAGACATGTTTTCAGACCTCAAACAATGCAAAGAAACAAGATCAAATTCATTTTCAAACAACATAATACTAATGTTTACACTTAAGAAGAGTTCAGATGTCGATATTTGGTGCAATAACCCTTATTTTTAATCACAGCTTTCATGCGTCTTGGCATGCTCTCCACAAGTCTTTCACATTGTTCTTGGGTGACTTTATTCTACTCCTGGTGCAAGAACTGAAGTAGCTCAGCTTTGTGTTTGTGTTGGAATTCAACAGACACTGGAATGGAATGGCTGTAATACATGTAGAGATGCTGATTTCAGAAAAAAATGCAGTGGTCTCTTATTTTTTTCCAGAGCTGTATAAGATGTACTTATTCCATTATGGGTTTTTATGGCTCAAAATTACCTTTAAAAACATGCATTCTTGCTAAAAGTGGGGTAAGTGAACTTGTGGCGCCTCTGCTTGTTTCTATAGAGACTGACGAGTTTAATGCCATACTGTTGGAGGTAAAGCAATAACATCTCCATGGAGACAAGTAACTGGTGGGCCCTCTACCAGAAAAGTTACACAGTGCACCTTTAAAATTATAAAAGTGTGCTGTCTGCATCTGATCATAAAGTCTGTGTGCCTGTCTGTATGTCATTCAGATTTGTCATGAGTGAAAATATCAGTCTATACAGATACATTTTGTGATTGTTTTTACAAAAGTGGTAAGTTGATTTGTAAACTTCACTATAACTTGACATAAATTTGGTTTGACGTGCACTATAGATTTTAAAAGCTAATATCAGCAAATACCGGTTATCAGCCACAACATTAAGTATACTGGCAAAAGTGAAAAAAGCTCATGAACTCATTGCTGTCAATTGTTAGGATGCTATGAATACATTAGGAAAGTAAGGTGAGGAACAACTTTGGACCTCTGAAAACTAATATTACTTTATGTTTTTCACATTGAAGTTTAATTTTAAAATAGGCCTAGCACGCATGAGGGCATATAGAAGACTTTTAGAGGATGTGTACTGTTCTTGCTACTTTGATCTTATGCACTTCTTGAAATGTGGACTAAATTTAGCTCAGTGTCACTGGATTATAGTTACAGCCCAGATCAAGCTATTGTTTACAAGAGCAAGGTCAAATGTAAAATTGCTATGGAAAAAGACTCTCATATTTGCATTCTCAGGGCTTGATTGTCGAAAGTCAGACTTGCAGTACATGACCACTTGCTCTTAAAATAAGTTTCTTTTCATTTTAGCCATGCAGTTGTCTGGTCTTAACTCGGTCTTGACTGTGTTATGGCTTCAAAAGTATTCTTCTGTTTAGATTTTATTTAAAATTTTCTGCCCACGTTATAATTTTAAAGTTCCAATCTCAAAAATACTACAGTGTTAAAGGTGCAACACAGTGGTACCTCACCTTACGAAATTAATTCGTTCCAGAAGTGGTTTCGTAACGTGAATTTTTCGTAAGTTGAGTAGCTATTTGAATGTAAAAAGCCTGATTTGTTCCAAGGCCCCGTTCCAAGGTTTATTTTTTATAGTGTAACTTTTTTTTATAGTGTAACATTGTGTTCTGCGTCCTGATTGGCTAAGAGACTGTAGACCCAGGACTAAACATGGAATAAACCAGGTTTAGACCAGGTCTAAACAAGGTCTAAACCTGGACTGGACCAGGACTAAACTTGGACTGGACCAGGTGGATTAAAGCGCCGCGTGCGGGTCTGTTTCCTGGTTTCGTGCTAGCTCTGCTATTAGCAGCAGCACCGGTGTACTTCACGAGTCACAGCTGAGGCGAGCAGCGACTGCGTGCATGGGGGGAAGGGGGAGGGCGGAGAAGTGTGCGCACGGACACGTGTGATGCATGACCCGGCGCGGGGCTGCGAGCACGAGACCTGTGCTCAAACCGTGCTTCCTCTAGACCAGGTCTAAACCGGGATTAAACCACTGCGGCTCTTGCATGCGTTCGTTCATGCGTTCGTTCATGCTCTCGGACTGCGTGCGGTCCCGAGGGGAGGGGATGTGCCCCCATCACACATGTGTCCGCGCGCACACTTCTCCGCTCTCCCCCTTCCCCCCACGCTTCACTATTAATACATTTTGTTGAAAATCTATGAAAGTTTGAGTGTTTAATCGAGAGAAATGTGAGAAAACTTTAAATCCAGTCGGAGAAAAGCGTATAATGTGTGTGGCTGAGCGCGCATTATTTGAATTTTTGAGATTTCGCGTTTCGTAACTTGAATTTTCTTTTGTATTTAGAGACCAAAATTTAACGTGAAGGCATTTCGTAACTTGGATTTTTCGTTTGTAGGATCTTTCGTAAGGTGAGGTACCACTGTATTTACATTTCTGCTAAATTCTTATCTCCATGCAATATTGCTTTGCCCTGAATGTTCCACAGTATGACATTAAATTTTAGGTTACGCCTCCAGACCGAGTTACATGCCAGATCAGTGGAGAGGTTACCCCACTCACTGTAAGATTTAATTTAGGTTTAAACAATTTCCCTTGTGGATCAATAAAGTTTGTCTAAGTCTAAGGCTGTGTCCCAATTTTCTGTCTTACCCCTTCGTCTTACCCCCACCCCTTGGTTTTGTGAGTTCATGTGAGGGCAAGGGGTGTCCCGATTCTAATTTTGATCAAGGGCTAGGGCCACGACCGAGGGCTACATACCCCTTGAAACGAAGTAAGCTCTCGACCAGACTTGGAACGAAGGGGTACGTCTACAAGTTCAGGCAGGTTTTGGGATCAGGATGGCAGCGTCACATCGACCAGCCAAGGAGTCTCATAAATGTATTTTCAGCAGTTGTAATTATCGATTAACAGTTTAGCAGGTTTACAATTATGACGCTTATGTTCTACGTTACTTTTAGTGAACTGTTGTCACGGTTTTAATTGTAGTGATGTCTGTTTAGCCGACGTTATCGTTTTCATCGAACTTTCATGCATAAGCAAGCTAGTTTTTTTGTCGAGCTGAGGTACCCGATAATTAGTTTAATTTTGTTTGCGTCAATTGTTGTCGCCTCTGTAGACGTAGCAGCCAGGTAGAGGCAAGGGATGATGACGCAAACGGTAATCGAGTGGTGTCCCATTTCTTAGGGGAACATTCATACCCCGAGCCCTCTCAGCTCGGCATCGAGGGGCAAGACAAAGATGCAGATAAAGAGGAAGGGGAAGGGGTAAAACAGAGGAATGTCTAGGTCTTTCTTTTAGCAATAACAATTCAATAAAGACAATGAAGATATGTTTAATATCATATTGGGGAACATTTCAGGCAAAGCTAATAAATCTCCATAGAGACAGATAAGAGGTAGATTTCATTAGTTAGAGCTGCTTTAATGAGATATTAAGCAAAGTTTAACAATGTTTACATAGGAACAATAACAGGCTAACTTGCACATTTTATTGAAAGGGTATGAAGCAAGCATTACATGACAAATTGGTTGTGTAACGCTTTGATCTATTATTAATTCAATTTTCTTAAAGCTTCTATAGAGTCACAGAAGAAACTGATAGCTGAGACTTTTTCTGCAGCACATTGTCAGGCAGCCACAGCGTATTCCAAAGACTCACAGATGATAAATGTCCACATCGAACTGGTCCACACAGAAAGCACAGGGTCAGTGGGGAAGACGAATGGAGCAGGTGTTTTTAACTTCTTTTTTTTTTTTAACTCCATAATGAAACTGAAGAATACAGAAGACATAGAGGAAAGATGGAATTTTAAATATATCTTTAGGCAGTTGAAAGTAAACATAGTGGGTGCTACAATGCTGTAAAATCTTCAAACTTGCAGCCGACACAGTGCAGAAAGTAGAATGTTTTTGACTAAGGCTGTGAAATTATTAATTTGACTTGAATCAACATCCAGTCTTAGTCAAAAATTCCACAGCGAACCCTCTGCTAGAAAAAGCATGTTGTTTGGAGAAGGGCTCAGACTAGGGTTCATCTCACTCCCTGCTTTTTGATGGTTTCAGCTCTATTCTCAAACAAAGACACTTTCCACCACCCACTCCTCCTGTTGGTCAGTTTAGATTAGATTAGATTCAACTTTATAGTCATTACACATGTATAAATACAGGTAACGAAATGAGGTTTAGCATCTAATCAGAAGTGCGAGGAGCAGCAAGTGCGATATATACAGTATACATAGACAGTATAGACAGTATGGTTGCAGTGAATTATGTACAAATAAATAGGGCAATATGAACATGTGGGAGTACTTTGTTGTTAATCTGTGTAGGGGACAGTGTTGGGCACGTTACTTTGAAAAAGTAATTAGTTACAGTTACTAGTTACTAACCCAAAAAAGTAACTGAGTTAGTAACTGAGTTACTACACTATAAAAGTAACTAGTTACCTAGGAAAGTAACTAATGTGTTACTTCTTTTTTTTAGTTAAAAAATGTCAAATGATTTGGATTTTTTTTGACAGTGCATTATACAGCTTTTGCTGCTTGGCTGACGTGGCTCCGTCACCGTGGCTTTCATTGTTAACGGCACCGAGCATGTGATTATCATCATGGGGCCTGCTGGTGGCCACTAGTTTAACAGAAGCGTGCGCCGTCGAGAGATGCTTCATTAAATTCGAGTTGCTTACGTTGGACGTGGACAAAGTCTTTGGTCTTTGACACAATGTGCACGTAACATGTACGTTTTTACCTTTTACCTCGACAAGGTTAAAATACTGCCTATACTTCTGTCTTCGACTCGGGACTCGCCATCTGACACGGGGTGTGTGTATTGTGTGTGTGCGCTACTACTGTGTGCTGGGATTGTGTGTAGATACCCGCCCACCGCCCACTGGGTGTCTCTGGTTGGCTCAACATGAAATCTTACTCTGCTTTAGCCAATCATCATTACTTTTCCCGCCCTTACCAAAGGGAGAAAAAAATTCCCCTGTGCCTATGCGAGTCGCGCATGATGCCAGTTTCAAAATGAGTAGGTTCAGTAACGCGCGGTAACGGCGTGTTGGTGCCGGTAACGGCGTTATAACGATAGACAAAGTAACTCGTTAGATTACCCGTTACTGAAAAAAGTAATTTTAACGCCGTTATTCCCATCACTGATTATAAACAAGTTGTTTTATAAACAACAGCTTGTGTCATGCTCTGAGTGAGTGACAGGTGGATAGAACCAATCACAGTGAAGAGTAAACTTTCAGGAACAGCAGATAGCTTTAGTTACTTTAAAGACTATATATAATATACTAAGAAAACAGGAAAACCACGATCTGTCTCTAAGTATATTTATTTTTTGGCATATCGGTCGCCCCTTTTTCAGACTTTGGCGGACTACTTTGCAGTACCTTTCTTGGTGCAATATGTAACTTTTGTGAGGTCCTGGAATACTATTGAACAATCTTGTATTAAACTTACCCCACATGCATTTAATTGCAAGTGTTTGCAGTAAAAAATGCATACTGACTGTGAGTAGGGTCAACTCTCCACGTACCTGTATAAGTAAACACTTGTCCTCATGGAGATACAGCTCTGGGAAAAAATAAGAGACCACTGCAAAATTATCATTTTTTTCTGATTTTACTACTTATAGGTATGTGTTTGGGCAAAAGGAACATTTTTGTTTGAGTCTATAAACTACTGAGAACATTTCCCCCAAATTCCAAATAAAAATATTATCGTTTAGAGCATTTATTTGCAGAAAATGACAAATGGTCAAAATAACAAAAAGATACATGTTTTAAGACCACAAACAATGCAAACAAGATCAAATTCATTTTAAAACAACATAATACTAATGTTTACACTTAAGAAGAGTTCAGAAATCAATATTTGGTGCAATAACCCTTATTTTTAATCACAGCTTTCATGCGTCTTGGCATGCTCTCCACAAGTCTTTCACATTGTTCTTGGGTGACTTTATTCCACTCCTGGTGCAAGAACTGAAGTAGAAGCAACTTTATTGATCTCACACAGGAGAAATTCTTCTCTGCATTTAACCCATCCTGTTATTAGGAGCAGTGGGCAGCGCATTACTGCACCCGGGGACCATCTCCATGATCTTCTTGCTTCGGCTTGGTCAGGACCTAAGCTGGAGGATTTTACCTATGGCGCATGTTTTGGGTAGCTCAGCTTTGTGTTTGTGTTGGAATTCAACAGACGCTGGAATGGAATGGCTGTAATACATGTAGAGATGCTGATTTCAGGGAAAAAAATGTAGCGGTCTCTTATTTTTTTCCAGAGATGTAGAAGTTTCATGTACATACTGTTGAACATTACAGGCAAAGCAATACAGTTTCTATAGGCGCAGACAAGTGGTGAGTCTGCCATGATTATTGTTACATATCGCTGATTAAAAGACTTCTTTGTAAATGGTAAATGGTCACATTTTTATATCACCACTCACCCATTCACACACATTCATACACCAGCCTTTTTCTGACCATGCAATCCCTTTTCAAAAATAAGGACTATTCTGTATGATGTTCACATACAGAGTGGTAAAGGCCCTAGTCCATTAGGAATCCCAACTGTTTGATGTCTCTCTGTGCTCTTAGCCCTCTTCTGAATTTCAAAGCAAAGACGAGATGGATCACAGATCACACGCTAATGGGATGCCTTAAAAAAGAAGAACATAGAGTATGAAGAATACCTGGTTTTGTTATGAGGAATTGAAAAATTCAAGCAGGAATTTTAGATGAAGATTTGAGATGACTGAGAAAAAATCAGGGCAGAAGAAAAATGTATCTAAACCTTTGAGTCTTTGCAGTTGGAATGCTCTATTGGAGGTGTTTAGAAGGTCCACATCTTGGCAGTTGGGATATAAATAACCAATATGGCAGATGGAGGTTAAAGTTTTACCTAGCCCTTGACTCTATAGTGTAAAACAATCTTTGCAACAACAGCTCTGGAAAAAAAATAAGAGACCGCTGCAAAATTATCAGTTTTTCTTTTACTACTTATAGGTATGTGTTTGGGCAAAAGGAACATTTTGGTTTGAGTCTATAAACTACTGACAACATTTCCTCCAAATTCCAAATAAAAATATCGTTTAGAGCATTTATTTGCAGAAATCAATATTTGGTGCAATAACCCTTATTTTTAATCACATCTTTCATGCGTCTGGCATGCTCTCCACAAGTCTTTCACATTGTTTTTGGGTGACTTTATTCCACTCCTGATGGAAGAACTGAAGTCGCTCAGCTTTTTGTTTGTGTTGGAATTCAACAGACGCTGGAATGGAATGGCTGTAATACATGTAGAGATGCTGATTTCAGAAAAAAATGCAGTGGTCTCTTATTTTATTCCAGAGCTGTAGTTGTAGTGTTTGCCTACTGATCTAAATGTGTGTGGTGATATCCCAGCTAAGTCCAATACATGCTGTTGTTGTGTCTATAAGCAAGTCACATGGTCTATTTTTATGCTTGTGTGTGAAATGTGTTTTGATGAGGCACATGAGGACCAGTTTTGGCACTCACAGTCACAGCGGTGCTCTGCTCGGCTGATGTGGTCACCGCCTTTGAAGCTGCACGCGCCAGACCAAGTGCTCACGTCACACTATTTATTAAGGCAGAAAGCTTTGGCAAAAATAGACTTGGGGTTAGTATTTTTGATATTGACACTAGTTTAAAGTAAATGTATCGGACTCTATCAGCCATTTACAACATTACCAAAATCACAACCTGTCAAAAAACCACCCTAACCCAAGATCTGCTCAAACCGGTAGAGCTGTGCGTTTCATTCCCTCCAGGGCAGTAGATGTCTCACTGTGCAGGTCAGATATATTACACTACAGGCTGATGAATGAAGTGGGAGGTGGGCGTACAAACATCAGGGGCTGTTCCTCTGAGAGTAGACAGTGGAGCGTGTGGCTGGAATATGTATACTCGCCTGTGAATGTCTGCCAAAGCCACGGTGTGGCGGAGGTGTGGGCGCAGACAGCAACAACTACAGCATCTTAACCCAGTTTAGATGACAGCACAATGTAGTGATATGTATGCTGCCTACTTCCTCTTTGCTTTTTTATGGTCTCCTTACCTGTTACATTCAGAGGTCATTGCAGCAAATCACCTGGCTCCATCTAATCCTGCCTGTCCTCTCCCACCAGCCAACATGTCTTTCACTGCATCTATAAATCCCCTCTGTTCTACTGCAGCACACACAGAAAGCTTATATACTAAGAATGATCCCACTGCTCCAGCATGTTCTAACCATCTTAATCCAGCATGTCCCACTCTTATCTCCAAAACATCTGAGTTCATTTATCTTCAGCTGCAACTCCTGTCTTTACAGGAAGCAGGCTGCATTTTCAGCTCTGTCCATGTTGTCTAATATCGCTTATAGATGTGTACAGTTGCGTGCACTCTTCCTCTAATATACAGTAAAATACACATTTAATTTATGTTTTTTTTTACTTGGTTCTATGTACAAGACACTGGACATGAAAAAATGACATTCATTGTCAATGAACATACAGTAATTGTGAGTTTACTCTTCACTCGGTAATAAATGGTGTAAAACAATTTTTCATAGTTAAAATGATATTCAACAATGTAATTTACAGAATATTTTGTGTAACATTTTCATTTTTCTTTTTTTTTTAAATCTATATTAATTTAAGTTGGATATAAAATAATTATGTTACTTGCATCAATGCAAAGAAAAATATTTTATGTTTGTTTCAGCAGCTCAATACAATATTATATTTGGAATACAAACTTGTATATTGCATCTCTTTAAATGTCTGATTGTTTTTTCACAGGCGGATACATCCACCAGCTTTCTGAGAGCAGCTCGTTCAGGTAACTTGGACAAAGCTCTGGACCACGTCAAAAATGGCATTGATATCAACACGGCTAATCAAGTAAGCGTTTTTTATACCCTATGCACATGCACGTTAAAACTCAAACTATTGTTTTATAGCAATAATAATAAAATAATTACTAAAATAAAAAAAAAATGTAATTGTGATTGTAAATTGTAATACAGTTACAAAATGGTGCCTTTGCACTTTACTGGAGTTGTAATATAACCCTCTATCCTGAGAGTTATCAATGATATTAAATTCTCACTATGAAGCTATAAATCAATACTGCTGACTCAGTGCACAAAATGGCTGATAGCATGTCCTTCAAACTTTACTGCACTCTCAGTTCTGCAGAAGGAATGCCTTTTTTCTAAAGGGAGGTTTTATAGGTAAGAGGACAGTTCAACAATTATGTTTATTTATTGAAACCACTTAACCACTACATTATGTTCTGGGACAATGTTTTGCAATGATGTGACTTGTCTCTGTCAGTCATCAATTCCTGAAGTATGGAGCACACATTTCTTGTTCCTTATGTCTTAATAATAATACATTAATGATATTATTTTAAGTTAGCTTTCTTACCAGCTGCTTGGTTTATTTCCACTGCTACTAGACTGAATGAATGTTTGCTGGTTAAAGAATTAACTTCTGGCCCCCACTGTCATGGCACTCACAGGGGAAGTCCTAGTGGTGCTCTTGTCAGGGATGTAAAATTAAAGACCAAAAGGAGGATTAAAAATGTATGACTGTGTCTCTCCCCCATAATTCTCTGTCTTTGGGTAAAGTGGTGCACATCAATAATTAAAACCTAGATTATACTTCCATCAGTCTATTGTCCTACAAATTTTTATTACACCTTATAATACTGCAATTGTAATAAAAATAGGAAAACATATTTGAAGAAAAATAATAGTAGTACTTGTCATAATATTTAATAATATTTACAGAATAGTCTAATTATAATAGTAGATCAGTTTAGTTGCCATTGGAAAAAAATTATATTATTAAAAACGCTATTGTGCTTGTGTCCGCTACACAACAAATCCTATGTGTATTACCAATTAAGGAAATATAACTGGAGAACAAAGTAAGTATAGAGCAGAGGGCATGTACCGGGGTGCAGTGAAAACAGGCAGTTATAAAAAGTCTAATTTTGCACAATATGTCTCTTTTGACAAGAAGCATTTGTACAGTTTAGTTTACTTAAGCAGTATGTTTTCATTGTTGACTAATAACCGGATTCTATTTGCACTAAATTGTATTTCTTATCTACAGCTCTGGAAAAAATAAGAGACCACTGCAAAAGTATCAGTTTTTCTGATTTTACTACTTATAGGTATGTGTTTGCGCAAAAGGAACATTTGTGTTTGAGTCTAAACTACTGACATTTCCCCCAAATTCCAAATAAAAATATGATCATTTTGAGCATTTATTCGCAGAAAATGGTCAAAATAACAAAAAGATACATGTTTTCAGACCTCAGACAATGCAAAGAAACAAAGAAACAAGATGAAATTCATTTTAAAACAACATAATACTGTTTACACTTAAGAAGAGTTCAGAAATCAATATTTGGTGCAATAACCCTTATTTTTAATCACAGCTTTCATGCATCTTGACATGCTCTCCACAAGTCTTTCACATTGTTCTTGGGTGACTTTATTCCACTCCTGGTGCAAGAACTGAAGTAGCTCAGCTTTGTGTTTGTGTTGGAATTCAACAGACGCTGGAATGGAATGGCTGTAATACATGTAGAGATGCTGATTTCAGAAAAAATGCAGTGGTCTCTTATTTTTTCCAGAGCTGTATATCTTCTTATTTTGTGTTTCTTTCTCTTATTATTCTAACACTTGTACCTCTGTAATCTCTATGTTTTAATTCACATTTTATTTACTTATTACATAAATGGCAGTATTTTTGGTTCATTTTCATCTCCTACTATATTAGTGAAACATGCACTGCACTTGGTACACTGTGAGGTTCCCGGCCCAGTGCGCATGCTCAGAGCGAGGTTGTGCGATCCATTCAAATTGAGTGACACTGCAGTGTGATGGTGCTTTTGCCATGGGAAACTGAGACCCCTCCTGGTCACATAGGCTATTGCAACCAGGTTTTAACGTGTGTCCATTAGTGACTGTGAACTACACTGATTTTCTCTTTTTACTTTCTTTTTTGTCACTTCAAATCTTGTTTATCTTATAAAGTATATTGTGTTGGATTCAGAGGCCACAATGATAATAAAAAGCACTCTTTCTATAGACAGCAGAATGTGATTTTCAACATTAAATCATACTACCTTATTGTATATTACCATGCTATTCAGGAAGTTTTTGTTTTCTATCCTGTTAATGTTTCTTATATTGCTCAAATAAGTATCTTGTTTTGATACAACCTACTATTGAGTATGTTATTTATTGTGCAGCACAGGATTTGTCCCTTAATGCAATATTCATTATGAGTCCTAGGATTGCACCAGAGACTTGCTGACTAATACAGCTCTGGAAAAAAATAAGAGACGACTGCATTGTTTTCTGAGATCAGCATCTCTACATGTATTAGAGCCATTCCATTCCAGCATCTGTTGAATTCCAACACAAACACAAAGCTGAGCTACTTCAGTTCTTGCACCAGGAGTCGAATAAAGTCACCCAATAAAGTCACCCAAATAAACACATTTCCACATAAAATAAAATTAAATCACTGCTGTTCAAAGGTCCACAGGCTCAGATAAAGGACTTCCGAGCCTAGAAACACTCGGACGTGCCTCCAGGCAAATAAAAAAACGCATTTCGCATTGCCTAGCGCATTCGCAGTCCAAACTCTCTGGGCGTGATTTACAGAGACGCTGAGTACAGACAGACGGGGGTGGAACTGCATTTGCATTTCTTTTTTCGATCTGACGTCAATAAGGTGCCTTGTTCAAACTCGCCCGTTTGAGCTCCGATTTTTTGTAACGCAGAAAAGGATCGCAAATGCTCAGTTTAGACATTTCACAACTTTTAACCATGGGGGGGGGGGCTAAACAGGGTAGGGGAGCTCACATTAACGTTCAAAAACCTCAGAAAGTGAAAATTTCATGCCATGGGACCTTAAAGTGTAAACATTAGTATTATGTTGTTTTAAAATGAATTTGATCTTGTTTCTTTGCATTGTTTGTGGTCTGAAAACATGTATCTTTTTTGTAATTTTGACCATTTGTCATTTTCTGCAAATAAATGCTCTAAACGATCATATTTTTATTTGGAATATGAGGGAAATGTTGTCAGTAGTTTAAAGACTCAAACAAAAATGTTACTTTTGCCCAAACACATACGTATAAGTAATAAAATCAGAGAAACTGATAATTTTGCAGTGGTCTCTTAGTTGCACTGAAATATGAAATCTGATTTGAGTATTTATCTGTCTGTTAACAGTTTAGGCATGGACATATCCTGATTAAAAATGAAATTTCAAGTTTTTCCTTCAAAGCAGTCCAGGCTTATGAATGCATTCATTTAATATTCATTCATAAAATAGTAATTAAAAACTGACTTTCACTTTGATATAACTGACCTTGCCATATTCTGCTATCTCCCAACTTTTCTTTTGGGTAATTACACAAAATCCTTGGTAATTAATTACAATGAAACTCTTATGAGAATGAAAACAGTTATGTGTTTATCTTCCCTGTGTTTCAGAATGGTCTAAACGGGTTGCACTTGGCCTCTAAAGAAGGGCATGTCAAAATGGTCCTGGAGCTTTTACATGGTGGAATAGGACTTGAAGCCACCACTAAGGTTTTGTCTTTACTGATTTAAATTTTACAAAATAAAAAAAATATGAGCTTATAATAGTAACGATACAAATACATGTTTCTGGTCTGTTTTTATTTGTACAGAAAGGAAACACAGCCCTTCATATTGCAGCATTGGCGGGGCAGGAGAAAGTGGTAGCAGAACTTGTTCACTATGGTGCCAATGTTAACGCACAGTCCCATGTAAGTCTATACAAATTACAATTACTCAAATCCATCTTGTATATTTGCTTACGTATCTATTTTTAATGCCTGTTGTTATTTGTTTCAACAGAAAGGGTTCAGTCCCCTGTACATGGCTGCACAGGAAAACCATTTAGAAGTAGTGAAGTTCCTGCTTGAGAATGGTGCCAATCAGAGTCTCCCAACAGAGGTATGACAAGTGTGAAGTTCTTCTCATTATCCCACTGCTTTTATCACCTCAGACATTATAAGTAGAGGCGCATGGTATAAGAAAAAACTTCGATAACTTTGTAACAACATTTTTGGGAATATTTATTTGATTTTTCTCAATGTGTTTGGACTGATTAAACTCTTATACTGTTCTATCATTTGCTAGACTAAAGACTAAAGTAATATCAAAACATTACTTAAAAATAATCTATGCAACTTTTCTGGTTTTGTTATTGCTTTTCCAGAAATGTTCCCCAGTAGAGGATTAAACTGATATATCTTGCTGTTTTTAATATCTCGAAAAACATACATGCATTCTCACTGTGAGTGGTGTCACCTCTCCACAGGTCTGACCTGTAGCTTGGACTGGTGACATCATCTGCTTGTTTCCATAAATGTTTAAAGCCCCAGTGTGTAGGATTCGTGGCGCATAGGTGGATAGTCGCTATTGCACTTCCTGTTTTAGCTACGGCAGACCTCAAGGGTCACACGGGCGCGCCGAAGCGCCGACAGCTCGCGTACCCGCGCACGAACCGCGCTCCACTGTATACATAAAACACGGTCCCCCGTTCACTTTTTTTTCTTTTCGCATGAAACACACATTCCCGATCATGTATCATGACAATCTACACATCAAATGAAACCTTACAGTCTCCTCTTTTTAACTATGCAATTCATTTCCCGGCACAACAATCTCTTCCCGAGCACATGGGGCTTTTATACGGAAAAGCACAAAACGGAAAAGCACAAAGCTTACCTTTGAAGGCTCTGCCCAGGTCAAACTCAGCATTTCACCATAAGCTTGGTCTGAAATCTGTCCGTAAGGATCCAGCGAATAAAATCCAGTAAAACAATTTAGTCCAAAACACGTGTTAGATCCATTACGACGTGTGATACAGCAGCATGCTTGTTGTTTACCCAAAACCACGAGCCTCCCCCCACCCCACCCGCACCTCTCTCCCTCTGTCCTTCTCAGGCGCGCTCCCCTGCTTTGCCTCCGGTGCTACCACGAGCCTTGCCGAAGGCGAAGGCGGAGCCCAAATGTCCTTCTGCGGCTCTCGTATTCAAAATGGCTGCCTCTACATGGGGAAGATCCCCCTTTTATGTGACTATATCTAAGTCCAAAAGAATACTTTGATTTCATGATGGAAGTGAAAAGGCTTGAAAAACAATGTATTTTTGAATAGGTATCTTCAATTTCGGTAATTAACGGGTAAAAATCTTACACACTGTCCCTTTAATGCCATATTGTGGAAAAGCCATAGCATCTCCATGGAGACAGATGTATGGTCAGAAAAGTTAAATAGTACGCCTTTGATTAGGTCAGAAGTCTTACCTCAGATCTGACTATTTTACACAGTCCGTATTTGAAAATATGTTCAAATACTGCAGTATACTTTGTCACTTGTGGTTATATAACTGCAGTTTTCAGGCTCCAAAGAAAGTAGTCTCTTTAAGTGCTTGAAATATCTGGTAAAATAGATTCCACACTGTAACCACTTGACATCCATGCTTAATTCATTTTCAGATTTGTTCATTGCTAGGTTACCTTCTCCACTCCACTTATGATTAATCTTACAAATCTAATCAAACATAATTGTATTCTCTCTCATCATACTCTCCTTCAGGATGGCTTCACTCCCTTGGCTGTAGCCCTCCAACAAGGCCATGAAAACGTGGTGGCCCTGCTCATCAATTACGGGACCAAAGGCAAAGTTCGCCTCCCTGCGCTGCATATCGCTGCACGAAATGATGATACAAGAACGGCTGCTGTGCTACTGCAAAATGACCCCAACCCAGATGTTCTCAGCAAGGTATAGTATAGTAAAATATACATCTAAGAGCTCATATTACGCTGTGTAATATGTTGTATATATTACTCTGATGTGTTTCTTCATCACAAACACATCCAGAATAGTGTTTTGTTTCAACACAAACTCTGCATATTTAGGTTGAGTTCTTCTCTCAAACAGGAAGAGATGTGTTTTTAAACTTCATACACCTTCATTAGAATCATTTGGATAAACTGAGCGCTCCAATTGCCAATCTCGGCTTAACTAAATGTAAAATGTAGCTGTTAACTTGCAAACTACCACTTCACAAGATGGAACAGAGCATTTTGAGCTTTGGAGATGTAAACAGACTAATAATAAAGGGTTACTCAAACATGTGAATGAAACAAAACACAACTCCTGGTATATTTCTGATGAGCTAACAGCATATTAACATGGTTAAAAGCTCACGAGTCAATTTTGCGCAATATAGGACAAAAACACAAGCTGGCATTGTACAAGTATTAAAATAGTTCTTGCTTGCAGACTGGTTTCACCCCCTTGCATATTGCTGCCCACTACGAGAACATGAGTGTTGCCCAGTTGTTGCTCAACAGAGGGGCCAACGTAAATTTTACTCCTAAGGTCAGTTTGGTTATTAAATGTTGTTTCTACATTACATACGTGTGTTTTTTTTTTCTTTATAAACAATGTTATTTCTCTCTCTTAGAATGGCATCACACCTCTTCATATAGCTGCCCGGAGGGGGAATATGATGATGGTCCGGCTCCTGCTGGACAGAGGGGCACAGATCGATGCCAAAACTAAGGTATTTTCAAATGACTAAAAACACATTGATTGAGTATTTGATATTTGAGTTTTTCTGTAAATGATTTTCTGTTCACGTTTAGGATGAGCTGACACCTCTCCACTGTGCGGCCAGGAATGGCCATGTTCGCATTATTGAGATTCTCCTGGAACATGGCGCTCCACTTCAGGCAAAAACAAAGGTCTGATAACCTCTATGATGTGTTTTATGGTTTCCCCGTTCTCCACTTGAACTGGACTTGTATGAATGTGAATCACTGTGCTCTTTCAGATGGCTCTTAATATTGTCAGCCTAATCCTATTGTGTTGTCTTACAGAATGGGCTATCCCCGATCCACATGGCAGCTCAGGGGGATCACATGGACTGTGTCAGGCAGCTTCTCCAGTTCAACGCTGAAATAGATGATATCACTCTGGACCATTTAACTCCTCTTCATGTAGCAGCCCATTGTGGCCACCACCGCATGGCCAAAGTCCTTCTCGACAAGGGTGCCAAAGCTAATGCACGGGCTCTGGTAGGTGATGCTTTTAGCACATTTTAGACAGATACAAACAGCTATTTATGTTGGATACGTATGGTAACAATAACATTCTTTGTTCCAGAATGGCTTCACACCTCTACATATTGCATGCAAGAAAAACCACATGCGGTCTATGGATCTTCTGCTAAAGCACTCTGCTTCATTAGAAGCAGTCACAGAGGTAAGGAAATAAGACTAAAGACTAAAACTAAATGAAAAGCTGCAGTCCAATTGATCATCATGTTTGTGTGTATTCTGAACCTTGTTATCTGTCTGTATGTGCAGTCTGGTCTCACACCTCTTCATGTAGCAGCTTTCATGGGCCATCTGAACATAGTTAAAAATCTGCTCCAGAGAGGAGCGTCACCAAATGCTTCCAATGTGGTGAGCAACATATCAATGACAAATCATTCTAAGTCTTGGCAATTCTGATAGTTTGTTCTACTTTATGTATATATTTGTTTGGATTTATATGTGTATTGCAACAATATTACATCTACAAGAACTGTCAACAACCCATAGTTTCACTCAGTAAATCACATGCCTTGTGCATTTTTGTTCTGAATAGAAAGTGGAAACACCGCTTCATATGGCCTCAAGGGCAGGACACTGTGAAGTTGCCCAGTTTTTGTTGCAAAATTCAGCACAAGCAGATGCAAAAGCAAAGGTAGGCCATGAAAGCAAATGTCCATATTTACAAATTAATTTCTGTTACTCATTTGGAGATGAAGAAATATTTCATCACTGTAACATAATATTGTGTTGTGTTCAGGATGACCAGACGCCCCTGCACTGTGCTGCCCGGATGGGTCATAAGGAGCTGGTGAAGCTGCTCCTGGAGCATAAGGCCAGTCCTGACTCAGCCACCACCGCGGGACACACCCCTCTGCACATCGCCGCCAGAGAGGGCCATGTTCACACTATCAGAATACTGCTGGACGCTGGAGCACAGCAGACCAAGATGACAAAGGTTTAGTACATATCAGTACATATTTTAAAGAAAACAGTACTGTTCTGTACACTAAATATTTTTCCATTGTTATAGTTTTATTTTGGAATATTGGAATATAGCTTCTTTAATGCTGTCTCTATTGTCTCAACAGAAAGGCTTTACTCCCCTGCATGTAGCCTCTAAATATGGAAAAGTGGATGTGGCTGAGCTCCTTCTTGAAAGAGGAGCGAATTCTAATGCAGCTGGGAAGGTGAGATGAGCTGTCTGTGGTCCTGTCTGACCCTCAGGAACAGCAGCAAAATGATGCTCTGTAAACATTAGATCTGCTTCTCCTCATGGATGATTAGTCACAGGCCTAAATGTTTCATATGTACATGTTCTGTATGTGTTTGGCCCTGATGTCTGTGGAGGTGGGCTTTTATATGTGTACATGCGTCTGTTTAACAGAATGGTCTGACACCTCTGCATGTGGCCGTCCATCACAACAACTTGGATGTTGTCAAACTCCTGGTCAGCAATGGAGGATCCGCTCACAGCACTGCCCGAGTAAGATGGCCACTCTGCTCCACTTTTTTCTGGGCAACGCAACGGGACAATTAAATGACATTGTGTTACATATGTTCTATAAATTACCAAGACAATATAATAAATAAGCTGCCTCTGTCCTTATTTCCAGAATGGTTACACTCCTTTGCACATCGCAGCCAAACAAAACCAGATGGAGGTGGCCAGTTGCCTGCTGCAGAATGGGGCATCACCGAACGCTGAGTCCCTCCAGGGCATCACGCCCCTGCACCTGGCCTCCCAAGAGGGAAGGCCTGACATGGTGGCTCTGCTCATCTCCAAACAGGCCAATGTAAACCTGGGAAACAAGGTACTGGGGATGAAACAAATAACAGAAATAGCTCAATACTGAGTACATATTGAACACGTTTTAATGTATCTTTCAGAGTGGACTGACCCCGCTCCATCTTGTAGCTCAGGAGGGCCATGTGGGAATAGCAGACGCATTAGTTAAACATGGAGCGTCTGTGTATGCTGCATCTCGAGTATGTGACACAGATTTAAAGCTCATCACTGGAGCCAGTACAGATAAGATGACTAATCTGTGTCTTTTGCATTGGTTCAGATGGGCTACACGCCTCTCCATGTGGCATGTCACTACGGCAACATCAAAATGGTGAAGTTTCTTCTTCAGCAGCAGGCGCATGTAAACAGCAAGACACGGGTAAGCTGTTACTGTCACAGCTGTGGGTTATTGTACATCCCTTATTTTTATGTATAATCAGCACTGGGTACATGTACATGGCTAATGAAAACAACAAATAACAAGAATAATCAATAAGCCAATAATTAGATGTGATTGTTATAGTGAGTCTAAATGCCCAAGAGAAATCTGATCATGAAAAACACCTGGTGAAATGTGTCAGTTAATCAATGTATTCTTAGAGTAAGAATTGTATACAACTCTGGAAAAAAATAAGAGGCCACTGCAAAATTATCATTTTTTTTATTTTACTACTTATAGGTATGTGTTTGGGCAAAAGGAACATTTTTGTTTGAGTCTATAAACTACTGACAACATTTCCCCCAAATTCCAAATAAAAATATTATCGTTTAGAAAATGACAAATGGTCAAAATAACAAAAAAGATACATGTTTTCAGACCTCAAACAATGCAAAGAAACAAGATCAAATTCATTTTAAAACAACATAATACTAATGTTTACACTTAAGAAGAGTTCAGAAATCAATATTTGGTGCAATAACCCTTATTTTGAATCACATCTTTCATGCGTCTTGGCACGCTCTCCACAAGTCTTTCACATTGTTCTTGGGTGACTTTATTCCACTCCTGGTGCAAGAACTGAAGTAGCTCAGCTTTGTGTTTGTGTTGGAATTCAACAGACGCTGGAATGGAATGGCTGTAATACATGTAGAGATAGTCTGGTTAACACCTGACCATATCACAAGTGAGATATGGGTCTGGAAACTCGCTTCGAAAAATCCCGTAGCGGAGGTGTGGTTAGCGATTGCCAACGGCCATTTATTGGGCGTTATGAATGTCTATCATTGAGCGTATACGTAAGTCCATAGCCAATCATGTCAGTTGTCAGTTCAAACTACAAGCTTCCGTTTGTCATGTAGTACGCGTCACCGTCTTTCCACCCCTCCCCCGCTCTCTGATTGGGGCCCTAAACCTGGGACTCTCGCTTGGACGAGCTGCCAGGCCGCCTTCCAGTTCGAAACGAACGGAAGCGGCCTGGGAATTCCCAGGCTAATGTAGAGATGCTGATTTTAGAAAAAAATGCAGTGGTCTCTTATTTTTTTCCAGAGCTGTAGGTTTGAACAATCAAAGAGAAATCAAATTACTCAAATCAGATCAGTTAACATGACTTTGTGTGCATGTAAACACAGCCACTTATAGAGGACAAACGTTTGTTGTTATTCTTCGCCTTTTCTTCTTTCCCAGATGGGCTACACTCCTCTGCACCAAGCTGCTCAGCAGGGCCACACCGACATTGTGACCTTGCTGTTGAAAAATGGAGCTCAACCAAATGAAATCACTTCAGTAAGACTGAGCAGAAATAGAAATAAATTTACATTAAAATCAAGACTTTTATCCGTCAAATATCCCATCTGCGTGTGTAGTTATGTAGAAATACACTCAAACACTAGAGATACACGACTGCATTGTTACCTGTGTACAGTCAATACAGTAAAATATATCAGAAAGTGACCCTGATGTGACTGTGAATATGAATGTGTATATTTCTATTATTAGAATGGGACCTCTCCCTTGGGTATTGCCAAGCGACTGGGCTATATCTCTGTCATTGATGTGCTGAAACTGGTAACTGAGGAGTCTGTTTCCATGGTGAGGAGATCAGCAGCGTTCAGATAGTATTTCATTAAGAAGTTTTATTTTTCTCCGTTTTAGTGATTTCCCAGATTGTCTCACATCTGTGCATTTGTGCCTATTACAGATTACCACAGAAAAACATCGCATGAGCTTCCCAGAAACAGTAGATGAGATATTGGATGTTTCTGAGGATGAAGGTATGATTTTTATTTTTTTTTTGGTCATTTCTAAAAATATTTATTTACAGATAGCTCCTCCTTGTGGCTCTGACATTATGCACACACCAACTCTTTTGTAATGTGCAATGCATAACTGTATCTATTGTCAGGACTTGTGTAACATAATTTTCCATTTGTTTTGTAGGAGTTGCCCAGCTAACGTTAGGTAGGATTGAGTCTGTATTTTTGAATGGTTTGGTCCAGTTGCTAAACTTGTGCCTTCATTGCAATAGCCATTATTCTGTGTGCGTCACTAACTGTCTTTCTGAGTTCCTGTGACTGCTTTCAACGTTTCAACTCCAATTCACTCTTCTTCTGATTGTACAAACCTCCGTCCTTCTGCAACTGCTCTGATATTGTTTTGTCAATGTTCTTTTACTCATCACATGTCTCTACCCTCAGCACTCACTACGTATGTGTCCATGGACTCATTACCAAGAGGTCTATAACATTATTTTTTTAATTCCAAGAACTATGCCATCAAACTGCCTAACTAAGTCAGTATGTCAATAACAATATATCATACCAGGACTATGTTACACATACAATAATACAACACTATAATAAGATCATCATAACCCATGAGTTGAAAATGTTTCAACAACATAAGAAAAAAATATTAGAATTTGTGAAAAAAAAACATTTTGGGCTTTGTTGGGCAGTCCATTTTAATTAAAGATTTTCTTTTACACTTTTTGTCCCAAATGTGCTGCTAATCTCAAATTAACACTTACCTTCTTTGAATGAATTAGTTATGTCCTCAATTTGTCGTCCTTGCTTTCCTCCTGCCTCTGTATTTGAGTACTTGACTCTTTTTATATGCAAATTATTCCATATTACAGACTCAACATCAGTACAGAATGTACTGTGTACCTCATTAACATATTTTCCTTCAATGATTGATGGTATCAACACTTTGTTTAAACTCTGGACCTTCTTGTCTTATCAATTGATAAGAGATTTTTTTTAAAGATTAATTGCAAGCAAACATTACATTACATTATGTTGTAATTGTCTTTTTTCAAACTTGAACATCTGAAGTCCTAATGAAACGATTTGCATCATGTCAAGTGCCTATTTACAGTTATATTACCAGTTAATTAGCCTGGTTAGCCAGAATGACTCTCATTGTATTCCATAGAGAGAAATTCACTCTGGCTGTGTTTGAATAGAATTTCAAAGTGTAAAGTATTCAGATAGTGAGAACTGTGTGTACATGTTCTTATTCTTCACTATGAGGGGAGACAGCTGGTAGATTACAAGCAAACCCAGTGATATGGCAAAATGTCTTTTTACGTAAAAGCACTTCAAGGTGCCAATAAAACTAGTGCTAGAAATAGATCTGTGCAATCTGGCTGTCATGTACTGCATTTCTCTGGATGGAAGACAATCTCATTCTGCCTAACCAGGCTTAGTAAAGCTGACTTGTCTGTGAATATACATCATTTCAGTGTTTTCAATCATATTTTAGTAATTGGAATTCTTTCTTCTGTTTAGAGACAATAACATCTCATATTTAATGGGCATGTTCACTAAAAAGATGTCACCAGGTGCCTTGCAATCCATGCAGTGTTTGAAACTGTGTCTGTTTTATCAGCCAACTTCTACCACTCCGCAGCTTTCATTGGCCTCCGTGTTATTGGTTTTAACCATTGCTTCAAATTTCAGCTTTGTAGTTTGTTGCAATTTCTATGTTTTGTCAAGGTGAAGGAATGGGAAGGTTAATATAAATCCACTTGAAGTGAAATTGACACTTGTTGAATTGAATATTATGTAATGATAAACATATAAGCCTCTTAAGAGTGGAAAAAACCCTGCCCAACTTTCCCTCATGCTGTCCTTTCTAACTAATACATTTACTTTTTCAGTGCTTGTCCTTTTGATTTGTTATTCATTTTCTTCTTATCTTTCTGAAGGGGATGAGTTGCTTGGGATGGATGGTGCCAGGTATTTAAAGCTTGATGACTTCAAGGATCAAGATGATGACTTTCTTTCTCCAAAGAAGACCCTGCGAGACTTTGAAGGCGGCATGGGCACAACGTATGTCTAAGATATCCAAATCATGTTTACAGTGAGAATACATGACACGCATACATGTCTTTAATATTAATACTGTTGTTCTGTTTTACAGGCCTTACTCCCCAGCTATTCCTAGAATACCATGTGTTTCTCCAGAGACAGTCCTACTAGATCAGGTATGTTAGTTTAAAAGAAGTAGTATTTATGAAATTATGTTTGTTTGTGATAAAAGGAGAAGTTCAATTTGTCAACTGGACAAAGTTTGTTTGGTTGAAAACGTTTCGCTGCTCATCCGAGAGGCTTCTTCAGTTCTGGATGTTTGTTTGTTTGATTGATTGATTGGTTTATTACTTTAAAACCTCTAAATTTTTGCCTTTGATTGTTTTCCCTGACTTTAGCACACCCCTATTCCTTTGCCAAAGGAGTATGACGAGGACTCTCTTATCCCGAGCAGTCCTGCTACAGAGACTTCAGACAATGTCAGTCCAGTGGCCAGCCCCATTCACACTGGGTGAGTTTTAAACACCCTCCTCTGTCTGAGAAGCACTCAGACAGAGAGTTGCAGAGATTGGGGCATACCAAGGAAAAGTAACTGTATTATGATGTTGCTTTTGACAAACCTTATTATCTTATTATCTATACAGTCTTATTATTATCAGTATCTGATACTAGTGCACTGGGGCACCATCAGTTTGCCTGTGTGACTTGTACTTTAGCTTCTTGGTGAGCTTCATGGTGGACGCTCGGGGTGGCTCCATGCGAGGCAGCAGACATCACGGCCTTCGCGTCATCATCCCTCCTCGGACCTGCGCTGCTCCCACACGTATCACCTGCCGACTGGTCAAACCACAGAAACTCACCACCCCCCCTCCTCTGGTGGAGGGGGAGGGACTCGCAAGTCGGATCATCTCTTTAGGGCCATCCAGTATGCAGTTTCTCGGGTTAGTAACATGATTCACTTTTATTTACCTTAAGCTCTTAAAATAATGTAGTTCCTTCATTATTACCTGACCTTACTCAGTTTTTTTTATTTATTCATGCATGTTTGAGTGATCTTATATTGTTCTGAGGCTTGAGTTCTGTTTTTACTTGCAATTATTCCAATTTTCAGATTGCAGACCATACATGCAGGGTTAAAAATGTCACGTAGCCATTTTTCAATAATAAAACACATACAGGAAATTCTGATGCTTGCTACAGCGAAACGCTACTACAAAAAGGTAGTAGTTAGTAGTTCTCCAGTTTGAACAGGAAATCAGTAGCTCGGTTTAAATTAGTCATTTTAGTTCAGTATTGCAGTTTACAATGAGTGTATACACAACTTCTTTTCTTTCTTTTGTTATCAGACCGGTCATTGTGGAAATCCCCCACTTTGCTTCGCTTGGTCATGGGGACCGCGAGCTTGTGATCCTGCGTAGCGAAAATGGCTCAGTGTGGAAGGAACATCGCAATCGTTATGGTGACGAAGTGCTGGAAACCATTTTGAATGGCATGGATGAAGGTTGGTGTGTTTGAAATATGTTTCTCTTTGTCACTAAGACCTTGTATTTGCAGTATACAAGTCCGTTTTCCTGTTGAATTATGGTCTTGTGCCTTAGCAAGGATGCAGTGTATGTTTATGTGACTAACAGGATATGATTCACTTTTGTCAGTGTTACTTTCTGAATTCAACTGTTTTTATTAACAGATTTGGAAAGTCAAGAAGAGTTGGAGAAGAAAAGAATTAGAAGGATAATCTCCACAGACTTCCCTCTTTACTTTGCGGTGGTTTCTCGTATTCAGCAGGAGAGCGATCTCATTGGTCCAGAGGGGGGCCGGCTCACGAGTAAGCTGGTTCCCCACGTCGAGGCCATCTTCCCTGAGACTGCTGTGACCAAGAGAGTGAGACTGGGGCTGCAGGCGAGTATACTGAGTGCTTAGTGAGTGGAGATGTAGCAAATTTTGGAGATTTTCTGCAAAATTAGAATAATTGAAAATCTGAATTTGATTGGACGCAAGTTGCGGCATCATATTTTTAGATCTGTACAAACATGTTCTGAAATGTGATTTTTGGAAATGTAGGGAAGCACTAGCACACCATTAATCTCTCGTCACATGACTCCACTAACCTGAAATTTTTAATTCTTCCATTAGTTTATCTGTTCATATTTCAGTCTTTTTGTCAGTTCTTGAGGACGCATTTAAAACGTGATCTTCAAAAATAATCCTATTATTAAAACATAAAATCTCAAATCTAACAATTGCAATGCGTGTCAGACAAATCACAAAACAATTTTTTCCTTTATCATTCAGGAATTATTATTAAATATGCTATTAAAAATGACCTTAAAAAGAAACAAACGGTAAGTATAATCTCCCAAACAAGGTTATAATAAAGTCATATTTTTACCCTTTTGTGGCTCATTTTATGGTCCGTTAGTGTGATACTTCAACCCCAACCCAATTTGCTGGCACATTATAGCACATTCCTAATGCATTAAAATATCTGAATATCATTAGTGAGATAATGCAAAAAAATGTCTAGAGTCAACAAAATTCAAAAGTGGAAGCATTTGTTTCACATCTGTTGCATTTTGCAGCTCATTTGCTCGCTGCATGAATATTTGTTTTTTGTTTTTTTTTGTTTTTTTCGAACACAAAGAGTCTGCAGTGTTTTACCAAACATTGAGGGCAGCTGTTTGAAATCCTAAAACAGCGTACTTTGAGCCTGACTCGGTGGTCGGTGCCAGACGCTTACATGTGGGCTTCTGTTAGGACAGCAGCAGCTCTTTGATTTTCACAGTTCACACATCCACAAAATGATTCTTGTCGCCATGACAAATGTGTCAGTAGACTGTGGAAATTGTGCTATCATTCATAAAGGCTGGATGTGGTGGAAGAAGTTCTGGGCACAGTTTGTTTATCACTTTGTACTTCAGTTGTTAATTGTTGTAGTTAAAATTGGGCTGGAACATATGGCAAAACAATGAATCACTATATTTTTTTATTTGATTAGATTTTTTTTTTCCCCAAACTAAAACTGGCTTTCAATATTGATTTCATGAACATAAACACTACAGACTTTTAATCAGTAGGCTACCATTTAACAAAAATAGTCATGTCTTCATCCAAAGTCTGAACTCTGCTCCAAACAACATGCTTTTACTGACACAGGACATGCAGATCATTAAAAAGACCCAAACTGATCACTGATAATTAGACATGACTGAATCTTGATCTCAATTCAATTATTAAAGGGATATGCCACCCCCAGGTCAAATTTGGGCATCTCCCCACAGTCCAGAGACTAAAATAAGTGGTGGAAAGCGTTTTCCTGCTCACCCAGCCATTGTCCGAGTCTGTCGCCACTGACCGCCGCGGTATCTGGTGCTCCTCCGCCTTAGAATGGAGTCTAACGTCGCCAGAGAAAGATTTCGGCCAAAAGGAATTAATTTGCTCGATGCGTTTCCCAATTACTTTGTGTGTAGTGCGCATTCATATCGAGTGCAAATAAATGTGCAAATCAACACGGAGAGCTTGACTTGGTCATTTTGGGTGGGAACTATTTTCCAGTGCGTAAGAATACAGCCGTATCACGCAGTACGCTGCCAGGGGAATCCCAGTTACGCACCGGGAAGGGAGTTCCCCTGTTGCACAACGTGGTGCGTGATACGGCTGTATTCTTACGCACTGGAAAATAGTTCCCACCCAAAATGATCAAGGCAAGCTCTCCATGTTGATTTGCACATTTATTTGCACTCGATATGAATGCGCACTACACACAAAGTAATTGGGAAACGCATCGAGCAAATTAATTCCTTTTGGCCGAAATCTTTCTCTGGCTACGTTAGACTCCAGTCTAAGGCGGAGGAGCACCAGATACCGCGGCGGTCAGTGGCGACAGACTCGGACAATGGCTGGGTGAGCAGGAAAACGCTTTCCACCACTTATTTTAGTCTCTGGACTGTGGGGAGATGCCCAAATTTGACCTGGGGGTGGCATATCCCTTTAAAGCTGAGCTCTAGTTAAAATTCAGCATTATTTTTCTTTGTGGACAAATGTACACAGAAAACAACACTTGAATGACAAATGTTTTAAAGGGCCTATATTACTCTATTTTCTGATCTGTCTTATAATGTGGAGGGGGTTTTTTTGAGTTGTTTTATTCACACGGTGAACATGTAAACCCTGCATATTTAGGCTGAGAGTTCTTCCCTCAAACAGAAAACACTATTCCTCCTTCACACAGAAAGTGCTCCTGTGTGATTTTAAATTTTATACACCTTCATTAGAATCATTTGAATTATTTCAGCCCTGGAATTGCCACTCTCTACTGAACTAAAGGTTAAGGGTGATGTTAATTTGAAAAGTACCACTACATGATCACAAGGTGGAACAGAGCATTTTGAACTTTAGCGATGGAGACAGATTAATAATAAAGGAATACTCAAATGTTTGTGAATGAAACAAAACACAAATCTGGGTATGTGTTTGATGAGGTAACAACATTCTAATGTAGTTTAAAGCCCACAAATCCATTTTATGTAATATTGGACCTTTTAATCAATAAACAAGCCTCAAGAAGCAAGACCTTTATATAGTTACCTGTCACTCTTTTTAGCGTCTGCAAAAGCTTTTTCCATTTTCTCAGACATTTGAGCTGCATGCAAATATTATTTCCATTACACATATGTTTTGCTTTTAGTTGTCACTTGTAAACAGGTTGCTTTGTCATTGCACTGCTGTTTTGACACGCATGCTCATACGTTATGCTGCTCTCTTTATATTTTCCTTTTATCCAGCCATTCTTCACTCCTCAGTTGCCAGATTTAAGTTGTGAGCCACACTGACCAGGCTGGTGCACTGATCTTGATCTGAGTTGGGTGAGATGTGAAATATGATTTGATTTTATGTGATTTTCACTGTGGGTTGAATGGATAGAAGCTGTTATAGAAGCATGTTAACATCACTTGTAAAATCAGTTGTAAAACTAAAATTTGTAATTCAAAGTGCTTTACAGAATAAGAAACACATTAAAATCACTATACAAACAAATAAAAAGCATAAATAATCATAAAAGAGAAGAGTACAGATTAACCCCTTTTTTTCATTTGCAATGGTTCTGTAAAAACAATATTTTATTCACTTTTTTGTAGGCCCAACCAATCCCTGACGAGCTGCTAACACGGCAGCTCGGTAACCAGGCAACTTTCAGCCCAGTTGTTACCATTGAACCTCGGAGGCGCAAGTTTCACCGTCCAATCGGCTTGAGGATCCCACTGCCACCATCTTGGAGAGAGAGTCCTCGGGACGCTGGGGAGGGGGATACCACCAGTTTACGACTCCTGTGCAGTGTCATAGGTGGGCATTAAGTACCTTTGTTTGACATTGTGCTTTTAGGCCTGTCACTATAACAAATACGATATATTGTTGAAGAAAATACACGCTAAACGATAATAGTGAAACAAATTTATGCCACTGACAGTAACTTTAAAGCAGGATAAACCCCCCCAAAACATATTCTAAATGTACAATAAAATACATGAAACACTAATTAGTTTGTATCTATAATCAGTCTTATAATTTACTTCAATCTTCAACTGCTTAAATTGTATTGTACCACAGAAAAAGAGCAAAATATCCTCACTAGCATGAAGAAAATGTACATGCGGTATATATTGAGCCCCAAAAATGTTTGTTTCAGTTTCATTTATTAAACAGTAAGTCAATGATATAGTAATTATCGTGACAGGCCTGATTGTGCTGCTGTATTCAGATTAGTGACTGTGTCGACGTTTACATGCATACACGTTTTATGTTTTTAGGTGGGACAGCCCCAGCTCAGTGGGAAGACATTACTGGAACCACCAAACTGATGTATGCAAATAACTGTGCCAACTTCACTACTAATGTCTCTGCAAGGTGACCCTTTTCAAAATTATTGTTCTTGTATATACTGTAGTACATGTGTGATTCTCCAACTATCAAAGAATTTGTGTCCCAGGCAGAAATAAGAAAAACAAAAACACGGTTGTCATTTTTTATTCTTGCTGCACTTACTAGACACAAAGACGAACTTACAAAAATGTATGATAGATAAATTACTATTTTTATTATATAAAATATGTTTTTATTTTGAGTGTTTTTGCTATATGTCCTTTGTCCCTTGGCCAGGTTTTGGACTCTCAGTCCCTCATAAGACTGAAATTAAATTTGATTCAACAGTAACTTCATTGACAAATGGCACAGAAATTCCTTATTTTAATGAAAAATATCATGTGCTTGAAAGATATATTAATATTTTATATATTTTACATAAAAAGAACACCTGTCCCTAGGGATCACTGTCATTTCCACCACAAAATGTAATTTTTAGTTTAAAAAAAACAAAAAAAACCTTTGTCTACTTGAACCACATCAGTTGTGATGTGACAGGAGCTCATGGCAGGATAGCAGCATTAGCTCCATGGAAGGAAGGGAAACAAGAACAAAATCAAGGTTAAAGGTCCCATGACATGGTACTTCTTGATGCTTTTATATGGTGCCTTAATGGTTCCCTAATACTGTATATGAATCCTTCTTCAAAATCAAGACTCAGTGCATGAGAAAGACACATGTACACAGTCAGTCAGAAAATCTCTCTCTGAACAACTCGTTCTGGGCCTTGTTGCTTGAATGCAAATGAGAAGGACAGAGATAGGTTAGAGGAGTGGGTGGGGGTGGGGCCAAATGCACCGCTGGTTCCTTGTTTCAGCAGTGCGCTGTGTGCTGGCCCCACTTCCGTGTTTTAAGAGCGGAGGAGGAAAGGAGAGCCTTTTCAATGAAAAAAACACATTTTCACAGAAAATAAAATTAAACCACTGCTGTTTCAGATGTCCAGAGGCTCAGATAAAGGACTTCCGAGCCTAGAAACACTCGCACGTGCCTCCAGGCAAATAAAAAAACGCATTTCGCATTGCGTAGCTCATTCGCGGTCCAAACTCTCTGGGCGTGATTTACAGAGACGGTGGGTAGACATCCAGACGGGGGTGGAACTGTATTTTTCGGTGTGACGTAACATAGTTGCCTTGCTCAGAATCGCCCATTTGAGCTGTGTTTTTTTCTAACGCAGAAAAGGACCGCAAATGCTCACTTTAGACATTTCGCAACTTTTAGCCATGGGGGGCCCTAAACAGGGTAGGGGAGCTCAGATTAATGTTCAAAAACCTCAGAAAGTGAAAATTTCATGCCATGGGACCTTTAAGTTTTGCAAAACCAAGAGTAGGTTTATTGATCGTCATTTCCAAACACCTCATATTTCCTTTGAATGTACAAATAATGAGAAAAATACCATTATATATTGTGTATTTTGAGTATATTTTATGCTAACTCTAAAACAGATTAGCATGCTAATATGTCATGAGATTTTAAAAGAAATGCTAAACATTGTTATTTCCACAAGAGTCACCTTTATTTATTGTTATTGTTTATTATTATTTAATTAATATTTATGTAATTTAATTAACAACCACTATCAGTTCATGTTTCTACACACTGTGATGAAGTAGAACAAATCAAAATATTTCTAAAAATTCATGTTGGATTTTCTGAAAAATATCATGACCAAATTTTGACTGTAGTTGGAGAATCACCCACATACAGTATAAGAATATACGAATAAGAATATGAGATATGAATATCATAATATTAAAAATAATTTGTTGTTGTTTATAGATTCTGGCTGGCGGATTGTCCACGCACAGCAGAGGCGGTGACTTTTGCCAATCTGCTGTACAAAGAGCTAATGGCTGTTCCTTATATGGCCAAGTTTGTTATTTTTGCAAAAATGAATGAAGTGCGAGAGGGGCGACTGCGGTGTTACTGCATGACTGATGATAAAATGGACAAAACTTTGGAATTGCATGAGAACTTCACTGAGGTGGCCCGCAGTAGAGACATTGAGGTATACTTCTGGAGACGCTTTTGTTTGAAGGTGCTGTTTTAAAAACATGAAAAACAGTAACGGTCAAAACTATTTGCCATGGTTATTCCTTATTTATCTTATGCATTCGAAGCACTTTTCACAACTTTCAGAGGCCAGAGTGGAGTTTTGCTGACGGTAAAGCTAACAGCTAGCATGCTAACAAGCACTTCCTCATAATCAGACAATAAAATGCTTTATGCTTTGCTCAAATACATGGGAAAATATCATGTACAGGGCTTTTAATCCTTATTTAATACTGAATACTGTGCACGTGTTTGAGTTGCAAGCTGTTTGGCTGTGGAAACTGAATCTAGAAATACTGATCAGAACTACACTGGTTGCTTAAATCTATTTTCCCTTAACTTGACGATGGCTATATATGATTTACATGATTAATGTAAAGGTATAATGGTGATGGCGTGTTCTGCTATGGCCCTTGGACCCATCCCATTCTCAAAATCAAACCTCTGCTGTTTAAAGACAAATTGAAGATAACTTTAAACATCCTTGAATCCACTGGGAAGGGTCTTGGCAGATGTTAGCACTTTCGGATGCTTTTAGCTGATTCCATTAATGCTCTCTGTGCATTAGCTGCTCGACAGAATTGACCGACCTACTCTAATATGTTCTAATACCTTTGCCAGCTAATGGAGGGCATGCCACTGCATCTGGAGTGTTCTGGGAACCTGGTGCCCATCAGGAAGGCAACACAACAGCCTCGGAGCTTTAGCTTCCAGGCCTTCAGAGATAACAGGCTGCCTGTGTCTGTTAAGGTCTGTTTGTGTCTCACTGCTCTCACTTCTAAGCATGGAAACACTTGTGTCATTAGAGAAGTCTTCTTCTCAGATAGACTTTCTGGTTCACTCTGCTGTAACATGTGTTGTGGCTTTTCATTCACATTAAAGACCAGAGCCAAGCAGCTATACAGTGTGTCCAGTAAGCATTTGTATGATATTTGTTTCCTTAAAGTTGACTTGAGTACTGTATATAACTCATGCAGTTTACCTAGTTTACTAACCAAATTTAAATGTGCTATATGAATCCACTGTGATGAACTTGACATTGAGACCAGATCAGAGCTACAAGATTAATCAAAAAGTAGCAGTTTTTTGTATGGCAGAACTAATATTATTGATATTATTTTGTACTATATTGTCCCTTGGAATTATATTGTCCCTTGTTATTCTTGTATTGTCTTCTTGCATTGTTTATCAGATCATATTTCAGTTTTCTCTGAAATTATTTCAAATTCTGTTATTTTTAAATTACAGATTTTACCACAGTCTGAATACTTACTGTCAGACAAATCATAATTATATATTTATTACAATTAATTTAAGTTTTACTCCACTTCTTGGTTGTAATTTTAGTATTGACTTATGTATATACTTATAAATTAGACAGAGCACATCTTGTTATGTTTAGTATATGTTCTATTGAGGATGTGCGTTTAAGTTCAAACTGCCTGCTGTGTTGTTGTACAGTGTGTGTGTGTGTGTGTGTGTAGTCTTAGCAGACAGGCTATGTCTCCTTATGTAGTCTAAGCGTCAATGTGGGGTAAATGTTGCATGCCTGTGTCTCCCTCACTGTGTGAGCTTGCCTCCTGTTCTTGCGGCCGTGCTGTCCGTTTGTGTGTCTCACTGTCTCTCTTTCTCTCTCTCACGGTCACTCTTTAATGTCTGGTCTGACAGACGTCCAGGTAAAGTGCAGGTAAATCTTTCCCACTCGCCTGCCTGTGGACTGCTTTTCCCCTGCTCCTTGTCCATGTAACTGTTCCACTAGCCAAAGATTCAAAACGTTCTCTAATACTCGACCTCTTTTCATCTCCTTTCTTTCCCTTATCCTTGCTTTCAACTTTTTCTTTTTGTATATATATATTTTTTGTTTTATTTAATTCTAATTTTGCCCATTGCTTCATTAATACCTTCATTTTTCTTTAAACTTTTCTGTTGTCCACATATTTTTGTCTTTTATTTTATTATTCTGCATTAGGTCAGAGACAGTAACAAGGATGCCACAGGGTTTTTGTCCTTCCTGCGGAAGTGCACCAAGTATGAAGATACACAGCATGTACTGTGTAATCTGAACATAACCATGCCACCTTGTGTCAAGGTAGGGAATTACATGGTTAGCATACATCAGGAAATCATTCTAAAATAAGTGTAGATTTGAAGATATTATTTGTGTAACTATTGAAAGAGTGTGTGTTACTTGTCTGTAGGTGGCTGGCAGTGAGGAGCGGCGGCGGACCCTCACTCCTCTGGCTCTGCGAGAGCGTTACAGTGCCCTCAATGAGCCTGGTGTGGGTGAGTCAAACTCGGCCTGACCTCCAGCCCTCTCCTCACATACACTCTGTGGAGCTGGGCCTTGAATGTTGCATTGTCCCTTTACCTACATCTCTCTGCTTCCCAATCTGTCCTCTATTATCCCATTTATCTGATTTATCTGGTCAACGCATGGCACAGAAACTTGAGTCCTGGATGCAATGCGCTGCTCTAAAATACGCCCCGGTCCTCTTTGCGGTGCAGATAAAATAGTGAATGTGCGCCAAAGATTTCGCTGCCCGCCATGCCCTTAAATGCTCCGTAGCTCTCGGTAGCTTGGACTCTTTGCTCTAGAGTAGTCCTCGTAGCTTGTAAACTTGACTGAGGTTTTGCATGGTGCTGCCGTCTCCACTGTGACTTCCACTGGCATGGCAGCAGTTACAGTCTCACTGTTGCTTTGCACTGGGAATGGGCAGGAGCTCACAGTGGAGCTAGACAGAGGATCTGGCCTGCAAAAATACTGCACAATGTTGTCAGCCATGTTGAGGAGAGGTCTTTTCTGTCTATTGGGCACAGCACTGCTACACTGCTCGAGTCCCTTTGTAATGATTACTGAATGTGACTTAGATGGGACTAGCATTGGAATGAGCCTTTAATTTTAACCCCTATGCCCAGAAGTTTTTCTAATCCTGAAAAAATATTTGGTCACAAATTATGTCATGGTTGCCCAGCCAACAGGCCAGTTCATATTATAAGGTAAGTGTATATAGCATGCAATGAAGATAACATATTCACACTGAAATATTGGACAAATCTGCTCAAATTTGAGTTACAGTGACAAGGTTTCAACTTTAAAGAGTGGGTATGCAAAATTGACTTTTTGGAGCTTTTTACCATGTTATAATATTATTCCCTCTTCAAAACGAGGTAAGCGTGCTTGAAGAGGTTTTAGATGTCATCCATGTATGTTTGAGTAATGTATGGAGGGTTCAAATAGGCTCCCCACCCCCTACGTGTGTACATGTTTGATAAAAAAAAGCAATCTGATACGATGTGCAGTAGTTTTATGAGCGGGATTCACACTGATTGTGTTGTGATAGCACTCTGAAGGGGGAGCGCAGAGGACATTGGGAGGGAGGAATTTATAAATACGTTGCTTTTGTCAAATATATCATTTTAAAAACAGTAAAAAGTAACATGGTGATCTACATATGTACGTGTTTGCTATGAACACCCCATAGAAGTAATACCCCCTCTTTAAAGCCTGAATGTGGTCTTGTTTTACTTGCTTTTGTAACTTTTTTGTTTCTCATTTTAGCTGCTGTAAACGCCATGGAGAGAACAGAACTTAAAATCAACCTCATATCTGAACAGCTGGGCTTGAGCTGGGCAGGTATGTCACGCTTCCATGGAAAGTTAGAAGATGCCTTTGGTCATGTTCTCATTTCTCTACCTTATTTCAAAGAATTAGCCCGAGAGCTGCAGTTTGGAGTGGATGATATCAACCGGATCCGTGTGGAAAATCCCAACTCGCTGCTTGACCAGAGCTCGGCCCTTTTGAGTTTGTGGGCCAGCAGAGAAGGAAAGAGGGCAAAAAGTGAGTCTAGTTTTTACTTTGCTCTGTTTGAAGTGCAAATATATTTCATAATTTTACTTAAAGGTTGTATAGAGGGTTTTCCAAGGAACGAGAAATCCAGTGCCTGTTTGTCCTTTTTCAAATGTTGCGCATGTTCCTCCCCACAGCTCCTTAAGTAGAAACGCCTCCTCCTGCCTCCTCCTTGCGCTTACGCTGCTTGTTTACAGCCGGTGTGCGTTCAGAATTGCTGTTACTGCTGTAACTATACTGTACATCAGTGTTTCCCAACCAGGGGTACAAGGACCCCTAGGGATACGCGAGCACATTGCAGGGGGTACTCGGCAGTGTCGCTGCCAGGCGCAGGGGGAGATTTTTTTGAATTTTTAAATTCTGATTTGAGTAAATTTGAGTAAGATCCCATGACATGGTACTTCTTGATGCTTTTATATGGGGCCTTAATGGTTCCCTAATACTGTAAATGAATCCTTCTTCAAAATCAACACTCAGAAAGACACATACCACAGACATGATAAAAAAATATCTCTATGAACACCTCATTATGGGCGTTGTTGCTTGAATGCAAATGAGAAGGACACAGATAGGTTAGAGCAGTGGGGGGGGGGGGGCAAATGTGCCGCTGTTTCCTGGATTAGCGCTGCACTCTGCGCTGTCTCCCACTTCCGCGTTTTATGCGTGAAGGAAGAAAGGAGAGCTGTTTCAATGAAAAAAACACATTTTCACAGAAAATAAAATTAAACCACTGCTGTTTCAGAGGTCCAGAGGGTCGGATAAAGGACTTCCGAGCCTAGAAACACTCACACGTGCCTCCAGGCAAATAAAAAAACGCATTTCGCATTGCATAGCTCCTTCACAGTCCAAACTGTCTGGGCGTGATTTACAGATACTGTGTGGAAACACAGACGGGGGGTGGAACTGCATTTTCGATGTGACGTCAGAACGTTTCCTTGTTCAGAATCGCCCCTTTTGAGCTCTGTTTTTTTCAAACGCAGAAAAGGATCGCAAATGCTCAGTTTACACATTTTGCAACTTTTAGCCATGGGGGGGGGGGGGGGGGCTAAACAGGGTAGGGGAGCTCACATTAACGTTCAAAAACCTCAGAAAGTGAAAATTTCATGCCAGGGGACCTTTAAAGATAAGAGAGAAAATGCCTGAGAATTAAATTTTCAAATTTAGGAGATGAAATAAAATGATTTTCATTTAATAATCCGTTGTGTCACATTCTACTTTTGAAGAATTATCAACACGTATGAGTGAGGGGGTACTCAAGGTATGACAAAAAGACTCAGGGGGTACACAAGACAAAAAAGGTTGGGAAACACTGCTGTACATGATAAGCAGAAGTTTTCTGTCCAGAAGTAATTTAGCGACCAACGCGTCAATCTTTAGACCCTCTGCTTCAGTGCACGTCATCGCTGGAAGGAATCTACGAGAATCAACTTAGTTAAGCTTCGCTCCTTTTCCCTTCTCTTCTTCTTTCAGCGACCTCTTCTTCTTTCAGCGACCTCAAAAACAGACTTTCTATTGCGGCTAACTGCTAGTGGATTCTTGTTCGCCATTGCAACAAACTTTGTGCTAACTGCGAGGAAGCTACAGTTGGAAAAAGCCGCTAAGAACCGTTGCGTTGGTTGATTAAACAGCGTCTTGCGTCTGTGGATTGTGTGAGAGGCGTACGTAAACCACGTAATCCCAGCGCGCCGGCAAGTCAGTTACGCTAGAAACGTAGGGAGTTTGATTGACAGCTTAATAGCCAATAAATAACGAGGTAGCCTCATTATCTATTGGCTAATGTTTATCTGTCCCCACCACGTCCATAGTTGAATGATTTTTTTTGTTTTTGGTCATCATAATTACATCTGCATCTCTATAATGCTATCACTGACCATTTGAAACAAAAGCAATCCTCCATACAACCTTTAAATATAGTTAATTTAATTTCAGCACATTTAAGATTTTACAAAAAAAATTTTTTTCTTCATAGGTTTGGTGAAGTTTTATTTTATTTTATTTTATTTTTTAATAATTTGACTTTCTGATAAATACAGGCAGCAGACCTGACATACGTAGCAGTAATTTCATAACTATTGCCTACCAACCATAATGTAAAAACTGCACTATTAAAACTAATAAAAATGACAGCATTAATGTTTAAACTGCCACAAAAATTTGTTGTGCTTAAATTATTTTTAGATGGAATTTTTGATGCTGATGACATAGGTAGTGGGATTTTGTTTTAGAACTCATCGCTACTTCCTGTATTTTTGTACCTTTGTTTATTTCCCACAAATAAACAAAGCTACTTGACTTGTGGAAAACTATAATAAACATTTAGGCCAGGTTTTATCCCAAAAAACAAAGTAATAATTTTTTTTTTTTAAAAGTGGTAATTTCTGATAACTGCAACTTCTTAAACAACAAAAAAGTGGAATAAGGCTGTTTTGATTTTGCCCTATTTTCACATTTTCCTCCTTATCGATTGTTTCAGTGGAGAGTTTGTACACAGCGTTGAGGAACATTGACCGTGCGGATATTGTGAGCTCTATAGAGGGGCAGGCACCGTCCATCGCCCCTGCTTCTTCAGAGGAGGGGGCCTGCCGCCTTGGAGACCGAGACTCCACTTTACTGTCGCCCAGTGTCCTCAATGGTATGAACCAAACATAACTAACAGATAACATACAAATAACATATGCAACTGCAGTGATTTTAATATGGTTAAAACATATTTTAGTGATTTGGATAAACCAAATTCTAATTATTAAATTTAATTTCACATGTTCATACACAGATTTCAAGATTATATAGCTATTATGTGTTTTCTAGTCTGTAAAACATGCCAATAATTTATATAAAAAGTACTGTCCATTAGTGTGGGTAACAGCCTTTTGCCTTGTCTCTGTTGCCCCACAAGAGATCACGGACACTAGGCCATCACGCTTTGTGCACAAGCCCAGAGTTATTAGGCCCCCGTTTTTCAGAAGGGGTAAGTGGAAGGGCCTCCTGGCTGCATGGTGGCTTGCTGCTCTACAGAATGACAATGATGAACCCAAAGTTCTGATACTGAAAAGTGAGAAAAGGATTAACTTGGCCTAACTTCTTTCTCAGCATGCTCTGAGACTCACGTTTTAAACACATTCATTTTATGTTGAAGTTTTCACTCTTCATGCCTAAGCCCTAACATGATGGTTTATACTCTTCTGTCCCTATATGAGTTATGAGGAAAACCTCTTGTGCTTTAAACATCTCAATGCTGAGCTTTGGTTTCTAATAGACTGTGCAACAAGTGGGAAGCTCACTTAGATGAAGTAAAATGATCTCTGCTTTGGTTTCTATCGTGAATGATTTTTCTTAATAAGTATTGAAAAATAAACTGCACTAAGACAAAGACACACAGAAAACCGCCAATCAGTAAAGTAAAGTACATTGTAAAATATCTGTTGGAGAGCAGCAGCAAAAATGGAAACTGTCTTAAAAGCGATGCGACCAATTCCTTTTCCAATAAGCCAAAATATTTATACTATATGAAAAAATAAAATAATCCATAACTTTGTAGTAATGATAATATTACACTGTTGGTATTTGTGAAAACATTTTAGATGCAGTTGGTTGTGTTTGTCTGGGATGGAAAAGCTTATCCAAATGGCACTAGTTCAAAGATAATAGTATGCTCTGGGCCTTCATTCTTTGTCTCTATTGCTCTGTCTCTTTTCTTTCTCTCTGCTGCCAAAGAAAAAGACAAAGGCTCATGTTTGTTTTCTTCTTCTGTCTGAAGACTTGTCTTTTTCTCTGGAGAAGCTCAGTCTACCTTTAAATCTGTGACATGTCATATCTGCTACACAGCCGCCCGCTCCTCTTCCTCCTACCCTCTCCCGCTCTTCTTCCTCACAGCTCTTCCTGTCCGACCTCTGACCTCATATGACCTCATGTTGACCTCTGGGCCTCCTTCTCTCGTCATCTTATTTTCCTGCGCTCCTCGGTCCTCTCCTCCTCTTAGTCCAACTCTATGTGTAGAAGTACACCTGTGCATGAGCATGCTGCATGCTTGGCTACAACTCTTTTGTACTTGTGCCTGCTCTGTGTGTGTGCTAAACTGTTCTAAACACTTGATATGCATATACAGAGATGTGTACATAGAATATTTTAGATACATTTTTATAACATTTGCTATGGATATAACACCATTTTGTGTTTAAAGTTCACAGTACTAGTGTGATTAGTGAGAGAAGAGGAAATGTGCTAATTACAATTGAATTTTTTTAACTTTATGTGCATGGCATGTTTGAGTTTACTTCACTGTGTTAATGATTAAATATAATAATAAATGAATACACAGAATATTGTTACACTGCTATATTTAGACACAAATGTTCCTTTTCTTTTTATGTAAAGTAAAAACTGTGTTTTATTACTGAAGTGAAACAGAGCAACAGCCTGGTCGACCAAAACTCCTTCCTGACGTATTTCAAACAGAGAGCTTTAGTCTGGTGTGCTTCATTAAGGCCTTACTTCAGTGCAATTGAACTTTCTAAATGTTTGTGAAAAGGGCTGTTTCCCCATAAGACTAAATTTGGTAGCTACCTACTGTCTTCACTTGAAGTGAATGCATTGAGCAGGTGCCCAGCACATGCCTCTCATTTGTTTGCTAATTTCTCCTGTAAGTTAAAAAACGCAGTACCAGATTTTTCTTCCTGTATAGAATGCGCAGGGGATGGCTGACCAGGCTGCAAGGCAAGCCTTAAAGTACATAATGTTAGGATCAATGATGCAACATGTTTTCAATCTCAGGGCAAAAACACCACAGTTACATAATTATTCATAAAATCAATGCAGTGGCCAATCTGTTTCAGTTTATGGATTGGGCAGTATGGCAAAAATAAAATTTGGTCTTTTTGATAATAAAGATAGAATGTTTTGCCCTGGTTTGATGACAGTCTTGTAGCATTGTCTAAACATTATCTGCTGCAGTCTACAGGAGTGCTTTGTGTAGCTCAGTGTGTGGATGTTCTTCCAGACTCACGTGTGACTAAAGTGTGTCACTGTTGTTCAGTGGTTCTATGGAGTGACTAATATTCAGTCTGTGTCAGTTCTGTGTGTGTGTGCTGTGGTCAGTGTGCTGTGTTTCCATGTGCCATAGCAGTCTTTGTGGGCATTGTGCTTCACCATTTGATGTACCTTTAACACATGTGTTTGTGTAAGACAAAAGGAGTGAAGGAAAGCCATACCCAGAATCAACTCATTCAGCCCTCCCCTCCATCTCATTCTGAGCCCACCTCAGCACATGTGGCCCTTTCCCATCCCAGAAGCGCACTCTGACTCCACGCACCAACTCTAAGCCATTTCATGCAAGAGTGTAGACTTTGAAGTAACCGTAGGCAGCTATTTTATGGGTATTTGTTGAATATAAGTCCTGGCATTGAAAATGCAAGTAATAGATTGTAAAAGCAGGAACATTACCACAGATTAGACAGACACATTCGGCATTATACTTTGTTCTTGCCATTTATTTCATCTGAACTGAATAATGTTGCCATTTCATTTACTTACTCAAAGCCACAGTATGTAACTTTTCAGCGAAAATTTTGACTAAAATTAAGTAGTAAAGTATTTATTTATTGCACTGAAAAACATGCATCCCTACTGTGAGTGGGCTTGCATCTTCACAAACTTGACTCTTATTTGGCCTGGAGAAAGGTGTCCACTGCTGGTTTTCATGGAAATATTTTTGATAATTTCTTCCCACATATCTGTCTCTATGGACAATTCTGAACTATGGTTTTAGCTTTCTATTTCCTTGGAATCAAGTGACGTGGCGCCTCCAGGAGTATACATACTGTATCTTTAAGACAAGGACTGCATTTATGTAATTTTAGCAGATAACTGTATCATTATATCCACAGAATATATTCTTCTATAATATGTATATATAGATATATATAGATATATGTAGATATATAGATGTATGTAGATATATATAGATATATGTAGATATATATTAATTTTAGGTATGAGGCAAAGCATGTTACCAGTGCCATTAAAGGAGGTGTTGAGCGTAACAGTATTGTGTCTAGCATTAGTCATTGTGTGTATATGTCTGACTGTGTGTGTGTGTGTGTGTGTCCATGATAAAAGTACATTAAATATTTGTTCATTTGTCAGAAAACATACAATATTCGTTATTCAAAGGAAGGGGGAAACCCTTAACAAACTTTGATTCATTACATTTATTTCTGTAAATTTAAAGATTTATTTTTCCTTATGTAGGCCGATTTGTCATTAATCATTTGGGGCGTGGAAAAGATGGGCATGTTTTTTACCATTTAGTATGCATTTTTATTAGGGACCGAGCCCGAAGGGGGACGAAGGTCCCTATTGTTGTTGCTTTGTTTCCGTATTATTATTATTCTTGTTCATACACGCTGGGGCAATTTTGAGCATGTTCCCATGCTTCAAAACGAACGAAACTTTGCACGGGCATCACAAAGTCCTGCCAGTACGACCACACAAAGTCTCGTCCCTGGGGGACCTGGGGGTCCCTGGGAGACCCCCCACTGGGGGACCCCCAGTGGGGGGTCTCCTAGACCGTACCTCAGATGGGCATAAATTTTGGTAAGCATAATCTTAAGATGTTGGAGATGTTAAATTGCGAAGGATTTTCAAATAGGCGGTAATATGACGATACGGCGGATCGATAAAGTTAGGTATGGAATTTGAAACACTTCTCCTACACCGTACCTCAGATAGGCTTAAATTTTGGTGAACATAATCTTAAGACGTTGGAGATGTTAAATTGCGAAGGATTTTCAAATAGGCGGTAATATGACGACACGGCGGATCGATAAAGTTAGGTATTTATTGAATGGGAGTGATGAGTTATGAATGGGAGGTATTTGTTGCTAGGCAACGCCCTGATCAAAGGTCTTTCATCTTTGTACCTTTGATCTGATATAGCTGCAAGCAGCAATGTGGGGACAAGCATCGAAGGTTCATGTAGGCCTCAGCATGGAGGCCACATGCAGGGTCTGACAGGGTCTAACAGAGTCTGACAGGGTCTGACAGGGTCTGACAGGGTCTAACAGAGTCTGACAGGGTCTGACAGGGTCTGACCCTGTCAGACCCTGTCTGAAGTGAGATAATTGAAGTGAGATAATTGAGCCAGGCACACGAAATTTGGTATGGCTGTGCGTCTCAGTAAGACGAACAAACGCAGGTGCGAGGTCCCGACCAACGCCGCTTGCGGCTTTAATTACTATTATTGTTTTGTTTTATTTATTTTTTTATCTTTCGATATCCTAACTTGCAAGATCAATTGCAACTTGCAATTTCCACAACAAGCAAGATGCTACTTCCACAACTTTATAAGTGTTTTAGGGGTTGTAATGATACACACTGGCTGTGTAGCAGTACAGAGTATGTATAACATTACTAAGTAATATGAGGATGGTATTCTTCTATTGAGACAATATAACATATAATAAATGTCATTAAATTTATTACATTTAAGGCCAACAAAAGAGTATCATCCCAACCCCACAAGCACTCACCACTTTCCCTTCTTACAAAACACAAAAACTGAACTCCTGATCACATGAAGTTAGGCAAGGGCGTCTGCCCTCACCTAACAGACTGAATTTACCACTGAATTAAACACGTTTTTGTCACTTTTGCTTCTGTGTCCCAATGGAAGAAAGTTAAAGTTAAAAAGTTAAAGTTAAAATAAAAATGACTTCAAGGGGTTCTCTCTAATTCTCTATTGACCCACTGTAATGGAGCTCAACAGTGACCGCCCGTCCCCAGGTTCCGGATGTAAATTTCCTATTCATTTTTCTCATAGACTTTCCAAAAAAATATACAATAATAATAATAATAATATTTTGAAGTTTGTAAGCTAGCTCAGGGCTAATCAGCTACGTAGCATCTAATGTCCACAAGACCTATAATTGTATTTAACGTCTGTTTCTGAAACTTTATAAAGTGCAAAGTTATTAAAGCATTCAGCAGAATTTTGCATTTTAAACATGCTTTAGTTACACACTTTAGTTACCATGTAACTGGTTAGTCTCTGCAATGCCTTTGAACTCTTAATATTTGAATTTTTCAAAATGTCTAAAAAAATGAATGAATGGAAAATGTACTTCCAGAACCAGATCGGACTTCAAAGTGGGCAGGACTGTTGAGCTCCTTTGTGGGCTTTTGCATTATGAGATATTAGAATAAATGCTAGCACAAGGGCATATCTCGATAAAACAAATGCTCTTCATTCATTCAATTGTGAGACTTCCATTCGACACATTGGGACACAGCTGAGCCCTGAGCCTGGCTGTGCGTGTTGTTAGCGTGTGGTCTTGCTCCTCTTTTCCATGCAGGATATGGCTTGGTGCAAGAGGAGCTGCTATCCCCCGCGTCCATGCAGTACAGCCTGCCCTCACCACTCAATGTAGAGCCATACTGGCAGGAAGTGTCCAGCCTGGAGTGTGCGCCTATAGCCACCACAGAGGAGGACACCCTCCTGGAGATGTCGGACGTGCAGGTGTGGCCCGCGGGGGTCAGTCCCTCTCTGGTCACTGTAGAGGACTCTTCTCTGGACGGCAGCAGTCGAGCAGACGACTCAGAGGGAGCCACACTCTCTCTCCCCTGCAGCTTAGGCCGTCCCAGCAGCGGAGCCAGTGGGGCCAGTGGTTCTATCATGGAGCTGGAAGAGGAGGAGGAAGAGGAGGATGTTGAGGTAGAGGAGGAAGAGGTCCTGCCAGAGCCAACCACAGCTCTGGCAGACAGAGACAGAATCCGAGCCAGCGGGGCAGTGCCCAAGGTCAACTTGAACGGCCAACTCGGAGGTCAGAGGTCGGAGGGGAGGAGAGGGGAGTCTGGAGGGCTGGGTTCAGGTGCTGGGATTTGTGTCATTTCAGGCCAGCAGGAGGTCACAGGACTGTGTGGAGCTTCAGAGCACAACGGAGACAACCGGTACCTCCTGAGTACTATGTGTCTTAATACAGGTTTGCTGTGGAGCTTCTACTAAAGCAGATGTTGTGTTTGTGCTCTGTGTGCATTTTAGGGTTGGAGGAGGGGGTGCGTTCCAGCCCTATCTGCCAGAGAAGGATTCCCTTTCGGGCTGGGTGGGCTCAGTGTCCACAGGGCGGGACAGCAGTCTGCGTGAAGCCCAGGAGGCGCTGCTGATTTCGGTGTGTGACTCGGGGTATTCTCAGGTGCTGCGGGGCCGCTTCCTACAGGGCACACAGCCCTTTGACAGGGGGCCACATCTGTGGGAGAAAGAGCTCAGACAGGGCCAGGTCAGGTTTCTATGGTGACTGCATAAAACAAGCCCCAAACTCCAGTCCATCATTTATCTTTGACTAACTGATGGCATGGAGATCACACAGTTTAGTTCTGCTTAAGACCATCTCTAGTTTTCCACTCAGCTGCAAAGGAATCATCAAAACACATGTTTTGATGAAGAGCAGTCAGATGTGTTGCACGCTGCACACATGGAAATACCATTGAAGATTTTTGATATATTGATACATGTTTTTGCATCTGCTTTACAAATATTGATTTGCTTTTTTATATATCTATATATATATATCTCTTTACACTGAAATATAAATGTAATGTTTTAATACTGTTTACAGAGGGAGGAAAAAGAAGAATGTGCTACTGAAACACGTGCTGAGGAACATGCTCATGTGCAGACAAGAAAGGTGACCACAGCTTTTTAACTCCTACAAGTGGTTTACACAGAAAGTTAACATTTTCCAATGAACTTAGTACAAGATTGTATAAACAGTTACAAGCATTTGGGTTCTGTTCTTGAATATCACTTAAATTGATGCTTTTTTTTAAGCTCTTACAGTTTATTTTGTGTTTTGCAGGAACGAAAAGCTACTGCCAAACCATCCTCCACCAAACGGCAACCCGAGCGACGAGGAAAATGAGCACGGACATTTGACTAACAGACATTGACATAAACATAAATATCCTCAATATGTGACCTGGATAGAAGATACTGTCGCCCGACAAAATGATCAACTTGTAGTTTTATAACATTTGTAAAGAAAAAAATCAAATCAAATAATCTAAGGCATGATTCTTTTTTATATAAAAAGTAAACCAACTGCAAGAAAAACGCAACAAAAAGTGCTTCCTGTGAACTATAACCGCATGATTACTGCTGGTGCATGCCCTTTGCCCTTTGGAACTCTCATTATCTCACTGACTGGATGAGCCAGGATGGTCTACTCGGACCACGGACCTTTTGGGAACATTGCCCTAGTTGGAATGGTTTGTATCTGCAAGTACAAGTCCAATAACTACAGCCAAAAATGTCTGTCCCAAAACTCTGGATGGTATACAGCCGCGCCTCTGCTGAGCCGACCAGTGCTTCTCTGACTGGACCCTCCCCAGTTCTTCTCAATGTGATATATGCACTCTATGCTACGTCTGTATGTGTGCGTACGTGTGTACTTTTCTCTACCGCATGTGTAAACTGCTTCTGGCTTGGTGCTGAGCCCTGCCCCATGATTGGCTCGTCATCCATGTGATGTCATGGCATGCTCAGTGCCAGAATGAGAAAGCCACTGTGCTTCCTTGCTTGTGAGTATCCTGTCTGTGTGCACTAACGTCTTTTCCTTTGTGAATGGAGCTCGCTACTTGTATTGGTTTCCTCAAATCTAATTCACCTCGGTTTAAAGGATTGTTTGATAAATAAGGAACTGAATCTCTTCACTTCAAGCTTTTCAGACAAAAGAATGTTTGGGGTGATTACCTTGTGCAGCAGCTCTGTACCTGTTCCCGTTTGTGGAAGGGGCCATCTGTGCTACCTTCCTCATTTCTTATTTAGCACATGCCATCCTTATTTAATAGACCACATGCAATCACTTCTTGGGTTTGTCCTAATCTCATATCTGTAGTTTGTCACACTTTGATTTGTTCATTGATACTGAGTGCTGTGGCCTAAAAAAGAAAGACCTGGTTTGATGGAGGGTTGTGACGCTCTAGAAAAACAGTAGCCGATGCTTTTGTATGACATCTAAGTGAGCATTTTGCTGTGTGGACAGACAGCACTGTGATTGTCTCATTTTTACTGAACCAATACTTATGAACTGTGAAGATGAACAAGAGCACACACACAGAAACATCAGGAGAATAAAGTAAACATAGTTAGGTACAACTATAACGTCTATCTTCATTACCCAGTCAAGATGGTGATATGGTGGTCTCTTTTAGCACTCTGAATTTGTTCTATTCTGCCAGTCAGACAAATGTTTATTTTATACATTGGACTGAAAACACTTAATTGAATTCAAAGTGAAATTTGGGACAAACTCTGGACACAAGATGGACTAGTCTCCTGAGATTAGATATATTTAGGTTTAGACAGCTTGCCGCAGCAATAACACTGACAAAAGGAACAGGGTGTGTTATTGATAATAATTGGATCTTTATGAGGGTACGATAGGACATGGTTTGAGACTGTGAAATGTTGTTTATTGTTTTCAGCACAATACGTAGCAAATGAGCAACCAGGAAATGCTCTGTAATTGCAGCTGCTTAAAGAGGGAAACAAAAGATTTATAAAAGCGTGTATTTGTATTTTTATTTTTCTTATTTACCTACAGTTTGACATACTCGGTCCTCCATGTTGTTAAGTGTGTTCCCCTCCTTATGCAGACGCCCATTTCTTCCCCAGTGGCAGCACCCCTGGGTCCTATCACGGTAGCACACAGTACCTAACTATCATGCTTTCCCACAAGTACTGTAAATGCTATTGTAGCCTGAATGACTGACGCACTGAATGACATGGACTATAGCACATTCGCTACATATCACGTTTTCCACTGTTAATCCACTCAGGTCTTTTGAGTTGTGCACAGTCAAGTTTTGCTTTGATTTCCTCACGGTCTCCCAACTCCTCTTTTCAGAGACAGGATTCCATAAGGTTTGAGGTGTGGTGGATGATTGTTGTCAAAACTTACTTGTTTAGCCTTTGCACAAAAAGAGATGGCAAGTCAATTAGAAACAAACATTTGAATTTTCATTTCTAGCATAAATTTGTATGATGTATAACAGAATTTAAAGTCATTATACATCAGTTAGTATTCAAGTTCAGTGTTGGGTCAAATGGTTTTACATGTGGCGAAAAATTATTAGCAGTACATATTATTTTGAATAAAACCTGTCAATTTTTAATATAGGTTATTTTTCACATAAAACTGTCCATAGTTTGTTCTGTTACATTCAAGTAAAGTCTAACTTGGACAATTTATTATTACTTCGCCGGTGCCTCTGCACAGAGTGTTAACTATCGCTTCAACAACCAAAAATAAAAAAAATTATTAAAAATAAATCTATGTATATATGTCTTTAAATGATCCCAATTGTTAACCTTTTTGTTCATGTTATTAAATATATATAGTATATGCAATAGTAAAAGTATAATATAATGACCTTTTGATGTCATGACATCTACAATCAAAGAAAATTAACATGCTTTTTACAATTATCTGAAATATTGATCACAATTAAAATAGAGCATCTTTTAATCTGGATATTCAAAAGGACTAACAATTTGAACCATAAACCTCTGCAGTATGTAAAACTCCCCAAGTACACTGTGTGACTGGATGGTGAGCTGCGTGTGTGCATGTCTATGGTGGACAGGGTGAACAATTCAAAGATTCCTGGACTTGCAATGAGGGGATGAGTAACCTACTGAGTATTGTACCATTCTGAATTGTGAAAAGTTCACCTATACTCCTTTAGAACAGATACATGACAATGTAAACGCAATATCATATTAGTCTATCCTAAGGAATGCAACTGCGCACATGCACAAAAAATGTTTTTATGAAAATGTATGTATAAATATATGATAAAAAAATATATTTAACTAGAATGCTATGCACCCTCATATAGTTGTTCTGGTGTTCTTTAAGCATTATGTAGTCTAAGCATACGCCCTCATCACGGGGCATGTAGAGGCTTTGTAGCTAAGACCACATGTTTTCTTTCCTTTTGTATGGTCCTGGAGAGAAGAGGAGAACAGTGAAAATGTACAAGCCTTTCAATCAGAACCATTCTGACATGAAGATATGTATAGATCATCTCTACCCTGTACACCAGCTCAAAACATTTACAGAAATGAATAAACAAACATGTGACATACCTGTACCTGTTACTGTGATGTTTTGGGGGAGGGGTGGACTACTATAGGTCTTACAAGAGCCAGATATATATTTTATGTAATTAATTCACATCCTGATAGAGCAGAATACATTTTGCATGAATTAGTTTTCAGATTTAAACATGTGATGATGGGGTGCAGGGTGCAGTTTATTTTCTATCTAAAGAAATATCCACAAACCTGGTTATTTCTGAGATAGCTGGTGTTACCAAGAAAAAGCCATAGATGGGCTGCAGTCATTTCACTGTAAACCTGCACAGCGTTTCTCTTATAACTTATGAAGGTGTGTTTTTAAACTTAAAAAAAGACAATACACCTACATAAAAATATGCTACCAAATTTGACATTTGCTTTACACTGCAATAGTCTATGCTTTGATAGTGTAGTGTTTTGTTTTTAAGCCAATTATATGCCATCAAGGCAAGACAAACAGAAGGTAATACTCTATTGCTCTCCATCATGGACACTCCTGCTCACCCACTGCACCAGACCATAGAGGGACAGAGGAGCTCATTCTCCAACAGGCTCCAACAGCTCCACTCAGTGAGAGATACAGGTCTACATTCATACCGTACTCCATACAACTGTACAACAACTCACCCTTGTGCATATATAACACTCCCTAGACACATAACACTCCCTAGAAAACACTCCCTACAACTGTATACAGCTGGTATTGTACATCTTATTTGATATTGTATTTTATATTTTATTATTACTTTTCTATTTAAATCTGATTCGTACATATACATTTATTACCATTATTTTTATGTATATAGTTATGTCTCATCTGACACAGGTCTATTGCTCTTTGGTTGCTATTCCATCTATTTTTTTTCTTTTCCCCCTCTGTTATATATTACATTATATTTGATGAGTGAGCTACTGTACCCAAAACAGTCTCCCTTGTGGATCAATAAATGAAAAAGAAATAAAAACACTGGTACTCGAAATGGAAGGGGTATAATAATAATAATAATAATAATAATAATAATAATAATAATAATAATAATAATAATAATAATAATAATAATAATAATAATAATAATAATAATAATAATAATAATAATAATAATAATAATATAATAAATGTAAAAATAATAAAATAATAATAAAATAATAAAAAAGTTCCGCTACGTGACGGCGTGACGCCCCTGGCCTCAGCCAATCAGAGCGCTCCGGCCCACGTTGTGGCGGAAGTGCTCGTTGTTTTGGATTCGCTGGGACCACGTGTTAGCGCAAGGTCTCCTCTTGTGCTGCTAGCTGCCACGCAACACTTTTTCTTACCTCTTCCTCACCCGCTGAGCTTTTTAGCCGTCTGCGCCGTGTTGCTCGACATGTCAGCAGGAAGCCAGAGCACCAGATGCCGGGACATCCCAGCTGTCAGGCGGGTGGCGATCCTCGATGCAGCCCACATGCCCCAGGACTATTCCTCCACCCCGGGAGGGACCCTGTTCAGCACTACTCCTGGAGGTAATGTGCTCTTGTAGTCGTGTCAGGTGCAATCTTGAGCTTGGTACAAGTTCTGCGTGACATTTACAAACGCCATGAGTGGGTAACGTGATCTTAGAACATTACCCACACGTATTTGGCTGCCCACAGTGTGAATGAAGACAGCAAGCTAGGACAACTTACTTAAACTACGAAGCATTTCACCTCATCTTCTTAAGACAGCTACACATGAACATTGCCCACTGCTTATAGAGGTTGTAGAGTATTGTCCCCAAAAGGATATTTATTGTTAAAGGCTTGCCATACTGCAGTAGAGCCTATCCCCAGAAGGAAAATTACACAACATTTGACTGAGCACATGTGGGGAGTATTTCTTATGGTTGTGTGTTATTTGCTATTTATTTCTAGGCCTTAAAAATACTTGATTAAACCTAGCATATCCTTCTGTAATGTTCTTCCCACCTCAATATCTTGGAAAGCGTTTGTAATCTTTTCAGGAAAGATAAAAGGGCTACTATCAGACCATAACTCCCTTTACTCCAATACTCTCAACTTATTTTTCACATCATTATGTCATAAACTCAACACGAGGCTCAGTTATTTCTTTAATGATGGTTATTGTTTATGTTGACTTTTCTCCAACAGAGTGACGCAAAATGCAGTGACGCAAAAACAAGAACTGGACTGCACGTGCTGTTTGTTGGCCATGCATGGACCAACGTCATAAACTATTTATAGTTTTAATCACTCTTTTACTTCAGTGTTGTGAGGCGTATTCTCTACCAGATCTATAATGTGATCAAACTTGTCTGCCTTCACTTAAGTAGAATGCTGTTTTCACATTTTCATTTCAACATCAAATATGAGAGTTTGGGAAAGCTGACACACTTTGCATATGGTGATCAAAAGCAGTCTGGTTCTTCAAGGTTTACATAGGAAGTTAAGTAAAGATAAAGTACATATACTGTGTGTCACATGTGGAAAACACAGAAAAAATAAATGGGTCAGCAGCTGTAGGCCTGAGTGATATAGCCTGGGAAAATGGCATGTGCAGGATTACAGAAATTGTACTTTAGGAAGTACATGCTGTAGTTGTTCATTAGGGCAGGGAATGTATCCAAACATCAATATTTTACTACACAACTATATATATATTATTTTTATTTTTTATTTTTTTTTTTAATTCATGAGTAGTTTGAATTAAACATCTGTGAGATTTTTTTTTTTTACTGTGCCCTTTGATCAACTGGTCATTATCCACAGGACACTACAGTTCTGGGTTATTGTTACTAGCTCCAAGTTTCCCTTAAAGACATCCTATTTTTGTGTATTTCATATAAACTATAACATGTGAATATAATGACAATCACAAGTAAATATAGAAGTAGTTAGTGGTAGGTGAAAACAGAAATTTCCTGATTATGCAAGTCTCAAGTGCGGAACAAAGCAGGATTACTCAAACATGCATGTAAAAAATCTAAAAACGACTCCAAGTGAGGTTATGTAGATTGTACAGGTAGTTAAAATCTCATGAAACTCAAATGGAAACAAAATGGAAACGAAATCCACATGCAACACTTATATACTACACCATATTATGTGCAATCTGTGAAATACCCTACTTACACCTTATTTAATCCAACCTACACCTTTGTGCATTGTACTTTGTATTTTTATTACATTTTATTACATATTTTTATGATATTGTTTACTTCTCCTCCTGCACTTTTTGCAACACTTTTTACCATGTACTATTATTGCTGCTATTAGTACTTCTTGACTATCTTAGTGAGTTAACGGGTTCCTCTGATCCTAAGCATTTCATTGCATTGTTGACCTTGTGTTGATCCTGCATATGACAAATAAACAATCTTGAATCTTGAAGCTTGAATCTTGGAAGACAGCTGTACTCAGCATTAGTAACATTACATCAAAATGACTCAAGCAGAAGTATAAGTAGTGATTCAAGAAATTACTTGAGTGTAACTTAAAGAGTTATTGTCGATACTTGACTGATTTAAAGTCAAAGTATGCGTTATTGTCAATTCACTATGTAACAGGCATTACACTGATTGCGTTTCACCAGACATCAAATGTGCAATTGAATTAAAAACACACACACACACGCACCCATGCACACACATAGCTACACTCATGGACATGAAGTGTATAGAGACATCAACAATAAATAGACATACTTATGTATATATTTATAATTTGAAATAAATGTAACTTGAAGGACAAGATATTAACCTAAATCTTTTGTCATTTGTAGACTTGGGGCCAGTCCCATTTCTAATTTCTAACCCTACCCCTTGCCCCTTTAAACTGAGGAACAAGGGGTAGGAGTTGAACTGGGACACCCCTTCAACAATCACATAAATCAAATCATCAGAAGTCTGTAGTGTACTGACCTAAGAGTACTGTTACTTCAATAAAAATATCACTCAAAAGGAATAAGGAATAAAAGTATGCTGCTAGAAAAGTACTCTGAAAAGTACCTTAGTTACTCAGGTAAATGTAACTGAGTACTACCCTCCTTGTTATTGTTATTATTATTATTATTATTATTATTATTATTAAGTCTTCATATTATTATTATTAACAAACTAAACTATGATGTACTATAATTGTGCAAATAAAATGTATTCTTTACATTTATGCATACTCCCGATTAAGAGTATGCATGCACTGGTGAGAGACTAACAAGCCATAAATTTACCATTACAGAAATGGCTTTGAGCACTTTCAAGTTAACAATGAGAAAATTGCTGCATGTTGTATTTTAACATAATATGTTAAAATATAACATGCAGCAATTTCATATATAACATGCAGCAATTTAACATAATATGTTAAAATATGTAGAAAAGCAATATACAGCAGTATGCAGAAAAGAGCGCTAATCGTCACGTGAATGGCCAGTAGCGCTAGTATGGTAATTATGGTAATTTACACACGCCCCGATTCTTTCTGAAAAACTAGCCAATTTCAAAGACAAAATGTATGCTTTTAAAGCAACCAGTGCTGTTATCTGAAACATGGAGTGGCCTATTCATGATCTCAACTCGCACATTTGACAAAAAAACTCATTTTTGAAAAAAAAAAAAAAAAGCTTCTAATGTGATTTTCTCCTGTTCGCTCTGAGTGACTTGTGACAGGTTTTGTCACGGTCAGTCACATGTTTTTGAGTAGTTATTCAAACTTTTAATCGCTATCTATTCTTTTTAGTTCTTAAATGTTGTGTTTTTAGGCTTTCATGATACCAATATATTATCAGTCCTATACGTGTTGTGATTGTGTATGGACTGTTGAATAGTGCTTCAAGATTAGATACAACACCAGTACTTCACAAACTTATAATTAGCAGTAATGCAATATGTAGGATATCGTCTGGAGATGTTTAATAGAATACTGTGGAACATTCCAGTCTAATGTTTCCAGTCAAAGTTTTATTGGTCAGGCGAGGATATAAACTTCGCAGGCAGACAAACAACTGTTACTTCTACTTTTCCCTTTTTAGGAACCAGAATTATTTATGACCGCAAGTTCCTGCTGCAGTGCCGGACCTCTCCCCTGACCCGGACCCCTCCCAACCTGCCGGACATCCCTGGAGTGACCAGGCCCATGAAATCTGAGCCCGAACTGCCTGAAGCCACTCCCCAAAATAACCACAAGCTCATCCAGGAGGAGGCTGCAGGTAAATCTTTTATTTTTTTTAGTTTTTTCATCTTTTGATTTGAACCTTTTCTTTGTGACTGTATAAGATGTGTCCTCACAGGAGAGGAGGCCCAGTTTGAAATGGACATCTGAGCAGCCTCTGACAGGATCACCATCACTTGGAAATGGTTTATGTTTGATATTATTAAATGTTTACTACTATGAAAAATAACCAAGGCAACGTGAAGCCCAGTTATACTCAAGTAAAAGATCATAGACAGTATTTTCTACTGCTGTTGAATAATTAATTAATTCAACTCTGGCACCATGTGGTATTACAAAGCCATTACATTTATTAGTTGTTTTTGATGCCTTAATTTTTTTGTTATTATTGTAATAACAATTAAACTTTTTGATATTTATGGTTTAAACAAAGTCAGGACTGTTCAGGACTGTACTGTTGCTGTTTTTTCCCTTTTCTTTTTCATTGGAGTAATATGGTGTTGGTTATTTGCTGCTGTACGTTATCACGATGTAACATCCAAATCTAGAGTGAGTTTTTTCTAAAGATGTGCTATATTTTACTTAATAATAAATATAGAAATGTTTATATGACATTCAATTTCATCATTTATTTCCTGAATAGAACATACTAGATTTTTTACGTTAGAGAATCACCAACTGATCACCATCAAATGTACCAAAGAATAAAGATACACAATAATGTTTTGTATTAGTATATTTTACAGAGCAGGTCAATGTGACCCAAATATCAAATATTTTAAAGAGCTTACATTTTACAGCAATTTCAAATGCATTAAAAATACACATCTATAGTGCTTAAGTCACTTTTCATTCTGCCATGTCACATCTTAACCAGTAATCCATAAATGTTAATAAATGTCTGAGTTTTCTTCACTTGTCATACACTTCATTTACAGGTTCTCTGACTAAATGACACAGTGAATTATATTTACACAAAGTTGCAATAAAATAATTTAAAGAGCAGTGTCCTTAAATGCCAAGCATTACAGCAGACGTCTCTTCCCTGTGTGGACATTTCTGTCAAGTGCCTTTGAATGTTCTTCAACTGGTGTTTTCAGTGGCAGCCACACTCCTCCACGATCATGTTCTCGTGATGCCTCATCACCATCTTCCCATTCTCGAAGTAAAGCATGGAGAGAGGAGCCAGGCGAGTGGGGACACACGACACACAGGGCACCTTGTCCGGATGGTGAAGTTTCAGCAGGCTCTGGAGAGAGAACAGAATGGCCATTAGTCAATTTAATCAAAGGAAAGATAAGTACATTATTCATAATAACACATGATATTGATGTGAGATGTTTCTTACCTGCATGTAGGCGTGGTTGGTGGGAGTGAAAGTCTCATCCACAGGTGTGGGGCAGCTCCCTTCACAGCGAAAAGCATTGTAGCGTTTGGGATACACAATCCACTCGCTCCAGCCAAGCTTCTCAAAGTCCACCCACATGTCCACCTTCCTGCACAGAGGGCTCGTATTGTCCTCAGTGGGCTTGGTAGCAGGAGCAGCACCTGGCACTCTTCTCTGCTGGTGGGCATGGTGACGATGGTAGTTCTGCTGGTGCCTCTTGCTCCGGCCGCTCCTCCTGGAGCCGCTGTCCAGCTGCACATACTTGGAGTGCTCAGCTGTGCGGATGAGAGTGGGAGCTCTCTGGCTGGTGGGGTTCTGCCTGGTGAAGACCACCATCATGACCCTGTCAGCAGTGGAGTGCTGAACCACCTCCTCATCTCCAGTGTGTTCCTCCTGAGGTCTGTCTGAAGAGTATCCGTCCTGAAGCCAGTTCAAAAGCAGCTCAGTCATGTTGAACACCTTCCAGGAGGACGGGGACAACATGGAGCTAGGCTTGGCCTGGACTCTTCCCAGAAACACGGGCTCCTTGAGGCAGTTTGGCCCCATGCAGTGGTGATGGATGTCCACTGAGGCCTGGGAGGACTGGCTGAAGGCAGGGAGACGTATGCGGAGCTCAGCCAGCTGGATATTGTCACTTACAGACATGGAAGACACATCGAAGGTGACAGACCAGTGGCTTCCAATCTGCTGACAAGCTGTAATCAGAAAAAGATAAATGATCAGACATAAGTTGTACAGGCTCGAAACCAAAAGTTTCAGTTGACTTAATTAGATTTAAGGTAATCAAGCCACACCCACAGTTAACAGAATATGTGATCGTAGCATAATTCTAAAATATCAAAAATATAATCTATATCAACAATAAAGATAAGATAGATAAGACTTTGTTGATCTCACGCAGGAGAAATTTACTTGCCACAGTAGCTCCAGGCAGGGACAGTTTGAACAAGAATAAAAGTGCATGCAGGCAAGAATGGAATAAAGTAAGTAATAATAAAAAATAAGTCATAATAATAATAATAATAATACAGTAATACAAAAATAGACATACTTTTTGCTACAAGGCTGGTGACGGAGTCGGAGTCATGCAGACCCGGGTTGTCCTCCAGCCGGGACCGGCCCAAACTGATCTCGGGGCTCCTGACGCGGTCCTCGGTGAGCATGGTGCGGTACAGCTGCATCATGTAGAGCGGGAGCCGAGTGGACTGATGCCTTGACCCTGCGCTCCTCTCACGAAGAACCGCGTTGGGATGCAGCCCAGAGAAACGCTGTGAGCCCCAAACCAGAACCAAATCCACCGAAAGCGTAAAGAGAACCAGAATTAGATCCATTGCGTTTTCCTTGAGTGTTCCTCTAGATGTTGTCGCTTGTGCAGAAGGATGCCAAATGATGCAGGACGCGGGGAGTGGGCCGGGTTTATACGCCCGCTGAAGTGGACCATCTCGCGGCCTTTGAAGTGCGTTGCCTGGGCGTGTGTGTGATCCACGACGGTGCGTAAAGGGGCCAGAGCGCGTTTGGATCGAAACCCATTTGTCTTTGTAGTTGAGAGGTGTGAAAAGTGAATATGGTCGTTACTCTGCGCGTGTTAGGGATTCTTTTGAGAACAACTCATGACAATAATATGAGCTAAGCAGATTAGATGATGCACCGCTGCGCTCTGATTAATGGGACTTAATCAGAAACCACTTTCGTTGGAAATATGACACTCGCAATGGTCAAGAGCAAGCTCACCATAATACATTTTATTTTAACATCTTATAAAATTGGACGACGCTTTTATTCTCACAAATAATCTAATCTACCGTTGTAAAGTCTAGGTTTTAGTCTTATTTTAATCAATATTTAAATTTAAATATATATTTGTGAGAATTTTACTGTGAAAATATGGATATTTCCATAAGCAAGTTAATAATTTACAGTAGGCCTAATAAAATATAAAAGCCTACTGGCAATAGTAGCTAATAATTTAACCCTTTACCTACTATTATTAGCCTACTTGGGCATATTGGGCTTGGTTTTTTATTTGTTTTTAGTACTAAGAAATGTGTAGGCCGAACCAAAAAGGCCTATCGCTGTATAGTGTTTATTCAATATTATTTCAACTTTTATGCATGACATTTGACAACATGGCCTTAAAATCTGTTTAGTTGGCCTAGTGACTTAAGGTTTTCTTGAAATGTGACTTTGTAGAAACATGAATGGTCCTGAATACGGCTCATTCATAAAACAAGCTGGACACTTGACCTCAAAGGAGAGAAAACAAAGGGCTGTGTGCCAGGCCAAAGACCTCACTGTTATTGAAGAAAATGATCTTAGACTTTAGATCAATACTTCAATCGCTTTCATGTTCCTACATCACAGGGTTTATAGGTGAATGTGTCCAAGCGCGCGTCCTGATCGAGAGGAGAAATTATGTGGACTTCGTGCTGTGACATGTTCATTTTGGAAACAGAAGCTGTGAAGTCCCGCAAAATGTGTGCGTAAATGTGAAATACAGCGTGCGTCATGCGTAAAAGGTCTTATTTGCATTATTATTTACACTGATTTGGCCAGATCATTGAGCGTACACACACACTAACCAATAACAGTAGATTATTATTTATTTTGACTTTTCAGACCACGATGACCCAGTAAGTAATTAGTGTGACTCATCAGCAAGTGAAAAGGCTCATCTAGGCCCATATGTGATTAGGTAAAGTTACACAAACATCGAAAGTTTCCGAGTAGGAGATGTTTATGTTGCATTGCACATGATCAATTATAACCACCACACACACACACACACACACACACACACACACACACACACACACACACACACACACACACACACACACACACACACACACACATACATACAGCTCTGGAAAAAAATAAATAAAAAAAAAACATTTTTTTCCCCTTGAAATCAGCATCTCTACATGTATTACAGCCATTCCATTCCAGCGTCTGTTGAATTCCAACACAAACACAAAGCTGAGCTACTTCAGTTCTTGCACCAGGAGTGGAATAAAGTCACCCAAGAACAATGTGAAAGACTTGTGGAGAGCATGCCAAGACGGATGAAAGCTGTGATTAAAAATAAGGGTTATTGCATCAAATATTGATTTCTGAACTCTTCTTAAGTGTAAACATTAGTATTATGTTGGTTTAAAATGAATTTGATCTTGTTTCTTTGCATTGTTTGAGGTCTGAAAACATGTATCTTTTTTGTTATTTTGACCATTTGTCATTTTCTGCAAATAAATGCTCTAAACCAGGGGTCTTCAACGTTTTTCAGGCCAGGGACCCCCAAACAGATGGCGAACTGGGCCAGGGACCCCCTACTATATATACGGCATAGAATTGTGTTTTATATTAAATTGAGCTTAGTGTCATGTATAAACATTGCTACTCTATTATGGTACATCCAATACAAGGAAATAATACACAGGTTAATACTGTATTTTCATGTTTGTTTGTTTGTTTGTTTGTTTTTTTTTAAAGATGGGCCAGATAGGCCCTACGGAGTGGATGTGCTACTGCAGTTTTTAAACACAACTTGCATATAACACAGGCCTATTAAGATCGTTCACTGATTCAACCAAAAAACAAGTGCAAGGGAGAGAGTGGCTGTGCATTTTAAGACATCAAAGAGGGTGGAGGGAGAAGGGAGAAATTGATTGGGGGAAAAATGAAAAAATATATTGTTTTTAAAAAATATTAAAATATAAAATTATATTATTTTAAAGTGAAATCAAAAGATTTCACGACCCCCCCTGCAGTACCTCCGCGACCCCCCTAGGGGTCGCGACCCCCCTGTTGAAGACCTCCGCTCTAAACGATAATATTTTATTTGGAATTTGGGGGAAATGTTGTCAGTAGTAATGGAAAAGCGGAAGAAAATGAATGAATGAATGAATGTTGTCAGTAGTTTATAGACTCAAACAAAAATGTTCTTTTTGCCCAAACACATACCTATAAGCAGTAAAATCAGAAAAACTGATAATTTTGCAGTGGTCTCTTATTTTTCCCCCAGATCTGTATGTAGTGTATGGTTAGTTCTGCGGCATTTCTCTTTATTTTTGCGCATTGTTTTATTGGTGGAGCGTAAAAAGGCCGGGGTCACGTGAGTGCTGCGCGCGATCATTAAGGCCTTTTCCCTCAGCTGCTGCTGTTTGTCCCCATGAGCCTGGACCGACATGGACCTGCGCCACTGCGTCTGTCTGGTCCTTCTGACCAGGCTGAGGCTTTTCGCGGGTAGGAAAACGGGTTTATGGTTTTGTTTTAGGGAAAGAGTCATGTGATTGTGATCAACAGTTGTAAACACTGACAAATCCTCAAACCAACCGAACATGGCAAAGATCACATGTGACAGGGATGGTAATGGGCATTTCATTCACCATTATGAAGTAAAAAATCTCAAATACGTCTTAATATTGTTGTAAGAATATGTTGATGCATCGTTTGAATGAAGTGAATGATTACAGAAATGTCACTTCACTGGCATGTGTTCCCTTTTCACCCATATCTGCAGTAGGCCAGACGCTTGCCTGTCATTCCAGTCAGTGGCAGTGTGATGACGGGAGCTGCATCTCCGCTCTGTGGAGATGTGACGGGGAAGGAGACTGTCTTGATGGGACAGATGAAATGGATTGTGACAGTAAGTTGTAATCATGTTTATCAAATGGCTTCTTTATATTTAAGACGTTCAAAGTATTCTCATTCTCGCAGAGTCTTCCACTTGTCCGCGGGGCCAGTTTTCTTGCCTCGACTCTGTGAACTGTGTGGACCTGTCCGCTCACTGTGATGGGAAGAAGCAGTGTCCGACAGGATATGATGAGGAGAACTGTGAATACTCACTGGGCTGTCTGAACTCCGAGTGGACCTGTAACAATCATCTATGTATCGCCATGGAGCTGCACTGCAATGGAGAGAATGACTGTTTGGATAATTCAGATGAGCAGAACTGTGGTGAGATTTAATGTACAGCATCTTCCATGTTACTGCAGTCACTGAACGGGAGCATACCTAGGCCCTCATGGCTCTTCCATAACCCCAACCTTCACTCTGGCTTTAATCTTAAACATGATCTGAGTCCAGGCCGTAACTTTAACCATAACCCTGCAGCCTATTATGTCAAAGTCAAAGTGTACTTTATTGTCAGTTCACTATGTAACAGACATTACACAGAGGACTGAAATTACATTTCACCAGACACCAAATGTGAAATTTAAAGATCCCATGACATGGTACTTCTTGATGCTTTTATATGGCTCCTTAATGGTTCCCTAATACTGTAAACGAATCCTTCTTCAAAATCAACACTCAGTGCATGAGAAACAGAGATAAGCTGAGAAAGAGTAATTTTTCTCACTCTGAACACTCTATAATGGGCGTTGTTGCTTGAATGCAAATGCGGAGAAAAGAGCTGGCCAATAGTAGAGGGTGGGGGCGTGGCCAAACGCTCCGCTCTTGCTCTGAGCTCTCAGCTGATCCATTTCCTTGTTTTTGCACGGGGGGAGAGATTTGAAGCGTTCCATTGAAAAATAAACACATTTCCACAGAAAATAAAATTAAACCACTGCTGTTCAAAGGTCCAGAGGCTCAGATAAAGGACTTCCGAGCCTAGAAACACTCGGACGTGCCTCCAGGCAAATAAAAAAACACATTTCGCATTGCCTAGCGCATTCGCAGTCCAAACTCTCTGGGTGTGATTTACAGAGATGCTGAGTACAGACAGACGGGGGTGGAACTGCATTTGCATTTCTTTTTTTCGATCTGACGTCAATAAGGTGCCTTGTTCAAAATCGCCCGTTTGAGCTCCGATTTTTTTGTAACGCAGAAAAGGATCGCAAATGCTCAGTTTAGACATTTCGCAACTTTTAACCATGGGGGGGCCTAAACAGGGTAGGGGAGCTCACATTAACGTTCAAAAACCTCAAAGTGAAAATTTCATGCCATGGGACCTTTAAACTAAAAACTACGCACTACACGCACAAACACACAGCTACACTAAAGGACATGAAATGTATACAGGCATCAACAATAAATAGACATAAGACATACAGGTAAACATACGCTTCCAACAAGGAGGAAAGTTCGAGGGAGCTCTTCTTGGTAGCTGGTGTAGGTGAAAAATGAAATTTGCAATATGTAAGGTGCAATAGGTAAAGGTGCAATTATCAAACAGGGGAACACAGAGCTGTGGGAAAATTTTCTAACATGTGGTAGGGCTGTAGTCATTTACTGAATTAGTAGTTGTTTTAGTCGACCAAACTTGTATTAGTTGTCTAATTATTTGGATTATGAAGATGTTTGTACACAGCAGCAGAAAGGAGAAAGTACTGTAGGTTTAGAATTTCTCCTTTTGCCATGGATTCTACCTGGACGACTGAGGGATTCTCCACACATACTGGATGTTTACACAAAATTCTTGTGAGCTTTAAGTCATGTTAAAACGCTGTTGCCTCCGAAAATATATCTGGAGTTGTTTTGCTTCATTCACACATGTTTGCGTAACCCTTTAGTATTATTCTGTTTACATTATCAAAACTCAATGCTCTGTTCCACCATGAGATGGCATGAAGTGGTAATTTTCAAGTTAACAGTTAAAAACACAGTGGAGCACTCTGGATATTACCACATGACATGATGTAGAGTATTTTCAGGTTGAGAGAAGAACTCAGCCTAAATATGGAGGGTTTGTGTGTTTAAACGTGTGAATGAAACAAAACTCCAGGTATATTTTAGATAAGTAAGCAACATTAACTAAGGTCAGAAATTGGTGCAATATTGGCCTTTTTAACCTTTTTGTTATGAAGATGCTCGTTACTAGAACTTCTCTACAAATATCCTACATTTTGAAGCTTTTGTCAGTATCACTCTCTGTAAATATGGAACGTAAAATGCAAACGTACTGCTTTTTAGTGTTCATTTTTTATGTTTTGTTGTAATCGTAAAGGTCAGTGCAGTGAAGGCATAAGGTGTCCGGATGGAACCTGTCTTTCTCTGGAAAAAAGGTGTGACGGTATATTGGACTGTGCTGATGGACGAGACGAGCCTATTACATGCGGTGAGACGAGAAACTAGAAAGGAGGAGAAACTGCAAACGGGTCCTCAAAAGTGGATTTGAACTGTAATATTTCTGCTTTCACTACAGGACGGATTTGCTCCATAAATAACGCCGGCTGTAGCCATTTTTGTGCTGATGAACCCTGGGCAGCTCTGTGTTCTTGTCCAGTGGGATACGAGCTGTCTTTTGATGGAGCTACTTGTAAAGGTTTGTTTATCTTTTAGTTGCATAGTTCACTTATGTTCACTGTGAAACTAAGGCTGCGTCCCATTTCTGTCTTACCCCCTTCGTCTTACCCCTACCCCTTGGTTTTGCGCGTTCATGTGAGGACAAGGGGTGTCCTGATTACAATTTTGATCAAGGGCTAGAGCCACGACCGAGGGCTACATACCCCTTGAAACGAAGTAAGCTCTCGACCAGACTTGAAACTAGGGATGCACGATATATCGGTATTGACATCGGTATCGGCCGATGTGTAAAAGTAGGCCGATATTAACGACCGATATTTGTCAGCACAGTAATCCCTCGAATTAACGTTTTGTCACATTTCTCTGTCGTTTAAACACTCAAACTTTCGTAGATTTTCAACAAAATGTATTAACAGTGAAGCGGGGGGGAGGGGGCTGTGCGCGAGGACACGTGCGCTCATCGTGCTCAAATCCGTGATAGCGCATGCTATCAAACCGTGCCTCCTCCTCAGGACCGTGGACGCAGTCCCGAGCACATCAAACCTCGACATGAACGGACGCAAGAGAAGCAGGAAACCAGGCAAAGAGCCGCACGCGGTGGTTTAATCCTGGTTTAGTCCAGGTGTAGACCTGGTCCAGTCCAGGTTTAGTCCTGGTCCAGTCCAGGTTTAGACCTGGTTTAGTCCGTGTTTAGTCCTGGTCGAGTCCCGGTCTGGTCCTGGTCTAGTTCCAGTCTGGTCCCCCCCCCCGCGCGTCCCCCATCTATAACATGAATCGGCAAAGGTCCCTTAGCCAATCAGGAAGCAGAACACAATGTTACACTATAAAAAAAAAAGTTGGACTATTAAAAAAAAAAAAGTACACTATAAAAAAAAAATTTATTGGAAAAAAAAAATCAGGAGTCAAAACACATTTTGAAAATAAGACATTCAAGACATTCAAAAATTCATTTTGCATGATTTTCAGTCTGTATAAAATGTTATCTCAGAATTAAAAATAAATAAATATTGGTATCGGCAAATATCGGCTAAAATTTTCACATCGGTGCATGCCTACTTGAAACGAAGGGGTACGGCTACAAGCTCAGGCAGGTTTTGGGATCAGGATGGCAGCGTCACATTGACCAGCCAAGGAGTCACATAAATGTATTTTCAGCAGTTGTAATTATCGATTAACATTTTAGCAGGTTTACAATTATGACGCTTATGTTCTACGTTACTTTTAGTGAACTGTGGTTGTGGTTTTAATTGTAGTGATTTTCATTGAACTTTCATGTATAAACAAGCTAATTTTTTGTCGAGCTGAGGTTCCCAATAATTCTTGACGTTTGTTTGCGTCAACTGTTTTTGCCTCTGTAGACGTAGCAGCCAGGTAGAGCAAGGGACGATGACGCAAACGGTAATCAAGTGGTGTCCCATTTCTTAGGGGAACATTCATACCCCGAGCCCTCTCAGCTCATTATCGAGGGGCAAGACAAAGACATAGATAAAGGGAAAGGGGCGGGGGTAAGACAGAGAAATGGGATGCAGCCTCAAGGATCAGTACCTCTCTTCTCACTTTTTTAGATGTGAATGAGTGCGCCTTGGCCCGTCCTCTTTGTCAGCACTCCTGCGTAAACACCGTGGGGTCCTACTACTGCCAATGCCGAGAAGGATTCACACTAACCAAAAGCTCTGTGTGTTTGGCTACAGGTAAAGATCTACTGGTGTAAAAGCTGCTTCTCGGTATCAATAACTGACTTTGATCTAAGGGTGTTTCAAAGTTTGATTGTTTTAAATGCGCACTACGTCACTTTTCTGGAAGCCACATTCTTGTCATTTTGGAGATTTCATTGCTTTGCCAGGAATGATCCAATGTATGGTGTTAAACTGTCCCATCTCTGTAAAAATAAACGGATAATGCCATTAGGCCAAGTTACAGGTCAGATCTGTGGAGGAATGATCACACTCGTAGTAGGAATGCATGTTTTTACGCAACAAAAACAGTTGTAATTGATAAATTGCAAGATTCTGCAGTATTCTGGAAGATTTTATGCAAAACTAATAGCTGCCTATGACAAGAAGGTTGCTTAAACTAGAACTCCAGAAAAGTTGCATAGTGCACCTTTAAATTCATAACTCAAAAACTCTACATTTCTGAAGGCAATATTACGAGACTAGTGACGGTGCAGAGGAATACTCTGGGGCTTTTGGACGTGAAATCTCGGCGTTTTGAAGTCGTTCAGTTTGCGGTGTATGAGCCAGTGGCCTTGGCGTTCGACTTGAAACGAGCGCTGTACTACTGGGCTGACGGGCATGGACGGATTCACAAGACTGATGGACGGCAGACCTGGACCATCTATGCTGGTTTGTGCGCTTTAAAATCTTGTGTTTTAATCATTTATTTGTCATTTTATTTTTAATCACGTATGTGAATTCACTTAGGCCAGCCTGGTATCCAAAGTTTAGCTTGCAATTGGCTAAATGGACAACTCTACTGGGCCAATCAAAAGACCCGGACAATCTATATGCAGGTGGCAAATGGAAAAAGTGACACCACGGTCTCAAGCAAAAATGTCAATCCGTCTGACTTGGTGCTGTTGCCTGTCGAGAGGTATGCATGGCTAATCAGTATGGGCTTTGTTTAAACACACATAAATCAAATAAACACATTTTATATTATTTATAGGGCTGTCAAACGATTAATTTTCTTGATCGCAACTAATCTCAGAAATTTCATAGTTAATCGCGATTAATCGTGATTTAGTTTGCATGTTTAAAATTGATATCTTGCAGTAAGACCGTTTGAATCTAAAGTTAAACTCACAATGCAAAGTATTTCTCACCATTTTTTTTATTTCAAAAAAGTGCAGAGAAAGGAAAAAGTAACAATGAACCAGTAATAGTGCTTACTTTGAGAAATTGTAAATAAATGATTGAAGCCCGCTCGAGCTGCCTAGGGATGCGTAGAAGGAACAAAATACTAGCAAACTCAAAATAGCGCGTTTAACCGACAATGAGTTTAATTAATACAACCAAATGAGCTGCATATGGATGGTAGAATTGCGGAAAATGCTGGCAAACTTTGATCGCGATTAAAAAAATTGTTCGCGATTAAAACTCTATCGCGATTAATCGCGATTAACGCGTTAATATTCCCAGCCCTAATTATTTAATATAATTGCTATAATATAAAGTGCATATGACTAGAATACGAATTTCTCTAATATCGTTACTAAAAAAATGTTTCTAGTTTTGGTCTTTTTGGTTATAATTTTACATCTTGTTTGTACACGGGGACCTAGCAACCATGATATTAACTAGGAGGACCAGAATTTCTCTAAATTGCCCAATAGTTATGATTTGACAAAAATAAATTGCAACACCTTTGTTAAATCATTGTTTAAACTGGGAGGAAAAAAGGCTTTCCTGTGTGACATTTGTCCCTGCATTTTGGATGGAATTGATGATAGTCGATGGCATAGATGTATTCCGTTTTAGAACTTCCTGTGACTTCCTGTTTTTGTTTTCTATTTTTCTTCACTAACTGCCACTTGATGTAAAATTATGAATATTTATAGGCACTACCCCTCCAAACCAAGTGATTAGACAAATATATTAATCTGTCAAATGCACTTTAAGGATTTGCCTTCAGTAGTTTTCCTTCAGTTATGTGCATTACAAACCAAAATATGACATGATTATTGTTTAGTCCAGCTCTTATTTGCTGTTGCAGTTTGATGTTCTGGATCAATGCTTGGCCAGGTGAGCGAGTAACCATAGAGAAGTCCTGGATGGACGGGTCAGACCGGAGCTCTGTGACTGTGCTCACCGCTCAGGCTGCCCATGGCCTCACTGTTGATGTAGCTGCCAGAAGGCTCTTCTGGATCAGTGACTCAAAGAAGGTGACCACAGAACAGTGCACGTATGAATGTGCCCATCTATGGCAAGGTTATAAATGACTTTCTTCTTTTACACATTGATTTCGCCTTGTCTGTTTTTTTTTTCTTCCTACATACTCCACACTTCTTACCTCTAGCCTTATCCATCTTACTAGTCTTTAGATTTGACGATGCTTGACATATGACGTGCATGCTTTACTGTCACCCAAATGTCTTTCCAATTGACTAATGTTTGTGTTATTTTATATAGTCTATAGAGACGGTGAAGATGGATGGCAGTGGCCGATATTCATTTCAGGGAGTCTTTAGTCAAGGACCTGCTCTGAGCTTCACTGCGTTTGAGCAATTTTTCTACTGGAGTGACAAAAAGGGGCTGTGGCAGGCTTCAGTGGTCTCTCCAAACCAGAGGACGCTGATCTGGAAAGACCCCCTGCCTTTGATAAGCGTGTTCCATGAGCTGCAGCAACCACAAGGTAATGCAGCACTCATCTTTATCACTTAGGCTGTAATGTATTCTATTTGTGATACAAATTGTAATAATGGATTTGTGCCTGTAGTCCCTTCTCCATGTGCAGGAGCGCCATGTGAGATCTGCCTGCTCACCAAAAGCAACACTCTGGGATTCACCTGCACTTGCCCAAACTCCAAACTACTTCTGCCCAATGGCGCATGTGAATGTAGGTTTGCTTACCTCATCACTGCCCAAGATTAAACACTTATAACAATATTATAGATTATTTTTGTTCACACAGATCCAAGAGTTGTTTATAGTACCCTTCGCACTGTCAACTTTGTGGAGTTTCAAGATGGAGATGCTACTGAAGTCCAGCTCTTTACAACAGATGAGGGCATTCTGTCATTTGACGTGGACTGGTACAGAGACTGGTTTTACTGGACAAACCAAACTGGACATGTGAAACGCTCCAGTCTGACGCAGGTCAAGACTGAAAAAATACCAACATCGTCACCAGGTTGGACAGCCATCTCTAAAATATTCAACTTTTATATTAAAGGAGAATTGACGTTTTTTACAATCGGAGCCTTATTTTGGTAATAAAACAAGTTGTTTTACTCACCCATAGCACTTTGGTGTCATTTGGAGCATTTCCGGAGATATTTTAGATTTGCGATATCCGTAACGTGAGTTCTTGGGGCATATGTTTGCGGTCTCCAAATAACACAAACTTTAGCACTTTTCAAATCACAGAAGATCGCTGTGTCAGCGAAGACTTTAAGTGGAGTCCAAAGCGGCCTGAAACCCGATATCCAGCTATAGTTTCATTTGATGATGTCATCATAGAGGACAGTGCGCATGCGTGAAGTCCCAGCTGTTTTGCAGATGAACACCGCTCTGAACTTTTCTATTGCGAGCGACACATGGCAGAAGATTCTGACTTTGAGACTGAAGAGGACTTATGGAGGACTGAAGAGGAGTATACAGATGAGGAGACAGAACGGATACGGAAAGAATGAAGCGGAGACAGTTTAAGAGCAGCGCAGAGAACAGCCATCGGTTTCGCATTACTTCTCAGAATCGCGCACTGAATCCGCTGGCCTTTTTCTTTGCTGGTAAAAAATCATCCTGACTGAAGTGGGTGCTGCAAACACAATGGTCCAAAGGTCTTACAGCTTTGCGTTTCATGTTTGGGTCCCGAGAGCTGAGAGCGAAATAAACTGCGCATGCGCACTGGCCTCTTCATCTACTCGAAATTATGGCTAAATCTCGGATTAGAGGCCACTTTTGACTCAAACGAAAGTGTAGACTAAAACATTGAGCTTCTATGATTTGAAAAGTGCTAAAGTTTGTGTTATTTGGAGACCGCAAACATACGAGAACACACGTTACGGATATCGCAAATCTAAAACATCTCCGGAAGTGCTCCATATGACAACAAAGTGCTATGGGTGAGTAAAACAACTTGTTTCATTACCGAAATAGGCTCAGATTGTAAAAAAAACGTTCATTCTCCTTTAACTTTATTTTTCAAGCCACTCTTTTAACGCCTCATTCCCTAGCCTGCATGCTGAAAGTCGATCAAAGAAGTGGGAACTTGTATTGGGTGACATGTGATCAAAAGAGCATAAACGTGATCAACGCCGACCGTAGATACACCCAGAAACTCTACGACTCGCAACGACAGATAGAGGAGCTGTACTTGGATTGGCTGAGGGGAGAGCTTCTGTGGATGGAAGGAGGTCATATTTTTACCATGAGCATAATGGGGGGTAAACCCTTAGCTTTGCTCCGCCTGGGGGCAGGAGTAGTGGGGACACTAGCTTTCGACCTGAGGGCCAATAGTCTTCTCTGGAACTCTAATCCTGCAGGTATGTAAATCTGTTTCATCCTTTATTCAGACTAATCCATTCAATCTTGGATTCAATCCATCCAAGTGTTGCAGCTGAGCTTTTCGTTTTGCATACCTAAGATGAAGGCAACCATTTTGCACCATTTGTCTTGTTCCAGGTTTGGTAACCATGAGTTTATTTTGGGACAGAAGCCATATACCGGGTAAAAGATGGAACATAACTGGAGGTGTCGTTTTTGCTTTGGAACCTTTCCTCCTGTCTCTCTCTGACAACACAATGACTCTTTGGGATCGCAGAGATGGAAGACCCATCCAGTCCATAGCTGTGCAAAGCCAAGTGCTCGGTGTTGTACATGCCCTCAAAGACCTCCACACAGGTTGGAAAAGTGAGACATTTCTATTCAAGATTTCTGTTGAAGTTCAGTCAGCTTTATTTTCATTTCTGCCATTTGTGGTCGACGTACAGTGAATAAAAAATTTGTTTCTTTCTGGCCAGGCAGTGCAAAAAGAAATATGCAAAATGGAATATAAAGACAATACAAAAACGTCTAAGACAGTCTAAACTCTAAAAGCAGTGCAAAGAATAAATACCTATTTACAGATGTCCAAAATGTGCAATGAAAGATGCAGCAGTGAAATGTGCAGTAATGTGCAATAGAATGTGCAAAGATAAAAATAAATGTCCAACAGTAGTAGTTTCAGTAGTAAATGTGCAACAGTAGTAGAACAAGTGCAGTAGTTCCCAGGCTTTTTTGTCTCGAGTTTCGCCTAAGCTTTGTTTAGGTTTAATTTATTTAACGCACCTAAATGTAGAACAGCCTTTGCTCAATCAGCTTTTTCCTTTAGGGCTGTTCAACAGTGGAATAAGCTCCCATCTGAGTTACTGAGCATAAATAACCTCTCTACTTTTAATCGTGAAGTGAAAGCATGGTTGTTAGAAAACCAGATATGTACGCACTTTTAACTGCAAGAATGAACTGTGTATGTTTATTGGGATGTATGGAGTACTTGATAATTGATGTAATGACTGTGAGCATGTGAAGATTGAGGAAATTGTATGAATGATGTTACATGGGTTGCAAGTTTAAACGCACTGTAAATATGGCACTCTGACTCCTCCCCCAGAGGACTACAGATGGAAATTAGCTGTAAAGCTAGAATCTGGTACAAGCATCTCTGCCTTTGTGCTTAATGTAACTGTACATTGTCCTTATAAATAAAAAATGAAATTAAATTTAAAGGGACAGTGCAATTTCATAAAACACATGACATAACACATGGTTAAAAAGCAAGAAATAGCCAGAAGGTGAGTTTTAATCTGTAGTCTCCTGGCCATGATGTAAAAAGGCAAAGGGCACACAATACATATACAATATAAAACAAAAAACATATACAGACGCACACTATACAATTACGAAAGAATACGACATCACAACATTTGATCATAACATCAAAACATCACAGTAGGAGTAGGCTTATCTTTTAGTGTTGGCAGCTGTGTTGATAAGCCACATTTTCAATTTTTTTGTGAAGGCCTTGTATGTTGTGCCACATTCTACTTGACAAATGTATCCGTTTGCTATAGTAGTACTGCATATTTTCAATTATTACACTTGGTTCACTGCATTTGTTAAAGGGATATGCCACCCCCAGGTCAAATTTGGGCATCTCCCCACAGTCCAGAGACTAAAATAAGTGGTGGAAAGCGTTTTCCTGGTCACCCGGCCATTGTCCAGGTCTGTCAGCACTGACCGCCGCGGTATCTGCTGCTCCTCCGCGTTAGACTGGAGTCTAACGGCGCCAGAGAAAGATTTCGGCCAAAAGGAATTAATTTGCTCGATGCGTTTCCCAATTACTTTCTGTGTAGTGCGCATTCATATCGAGTGCAAATAAATGTGCAAATCAACACGGAGAGCTTGCCTTGGTCATTTTGGGTGGGAACTATTTTTCAGTGCGGAAAAAGAAAGCCGAATCACACAGCACGCTGCCAGGGGAATCCCTGTTACGCACCAGAAAGGGAGTTCCCCTGTTACGCAGCGTGGTGCGTGATTCGGCTTTCTTTTTCCGCACTGAAAAATAGTTCCCACCCAAAATGACCAAGGCAAGCTCTCCGTGTTGATTTGTACATTTATTTGCACTTGATATGAATGCGCACTACACAGAAAGTAATTGGGAAACGCATCAAGCAAATTAATTCCTTTTGGCCGAAATCTTTCTCTGGCGCCGTTAGACTCCAGTCTAACGCGGAGTAGCTGCAGATACCGCGGCGGTCAGTGCTGACAGACTCGGACAATGGCTGGGTGACCAGGAAAACGCTTTCCACCACTTATTTTAGTCTCTGGACTGTGGGGAGATGCCCAAATTTGACCTGGGGGTGGCATATCCCTTTAAATACTACTCAGTTTCACCTTTTAAAATCTGATGCTGGGAAATGATGAAGCGGCCAACTCCAATAACACTGAATGATCCTTATGTGTACGTACTCCTAGATCCATCACAGCAGTCGGACACGTCCACTTCGCCACATCCTCAGTCCAGACAAATGTGCAAAAGTCCTTCAGTGCTCTGTCCTCAGTCTTCAGTTCTTCTCTGCATTTCCCCAAGTCAAGTTTGTGACGGCATCAAGGACTGTCCGGACGGGTTTGATGAAAATAATTGTGTCAAAAGATGCGCTTCAAAAAGTAATGGCACGCATTTTTACTTTTCAGATTTAAATCATATAACGGGTATTCTTAAATAATTTTTTTAACTACTCCACTCCAGATGACTTCCTGTGCAAAGACCGTAGGAGCTGTGTGTCTCGGGACCTGGTCTGTGATGGTCGGGCTCATTGCATAGATGGCTCAGATGAAGTGAGCTGTCCAAGTTTAGCCTCAGCCACTGCCCCGCCCAATGTCCTGAAGTGTCGCCATGGCTCCAGACTGTGTGGGGACGGGTCTGAGTGTGTCCTCTTCAGTCATGTGTGTGACGGACAGAGGGACTGTGCTGATGGATCAGATGAGGACGGCTGTGGTGAGCTGATGTTGTACTCCTAATGGTAGAAATAACTTGTCAAAATTGAATTCTCTACGCATGAATGTATAGCTGTACAGTGGTCCCTCGCTCTATTGTGGTTCACTGTTCACGGCCTCGCTGTTCGCGGATTTTTTTTTTTTTCCATTTAAAAAAAACAACATTTTATAGTGTAATATTTTTTTATAGTGTACCATTGTGTTCTGCGTCTGGCTAAGAGACTGTAGACCTTTGCCGATTGATGGATGGGGGACATGGGGGGCGGGACTAGCCCAGGACCAGACCGGGACTAGACCGGGACTAAACCTGGACTGGACCTGGACTAAACCGGGACTAGACCAGGATTAAACCACAATGTGCCGCTCTTTGCTGGTTTCATGCGGCTGGTTTGTGGCTCAGGCTGAGAGGACGCGGTTCGATCTCGTGCTCGCAGCCCCGGTGTACGCGCGGCCTCACGCCAGTCGTGCTGCTCTGTCACGGATTTCACCACGATGAGGGGTGCACGTGTCGCGCACTTCTCCAAGGGGTTGGTGCGCGTCGCGTCCCGGGACGTGGCAGTGCCGTTGGATGAGCGCGGTGCTTCCTGCGGATCCAGTGACTCATGTCTCCGCTCCCCTTGCACGTCCGGCGGGGCTCCCGGCGGAGCCCCCACGCTTCACTATTAATACGTTTTGTTGGAAATCTACGAAAGTTTGAGTGTTTAAACGAGAGAGAAATGTGAGAAAAGGTTAATTCCAGTCTGAGAAAAGCATATGTGTGTAGTGAGGCATTTACAGCCTTAAAACATGTAGAATAATTGTAAAATATAAAGTTATCCTACTTCGCGGATTTCGCTTATTGCGGGTTATTTCTGTAACCTAACCCTCGCGATAAACGAGGGACCACTGTATACAAATTATGTTGATGATGAAATGTTGCCTCTATGCTCCTTATTCTGCAGAACATGCTGCCAATTCCCTTCAGGATAATAAATTGCCAATAATAGAAAGGCCTACTCCACCGTTCACTGTGCCTCCAATCCGACCAGCCTGCAGAAGCCCCTCAGTCCTGTGTCCTGGTTCATCTGTGTGCATCCTGGAAACACAGTTTTGTGATGGGAGAAAAGACTGTCCTGACGGATCAGATGAGAAATGTGTCAAAAGATGTCCCTACATGAGTAAGTGCACAACATATTGCCACTTTTCTTGTAGCTTTGTTAATATATTTAGACTAATTCTAAATGTTTTTCAAGCTGACTTCCTGTGCAAAGACCGCAGGAGCTGTGTCTCCCAGAATCTGGTTTGTGATGGTCGGGCTCACTGCCTGGACGCCTCAGATGAAACAAACTGTCAAATTTTAGTTGATCTAACGCCTCAACCGGTCATACGCAAGTGTCGCCATGGCTCCAGACTGTGTGAGGACGGGTCTGAGTGTGTCCTCTTCGGTCATGTGTGTGACGGACAGAGGGACTGTGCTGATGGATCAGATGAGGACGGCTGTGGTAAGCAGAAACTGAACTATAATTATAAAGGAATAAACCTTTATTTTGACACTTAATTGTGAAGAGGGAACTACACAATGCGATTACACTGAACCATTATAGTTTAGTAGTAAAGCGGGCACTGTGCTGTGGTGCCCACTGCTCCTGACAGGTTGCCCCAGTGACATTGTAGGATGGGTCAAATGCAGAGGACTTTTTTTTTTTTCTATAGGTACAATGAAGTGTATCTTAATCTTAAAGGTCCCATGGCATGAAATGTTCACTTTCTGAGGTTTTTGAACGTTAATGTGAGCTCCCCTACCCTGTTTAGCCCCCCCCATGGCTAAAAGTTGCGAAATGTCTAAACTGAGCATTTGCGGTCCTTTCCTGCGTTAGAAAAAAACACAGCTCAAACAGGCGATTCTGAACAAGGCAACTATGTTACGTCACATCGAAAAAAGAAATGCAAATGCAGTTCCACCACCGTCTGGATGTCCACCCCCTGTCTCTGGAAATCACGCCCAGAGAGTTTGGACCGCGAAGGAGCTACGCAATGCGAAATGCGTTTTATTATTTGCCTGGAGGCACGTGCGAGTGTTTCTAGGCTCGGAAGTCCTTTACCCGACCCTCTGGACCTCTGAAACAGCAGTGGTTTAATTTGATTTTCTGTGAAAATGTGTTTTTTTTCATTGAAATTCCTCTCCTTCCCCCACGCTTAAAACGCGGAAGTGGGAGACAGCGCACAGTGCAGCGAAACAGGGGCGCATTTGCCCCCCCCACCCGCTGCTCTAACCTATCTGTCTGTGTCCTTCTCATTTGCATTCAAGCAACAAGGCTCAGAACGAGTTGTTCAGAGAGAGACTTTCTGACTCCGACTGTGTACATGTGTCTTTCTCATGCACTGAGTATTGATTTTGAAGAAGGATTAATTTACAGTATTGGGGAACCATTAAGGCACCATATAAAAGCATCAAGAAGTACCATGTCATGGGACCTTTAAAAATTTCTACTGATTTTTATTTTTTTATATTATACTTTTAGAATGATGATGAGTTTGTAGTCCTGGGCATCTGCCTTGGGAAAACTTTGGTGGTCTAACAGCTGTTCAAGTTTCAGAAAATTTGTTTCTATTGCCCCAAAATGTTTAGGAACAAAAATCTAGCTTTAAACCTTTATATTAAAAAAAGATATTATGATGATTGATTGATTAGATCCCCATGATGTTATTGCCAGTTTATCCAGCTCCCTGTGTTTTATTTTTTTAATAGATGCTTTAGAGATGACAACAAGAGGTCCAGAGAGAACACAATCATATCAACCATTCACTCAACGTCCAACCCAACCCTCCTGTCGCAGCCCCTCAGTCCTCTGCCCTGGTTCATCTGTTTGCATCCTGGAAACTCAGTTTTGTGATGGGAGAAAAGACTGTCCTGACGGATCAGATGAGAAATGTGTCAAAAGATGTCCATACATGAGTAAGTGCATAAGCATATTGCCACTTTACTTGTAGCTTTAAAATATTTAGACTAATTCTAAACGTTTTTCAAGCTGACTTCCTGTGCAAAGACCACAGGAGCTGTGTCTCCCAGCATCTGGTTTGTGACGGTCGGGCTCACTGCCTGGACGCCTCAGATGAAACAAACTGTCAAAGTTTAGCTGATCTAACGTCTCAACCAGTCATACGCAAGTGTCGCCATGGCTCCAAACTGTGTGGGGACGGGTCTGAGTGTGTCCTCTTCAGTCATGTGTGTGACGGACAGAGGGACTGTGCTGATGGATCAGATGAGGACAGCTGTGGTATGTGATGAATATAAAAACTCTGGCATTATGGCACAAAGTCAGGGCGCAAAGATTCAATGCAATGGAGTCCTTGTTGCCCTGTTTGTACATTGATGGGGAGTCAAATTTCTCATCCTCTGGCATAGAACTTGCATAACCCTATGTTTTCAGACATTTTAAGATTGCCCATACATTAATCTTGCTGATAGATGATTATACAACAACCCTAATGACAACTCTTGTTTGATAGCCATGACTTTCTAGAATTTGCCAGTTCTGTGACCTCTGTTAATTTTACAAATTGTCTTGTCTGTGACACTGCATTGCAGCAATGTAGGACCATAGTTACAGGCCTGTTGTAAAGTAAGATGACTGCAACAGAGGCACAGCTGTGTTTCTATGGTTCTGACTCTACACTATTACCATTACAGAAAATCATTGTAGTTATTGTAATAAAGCGCCCTCCCCTCGGTTTCTTTTTGCTAGGATTCATGCAAGTTTTGAATTGGTTTTCCGAAAACGATCTAAATCTATCACATTAGCTATCACAAATTAGCTATTTGAATGTTTCTTACAGATACTCCAGAAACGACGAGAAGTCCAGACAAAATTAAATCCTCAACGATACCATTCACTGTGCATCCAATCCGACCAGCCTGCAGAAGCCCCTCAGTCCTCTGCCCTGGTTCATCTGTTTGCATCCTGGAAACTCAGTTTTGTGATGGGAGAAAAGACTGTCCTGATGGATCAGATGAGAAATGTGTCAAAAGTTGTCCATCCAAAGGTGTGTAATTGAGACCTAATGACTTTTACATTTTACCGCTGTATTAAATGCTTGATGGTTGTTTCCACATAGGTGACTTCCTGTGCAAAGACCGTAGGAGCTGTGTGTCTCGGGACCTGGTCTGTGATGGTCGGGCTCATTGCATAGATGGCTCAGATGAAGTGAGCTGCCCAAGTTTAGCCCCACCCACTGCCCTGCCCAATGTCCTGAAGTGTCGCCATGGCTCCAGACTGTGTGGGGACGAGTCTGAGTGTGTCCTCTTCAGTCATGTGTGTGACGGACAGAGGGACTGTGCTGATGGATCAGATGAGGACACCTGTGGTATGTGATGAATATAAAAACTATGGCATTATAGAACAAAGTCAGGGTGCAAAGATTCAATGCAATGGAGTCCTTGTTGCCCTGTTTATACATTGATGGGGAGTAAAATTTCTCATCCTCTGGCATAGAACTTGAATAACCCTATGTTTTCAGACATTTTAAGATTGCCCATACATTAATCTTGCTGATAGATTATTATACAACAACCCTAATGACAACTCTTGTTTGATAGCCATGACTTTCTCGAATTTGCCAGTTCTGTGACCTCTGTTAATTTTACAAATTGTCTTGTCTGTGACGCTGCATTGCAGCAATGTAGGACCATAGTTACAGGCCTGTTGTAAAGTAAGATGACTGCTACAGAGGCACAGCTGTGTTTCTATGGTTCTGACTCTACACTATTACCATTACAGAAAATCATTGTAGTTATTGTAATAAAGCGACCTCCCCTCGGTTTCTTCTTTTTTCTTTTGAATTGGTTTTCCTAAACGATCTAAATCTATCACATTTGCTATCACAAATTAGCTATTTGAATTTTTCTTACAGATACTCCAGAAACGACGAGAAGTCCAGACAAAATTAAATCCTCAACGATACCATTCACTGTGCATCCAATCCGACCAGCCTGCAGAAGCCCCTCAGTCCTCTGCCCTGGTTCATCTGTGTGCATCCTGGAAACTCAGTTTTGTGATGGGAGAAAAGACTGTCCTGATGGATCAGATGAGAAATGTGTCAAAAGTTGTCCATCCAAAGGTGTGTAATTGAGACCTAATGACTTTTACATTTTACCGCTGTATTAAATGCTTGATGGTTGTTTCCACATAGGTGACTTCCTGTGCAAAGATCGTAGGGGCTGTGTGTCTCGGGACCTGGTCTGTGATGGTCGGGCTCATTGCATAGATGGCTCAGATGAAGTGAGCTGTCCAAGTTTAGCCCCACCCACTGCCCTGCCCAATGTCCTGAAGTGTCGCCATGGCTCCAGACTGTGTGGGGACGGGTCTGAGTGTGTCCTCTTCAGCCATGTGTGTGACGGACAGAGGGATTGTGCTGATGGATCAGATGAGGACGGCTGTGGTATGTGATGAATATAAAAACTCTGGCATTATGGCACAAAGTCAGGGTGCAAAGATTCACTGCAATGGAGTCCTTGTTGCCCTGTTTATACATTGATGGGGAGTAAAATTTCTCATCCTCTGGCATAGAACTTGAATAACCCTATGTTTTCAGACATTTTAAGATTGCCCATACATTAATCTTGCTGATAGATTATTATACAACAACCCTAATGACAACTCTTGTTTGATAGCCATGACTTTCTCGAATTTGCCAGTTCTGTGACCTCTGTTAATTTTACAAATAGTCTGTCTGTGACACTGCATTGCAGCAATGTACGACCATAGTTACAGGCCTGTTGTAAAGTAAGATGACTGCTACAGAGGCACAGCTGTGTTTCTATGGTTCTGACTCTACACTATTACCATTACAGAAAATCATTGTAGTTATTGTAATAAAGCACCCTCTCCTCGGTTTCTTTTTGCTAGGATTCATGCAAATTTTGAATTGGTTTTCCTAAAACGATCTAAATCTCACAAATTAGCAATTTGAATGTTTCTTACAGATACTCCAGAAACGACGAGAAGTCCAGACAAAATTAAATCCTCAACGATACCATTCCTTGTGCATCCAATCCGACCAGCCTGCAGAAGCCCCTCAGTCCTCTGCCCTGGTTCATCTGTGTGCATCCTGGAAACTCAGTTTTGTGATGGGAGAAAAGATTGTCCTGATGGATCAGATGAGAAATGTGTCAAAAGTTGTCCATCCAAAGGTGTGTAATTGAGACCTAATGACTTTTACATTTTACCTCTGTATTAAATGCTTGATGGTTGTTTCCACATAGGTGACTTCCTGTGCAAAGATCGTAGGAGCTGTGTGTCTCGGGACCTGGTCTGTGATGGTCGGGCTCATTGCATAGATGGCTCAGATGAAGTGAGCTGTCCAAGTTTAGCCTCACCCACTGCCCTGCCCAATGTCCTGAAGTGTCGCCATGGCTCCAGACTGTGTGGGGACGGGTCTGAGTGTGTCCTCTTCAGTCATGTGTGTGACGGACAGAGGGATTGTGCTGATGGATCAGATGAGGACGGCTGTGGTATGTCAGAATATTTTACTCTCACAGAAATGGCTGATCTTGTGTTTCAGTTTAAAGGTATGGCTGTTGCACTTAAATTTCAGACAAGGACAGTGATCCAACCAGCTCTGTAAAAGCAGAGTTCCCATCTTTGATTGAAGTGAAGTGGTCATGTGCTAATCCCTCAGTTCTGTGTCCTGAATCCTCGGTGTGCATTCTTCCATCACAGTTCTGTGATGGCAAGTTGGACTGCCCTGGTGGCTTTGATGAGAATTGTGAAACAAGATGCTCTGATAAAAGCAAGTATTTTCTAAATTTGCTGAAAAGACCACCTGAAAAGCATGCCTTCTCTTTAAATGTTGTTTCTTCCAGGGGATTTTCTCTGTAAAGATGATCTGAGCTGCATTTCAAAAAGTCTGGTTTGTAATGGCCGCACAGACTGTACTGATGGATCTGATGAGTTTAACTGTCCAAACATGACATCTTCACCTCCCCGTGGTGATCTCCAGTGCCCTCGAGGCTCAAAGCCCTGCAATGATGGCTCAGAATGTGTGTTACACAGCTATATATGTGATGGAGAAGAGGACTGTGGGGATGCATCTGATGAACTACAATGTCTAAAATCCTGCAAACAAGGTTGTCGCAAAGTTTAAACTATAAACATGCATGTATTGTTTTATTGTGTCAGTATAAAATGGTCAAGCCAGTTTCTTGTATCTGTCAAAGGTGAGTTCCAGTGTGCCCATGGAAAAATGTGCATCCCCAGCTCACAGGTGTGCGACGGCAAGGTCCATTGTCTAGACCGTTCAGACGAAATAAACTGTCAGAAACAAACCAAGAGCTGTGAATTCCATTGTCTTGATGGAAAGCGCTGCATCCCCAAAATGTTCCTGTGTGATGGAGAGAGGGACTGTGAAGATGGCACTGACGAGCAGGGATGTGGTACGCTCCGATGTCTACTGAAATGGAATACAGCATTTTCCTCACTGTAGTTTCTTTTTCTTTCTTTCTTTAATTTTCTTGTTAAATTACAAAGGGACAGCAGCGCCCCCATCCTGCATTAGTCCATCGCTGCTCTGCCCGGGTACATCAGTGTGTGTTTCCCAAGGCCAACTTTGTGATAACAAGAAAGACTGCCCAGATGGTTTCGATGAGCAGGGCTGTATAATCCAGTGTGAAAACCCAGGTATGTGTGAGAAATCCTGCACATGAACATATGTAATATAATAACATAATACTATTTTGTTTGAACAGTGGATTTCTTGTGCCAGGATAAAAACTACTGCATCCCACCAGTCAAAGTGTGTGATGGGCGTGCGGACTGTTTTGACAGCTCAGATGAGAAACTTTGTACAAGTAATGCAACTACAATTACTACAACTGCTACTACTTTATTAAAGATGGGATATGTAGGATCCATGCTTACTTTATAATGGAACTACCCGGGTTAGGTTTTACCTGGGTTGCCAGCGCTGCACTCACTGAGCTCTAAACACTGGAGGCTGCATTAGTGCTAGTAATACAGTGTTCAGATCAGAGCTTTTACAGCTGGAATTGGAAATGTGGGGGAGAATCAAAACTTGCTCATCAGAAAGCCAGACAAAAATAAAGCATAAGCAACTTTTAAATTAAATAATACAAATAGCAGCATTATAAATAATTGACTTCAAGTTTCAACATATTTATGATGTGTGTAGAATCCTTCAGTCGTCCAGGTAGAATCCATGGCAAAAAGAGAAATTCAATTTGTCAACTGGACAAAAGTTTATTTGGTCGAATGTTTTTGCAGCAAGCTGCAAGCTGCTTCCAAGCTGTTAGTTGGGTAAATAGGTCTGACTAACAGAAACTGTGTGGTAGTTTCAGAGTAATTTCATTGTAGTTGGCTTCTCCCTGCAGGCAGATATAGGCAGTGTCCACCAGCGTCTGACCAAAACTGAAGAAGCAGCTTGGATGAGCTGCGAAACGTATTCGACCAAATAAACTTTTGTCCAGTTCACAAATTGAATTTTTCCTTTTGCCATATTATTGATGGTTACATAGATGGGTAATTTAAAATTCTACATGTCCTAGCTTGTTAAGAATTATTTTTCACTTGCAATATTTTGTGAATACTTTATGAATAATTGATTTTATATGAATTCCCTTAGCCCCCTTTAGCCCAGTCAGTGCTACTTCCTCTCCTGTAAAATGTCGGCGGGGATTTAAATTGTGCAAGGATGGCCTGGAGTGTGTTATGTACAGCCACGTGTGCGATGGAGAGGTGGACTGTAAAGATGGGTCAGACGAAGAGGAATGTGTAACTAACTGCAAAGCAGGTTTGTGCGTTATTAATATACATTGCATCAGTATGATTCTATAAGCGAAATATTATAAGATTCATATTGTCCATGCTTTAGAGGAATTCCAGTGTGCTCATGGAAAGGGATGCATTCCTAAAGAGCAGGTATGTGATGGTGAGAGTGACTGCCAGGATCGCTCTGATGAGATGAACTGCAGAAAAGCTGGTGAGGGCTGCCATCAGTGGTGTGACAACAACACACGCTGTATCCCAGACACCTTCCTCTGCGATGGGGACAAAGACTGTGCTGATGGCTCAGACGAGATCAAGTGTGGTAAGTGGCCCATGTCCTCGATACAATCTTTGCTGTCATTGTCAGTTCATAATGATGTCTTTCAGGTTTGGTGGCCTGTGATTCTAACCAGTACCGCTGTAAAAGTGGCCAGTGCGTGTCTCAGGCTGTGCGCTGTGATGGCTATCCAGACTGTGCCGATCACTCAGATGAGAAGTACTGCTCCAGACCACCGCGCTGCCCAACACAACTCCGCTGTCCAAACAGCCACGAGTGCCTCCAGAAGGAGTGGATCTGTGATGGAGAGAATGACTGTGCAGACGGTTATGATGAAAAGGTGAGCTGTTCAGATAAAAGAAATTAATGTCTCAGTATTTGGAGTGCTTTTTCAGACATTTTGCTATTTTTGTTTTATATTTAGAACTGTATAACTGCCCAAGTAAAATGCAAAGAATATCAGTGGCAGTGTGGAGATGGCAGTGAGTGTATCCCTGTGTCCTGGAGGTGTGATGGAAAGGAGGACTGTGAGAACGGACAGGATGAAGACCATTGTACGCATTTGACAGACTTGACAGATTTACATTATAGGTGAATGATGAAATGTGCTTTTATAGGCAGTGAAAAGAAATGTGCCCCTCATCTGTACACGTGTGAGAGCGGTGAATGCCTAGAGCCCAGGCAGGTGTGTAACAGTGTGACCAACTGCGCTGACAGATCGGACGAAGGGGCTGGATGTCACCAGAGAAACTGCTCCAGTTCTTTGGCTCCTCGATGTGAACACCACTGTGTCAGCACACCCAGTGGTCCGGTGAGTGCGTGTTCTTTAGGTTCCATGGGGTGATGCAATAAAACATTTCCTTTTACAGGAATAGTTTTTAGCATTACATGATTTACAGTACTTTTATTTTTCGCAGAGATGCTTCTGTGCTGCAGGGTTTCAACCACACAGAAACGGTTTGTCCTGTGTTGACATTGATGAGTGTAGTAGTATTTCCTCTGGAGTTTGCAAACACATCTGCCTGAATACTCGAGGGTCCTATGTCTGTCACTGTCATCCCGGGTTTTACCTCGAACCAGACAAGAGAAACTGCAAAACTGAAGGTATGGTGTTTTAGCTGCTATTGTCCTATTGATTTTGTATAGTGCTTTTTGATCTAAACCCAAATGCATCAAGTGGGCCTAGGTGTAGCTACACAACAACCGCTTTAAAGTTTTCTTTACTTTTTTTATTATGGGACTTGCAGATCTGATACTAAAACTACTCAGATTTAATAATGGCAAAAAATATTTATTATTTTTACTTGGAATATACAGGGTGTCCATAAAGTCTCTTTACAATTTAAACAATTTATTACAAAGGCAGTTGTTGAGATATATTAACTAGATTTATTTTATTTGAATGAGTGTTTATTAAAGTTTTTTTCACTTCCTTTAATAGACCTCTATATGGGCACCATTAGTTGCACAAAGCACATCAAGACGGTACTCAATTGTAGGATAGTCTCATTAATGGTGGCAATGGCTTCACAAATCCTTTGCTTCAAGTCAGCAATGTCCCGTACCTTTGTTTGATACACGATATCCTTTACATAACCCCATAAAAAGAAGTCCAAAGGAGTGATATCAGATGAACGCTGTGGCCATGGAATTGGCTCATCTCTACCAATCAATCAGTCTGGAAATGTTTGAGGAAGTGACGAACATGCAGTCCCCAGTGTGGTGGTGCACCATCTTGCGTTAGAAGTGACTTTATTGATCTCACACTGGAGAAATTCTTCTCTGCATTTAACCCATCCTGTTATTAGGAGCAGTGGGCAGCACATTACTGCGCCCGGGGACCATCTCCATGATCTAGCTTCGGCTTGGTCAGGACCCAAGCTGGAGGATTTTTACCTATAGTGCATGTTTTGGGTTGATGGGGGAAACCGGAGTGCCCGGAGGAAACCCACCCAGACACGGGGAGAACATGCAAACTCCACACAGAAAGGCTCGGGCGACCCGGGGATCGAACCCGGAACCTTCTTGCTGTGAAGCATGAGCGCTAGCCACTCAACCACCTAATGTGAATTAAAAACTTTAATGAACACTGATTTAAAATGAAACAAATCTGGTTAAGATATCTCATCAACTGTCTCTTCAATATTTTATTTTTTTTGTAAAGGGATTTTATGGACACCCTGTACAATATATTTTCACTATATAATTTACTTTTCAGGTGAGGCCTTGCTTCTGGCCTCAGTTCAGTCTGAAATGATCATCCTGGGGGTCCATAGTGGCGCCTTGCGTGTGCTGTCATCAGCTAATCGACCAGTGTTTTCACTGGACTATCACTGGGCGAAAAACAGGATTTACTGGCTAAGCACAAACTATCAGAGCGTACGCTGGGCTGAAATGAATAATGCAAAAAACAAAGGGACGCTTATCAAAGGTATGTATTCTTCCAGAGTAGTCTACTGCTTTTGCTGTTGTGTTTTAACCTGCTGCTTGAATCTGTTACAGGAGTGAAGTCTGAGTTTATCGCAGTGGACTGGGTGGGTAAAAACCTGTATTGGGTGGATGGGCTGCTGGGGCAGATTCTGGCAGTGAAGCTCAGTGATGACACTGTGAAAGCACAAGACCATACTGTGGTCCTCGGAGATTTGGAGCAGCCAAGTTCAATTGTTCTGGTTTCACATAAGGGGCAAGTGTCTATATATGACTAGATTAATTGTTTCATGAAGTATTGATGTAGTTTTGCTCCTACTCAGGCTGATGTTCTGGTCTGAGATTGGCAGCACTCCTCAGATTGAGCAGGCTGGGATGGATGGCTCTAAGAGGAAGGTGGTGGTGAGCCATGGCCTGAGCTGGCCTGTGAGCTTGGCTTTTGATATTCTGGACAACAGGATTTACTGGGCAGATGAGAAACTGCGCTGCATTGGGTCTGCCTCTGTGGATGGAGAGAATGTCAAGGTCAAGCGTGAAAAGCATACCCAAATGACTGAGTTTGAATTAGAATTTAATGAGTATCATATTTATACACTAGATTCTTCAATTGGCAGAAACTCCCAGTCCTTTCTCTGTGTCCGTCTTTAATGATCGAATCTTCTGGTCAGACACTAAAAAGAGAAGTATTCGCTCTGCTGATAAAAGAACTGGCAAAGATCAGAAAGTTCTTGCTAAAAGACCTGGGCAGCCTTTTGCCCTCAAGGTAACATGTATATGTGTGTGTGTGTGTGTGTTATGTGAATGTTTTTATTTATTTTTTTATTTGCTCCATTTTATACTATAGATTATGCATCCTCTTTCACAACCATCAGTTCCCAATCCGTGTGAGCAGTTGCCTTGTTCCCATATCTGTCTTTTGGCCCCAGCAGTAAGGAGCCGGAGTGGAAACTCTGGGACCTCCAAGGGCCTCTCTGCAGCCTGCAGGTGCCCAAAGGGACTGCTGCTTTCAAAGGACAACCTCAAATGTACTGTACCCATGGCGACCACCTTTGTCATGCTTTTGTCTCTTCAAACCATTTACCAGGTACTCTATTTATATTCCCAAAGTACAGTTGTAACAGTTTTTAAATATTATCCATGGGATTTGATTCTTGTTGTAGATTCACTTGCATTCAATGCATAGTGAGGGTGTGGGCCTCAAGAATATTCCTAATGGACGAGTATTGGCCCTGCCTGGGGTCAGTGAGGCCTCATCAATGGATGCATCTCTTCCTGGACTTTCTCTGTATATTGCGGATGCAGTTCTAGGAACAGTAAATAAACTAAAACTGAGTGACTCTAGGTCAAGACAAGTGCTGCTTCCTGACGGACAAATCTTAAAGTTTGGCCAGGTATAAAAGATACTTTTTAAAGAATTTACAGACACAAGATTACAGCACATGTTTTTTATTTTTAGGATGACCCCATCTCTGCACTAGCGGTTGACTGGGTAACCTCTAACCTTTACTGGAGCAGCAGCAAAAGATACAATCTCCATGTGACGTCTCCTGAACAAGGCCACACCGTTTCTCTTCTCCCTGGATTTATGAAGGTGAACAAGGATGTTTATAGTGAAGACAAATGTGTTTTTACTATTCTTTGTTATTCAGGGCACTACATCCATTGCTGTGCACCCCCCCTCGGGCCAGCTGTGCTACACGGCTGTGGGTTTGATGGGCAACAGTCAGGCAGAGGTGAGCTGTGCCTGGATGGATGGACAGAAAAGGGCAGTGCTATGGAGGAAGTCCAGTTTCCCCACTTCACTGGTCTTTTCAGACACAGGCACTGTCATCTACTGGGCTGAAACTGGTGGGGACAGAACTTTTTCCTGAACTCAGTTTTGTGATTAATCCATTTTTAACAACTCAACCTTTTGTCAAGGAGAGGAAGTAATCTATACTATGGGTGTGGATGGATCAGGATTCAAGCAGTACAAAACCGGGCTTGGGTTCCTCATCTCATTCACCTTTATTGAAAACTTAATGCTCTGGATAACACTTGACAAAGGTAATGTAAGTCTACACACTAGACACACCATGGCTTAATTTAATTAAATCTGTCTTATGGTATTTGCATGCATTTTATTTCTTTGGCATAGATGTAACCAAACTATGGTTTAGTGATGGCCTGCAGCCAAAACATCTGTGGTTTGAGACAAAGATCAGCTTGATAGAAATAAAAGCCTACAGCAACAACAGCCAGTCTGGTACGTTCTGATTCCAGAGATTGACTTGTATAAAACTTTTGTAACATGCTATATACTTTTTTTTTTTTTTTAATATATACATTTTACATTTACTGTATATATTAAATATTTAAGGGCTTAGAAAACAAGCATCCTCACAGTGAAGGCTTGCCCCTCCACAGATCTGCTCAGTAATGTTGCCTGGTAATGTAATATGCTTGTCTCCATGGATATTAATACATTTTATGTCATAATGAATATTCCAGGCAAAGGAATTGCATCTCCACAAGGGATGAACAATTAGTGGACCTGCTACCAGAAAAGTTGCATAGAGCCCCTTTATGCAGTACATAAAGACTGATTTCAGTGTACATCTACTTTGGGTGGTGAGCTGTCACTTTTGTGTGTTCACAGCTTCATAATGAAGAAACTTTTGTAAAACAAGTGGCAATGCGCAGTTATGACCACTAGAGGGTAGAGGAGTGTCACATTTCCAAAGTTTGCTTTGGTGCACTGATGAAATACTAGCGTTAACACATTTAAATTGATTTAATTTAGCTGAATGGATTACAACACAGATTTCACATAGATAGATTTCCCATAGTTTGTCATTTTGTTTTTGCTTGTTCTTATACAATTCCCAGTGAGCTTCTCATGTCGTCCTGTTCAGCTGTAACTTGGTATAAAATGCTGATGCAGTGTTATCAGAGACTGGACAGTATGAAAGAGCCCCTTAGTGTAAGTCAAATAGAATGTGGTAATGTGATACTTGCACAGGGATGAGATCTATTCAGTGACTGTACTACACTGAGAGGCTTTGCCTGAATGAGCTCAAACTCGGTCCTCCCTCTTGGTCTTGATCCTCTGTAGGTGTATTGTAAGATTTGCACCACATATGGAGTTGTATTTGATGGGGTTTGGGATATTTTTAGTCTGCAACGTGTTTAGAATCCAATTTAAACATGCATCCAAAAGTAAAATTGAATAACACCAAGTTTCCATTGTTGTAGTAAATCATATTTTAAAGAAGGTTTTTGGGTTGCTAGGATCGAGTAGCTTGAATTTCAGAATTAATTGGTGACATTTTGCAACATTTAAATGTCTAAAGGTAACTAAACTATGCTAACTAATCAGAAAATATGATTATGACATGTGTTCTTGTCATTCAGGAAGCAACAGTTGTGCCAACAACAACGGAGGATGTGCTCACCTGTGTCTGCCGTACCCAGGCGGAAACACATGCCGCTGTGGACAGGGCTTCTACACAGTGAATGTCACGTCCTGTGCCCAGTTACCCTCCTGCCCCCCAGACTCTCAGCCCTGTCTTGATGGGAGTAAATGCATCAGCAGCACTCGCTTCTGTGACATTCATGAGGACTGTCAGGATGGCTCAGATGAACAAGACTGTAAGTGTTTCATCATGTGGTCACATTTAAAGAGCATATGACCGATAACTATTCATTTCAGTAAAAACATGGTTAACATATTTGATTTTCCCCTCAAAAAATCTTGTGTAGTCCAACAAGCTTAATTTGGTCTTCTGATAATTTATTTTTTGTATTAACAAAAAACATCAACATTTTTTTTTTGTCTCCTTTGTGAATTTGAAGTTATAATTTTACTTCCTTTTTGGACAAGGGCAGCAGATATGACATAATTGTGTAGGGGACTGTTGCATCACTATGGTAACAAGGGCCAGATTGATCTAAATTAAATATAATATGGCAAAACCTTTATTTTGATAAATGGAGGGTTAAACTGTTATGTCTATACTGGCTTGCTTGGGCATAACTTGTCCCATTTTGATGGACTTTTCAGTGTTAATGGCGTGGATAGAGGTATTCCATTTTAGAACTTGCTGCCACTTCATGTATATTTGTACTTAGCTTTTTTCCCACAAACTGATGTATAACCTATGGTCTATATTAAAGGAAAAGTAATGTTTTTTTTACGATTTGAGCCGGTAATAAAAGTTGTTTTACTCACCCATAGCACTTTGGTGTCATATGGAGCACTTCCAGAGATGTTTTAGATTTGCGGTTAGCCTTGCGCGACTTCTAGCCATAGCTCGGGGCATATAATATATTCCCCAAGCATGTAATATGCCCCGTGCGGGCTCCAAATAACACAAACTTGAGCACTTTTCAAATCATAGAAGCCCGATGTCTTAGTCTATGATTTCGTTTGAAGCAAAAGTGGCCTGTAATCCGAGATTTAGCCATAGTTTACAGCTTTGCGTTTCATGTTTGGGTCCCGGGAGCTGAGAGCACACTCCGCACATGCGCACTGGCGTCCTCATCTACTTGAAACTATGGCTAAATCTCGGTTTACAGGCCACTTTTGCTTCAAACGAAATCGTAGACTAAGACATCGGGCTTCTATGATTTGAAAAGTGATAAAGTTTGTGTTATTTGGAGACCGCAAATAAGTGCCCCCAGAACTCACATGATGGAGATCGCAAATCTAAAACATCTCCGGAAGTGCTCCATATGACTTGTTTTATTACCGAAATAAGGCTCAGATTGTAAAAAAAGTTACTTTTCCTTTAACCTCAGGAACTATCCTACCAAACCAAGTCATTTAAAAAGTATAAAACCCCATCATTTGCACTTTAAATATAGCACTTAATTCTTCTCCCCAGGTCCGTACAAAGACATTGGCCTCCCTGGGATTAAAGGCAACCAGAGCTCTCTGGTGAAGTCCCCACTCGCCTCTTCAGACGCCAACAGCCAAAAGAAATCAGAGGAATCATGTGACCTGCAGTGTAATGGCCATGGCTCGTGTGTTAGTGAAGGCACAGTCCAGCGCTGTCAGTGTGTAGCTGGGTACACGGGGGACTCTTGTCAAGAGGCACAATCCTCCCACAGTGGAAGAGCTGTAGGACTGGCGCTGCTTGTGGTGTTTGCGTTTTCGATCGCTGCTATTTTCATTTACATAAAAAGGTTTGTAAAGAAAAGTTGCATAATTATTTTGTAATGTTTGCAGAGATCAATTAAGGTAAATTTCCTATGTTTGCCCCCGTAAACCTTTTAATATGCATAGGTGGGTAACTCGGCCAAAATATGAATAACATTACTTTAAAATATTACTCAAGTAGAATTAAGTAGTAGTAACAACTAAGGGTAAAAACTGCTGATTCTAGTGTCTCAAAAGAAACAATTTACAAAAATGAAGGTATGAATGAATCTTTTCTGACATTAATCCATAAAACATGCATAGGAAAATAACCTGAATACATAATACAGCTCTGGAAAAAAAAAAGAAGCCACTGCAAAATGATCAGTTTTTCTGATTTTACTACTTATAGGTATGTGTTTGGGCAAAAGGAACATTTTTGTTTGGGTCTATAAACTAGTGACAACATTTCCCCTAAATTCCAAATAAAAATATTGTCGTTTAGAGCATTTATTTGCAGAAAATGACAAATGGTCAAAATAACAAAAGATACATGTTTTCAGATCTCAAACAATGCAAAGAAAGAAGATCAAATTCATTTTAAAACAACATAATACTAATGTTTACACTTAAAGGGATAGTGCGTGTTTTTTGTTTATGTGATTCTGTATGGCGTCCCCTTCAGCAGTGTCGTCCATTAACACTGACTTACCCCTGACAGTGTCCCCTGAGCAGAGTTCTGCTCCGATTCTGTAGTTCCGGAAAGTTAGCGAGGACAGTTAATAAAGCAGGGATGAAAGAGTTCAGTTTTTTAGCGGATCTCCGCTTTTTTTTCCAGCTGCGGGGTAATTTTTTTTTTTTTTTTTTAACATCTGTGCAAATTCGTTGAGAAAGATTTTGGGTGTATATATATATGTATAGTTGTGTTTAGGGTCGCCAACTGTCCCTTGAAAAACAGAATCGTCCCGTATTCAGAACAAAAGTACGTGTATCTCGTATTAAACTTCGTATTAAACACGGGCTCAAGCCCGTGTCTGGAGCCGCGGACCGAGCGAGTGAGCGCAGCTCTTTCGTAACAGCCTGTACCATTGTGTGTACACAGGTCAAACTTTATAAAACATCCTATACCTCATCCTACCTGCCTGTGCCTCACTTAACGCGTCGCTCCTCACTTTTTCACCTGCGCCTTTCAGCGCGCATAAGCTCCTCCTCAGTGCGCTCTGATTAGACGAAGTGCAAAGCAAAAACAAATCCAATATATATACTACTAGTAGGCCTACCTGTTAATAAAATGTGGGGTTTTTTTGTACTTTTATGTACAGTTTTACTTTATTGCTAACATATAGCGTATAGAAATCCAAATTTCAGGATTTTAAAATTTTCCAGCGGGGGGGGGGGGGGGGACTTTCCGCTTTTTTCATGATTGGCCACTTTCATCCCTGATAAAGCTTGTTTTTCTTCTCAAAACAATATTTGTCCAAAAAGTGGTATATTTGCGTCACAAAACAGTTGTCTGCGAAAAATTCAGCAGTCCGAATCGCTTGGTCTTATCATTGCGCTTATTATTATTATTATTATTATTATTATTATTATTATTATTATTATTATTATTATTAACCTGTTCACTTGTAAACCTCCCCTTGCAAGTGAACAGGCTAATAATAATAATAATAATAATAGATAATAGTTTTGAGAAGAAAAACAAGCTTTATTCAATGTCCCCGCTAACTTACCAGAACTACTTTCGTGAGCTGCAGAACTGGGCTCAGGGGACACTGTCAGGGGTAAGTCAGTGTTGATGGACGACACTGTTGAAGGGGACGCCATACAGATTCACATAAAAAAATTTAAAAAAATGCACTATCCCTTTAAGAGTTCAGAAATCAATATTTGGTGCTATAACCCTTATTTTTAATCACAGCTTTCATGCGTCTTGGCATGCTCTCCACAAGTCTTTCACATTGTTCTTGGGTGACTTTATTCCACTCCTGGTGCAAGAACTGAAGTAGCTCAGCTTTGTGTTTGTTGGAATTCAACAGACACTGGAATGGAATGGCTGTAATACATGTAGAGATGCTAATTTCAGAAAAAAATGCAGTATATACTACAAAAATACTTTTATAATGAAAGTAACTAGTAGCGGGTAAAGCATAAGAACAGCAAATGTCCAAATAATTTAAAGATCCCATGACATGGTACTACTTGATGCTTTTATATGGCTCCTTAATGGTTCCCTAATACTGTAAATGAATCCTTCTTCAAAATCAACACTTAGTGCATGAGAAAGACACATGTACAGAGTCAGAGTCAAAAAATAACTCTCTGAACGACTCATTCTGGGCCTTGTTGCTTGAATGCAAATGAGAAGGAGACAGATTGGTAAGAGGAAGGGGGGGGGGGGGGGGACGGGCAAATGCGCCGCTGGTTCCTTGTGTTAGCGTGCGCTGTGTGCTGGCCCCACTTCCGCGTGTGTAAGCACGAAGGAGGAAAGGACAGCCTTTTCAATGAAAAAAAACACATTTGTACAGAAAATAAAATTAAACCACTGCTGTTTCAGAGGTCCAAAGGGTCAGGTAAAGGACTTCCAAGCCTAGAAACACTCGCATGTGCCTCCAGGCAAATAAAAAAACGCATTTCGCATTGCGTAGCTCCTCCGCAGTCCAAACTCTCTGGGCGTGATTTCCAGAGACGGGGTGGAGATCCAGACGATGGTGGAACTGCATTTGCATTTCTTTTTTTCGATCTGACGTCAATAAGGTGCCTTGTCCAGAATCGCCCATTTGAGCTGTGTTTTTTTCAAACGCAGAAAAGGATCGCAAATGCTCAGTTTAGACATTACGCAACTTTTAGCCATTGGGGGGCCCTAAACAGGGTAGGGAAGCTCACATTAACGTTCAAAAACCTCAGAAAGTGAAAATTTCATGCTATGGGACCTTTAATATTGTCATCTTAAAGCTTTTGTAAACTTACAATCTTACATTTATAAAGGTCCCATGGCATGAAATTTTCACTTTCTGAGGTTTTTGAACGTTAATGTGAGCTCCCCTACCCTGTTTAACCTCCCCATGGTTAAAAGTTGCGAAATGTCTAAACTGAGCATTTGCGATCCTTTTCTGCGTTACAAAAAATCGGAGCTCAAACGGGCGATTTTGAACAAGGCACCTTATTGACGTCAGATCGAAAAAAGAAATGCAAATGCAGTTCCACCCCCGTGTCTGTACCCGGCGTCTCTGTAAATCACGCCCAGAGAGTTTGGACTGCGGAGGAGCTACGCAATGCGAAATGCGTTTTTTTATTTGCCTGGAGGCACTTGCACTTAAGTGTTTCTAGGCTCGGAAGTCCTTTATCTGAGCCTGTGGATATCTGAAACAGCAGTGGTTTAATTTTATTTTCTGTGGAAATGTTTATTTTTCAATGGAAGGCTTCTCATCTCTCCCCCCGTGCAAAAACACGGAAGTGGGTCGCGGAGCGGAGAAATTGGCCACGCCCCCACCCCCTACTATAGGCCATCTCTGTCCTCATTTGCATTAAAGCAACAACACCCATAATGGAGTGTTCCAGAGTGACATTTATGACTCTTTCTCATCTTATCTCTCTTTCTCATGCAGTGAGCGTTGATTTTGAAGAAGGATTCATTTACAGTATTAGGGAACCATTAAGGAGCCATATAAAAGCATCAAGAAGTACCATGTCATGGGATCTTAAGGATTTAATCTTGTAATCTTGGTATCAATCAATGTCATCTGTTTGTTTTGATAGGAGAGACCTGGCTTTAGCTCTGAGCACTACCGGAGAAAGAGAGACTCTAATGTCCAACATCGGCTTACCATCAGAACAGTTCGACTACGACCATGAGGTAAACACACACTACGGTGAAGGGATATTCTGCGGCATGAGATAAGAAAATAAGATATTACGTTTTTGTTTTTTTCAGGAGCTAGACTCTCCAGTTGATGGGAAGAATCCCGGTTTAACCCTAGAGTCTCTACAGTTGAAGCAGTAGCCTGGTTTGCATGTACAGGCAAATGTTTGAGATCTCAGAGCGGATGTTTTTGTGCAATTATCTGAGTCATATCTGGGTTTAAACTCTTGCTGCAATAAAATCATCTTGGATCTTACATGTGTGTTTGGTGTTTGGCTTGTGTCACAATCATGCTTTGTTACCCAGTGTTTTAAACTGACTTAGGTCTTCGGGGCAGTTTCATGTTTGTCTTGTTCTGACTTGCCTTTTCTTGCTTCCACCCCCTTTTCTTCTTAGAAATACACCTATGTTGATCCTAACACCCAAGTCCAAGTCAGGGCGTACATGTTCCAAATGTTTGAGGTTGAGCATTGAGGTGCCAAAATCCTCGCCTTCTTACACCCGCTGGGCACATTTTCTAAAATATTTTTTTTCCATTACATGTTTGACTTGATTTAACTCTTTGAGCATTTATGCATTGACTCTTGGGAAACCTTTATTTCTGCGTAACATCGTATGGCATCTTAAGAAATGTGCTGTGCCTGATTTCCACATCGGATTACCTGTCCTGACCTCAAGCATGTTGCATCTGGCTCACAACATGAGGCGGTGAGTGGGAGGGGAGTTTTGTGTCACTTCTATTATGGGGGAAAAAAAAAAAACAGGAAGATATTTACACAGGTCTCAACTTTCTTCCTCTTCCCGCCTACCTTTTTGTCTCAGATTGTCTCCCTGAGAGGAAGAACACCAGAACTCCACAGGCTTTAAAAACCTTTTGGAGCAACTTGATCAACTTAAATGATCGTCGATCTACAATAAGTCACTGAAAAAGGTCAGTTGAATGCATTTTGAAGTTTACTTTAAGTACTGTGAGGTAGGTAAACCCTCCCAGTTTTGTTTTCAAACCTGTATGACCGGATGCTTGAGAGGTATAGAAGCATGACCTCTTTAGCAGCTCTCGTATGTATCAGCTCTCATGTTTTACTCTACCACAATCAAAAACATTTCTCAGCTTCTTCTTTCTCAGTTTGTTCCACAATCTAACGGATTTATTGTATTCTTTCTCTTGCTTGCGTGGCTGTCCTTTAAAGTAAGTACAGATTTGATCAAATAGTTTTCAAATAAGTATAGTACAGTACTGTAAAACATAGTTTGTAAAGTGGTGCCATTTAATTTATATTTATATGGTTTATTTGGTTTGGAAAGTGCTTGTTAATTATTGTAGCCATCGACTAATTTCCATTTATTTGATGGGGACAATGCACATTAATGAACATGAGTATAAAACAAATGTAAATATGCCAATTTTAGCTACAAAGCTAGTTTTCATTCGTAGTCCCTAGGCAGGCAAATGCATAAAAATACAACATGCAATACAATTTGTTCTCACATTCGCTCTAACAAATAACTCTGACCTTACGCCTGTGTATAAAATGAAAAGGTGTTTACTTTTGGGGGTTGCTAGCCAAATATGTAGATCTAAATTACAACAAATTGACCTCAGGGGAACTGGGTTAAAGGAAAAGTAACGTTTTTTTACAATCTGAGCCTTCTTTCGGCAATAAAACAAGTAGTTTTACTCACCCATAGCAGTTTGGAGTCAATTGGAGCAGTATCGCAGAAGTTATGTTGAGCCGTTCTGTTCTACTAATGATCCCGTATCCGTTAGCGTGAGTGCTCGGGGCACTGCTTTGCGCTCTCCAAATAACACAAACTTTAGCACTTTTCAAATCACAGAAGATCGCTGTGTCAGGGTAGACTTTTAGTAGATTCCAAAACGGCCTGAATCCCGATATCGCAACAGAAAAGTAAAGTTCAGAGCGGTGTTAGCTTCTTTCGGACTAGCGGTGTTTACAAAACAGCTGAGTTCACGCATGCGCACTGTCCTCTGATGACGTCATCAAATGAAACTATAGCTGGATATCGGGTTTCAGGCCGTTTTGGATTCCACTTAGTCTACCCTGACACAGCGATCTTCTGTGATTTGAAAAGTGCTAAAGTTTGTGTTATTTGGAGAGCGCAAAGTAATGCCTCGAGCATACGATACGAGCACCATGTTAACGGATACGGGATCATTAGTAGAACAGAACGGCTCCAACATAAGTTCTGCGATACCACTCCAATTGACACGAAACTGCTATGGGTGAGTAAAACTACTTGTTTTATTGCCGAAAGAAGGCTCAGATTGTTAAAAAAAACGTTACTTTTCCTTTAATTTATTTGGTTGAGTATGTGGGTTGTGTTGACTGTTTAAGATTGTGTTTCTATTTATCAATACATGACACTAGGTTGGCTTTCATTGTTAATTTTTTTTAGTTTTTCCTCCACCCTCCGTCATGTCCACGTCTTCTCCTCCTGCTGTGGGCCAGCCCAGAGGCATAGACTTCAGCCTGCCCACGTGTGGAGAGACCCAGTGTAACGGCCATGGGACGTGTGTGTTTCCCCCAGGAGGAAGCACACAGTATGTGTGTGAGTGTGCACTGGGGTACCAGGGCCAGTTCTGTGACCATACGGTGAACGGGGCACTCAGTATGCCTCTCACTGTCGGTGTGATCGCAACCATCCTCGGTGTGCTCATTCTAGCCTTTATTGTGGCCAAGATCAGACAGAAGCAAAAGAAGCACCGCAGGTACAGTACTTTTACACTGGCACAACTTCAGTTTTCTTTTTCTTTCTTTTTTTTTTTACGTAAAATGCAGTAACAGAAGGGAGGAAGAGCGTCTCACAACAGCATTTTCATGGCTTAAAGATCTTCCCTCAATTTAGATGAGATGATAAACCATTTTCTAACCTACTTGATACAAAAACAGATTTAAAAATCCTCTGGTAACTTCTTGTAATCCCACGTGCGCTTTAAAAGGTTCCCATTAATGCAAATCAGGTTTTGCAGCGAGAAGTTCCACCTAACAAAATCATATTCTAGGAAGTGCATTTAGGCAAGTTTATTTGTATAGTACAATTCATACATGAAGTAATTCAAAGTGCTTTACATAATAAACACATTAAAATCACAATACAAATAAATCAAAACATAACCATCATAAAATAAAGACATTAAATGAGAGAAGAGTGAAGAAAGAAAACCTTTCAGTCATGCGCAACTAAACAGAACCATTTTGAGCCTGGATTTAAACATAGAGGCCGGTCTCACATGTTCAGGAAGACTGTCCCAGGTTTTAGCTGCTTGAATCTGAAACGGACACAACGCGTTGTGTCCTTGGGCAAGACACTTAACCCCACCTCGCCCCCAGTGTCTGCGGACACTGGTAGCCCCCATGGCAGAAGATAAATCAAGGCCCGTTGTGACGTGAGCCGTCCTCCTGTGGACCCACCACCCGCGGGAGGATTCATGAGAGCTGGTGCATTGTGTTCTGGGCAGTGGAACACTGCTTGGACTGCTGCCCCCGCAACCCAGAGAATGGAAAAAGTGGTAGAAAATGAATGAATGAATGAATGAATCTGAAAGGCTGACTCCCCGTGTTTAGTCCTGACTCTGGACACCAGCAGGCGCCGGTCCAGGAGCTCCTCAGAGTATGGGTGCTAGGCCATGGAGAGACTTTTACACAAGCAGAGCTGCTTTAAAGTCTATTCTCTGAAACACCAGGGCCAGTGCACAGACCTGAGCACAGACTTACATGCTCGTACTTCCTGGTTTGAGTCAGGACCCGAGCTGCAGTGTTTGGGATGTTCTGCAGCGGTCTTGCAGCTCGTTCGGAGAGGCCAGTGAGCAGGCCGTTACTGTAGTCTAAGACGGTGTTTCCCAACCTTTTTTGCCTTGTTACCCCCCTGAGCCTTTGTCATTCCTCGAGTACCCCCTCACTCATATGTGTTGATAATTCTCCAAAAGTAGAATATGACACAACAGATTATTAAATGAAAATCATTTTCATTTCATCTCAATTTGAAAATTTAATTCTCAGGCTTTTTTTTTCACTCTTCTTTAACTCAAATTTACTCAAATTAGAATTTTAAAAATAAAAAAAAATCTCCCCCTGCACCTGGCAGCGACAGTGCCGAGTACCCCCTGCAGTGTGCTCGTGTACTCCTAGGAGTACTTGTACCCCTGGTTGGGAAACACTGGTCTAACCTACTGGAGACAAACGCATGGATAAGTCTCCAAGTCTGCTTTCGACAGTACATCTTTGATGGTAAAAGGCTGGGTTACTGATTTAATGAATGACATGTATGTGTCACACCTTTCAGCAGGTACATTGCTTCATTCATGAAAACAAGATGACTTTTTGTTTAACAGGCAGCGACTGGCAGCAAGACAAGGCTACAATATCACTCTGTGAGGAGGAATTGCGTAATGCAGGTAACATTCAATCTGAAAGCTTTAAACAGAAAAATGACAATTAGATCAAATGTAACTGATTTGTAAAGCTTTTATTTTGTTTTCCCAGATAACCTATGACATCGAGCCAGTATCAAGGTGAAGCTTATTGATCCAATGCAGCGCTGAGACTAAAACTGTGCTATCCATTGTTTTAGATCTTTAGTTGTATTTACTTTGTTAAATGGATAGATGTGAAGAAAGTAGTTTGTAATGACTGTATCAGCTCATGATTCAGAGATGGCAGAAGAAATTCACTTGTTAAAACTAAACTGTACATTTACCCTGCACCCTGTCCAGACATTTCTTCAAGTTAGAACAATGCACTTTAACCATATGAAATTTCATCTTGCTCCCGCTTGTAAGTAGTTACTGAACCATTATGTACTTTTTCCGGTGCAGTGATCTTATTCAGTATGGAAACTGTGCTGTGTCTCTTATTTTCTTTTCTTTTATTACTTTTCATTGTAAAATATTAACTGCTTTTGGTCACCTAAATGACTAAACTTATTCTGACGTTTTGTTTTTTTACACAATTGCTGTAGCAAAATAAACTTGTACATTTTCCATGAAAGATTATTGAATCACTCATGATGGTAAATGGTGATTTTATGTTGTAGTTCTACCACTGGACTACTGTCTGAACAGAGTAGGGGAGCGGGAACTGAACTACCAAACCTTTGGATCAGAGGGCTTTATAAAAATGTTGATAAACAGTAGCATGCATTTAACTCATTAACTTATTTGTAATCTTTAACTTTTGTCCTTAGTAACTCGATACTACTAAATAAACTGAGTTGTTTACAGAAAACACCTGTATGAGGGCTCTTCTGACACAATGGTGTCCGGTTCACTGTTACAGGAGTGTGTGTTCAGTGTGTTGCATGTGAAGAATGTCAATTTAATTGTCAGTTTATTCCACAAGTGTCCAGTGTTTAAACAATTGATAATCAATGTATGCATTAAATTTTAAACACATTCACACTATTACTAAAGAGTCACTAGTATATAATGGATCAGTTTTATATAGTGCTTTTTCAGACACTCAAAGAAGCTTTACAGGGCGTTATTCATTCACGCCACACTCAGTGGTGTTAAGCCATTATTGTAGCCACAACTGCCCTGAGACAAACTGATGGAAGTGAGTTTGCCAGTCTCTGCCATTGGCCCCTTCGACTACCACCAACACTCATGCGCACAACACTTTCATTCTAGGCAATGTGGTGAAGTGCCTTGCCTAGGACACAACAGCAGTTGTATTTTTTTTGTTTTTGTTTTTTTTGCCACTGGCGCCCCACTGTGGCATCTGGAGTTCCCTCCCTAAGTATTAGTCCAGCCCAGATGAGATCTGGTTTTGACAAGCTGGTATATGCACATTTTTGCAAGCATTGCTATTGTAAAACTATAATTTTATTGCTGGAAAAGTTTCTACTTGCGACGGGAAGAGTAACTTCTGTTGGGGGGAAAAAAAAAAAAAAAAGCAGCTAGTCTGATGTAAAATTTTCAAATTCTTTTCATGGGAACTGGATGTCACATTGTTGTGTGAAGTTTCATGAATTCCAAGACTTCCTTATCCCATGCACTTCACCCGCTTGATTCAATATTTGTTCAACCTGTTTTTCTTGCATCTCTGCAAATACACAGGCCTGTCTCGGGTAACTCTGGTTGGTGGTCAGACAGACCTGACACATGTGGACCTACACTTGGCCATTTTTGAGAAACAAAGTTGTATACTAAGCTATATTTAGGACTAGTCGTGTCACTAGGTTATTTCATTTGTGACTTGCAAAGCCAGTTAAAACAAAGAAGGAAATGTAGTTTGACAGGTAAGTTGGATCGTAAAAGTCAACCTCTTTAACCGGTCCAACAACTTTTACATTAGACACCTGTCACTGAAAGTCTGAACCGAGAATCGAAATTGGAGCAAGCAAACTAAAACATTTGAATTTGATTAGATTATAATGTACCCCTGTATTTGGCACAAGAAAAGTGAACAGAGGAATACTTTCAAAAGAGTGCACATTTATTTAACAGCACTTTTATCACAAAGCAACATTTAAAGTGGCCCAACCTTTAAAGTGCATAGAAACATTTACAAAACAATATTTTTCCAAGATTCCTTACAAGGAATACTATTTACAAATTCTCACTCTAAAAGTCAATTTGGTAGAAACATCATCAGTACCTTCATTTTAATTTGGAAAAACTCCTTCAGAGTAATAGTTGATCTTACGCTTTCCTATACTGGATTTTTCTGGCACATTGGATAGCAATATTGGCAGTCAAAATAAAAAAATAAACAACATTGTAGGTCAGAACGGGTCTAATACGTGCTTTGCAGCGTGGGTCAAACCAAAATGTAACCAAGTTTTCCAAGTCGTTCTGTACACATGTGGATACAATGCTCCTTTTGTGCGCATTCAGAGGTCTGCATCATATGGTCTGCCACGACTGTCCAGCGTGTTGACGGACGGGGCCACGCTCTTGGCTCTGGGGAAGGAGACGTCGTCATCCATGGACTCTTTGGCGTAGGGCACGCTGCTGGCCTCGCTGCGTGGCCGGCTCAGGCTTGGCACGTCCATGCGTCTGGGCGGGTCTTTCTGATGGTTGAACTTGGCCACGGCTCGGTCCATTCGAATCTCGCCTCTGTTTTTGCCCTTGCAGCAGCGGCATATGCCTATAAACATGACGAACCCGCCCAATACTTCCATAATACCCCCGATGTACCCCAGGACGATGCAGTAGCCCACCCGGATGGTAGGCGCAGGGGTGCTGGTGTTGAGTTCTGTCATGATGTGCGTGTACCAAGCGATGGGGATGATGGTCAGGACTCCGGAGCAGAAGATGAGCAGTCCTCCCAGGCCTGCAGCTGTCCATTGGGGAGTGCTCTTCCAACAGCGAACCCCGGGGATTGCCACGGCCAAACCCACCAGCGTGACCACCAGGGAAGCCACCATCATCCCCTGCGCTATTTCTATAATCTCATTGTTGTAATACAGTGTGTCCGGTTGGCCGCAGTCGTTTCTGGTCGCGCCCGTGGAGGAGGCGCAGATGTCCCAGATGCCCTGCATGAGGACGTAATCCGACGGCTGGTTGGTGAAGTCGTGGAGCGTCCGCCAGTTTGGAGCCACGGTGGAGGTGAGGTCCAGGATCCAACCGCACGGAGCCATGACCATGCCGAAGATGAGGATGCCCGGAGTCCGCTGAGTCATGCGGATCCACTCGTGCATACGGCGGTTCGGCATGTTGCTGTAAATGTGTCCGTTTTGCCCCCAGTCCGGAGGTTTTTGACAGCTACTACTGCCTAAAAACAAGTCCGACTGAAACCTGGAGAGGAGGCGTGGCTTTACCTCTGCCTCAGTTCCCAAATAGGACAGGTGTGCCACTCAGGACGCACGGTTACGCACGGTTACGCACGGTGAGGGGACACAGTAGTTTCAATTCAAACATCTAATCCATGCAAATCTAAATTATATTCTTTAAATGTAGATGTATGTTTGACTCCAATGTCAGCCTCTATTGTGATCATATTAACTGCGGTTTTGTTTTTTTAATAAATGTCACCTTGGTTTTCTGTCAGAGCTGTCAGGAATGCAGTCGCGCTGGAATTCCTGCACTTTGTTATAAATCTTTTCTTCACTTGGCTGAATAACACCCACTGACAGACCTTTAATTATCACACGTGATGTAGTCTACTTCTCAGCGTTTCTTTAACATTCTCTGCAACATTCAGTCCCGATTATAAATGTTGTTATAGCCTCCTGGGACCTGAAGAAATAAAGTGTATCAGAATTATGATTTTAATTTTCTATTTGGATGTAAATGAACACCTTAGCATTTACATATTGTTAATTTTATTTTTATTCATAATGTTGTAACATGTCTTCTGTAATGGACTGTAATAGTGTTAAATCCATGTGAAGTTAACAACCTAAGAAAAACAATTTTTTTCTCTGACAAGCTTCTACAGTCGCCTCAAAAAGTTCTTAGACTCCCTTTTAATTTCTTATATATTTATTTATTTAATACATATTATGTTATGTATTTGTATTTATTTATTTGAATATTTATTTACATATTTTTATTTTTTTGTGTATAATTTATTTTTATTTTATTTTATTTGTTTTATTATTTTTTTTACATTTTTAGGTTTGTTTTCTAAATCATAGTGCAACCACAAACTAGAGTCTCAAAACAATTAAAAGATTGTTGTTGTTTATTTATTGTTGTTGTTTATTTATTTGAGCAACTTGCAGGTTCCATTTAAGCAAAATTTCACAAATACAAACTCAAAATACAAACAAATACAAACTTATGTCACATGTCTCTGCAGTTCCTTTTGCTCAAAATGGAGCAGGTGGAAGTATAAACTTATGTACTCCTGCTCCATAAAGAATAAGATAAAGATAAGATAGATAAAGATAGACTGGTTAACTCGATGTCCACTATCAAGGACACAAATGAATGGGCTGAGTCTCAGGAGGATATAAACTCCGCAACAAGTATGCAAAATAGTTTTCACAAATAGGCTCTCAATCATCTCATTAAGATACTACACACAATAATATTACCTTGATTAAAAAGAACAGCCCACTGACACTTGAACACACGCAGTTTAACTATACTTTTTATGTAAATATGCTCGGTAGGTAATGTGCATTAATACAGTTTCTCTCTCTCACAAAAGCAATCAAACTTCTTGAAACTTCTTGAGAGTTTCACCCAGAGCCCCTGTTAAGGTCATTTAAATAACAATGTGCTTCTAAGATGAATTGGCTTTAGAACTCCATAACTCGGTCTGTTTCTCTCCTATAACTTATTGCACAGTTCAAAATATAAAATGTTATTCTGAAATGAGGACGGTTAGAAAAGCTATGAGAGGTATGCCGACCAACCTGACATGACATTGTTATGACATTGTTATGACTAATCTTTCAGGCCTTTATTCTATAATTGATGAACTTTAACCAACTCCTCTAACAAAAACAACATCCTTACATTTTATACAACAGTATTTATTCACACATAAGTTAAATATAGATCATTTTATATGATACTTTTATATATAAACAGGAAATTTATATTATATGAAAGGGACCCGATATACGAGGGTCATTCAAAAAGTTCTAAGACAAATAAAAAACAACAACTTTATTTTTGAAAGTAACAAAATGATTTTTCTACATAACATCCACCTAAGTCAATACACTTCTGCAATCGATGTTTCCACCGAAAAACTCTTCTTCTTGATAGAATTCTGGAGCTTGTCTAGTCAACCAGGTCACAACTTCCCTCATCGCTTCAAGTATGAACTGAAATCTTGTTCCTTTTAAATGTTCCTTCAACTTTGGAAATAGGAGAAAAAAAACACTGTGCAAATCTTCAATAATTTCTTTAGGTTTCCATTGAAGTTTTGTTAGAAATTTAGTGTTTGCTCGGACTTCAGATTCTTCAGACTCTTTGAATAGCAAAGCTAGAATGCCGAAACTTGTCGAATGTGTTTATAAGTCATCAGCGGTACGATTCAAGGTCGTTTTGTTGAACTAGATAGACTCATTTTTAATTTATGGCATTTATCTTAGAACTTTTTCAATGGCCCTCGTAAGTTTTTTGGGGGGGAGGGTACAAAACCTATTTTTTATGGAAAGATTATTGTTTTGCTTAGAATGTTCTGCAAAATGGCATTAAACTTCAGCGGTTTCCATGGAGACTATGGAGGACCATGTATTCATTGTAAGGTTGGGAAAAGAATTGAGGGAAGGAGATCCACAGCCAATTCTCAGTCAGTCAAAGCATTTGGTTTGGGGAAGAGTTCAGACTTATGGTAGAGAGATTAGTTTATTTTATGTGTTAAATAGCACTGATTAAAAGCCTGTATTGTTTATGTTAATAACACCAGTACCAAAACCTATTTTATTGGTGTTTTTGGAAAGACTAAATGAAATTGAATTGCTAATCAAAATTGAGCAATACGAGGGGAAAAAAAGATCTGTGATAAATGTTTTGCCCAGCCCAAATTCATTTAAATTAAAAATACAAAAGCGGGCGACTGACACTCCACCACAAAAGTTACATTGTGCATCTTTAAAATCTGCACTCATAGATAGCAGATAAGACACACTTAAAGGAGAATTAACGTTTTTTTTACAATCTGAGCCTTACTTCGGTAATAAAACAAGTTGTTTGACTCACCCATAGCACTTTGGTGTCATTTGGAGCATTTCAGGAGATGTTTTAGATTTGCGATATGCGTAACGTGAGTTCTCGGGGCATATGTTTGCGGTCTCCAAATAACACAAACTTTAGCACTTTTCAAATCATAGAAGCTCAATGTCTTAGTCTACACTTTCGTTTTAGTCAAAAGTGGCCTGTATTGCGAGATTTATCCATAATTTACAGCTTTGCGTTTCATGTTTGGGTCCCGAGAGCTGAGAGCGAAATAAGATGTGACTCCCCACATGCGCACTGTCCTCCTCATCTACTCAAAACTATGGCTAAATCCCGGATTACAGGCCACTTTTGACTCAAATGAAAGCGTAGACTAAGACACTGAGCTTCTATGATTTGAAAAGTGCTAAAGTTTGTGTTATTTGGAGACCGCAGAACTCACATTACGGAGATCGCTCATCTAAAACATCTCCGGAAGTGCTCCATATGACACCAAAGTGCTATGGGTGAGTAAAACAACTTAACCGAAATAAGGCTCAGATTGTAGAAAAAAGTTGATTTTCCTTTAACAACCACAAAACCCAAAGTGCTTCATGTCTTCTCAGTCTGTCCACTCCTGCCCGTTATTGTCCCATCACAGGTCGGCGTCATAGGGCTTGCTGTTCACTTCACTGTTCACTGACCAGGCTGGGCTCTTGCCTCTGGGGATGGACACATCATCATAGTCCTTGGTGTAGGCCACACTACTGAGCTCACTCCGCGGCCTGCTCAGACTGGGAGGCTGTGTTCGCCTCGGTGTGGATTTCGGCCTCTCCACTTGCCTCGCAGGTTGCTCCACGCGTATCTCCCCCCTGTTCTTCCCCCCACAGCACCTGCATATGCCTATAAACATGACAAACCCGGCCAGTACCTCCATGATCCCGCCGATGTACCCCAAGACAATGCAGAAACCCACTCGTACAGTGACGCTAGGAGGCACTGCGGCGATGTCATTCAGGATATGTGTGTACCAAGCGATGGGGATGATGGTCAGGACTCCGGAGCAGAAGATGAGCAGTCCTGCCAAACCTGCGACCGTCCAGTTGGGGTTGTTCTTCCAGCAACGAACGCCAGGGACGGCCACGATCAAACCTACGATCGTGACCACCAGCGAAGCCACCATCATCCCCTGCGCGACCTCTATGATCTGGTGGCTGAAGTACGCAGAGTCCTCTTGGCCACAGTCGAAATTAGTGGAGGAGGAGGTGGTGGTGCAGATGTCCCAGATGCCCTGCATGACGGTGAGTTCAGAGGGACTGTTGGGGAGGTTGTGGAGCGTTCGCCAGTTTGGAGCGACGGTGGAGGTGAGGTTCAGAATCCACCCACAAGGAGCCAGAACCATGCCAAAGATGAGGATGCCGGGAGTGCGCAGAGACTCCCGGATCCACTCCACCTTACCACGGTTCGGCATGCTGTCGGTCTCACTGTCGCTGCCAGTGTGTCCGTTCTGACCAGACTGGTGCCAACAAACAAGTCTGACTGAAACCAGGAAAGGGGGTGTGTCATGTCTGTCTCTGTCCCCAAATAGGACGGGTGTGTCATAACTGCACTGCATGTGAAGCAGAGAGAGCGAAAGAGAAGAGAGGGAGGGAGGGAGAGGGAGAGAAAGAAGAGAGGGAGAGAATGAAAGAGAGGGAGGGAGAGAGAAAGGGGGAGAGAGGGGGAGAGAGGGAGAGAGAAGGAGGGAAAGAGGGAGAGAGAGGGAGGGAGAGAGAGGGAGAGTTAAAGAGAGAGAGGGAAAGAGAAAGAGGGGGAGAGAGGGAGAGAGAAAAAGATGGGGAGAGAGGGAGAGAGAGGGATATAGAGAGAGGAAGAGAGAGAAAGGGGGAGAGAGGGAGAGAGAGTTAGAGAAAGAGGGAGAGAGGGAGAGAACGAGAGAGCGAGGGAGAGAGAGAAAGAGATGGAGAGAGAGAAAGGGGGGAGAGAGAGGGAGAGAGAGTTAGAGAAAGAGGGAGAGAATGAGGGAGAGAGGGAGGGAGAGAGAGAAAGGGGGAGAAGGAGAGAGAAAGGGGGGAGAGAGAGGGAGAGATGGAAAGGGGGAGAGGGAGAGAGAGGGAGGGGGAGGGAGAGAGAGGGAGAGAGAAAGAGAGGGAGAGAGAGAAAGGGGGGAGAGAGAGGGAGAGAGAGTTAGAGAAAGAGGGAGAGGGAGAGAATGAGAGAGAGGGAGAGAGAGGGAGGGGGAGAGAGGGAGAGAGAGAGAGAGAGAGAGGGGGAGAGAGAGGCAGGGATTTAGAGAGAGAGGAAGAGAGGGAGGAAAAGAGCTAGAGAAGAGAGAGACAGAGAGGGGGAGAAAGAGAGTTAGAGAGACGGAGAAAGAGAGGGGGTTTAGGGAAAGAGGGAGGGGGGAGTTAGAGAGAAACGAAGAGAGGGAGAAAAAGAGAGAGAGAGAGAGAGAGGGAGAGAGAGACAGAGGGGAGTTAGAGAAAGAGGGAGAGAGAGGGGGAGAGTTAGAAAGAGAAGGGGGTAATAGAGTTAGAGAGGAGGGGGGTTAGAGAGAAAGAGTTAGAGAGAGAAGGGGGAAAAAGAGAGTTAGAGACAGAGGGGGGTTAGAGAGACAGGGAAAGAGAGAGGAAGAGAGTTAGAGAGAGAGGGAGAGAAAGGGGGAAGAAAGAGTTAGAGACAGAGGGAGGAAAAGAGAGGAGTGGCGTTTTCGACTCTCACATCACAGTCAATACAAAATAAGAATACTATGTCACTTAAAGGTGTAACTTATATAAGTTTTCTGATGAAGACTCTGCTACTTGCCCAACTCCATTGCTGTAATGTTCCGTAGTATTGCATTAAACTAAGCTATCTTGTATTTGTTCATTCAACATTTCTACCAAACCTTCCTCATCTCTCCCTCCAACCTCTCTTACCCTCTGTCTACAAGAAATCCATTCCTGGTTCTCCTCCAACTTTCTCCAACTTAACAGCTCTAAAACTGAAGTCCTCCTAGTAGGCACCCCCTCCACTATGTCCAAATCCAGCAGTTTCTCTATATCTATCCATGATTCCACTGTCCTTCCTTCCCCTCAGATCAAGAGTCTGGGTGTCATCCTTGACAGCACACTTTCTTTTCAATCCCATATTAATAACATCACCCGCTCCGCCTACTTTCACCTCCGCAATATCTCTTCTCTCGCCCCCTCTCTGACTCCTCACAGCACTGCCATACTCGTTCACAGCCTTGTCACTTCCCGGATTGACTATTGCACCTCCCTCCTCTTTGGTCTCCCCAATAAATCCCTCCAGAAACTGCAGCTTCTCCAAAATTCTGCTGCCCGCATCATCACCAGGACCCCCTCCTCCAACCACATCACCCCCGTCCTCCAACAACTACACTGGCTCCCATAAAACAAAGAATTAACTTTAAAATTCTCCTAACCACCTTCAAAGCAATCCATAACCTGGCCCCACCTTACATCACTGACCTCCTCCACATCTCCATTCCTTCTCGCTCCCTCCGCTCCTCCTCCTCTCTCCAGCTCTCTGTCCCCTCTGCTCGTCTCATCACCATGGGGAGCAGAGCCTTCAGTCGCTCTGCTCCCCTGCTCTGGAACTCTCTCCCTCCTGACCTCCGCAATATTGACTCTCTTCCTATTTTCAAATCCACACTCAAAACACACCTGTTCAGACAATCCTACACCACATAACACACTTTCACCATCTTCCAGTTTTGTATCTCTGTTTTTATCTTTGTATTTTAAGTATTTTTATGTTTTAACTTTGTTTTGTACAGTGTCCTTGGGTGTCTTGAAAGGCGCTTTTAAATAAAATGTATTATTATTATTATTATTATTATTATTATTATTATTATTATTATTCAATATATGAATTTTCATTGCTCAAAAATACATGGTAAAATGTACATTCTTGCTGCAAGTTGGGTCACCTCTCCACAGACCTGAGCTGATGCCGTCACCTGCTTGTCTCCATGGACATAGATAAGTTTAATGCCATACTGTGGAACATTCCAGGCAAATCATTAACATCTCCATGGAGACAGGCAGTTGAGACACCACACATCTGGAAAGTTAGAGCCACTTACTTAATACCCGAACCTTTAGCCTATAATTAAGTAGTTACTAAGCCTGAATCATCCTTAATAATAATTGTTCATAATGGATTGTTTTTGTGCTTTATTAAGGCTACTAAAAGTGAACCTATTGTAAAGTGTTACCCGTTTATCTTATTATTTCTTCTGGTAATAATTAGTATACAGTTTTATTAATTATTTTGAGAAACGAATAGCCCTTTCATGAAATAACTCACGATAATTCACTTGGACTTGCCCAAATTCTTTCCATTATTCAAACTGTCACGTCTTATTATTGTCTTCAAAGTTCAAAGTCAGCTTTATTGTCAATTCTGCCATATGTGTTCAACATACAGTGAATCGAAATTTTGTTTCTCTCTGGCCAGGTAGTGCAAAAGACAGTGTACAAAATACAATATGAAGACAAAACACAACAAAAAACTATCTAAAGACAGAGATCTAAAGTTAAAACTAAAGTCTACGATCTAAAATCTTAAAACAGTGCAACATAATAAATAAACTATACTATATACAGATTTCCAAAGTGTGCAGTGTGCATCAAAATGTGCAATGGAAGATACAGCAGTGACTTGGTCATGTGCAGTAGAATGTGCATTAAGATAAAATAAAAATAAATGTGCAACAGTAGTAATTCTAGTGCAGTAACAGGAGTAAACAACAGTACTAAAATTCCAGTAGTCAATGTGCAATAACAGTAGTAAACAACAGTGCAACGGGGGTAAAATTCAATAACAGGAGTAAACAACAGTACTAAAAATTCCAGTAGTAAATGTAAATGTGCAATAACAGTAGTAAACAACAGTGCAACAGGAGTAAATCCAGTAGTAAATGTAAATGTGCAACAGTGCAACAGTAGTCCTTAGCAGCAGTTTTTTAAAGTGTCTAGAGTGATATGTCTTTTATGGAATACAGGTTATGCCAATATGGGGGGTGGGGGGTGGGAGATGGGTAAGGTGTGAGTTCGGGTGTGAGTTCGGGTGTGAGTTCAGGTGTGAGTTCAGTCTTACATGTGCTAAAGTTAGCCAGTGTGTTGTATAATAAATGTTTCTCAGACTGATTGTATCGAGAGGTGTTTTGAAAAATGCCGCCGTGTATTTCTGTGAACGGCTTTGGTTAGATCTGGAATGTCACTATCTTTACATCTGCATAATTTCCTCAGGGTTTCCTCTCCAGCTTGTACAACTGGGTAAAAGATGATTCTCAAGTCTGAATGATGATAAGTAACCTACAAGTATCCAGGTCATCTCATCTCAGCTAGGATTTTTAAAAATGTGTTCTCGACCAGAAGAAGGTGGCTTGCCCTCTCCGGGTGGGTGGAGAGTCCTTGCTTCAAGTGGAGGAGTTCAAGTATCTCGGGGTCTTGTTCACAAGTGAGGGGAGGATGGAGTGTGAGATTGACAGGCGTATCGGTGCAGCGTCGGCAGTGATGCGGTCGCTGTACCGGACCGTTTTGGTGAAGAGAGAGCTGAGCCAAAAGGCGAAGCTCTCAATTTACCATCAATCTACGTTCTGGGTAATGACCGAAAGGACAAGATCGCAGATACAAGCGGCCGAAATGAGTTTCCTCCGCAGAGTGGCTGGGCGCACCCTTAGAGATAGGGTGAGGAGCCCAGTCACAAGGGAGGGACTTGGAGTAGAGCCGCTGCTCCTCCATGTCAAGAGAAGCCAGCTGAGGTGGCTCGGGCATCTGTTCCGGATGCTTCCTGGACATCTCCCTCAGGAGGTGTTCCGGGCATGTCCCACCGGGAGGAAGCCCCAGGGAAGACCCAGGACACGCTGGAGGGACTATGTCTCTCGGCTGGCCTGGGAACGCCTTGGGGTCCCCCCGGAGGAGCTGGAGGAAGGATCCGGGGTGAAGGAAGTCTGGGAGTCCCTGCTTAGACTGTTGTCCACATGATCAGGCCCCGGATAAATGTAATCAATCAATCAATCAATCAAACAATATTTATAAGGCGCTTTTCATACAAAATTGTAACACAAAGCGCCTTACAGTGGTCAAGGATTAGAAGATTGACTTTTATTGATCTCGCACAGGAGAAGTTGTTTCTATATTTGACCCGGGGACCATCCCCATGATTTTGTTTTGTTATTTAGGCTTTGGTCAGGCCCTAAGCTGGAGGATTTTACCTATGGCGCATGTTTAGGTTGGTGGGGGAAACCGGAGTACCCGGAGGAAACCCACCCAGACACGGGGAGAACATGCAGTCTCCACACAGAAAGGCCCAGGCAACCCGAACCTTCTTGCTGTGAAGCATGAGTGCTAGCCACTCAGCCACCGTGCCGCTGAAAATAGATGGATGGATGGATGTGTTTATTAATAATCAGGTGCACAGCGACATATGCCTTATTCAGCCTGTGAACTATGGCTTTTCCCAATTTTATCCCAACTGAGAGACATCCACAAAAATGTTAACATATTTTTATTTAGGTGAAAAGGATGCATTCTGTTAAATTATCATTCTAAGTAATAAGCATTGGGTTCAATTCTTAAAAGAGGACATTATTATGCAAAACCAAATTGAAACAGCTCTCTTCACATTTAGTTTACTCAATTGTATTTTGATTGGTTCATGCATGTTTGAGTAATCCTGTATTGTCCTGCATTTGAGGCTTGAGTGCTCTGAAAAATCCTGTTTTCACTTTCCTCCTATTTCTGCCCACATTTTGGTACTTGGTTGTGATTATTTGTAAAATAAATACATAGGGTTCAGAATCAGATCTCTATTTTGAACAGAAAGTCAAAGGTCCTATTTCTATTATTAATATTAAGCCATTTTAGAACAAAAGTAAAATGAGAACCTACTTATACCATGCGTGAAAAGTCCCTCAGTCGTCCAGGTAGAATCCATGATCAAAGGAGAAATTCAATTTGTCAACTGGACAAAGTTTGTTTGGTTGAAAACGTTTCGCCGCTCATCCGAGAGGCTGAGCGTCAGAGCTGACGAAGCCTCTCGGATGACCTTTGATCATACTTATACCATAGTTCAAGTACCTGACAAAACCATAACATGTCTTCTTTAAACAAAACCTTACAAATAAAACTCAGCAGTGTAACCGTTTCAGGGCTGTTGCCTTCACAAGACTTCAAAATCATGAACCTTCTCCAAATAGGTTCACTTCAGTTTTACCATGAGTGATCAAAGATGAGCCTAAGCTATTGCCCGTTGAGAGTGGCCACTAGCATGCAGAAATAACCTTACATATCCAAAAACGTTTCATCATTTTTAATATTTTTTCTGGTTCACGTTTAAGTTTCAGTGACAGCTGATAATGGTCAATGGGTTTATTTAGTTCAAGTCATTTTTCTCTTTATCAGCTTTGACACAATATGCAAGGAACTGCAAAAGAATCTATGCAATGTAAACCAACCCAGCCCGACTTTGCATACTCTGCACATGACGTAGGGCTACAGTGAAATCATGTGAACAGCACTGTGAACACCAGAGAAACCTATAGGCCTGTACAAGCACTAAATGGTAATTAGAGATGGGCACATCCGATAAAAGATATAAGTGTGTGCAAAGACCAAAAAATTTAGAAAAGAGAAAAAAAAACACTGCAGTTCTTTGGAGCTTCCAGTTTTTATTTTAATAACACCACAATGTGACGTTCCGGTCCCTCCCTTCTCCAGACATGAAGATCTGTTTTTTCTCTTCTATACAAGCACAAGCATAGGTCTATGAGTGTAAATCATAACACCAAGACATAATGAATTCTTGTGGATATCTCTGCAACTACTGAGTTTAACTACATTTGGTTTAATTAAGCTTATTGTATACTTATTATACAATAATAACTTATACTTATTGTTTATAGTCTGGATAATGTAGGAAGATGCCTAATAGTGTTTCACCACAAAAAAGTCAGTACAAGTAATAGTAATAGTGTCAGTAATAAAGTGTAATGCATATAACTTTTGTACATAACCATTTTTATTTTTCTACTGTTTCTGTACTTTGAGTTGCAGCACCAACATTTTTTCACCATCTTATTTAGCATCACGTGAGGTGGAGGAAATTATGGATTTCAGATGCATGATTCCTTCATGTTTTGACACTTCCAAAAGAAGAGTTCTTTTGAAATTGCAAATTAGCCATGGCTAGACACAGTTTCATACCATATGCTCTCTGATTTAAAAAAAAAAAAAAAAAAAAAAAGCAATATACAAATGAACGTTGCAGTATTCTCGAGAATCACCAAAGGAGGGCGCTGCTCTACTGTTTATTTGGTTACCAAACTCTGGAACTCAAAAGCAAAGGTATTTTGGAGATTTGGAGACATTGATATTATTAGCACTGTTCTTAAATTAGAGTCATTTGATAATGTTTTTAACAGCACAAGTGTGTCACAACTCAGAAAAGGTTGAAAAACACTGGCCTAATGAATAGCACTGCCCCACAATGGAAGACATGCAAGAGTTAAATCCACACTTCCTCTGACCAGAGAGACAAGACTCAGAGAGAGACCGGGTCAGTCCTTTTTCACTCAAGGCAAGACACTGCAGATAAACTGGAAAATATAACATTTAGAGATACATCAAAACCTTTTCATGCACTTAACTTGCATTATTATTATTATTATTAGGCCCGAGCGCTAAAGCGTAGGGCCTGTTGTTACTGTTCTGCAGTGCGAAGCAGAGCGCGAAGCGCTCTCCCCTTTTTAAGCACCTGACACTCATATCAACCACTGGTGCCCGCTGACATGGCACGTGGCATCGCCCGTGGCCACGACGGCGACAAAATTGTAATCGTTTTGTGGGCGCACATGACATCGTCCACGCAGTGCACGATGTCACAGCGAAGCGCTCTCCTGTTTCTAAACACTCAAATTAATGCCACACTATAGTGGCACTCATGGCATCCAATAGCGCAGAATGGCACTGCCCATTGCCGCGTTAGCGGCATAATTGTAATTGTTAACCATCGTAAATGCCAAAAATGTGTATTGGGCAATTGAGTAATCGATGAGGTCAATGACAAGCGCAACGCACAATGGACCCCACGGATGCGTTACTGGACACAGGCCCTTTCCATTGATATATATAGTGCACTATATTGTTATTGTTCTAGTTTTTCTTATTATTATTATTAGGGCCAGGTGCTAAAGTGTAGGGCCTATTGTAACTGTTCTGCAGTTACAATAGGCCCTGCAGAACCTGCATGCCCTGAAACAGAACGCAAAGTTTTGATTACAATTGACCATGACAATGTCATGTGCCCCCACAAAACGATAACAGTTTTGTCGCCATCGTGGCCACGGGTGATGCCACGTGCCCTGTCAGTGGGCACCAGTCGTTGACATGAGTGCCAGGTGCTTAAAAAGGGGAGAGCGCTTCGCGCTCTGCTTCGCGCTCTGCTTCGCACTGCAGAACAGTAACAATAGATAAGATAAGATAAGATAAGATAAGACTTTATTGATCTCACACAGGAGAAATTTACTTGCCACAGTAGCCCCAGGACAGTTTGAACAAGAAAGAAAGTGCATGAAGGCAAGAATGGGATAAAGTAAGTAATAATAAAAATAGTAATTATAATAAGTAATAATAATAATAATGGAAATAGTAATAATAATAGTAGTAATAATAATAACAATACAAGCATCAACATGGAAAAGAGGATATTGCACGTCTGGCCTATATATTAGAATTATACAGTCTGATGGCGGCCCTACGCTTTAGCGCTTGGGCCTAATAATAATAATAATGGGCTCTGGCACACTTCCCATGATCCTTTGTGTGGGGAAAGCTTTCTCTGCACAGTAAAATCAAACTTCATTTGTAAATCAGAAGTGACAGGAACACTCCCGGACTCATGTCATGAGCCTGAGGAACAGGACAAACTGACAAACTCACAGAATTTGTGCGTTATTTAATCAGGCATGAAAATCCCTCACTTTTCGGTGAAATTCACCGTTTTAAAGTCAAAATAGGTGACCTACGTGAATCGTGTAGATCCGAGGAGGAAAAAAATGGGGGGGGGAAGGGGAAGGGGGTGTCGGGAGGTCGAGAAAATATTAATTGACTGAGCAAAATCCCTGCATGTTCGAAGGGCCGAACTGCGCTCCAGCTTCCAATCATGTTGCAGCATAATTACCCACCGATCACGCTCCCGCCAATCATGACGATTAGCGCTGTTGTATTTGCGCCTGTTCACCAATCAGCAGTGAGCGAGACTCGTAAATAAAAGATAAAATATATATATATATATGTACTTGGCATTTCAGTGAAACTGGAGAAAATCCTTAACTTGCTTTATAAATGCTACGTAAGAAGGAACTCTCGCCTCGGGACACGAGATACATTCGGGATATGTCGGTTTCTCCAGAGCTCCTGATAATTAAAGTCCGTGGATATACGCGATATGCACATACACATGGATACGCAAACTATCGGACAACGCAAACTAACTGTTACAGTGGAGCTGGCGCATTCTTATGGGGTGAGTCAGATTATCAGATTATTTCTGCATCAAAGGGACATATTAGCTGACAGCAGGGGGCTTATGTCAGCGTGTGTGTACAGGACTAAACCGGGACTAAACCAGGATTAAACCAAGACTAAACCTGGTCTAAACCAGGTCTAAACCAGGACTAAACCAGGACTAAACCAGGTCAAAACCAGGTCTAAACCAGGACTAAACCAGGTCAAAACCAGGTCTAAACCAGGACTAAACCAGAACTAAACCAGGTCTGTCTAAACGAGGTCTAAACCAAGACTAAAGCGGGTCTAAACTAGGACTAAACTGGGATTAAACCAGGACTAAACCAAGACTAATCCAGGTCTAAACCAGGTCTAAACCAGGACTAAACCAGGTCTAAACCAGGACTAAACCACGACTAAACCAAACCAGGTCTGAACCAGGACTAAGGTGTGTGTGCATGTGTGTGATAACATATTATGCTGTGTATTATTGAATTCTTCAAATGTTCTCAGATTTCCATGTGTAAGTCATTGTTGGAAAGCTTAGAATCTACACTTTGAGAATCTGTGAAGAACCCCAGACCCGTTTTCATGCCTGGACTGAGGAAAACCCTACCACTGCCAATGACCCACATGACTTGGAAGAAGAGGGCCCATCCACATCTACTGCAGAAAATCAGCATGAGGGAGGAGATGACAACTGTCAAGAAGAGGAGATTAAAGAGGAGGCAGAAGCAGTTTTGACTGAGGAAGACCTGATTCAACAGAGTCAAGCAGAATATGATTCTGCCTGCTATAGTCCTCCTCTGCTCACCTCTTCAGAGCTGCCCCTTGACTCTCACACACTACCCCGGAGGAGGACCTCCACAGGCTGCAGTTGGCACGGCGACAGGTAAGGCGTCTCTCACGTAACATTGAGCAACCAGTGCATCATTGAAAACATTAATGTAATGGCCATTTCCAGGTGATGCTAATGAGAGTGCAGAAAACGCTTTTGTACGCCGTGTCAGAGAGGGAATGGGAAATGACGGGGCCCAGTTCAGTGTGGAGTTTCCAGTCTCAGGAAAAATTTACCTGTGGGCAGATAAATATCGCCCCAGAAAACTGCTCTTCTTTAACAGAGTACACACAAGCATTATGACTTTGACAATCCTCCACCTAAAATTGTTCAGGGTTATAAATTCAATATCTTTTACCCAGATCTCAATGACAAACGCTCTACTCCCCAGTACTTCCTTGAGCCATGCCCAGATAATAGACTTTGGGATTCTGAGGTTTCATGCAGGACCTCCGTACGAGGATATTTCCTTCAAGATTGTGAACAGAGAATGAGAATATTCTCATAGACATGGCTTCCGCTGTCAGTTTGCCAATGGGATCTTTCAACTGTGGTTCCATTTCAAGCGATATCGCTACAGAAGATAAGACAAGACCAAGGTCCCAGACTCAAGTCAAGAATTATTTTCTTTATTTTGAAAAATAAACTCACCAAATCAATTTCATTTAAAGAGTTAACACTGTATACTGAAACCCAAAATAACACACATGAACAGCAAGAGGAAATCTGTTCCAATTTTTTTTACAGTCCAAGTCAGTATCTCTAAATATGTATTGACAAATGAACATAACATTATATGCATTAACAAATAAACATAACATTATATGCATTGACAAATAAACATAACATTAATGTAAAAAAAAATGCAGTGGCTTTGACGAAATGGTTCAAATTACTTGTTGGAAAAAGTATTTTGACTTATTAAAACTAGAGATGTTTTAAAAGAGAAGCTTTTCAAAGAGGGCACCAGTTCAAACCTATCTGTAACTTTCATTCAGTAACACTATGTGGCTTCCTCATAGTTGTAGTTATTATTACTGCTGCTGTTATTTGTGTCAAACTAGGGACTTATTTTAAACCCCTGTCCGTTGCATGTTGCTACTGGAGTATAAGGCCATCTCCTCGTGGCCTTCACGAGACCATTGTCCAATCTTGTCTCTGCATAACCATGAAAATAGCCCAAAAATAGCTACTGCACAGATTGTAATAGCAACATATAAGCCTGCAACAGAAAGGCCATCCCACTGTGCGTGAGAAAACTGAATGTCATCCCCCTTTCCAGACAAGACAACGTGGTACTCAACTACAGTGCTTGTGTACTCATTCATTTTGGAACGTTCGACTGAGAGACAGCGGTACAGACCAGCATCTGAGTCTGAGGCATTTAAAATGAGCAAACCATCTTTTAAAAAATAGTGACGACGCGTAGGGCTCAGTGTTTGCCTGTCTTGCTCCCAGATGGTTGCAGCATGATTGGATGGATTAGTGCAGTGAAGTTTCAGGCTTCCACCAACCAAAACAGACTGATTTACAGGTGTGGATGGGGCTGAAAGAAACCAGAGCCAGAGTTAATTGAATTTTAAACAAATCATTTTTCAATTTGGATTTGCTAGATCAAATCATTTTAAGTAGGTATTTTGAATGTGCAAGAGACCAACTTGAAGCAGCCATATACTCTTAAAAGTACACTGTAACTTTTCTGGAGAAGGGGCCGTCACCTGCTTCTTTCCATAGAGATATTGCCTAGAATGTTCCACAGTGTGGTATTACACTTGTTTATTTTTAATGGAGACAGCAGGTGATAGCAAAGAAGAGGCAAGCCAACTCGTAGTAAGAATGCAACTTTTGAGGTCAATAAAACCCATGTTACTGTGTAAATGCAAGATTATGGATATGTTTGATGCCATATCGGAACCTTCCAGACAAAACAACATCATCTCTGTAGAGACAAGCAAGTGGCAGATCCTCCACCATAAAAGTTACACAGTGCACCTTTAAATGTAATATTAGAGTTCTACTGCTTATACTGCTCAAATCATAAAACTATAGCCCTTAGAATTTCCGATGATCTATCATAATTTCATTTTGAGAGGCGCTCACACTCAATATTTCTTGCTGGAAACTGTTCTGACTTGTCAGAAATTCTGAGCCTCCCCCAACTGGCCCATGCTGCTGACAAACCTATTTGATTGGAAGTTGCAAAAACTCCTTAAACAGAACAACGGCATCACTTTTTCTATAACAAGTCTACCGATCTAAAACTATTTGGATATTGATGGCAAGGAAATTGTACAAAAGAGGCTCAAGTCCCTAATATAGGATGCCAGCTGTGAGTTGGTTCCCCCCTAGCTCCGTGGAAATACTTGTATCAAGCAATTGTTTTCCAGTTTTAAGCAACAACAGTGGAGCTAATTAGTTCTATTAGGGGGTAACAAAAGTAAGTGTTCATGTATTGTGATTATATTGAAATATTGTCCTGTGTCATGTCATTGTACTCACCAGGTTTTGGGCAAAGAGATGCATCGCCGTCTTGCAAACTTTGAATGAGTTTACTAGGAAGAATATTTAAGCTAATGTAAATATTTGTAGTATATATTTTATTCAAACAATCAGATTGTACGAGAACGCAGCCACTTACTTTTGTGATTTTGAAAGAAGAGCCACACATTTCCCTGTCCTGTCGTCCCAGCCACAGTATGGGTCTCTGCTAAGAACACAGTCCATACAGGTGGAAGACCTTTCACAGATGGCCAAAGGTATCTGCACTACTCCGGAGTCTGAGCCAGCATACAGCTGATCCTGTACATATAAACCATATACTTATAGATTCATTCATTTTAAAAGAGACCAAATTACTGACACGCATTTCAGAAGACTTACTGTGACATTGGAAAAATGAAGGATCTTAATGGGCTCTGCTGACTTAAAGACATGTACTTCCTCAATGATGAACATTTCGCCATTATAGTTCACAGCTTTCACGATGGTGCCATTTTCTGCATTCATTGCAAAAAATATAGTGTGATGTATTGTTACATATTCACCAAAATGTGTATGGTCAAAAAATGTATTTCTTTTCTGCCTGTCACAAACCTGTGCCTATAAACATGACGTGGTATGTTTTGTTGTCTTCAGCCTGCATTTGGTTAACAATGATTCGTGTGAACATGGCCCCCTTTCGTACCAAACTGGGTTTTCCTCCAACGGGCTGAATGACCTGGTCCATGATGGGCCTGTTTTTGACAAATGCAAGTGTCTGATCTGGGAGGTCTAAAGTCTGACTTATACCCACTTTACGAGCTGCATCGTCAATACACTGGCAAAGAAAAGAGACAATGGGATCAGAGAACAAAATGACAACTGTCTGCTTTAAAACACTTTTTGAGGATTAAGGAAGTGTTGGGCAAAACTCACTGCTCCTGGCCGTGGAGAAGGGACCTTTCCACTATACGTCACCCATTTAACATAAAATGTCTCAGGGACAGTGACAGCGGTCTTGTACTTGCCCTCTGAAAATACTTTGCTGATGTCTGACACGTTGTACACACACACAGCCGACAAGTCTGATGTGTCTCTAAAACACAGAATTACAGAAGTGAGGCACAAGTAGCACCAAAATCTACCACCAACAAAGGTTTGCAACATACGACTGCGCGGTAAAGATGGTGTAGAACAAACAGCTAGTCCAGGGCTTCTCGGGGTCACACCAGCGGTAAGTGTCCTGAATAATGTAAGGCAGCTGAGACTTTAGGACGGGACACTCCAGTCTAGCCTTCAAGAAAGAAGTCCACTTTTTCTGCAGGGTCCCCTCCCCTCCTAGATCTCCCTGTGTGAGAAGGGAACACAGCTAAGCACCAGCAAACACAAAAATGACAGGCCTCATAGTGGACACGCACCATTGTTGCACACACATCTGTTGTTTTGATTCATGAAAGATTTGTTTAAAAAAAAGTAGACATTTACCTTGCACACACGGGCCACACGTGACACCACGACCTTATCATAGCTGTCATACTCTACTGCAGTCTCACTAAAGAACAGGTAGACCTTGTCATCATCTCCAGTGATACTGTTAACACTCTCAGGGATATGAGCCAATGACACAAAGTGGGGGTCTGTCATATTAAAACAAACACAATTTCATATTCAGTGTCATTAAAAAAAAAAAAAAGACATCATACAAAGAGTTTATCTTACCATTGAGCCATGAGGTTTTGTACTCAGTTCGAACTGAACTCCGGACTCCAGGACTCCGGTAAAGGACAGTGTCCCACCCCATGAAGTTCGCTGAAGTGGCAGAGTACAAGTCATCATCTATAAAACACAGGAGCAGTGATATGAAAATTTACAAAATAATAGATTTATTCAAATTTTTAAGCTTACGCTAATCAATCATGAATGCCACATACCAACCATAAGAGAAGCATATTTTTGATATGGATCAAATGGACATTTGCCTCTGCCACTTTCAGTCTTATTTTCAAGCATCATTTCCCCATCTACATAGGACTGGTAGATAAATACAAGACACATTTAGTTTTTAGGCCACTATATATATATATATATATATATATATATATATATATATATATATATATTGTTTTTTTGTTGTTGTTTTTTTCACCAAGGCTGGAGACTGAAAGGTACTGGAAAGGCATATGGGAAAGGGAGGCACCACATAACACCGATGCACAGTGGCTGGTGGCTCTGAGGAAAGACCACAGCAACCTCCCTGAACAAGATCCAGTCACCATCACAGTGGCACACATTCAGGAAAGAGTCTCAGGCATGAAAAGTTGGACAGCACCGGGCCCTGACATGATCCACGCATACTGGCTAAAGAAGCTCACTGCTCTCCATGAGCGCCTGGCAGCGCAAATGAACCAGCTGCTAAGGGATGGGACTCACCCTGAATGGCTAACCCAAGGCCGTACGATCCTGATCCTGAAGGATCCCTCGAAGGGTACAGCCCCATCCAACTATCGGCCAATAACCTGTCTCCCCACAACATGGAAGCTCATGTCAGGCATCATGGCGGCTAAGATAAGTGGGCACATGGATCAATACATGAGCGCAGCACAGAAGGGCATCGGCAAAAACTCCAGGGGAGCCAAACATCAACTCCTGGTTGACCGAACAGTCGCCCGTGATTGCAGAACCCGTCAGACCAACCTGTGCACTGCCTGGATTGATTACAAGAAAGCCTATGACTCAATGCCACACACATGGATCACTGAGTGCTTGGAGCTGTACAATATCAATAAGACTCTAAGGGCGTTCATTGCAAACTCGATGCGGTTGTGGAAAACCACCCTTGAAGCCAATGGCAAGCCACTTGCGCAAGTGTCCATCAAATGTGGCATATACCAAGGAGATGCACTGTCCCCACTGCTGTTCTGCATAGGTCTGAACCCCCTCAGCCAAATCATTGAAAGCACTGGCTACGGATACCGACTCAGAAATGGGGCCACCATCAGTCACCTCCTCTACATGGATGACATCAAGCTGTACGCTAAGAGTGACCGAGACATCGACTCACTGATCCACACTACCAGGATCTACAGCACAGACATTGGAATGTCATTCGGGCTTGAGATATGTAGTAGGATGGTGACCAAGCGAGGGAAGGTAGTCCACACAGAGGGGGTCTCACTCCCAGAGGGAACAATAGCAGACATTGAGGACAGTTACAAGTACCTTGGTATCCCACAAGCAAATGGCAACCTTGAAGAGGCAACAAGGAAAGCGGCTACAGCCAAATACCTGCAACGAGTAAGGCAAGTCCTAAGAAGTCAGCTCAATGGCAAGAACAAGGCCCAGGCAATAAACAGCTATGCCCTGCCAGTGATCAGATACCCAGCAGGAATCATAAGCTGGCCAAAGGAGGAGATACAGACCACAGATGTTAAGACACGAAAGCTCCTGACCATGCATGGAGGGTTCCATCCCAAATCCAGCACCCTGAGACTGTACACGAGCCGGAAGGAAGGAGGCCGAGGACTAGTGAGTGTGGGAACCACTGTCCAGGATGAAACATCCAAAATCCATAAGTACATCAAGGACAAGGCCCCGACAGATGATGTACTCAAGGAATGCCTCAGACAGTGGAGTGCAGAGGAAGAGGTGCTGGAGGGACCATCATGGCAGGACAAACCCCTACATGGGGCGTACCACCGAAACATAACTGAAGTGGCTGATATCAAGAAATCCTACCAATGGCTGGAGAGGGCTGGTCTGAAGGACAGCACAGAGGCCCTCATCCTGGCTGCACAGGAGCAGGCCTTGAGCACCCGAGCCATAGAGGCCCAGATCTACCACACCAGACAAGACCCAAGGTGTAGGCTGTGTAAAGAGGCTCCTGAGACAATCCAGCACATAACTGCAGGGTGTAAGATGCTGGCAGGGAAAGCATACATGGAGCGACACAACCAAGTGGCGGGCATAGTGTACAGAAACATCTGTGCAGAGTACGGGCTGGAGACCCCAAGGTCAAGGTGGGAAACACCTCCGAAGGTTGCGGAGAATGACCGAGCCAAGATCCTGTGGGACTTTCAGATACAGACTGACAGAATGGTGATGGCGAACCAACCAGACATAGTGGTGGTGGATAAGCAACAGAACAGAGCCGTGGTGGTGGACATTGCAATACCAAGCGATGGTAACATCAGGAAAAAGGAACACGAGAAACTAGAGAAATACCAGGGGCTCAAGGAAGAGCTGGAGAAGGCCTGGAAGGTGAAGGCATCAGTGGTGCCCGTGGTGATCGGAGCACTCGGGGCTGTAACCCCCAAACTGGAGGAGTGGCTACAACAGATCCCAGGAAAAACATCAGACATCTCAGTCCAGAAAAGTGCAGTACTAGGAACAGCAAAGATACTGCGCAGAACTCTCAAGCTCCCAGGCCTCTGGTAGAGGACCCGAGCTGGATGAGAGTGAGAGTGTGAGACCAACCACCGTGGAAGGTGAGGAGCACATTTATATATATATTAGGGCTGTCAAACGATTAATTTTCTTGATCGCAACTAATCTCAGAAATTTCATAGTTAATCGCGATTAATCGTGATTTATTTTGCATGTTTAAAATTGATATCCTGCAGTAAGACCGTTCGAATCTAAAGTTAAACTCACAATGCAAAGTATTTCTCACCATTTTTCTTATTTCAAAAAAGTGCAGAGAAAGGAAAAAGTAACAATGAACCAGTAATAGTGCTTACTTTGAGAAATTGTAAATAAATGATTGAAGCCCGCTCGAGCTGCCTACGGATGCGTAGAAGGAACAAAATACGAGCAAACTCAAAATAGCACGTTTAACCGACAATGAGTTTAATTAATACAACCAAATGAGCTGCATATGGATGGTAGAATTGCGGAAAATGCTGGCAAACTCTGATCGCGATTAAAAAAATTGTTCGCGATCAATCGCGATTCGCGATTAATCGCGATTAACGCGTTAATATTCCCAGCCCTAATATATATATATATATATATATATATATATATATATATAGTGACCAATGACATTTTAACTATATCTCACCATGTAGCCACACTTTGGGTCAAATGCATTAGTCCCGCACACATAAATTCTGTTGTCTTCCATTTCATGGAGGATTCTAATATAGTTCCAGCACTCAGTCTGTAACAGACACCTCTGATAAAAACTCAATGTGCCAAAATAAGGGCAAAATAGAGCAATGTCATACCTCTGGGTTTTTCCCTTTCATTCCACAATCCTCTCTTTGTTCCTGTGTCACTTCCCATTTCACCTAAGTGTACATTTAAACTGTAGTTAGTCTTGATTAAGGACAACTGTTGCAATTTCCATGTTACTAGTGAGAAATGCGACTTTTGTGTCCCTAGAACAAACGGTTATTGCATTCATTTGTCATTGACAATGTTAGTATTAACTAAATGTTTTCTTACTGAAGCCAACTTTTTAGAGACATCATGGAGATCTACAGCATAAACTGCCTCCCGGGCTCCGATGACCAACAGGCCCAAGTCTTCTCTTAACAGCATAGTGGAATAGTTGAAGATCAACGTCAGCTTTGATCATCGATCAAAGTTCATGAACTTTGTTGTAGACAAATGAAATTTGGGTCGTTCCGAACCAAAAAAATATATTACGCCGTTGCTAGGCGACCAAAGTCGGCCATATTGGCCCGAGCACGCGACCTGGAGCCGAAGGTGCATTTTCCTGTCCTCATATTTTAACTAACTCCTCCTATGATTTTTGACCCAGACTTACCAGAATTGTGCTGTATCATCTAGACAAGTGAGACATTAAGAGTTATTAAAAGCTTTCTAAAAGAGTGAACGGTGTTTCCGTGACAACGCCACAAATCACGGGTTCGTTTTTGCGGCTTGCCATCAAACTTCGATGGTTAATTCGCGCATACTTTGGCCGATTTCACTCAAACTTTAATCGTTGGTGGACACCCCGACCCTAAACAGATTGATATAAGAAAATCTAAAATGGCCATAATAGCGCCCCCTAGGGAGATTGCATGGAACAGAAAAAATTTACTTTGCCGTAGACACACCAAATTTTATTTCAATTATTTTAAGAGAAGGATCACTCATAAGCCTTTCCTGCACTGTTCTGTTATTTTCTTTTTCTTTTGTGTGTATTTTTGTTCTTTTAAATGCTGGGTGCAAACATTAATAAATAAATTGAATTTTAAAAAATATGAGGACAGGAAATGGTGCCTTCGACACCAGGACACATGGTCTATCCAATATGGCTGGTTGGTTGCCTAGCAACGGCATAATACATTTTTTTTTGTTCCTATTCCCATGAGCCATATATGTACCAAATTAGGTGTGACTACATCAAAGCTTTTGCCGGGCATCCTAATGGCGGGGACAGATGTTTGGCCTGTTACCATGGCAACATGATGTGAGATGGAGTGCAGGTGTCAGTGTGTTTTTGATCGAGACCATGCCACGAATGTGTGGTCCAAATTTGGTGTGTCTACGGCAAAGTAAATTTTTTCTGTTCCATGCAATCTCCCTAGGTGGCGCTATTATGGCCATTTTAGATTTTCTTATATCAATCTGTTTCGGGCCAAGGTGTCCACCAACGATTAAAGTTTGAGTGAAATCAGCCAAAGTATGTGCGAATTATAACTCGTCGAAGTTTGACAGAAAGTGGCGCCTTCGCCACCTGGTCACATGGTCTATCCAATATGGCTGGTTGGTTGCCTAGCAATGGTGTAATATACTTTTTTGTTCCTCTTCCCATGATGCATCTGTGTACCAAATTTGGTTTGACTACACCAGAGTTTTTGCAGAGGATCCTAATGGCGAGGACAGATGTTTGGCCTGTTGCCATGGCAACACAATGGGTGGTGGCGTGGGGGCGTCATTGAATTTTTTGATCAAGACCCTGTTACAAATGTGTGTACCAAATTTGGTATGTCTAGGACAAAGTAAAATTTTGCACTTCCATGCAATCTCCCTAGGTGGCGCTATAGCACCCATTTCAGATTTTCTTATATCAATCTGTTCAGGGGCGGGGTGTCCACCAACGATTAAAGTTTGAGTGAAATCGGCCAAAGTATGCGCGAATTAACCCTCATCGAAGTTTGATGGCGAGCCGCAAAAACGAACCCGTGATTTGTGACGTTGTCACGGAAACACCGTTCACTCTTTTAGAAAGCTTTTAATAACTCTTAATGTCTCACTTGTCTAGATGATACAGCACGATTCTGGTGAGTCTGGGTCAAAAATCATAGGAGGAGTTAGTTAAAATACGAGGACAGGAAAATGCACCTTCGGCTCCAGGTCGCATGCTCGTGCCAATATGGCCGACTTTGGTCGCCTAGCAACGGCGTAATATTGTTTTTGGTTCGGAACGACCCAAATTTCGTTTGTCTACAACAAAGTTCATGAACTTTGATCAATGATCAAAGCTGACTTTGATCTTTGATCAAAGTTCATGAAAGTTCATCTTTGATCTTTGATCTTTGATCTTTGATCTTTGATCTTTGATCTTTGATCTTGAACATGTTCACCTGGGATGGGTGTTAAACATTTTGGATGTCACGTCACATATGCCACTCGCTGCTTGAGAAACAATAAAGCTAAAATTCTCGCTGCCCCAACAAAGGAGCCATGCATCTGCTGCTGTCCCTGTGTGTTGTCTGGCTGCTGTCCATGGCCTTGGCACTAGGAGAAGACTCAATGAACTCTGTTCCACGTAGAACTGTCCCCTATCACCGTAAGTGTTTTCCTTTTAATATGAAATCACATATTTGTTTGAATAGTTGGCTTTGTTTATTGGTTATGACAGAAACTGATGACAGCTGTTTATAAATCAGTCATGTTTTACCTTCAGGGGACAATATTTACTTGTTTCATGAAGAAGGTGTCTTCAACTATTCCACTATGCTGTTAAGAGAAGACTTGGGCCTGTTGGTCATCGGAGCCCGGGAGGCAGTTTATGCTGTAGATCTCCATGATGTCTCTAAAAAGTTGGCTTCAGTAAGAAAACATTTAGTTAATACTAACATTGTCAATGACAAATGAATGCAATAACCGTTTGTTCTAGGGACACAAAAGTTGCATTTCTCACTAGTAACATGGAAATTGCAACAGTTGTCCTTAATCAAGACTAACTACAGTTTAAATGTACACTTAGGTGAAATGGGAAGTGACACAGGAACAAAGAGAGGATTGTGGAATGAAAGGGAAAAACCCAGAGGTATGACATTGCTCTATTTTGCCCTTATTTTGGCACGTTGAGTTTTTATCAGAGGTGTCTGTTACAGACTGAGTGCTGGAACTATATTAGAATCCTCCATGAAATGGAAGACAACAGAATTTATGTGTGCGGGACTAATGCATTTGACCCAAAGTGTGGCTACATGGTGAGATATAGTTAAAATGTCATTGGTCACTATATATATATATATATATATATATATATATATATATATATATATATATATATATATAGTGGCCTAAAAACTAAATGTGTCTTGTATTTATCTACCAGTCCTATGTAGATGGGGAAATTATGCTTGAAAATAAGACTGAAAGTGGCAGAGGCAAATGTCCATTTGATCCATATCAAAAATATGCTTCTCTTATGGTTGGTATGTGGCATTCATGATTGATTAGCGTAAGCTTAAAAATTTGACTAAATCTATTATTTTGTAAATTTTCATATCACTGCTCCTGTGTTTTATAGATGATGACTTGTACTCTGCCACTTCAGCGAACTTCATGGGGTGGGACACTGTCCTTTACCGGAGTCCTGGAGTCCGGAGTTCAGTTCGAACTGAGCACAAAACCTCATGGCTCAATGGTAAGATAAACTCTTTGTATGATGTGTTTTTTTTTTTTTTAATGACACTGAATATGAAATTGTGTTTGTTTTAATATGACAGACCCCCACTTTGTGTCATTGGCTCATATCCCTGAGAGTGTTAACAGTATCACTGGAGATGATGACAAGGTCTACCTGTTCTTTAGTGAGACTGCAGTAGAGTATGACAGCTATGATAAGGTCGTGGTGTCACGTGTGGCCCGTGTGTGCAAGGTAAATGTCTACTTTTTTTTAAACAAATCTTTCATGAATCAAAACAACAGATGTGTGTGCAACAATGGTGCATGTCCACTATGAGGCCTGTCATTTTTGTGTTTGCTGGTGCTTAGCTGTGTTCCCTTCTCACACAGGGAGATCTAGGAGGGGAGGGGACCCTGCAGAAAAAGTGGACTTCTTTCTTGAAGGCTAGACTGGAGTGTCCCGTCCTAAAGTCTCAGCTGCCTTACATTATTCAGGACACTTACCGCTGGTGTGACCCCGAGAAGCCCTGGACTAGCTGTTTGTTCTACACCATCTTTACCGCGCAGTCGTATGTTGCAAACCTTTGTTGGTGGTAGATTTTGGTGCTACTTGTGCCTGACTTCTGTAATTCTGTGTTTTAGAGACACATCAGACTTGTCGGCTGTGTGTGTGTACAACGTGTCAGACATCAGCCAAGTATTTTCAGAGGGCAAGTACAAGACCCCTGTCACTGTCCCTGAGACATTTTATGTTAAATGGGTGACGTATAGTGGAAAGGTCCCTTCTCCACGGCCAGGAGCAGTGAGTTTTGCCCAACACTTCCTTAATCCTCAAAAAGTTTTTTAAAGCAGACAGTTGTCATTTTGTTCTCTGATGCCATTGTCTCTGTTCTTTGCCAGTGTATTGACGATGCAGCTCGTAAAGTGGGTATAAGTCAGACTTTAGACCTCCCAGATCAGACACTTGCATTTGTCAAAAACAGGCCCATCATGGACCAGGTCATTCAGCCCGTTGGAGGAAAACCCAGTTTGGTACGAAAGGGGGCCATGTTCACACGAATCATTGTTAACCAAATGCAGGCTGAAGACAACAAAACATACCACGTCATGTTTATAGGCACAGGTTTGTGACAGGCAGAAAAGAAATACATTTTTTGACCATACACATTTTGGTGAATATGTAACAATACATCACACTATATTTTTTGCAATGAATGCAGAAAATGGCACCATCGTGAAAGCTGTGAACTATAATGGCGAAATGTTCGTCATTGAGGAAGTACATGTCTTTAAGTCAGCAGAGCCCATTAAGATCCTTCATTTTTCCAATGTCACAGTAAGTCTTCTGAAATGCGTGTCAGTAATTTGGTCTCTTTTAAAATGAATGAATCTATAAGTATATGGTTTATATGTACAGGATCAGCTGTATGCTGGCTCAGACTCCGGAGTAGTGCAGATACCTTTGGCCATCTGTGAAAGGTCTTCCACCTGTATGGACTGTGTTCTTAGCAGAGACCCATACTGTGGCTGGGACGACAGGACAGGGAAATGTGTGGCTCTTCTTTCAAAATCACAAAAGTAAGTGGCTGCGTTCTCGTACAATCTGATTGTTTGAATAAAATATATACTACAAATATTTACATTAGCTTAAATATTCTTCCTAGTAAACTCATTCAAAGTTTGCAAGACGGCGATGCATCTCTTTGCCCAAAACCTGGTGAGTACAATGACATGACACAGGACAATATTTCAATATAATCACAATACATGAACACTTACTTTTGTTACCCCTAATAGAACTAATTAGCTCCACTGTTGTTGCTTAAAACTGGAAAACAATTGCTTGATACAAGTATTTCCACGGAGCTAGGGGGGAACCAACTCACAGTTGGCATCCTATATTAGGGACTTGAGCCTATTTTGTACAATTTCCTTGCCATCAATATCCAAATAGTTTTAGATCGGTAGACTTGTTATAGAAAAAGTGATGCCATTGTTCTGTTTAAGGAGTTTTTGCAACTTCCAATCAAATAGGTTTGTCAGCAACATGGGCCAGTTGGGGGAGGCTCAGAATTTCTGACAAGTCAGAACCGTTTCCAGCAAGAAATATTGAGTGTGAGCGCCTCTCAAAATGAAATTATGATAGATCATCGGAAATTCTAAGGGCTATAGTTTTATGATTTGAGCAGCATAAGCAGTAGAACTCTAATATTACATTTAAAGGTGCACTGTGTAACTTTTATGGTGGAGGATCTGCCACTTGCTTGTCTCTACAGAGATGATGTTGTTTTGTCTGGAAGGTTCCGATATGGCATCAAACATATCCATAATCTTGCATTTACACAGTAACATGGGTTTTATTGACCTCAAAAGTTGCATTCTTACTACGAGTTGGCTTGCCTCTTCTTTGCTGTCACCTGCTGTCTCCATTAAAAATAAACAAGTGTAATACCACACTGTGGAACATTCTAGGCAATATCTCTATGGAAAGAAGCAGGTGACGGCCCCTTCTCCAGAAAAGTTACAGTGTACTTTTAAGAGTATATGGCTGCTTCAAGTTGGTCTCTTGCACATTCAAAATACCTACTTAAAATGATTTGATCTAGCAAATCCAAATTGAAAAATTATTTGTTTAAAATTCAATTAACTCTGGCTCTGGTTTCTTTCAGCCCCATCTACACCTGTAAATCAGTCTGTTTTGGTTGGTGGAAGCCTGAAACTTCACTGCACTAATCTATCCAATCATGCTGCAACCATCTGGGAGCAAGACAGGCAAACACTGAGCCCTACGCGTCGACACTATTTTTTAAAAGATGATTTGCTAATTTTAAATGCCTCAGACTCAGATGCTGGTCTGTACCGCTGTCTCTCAGTCGAACGTTCCAAAATGAATGAGTACACAAGCACTGTAGTTGAGTACCACGTTGTCTTGTCTGGAAAGGGGGATGACATTCAGTTTTCTCACGCACAGTGGGATGGCCTTTCTGTTGCAGGCTTATATGTTGCTATTACAATCTTTGCAGTAGCTATTTTTGGGCTATTTTCATGGTTATGCAGACAAGATTGGACAATGGTCTCGTGAAGGCCACGAGGAGATGGCCTTATACTCCAGTAGCAACATGCAACGGACAGGGGTTTAACCCTCCTGTTGTCCTCATATTCTGTATACACCCCGTGTCCTCCCGGTCAAAATGACCCGTCTTCACTAAATCCCAAATATAAGCAGTTTAATTGAATTTTAAACACCAAATTTTATTTTGCTTGAAGAAACATTCGCCACACAATGTGTGAATACTTGAGTTTTCCCTTTTCACCTGCATTTCTATAGCTTTAGAAACAAAAGAAAAGTGCAAAAAGGAATTTTGAATGCATTTTTATTCATCCCAATGAGTCAGATTCTTCTGATTTTTTTTTACTGAACAATGTAAGAAAAATATCCAATCCATAAAACAATATAACTCATTCAACTAAATTTTTGCACTTTTTTTGGCCAGAGAGAAACGAAATTTCGATTCACTGTATGTTGAACACATATGGCAGAATTGACAATAAAGCTGAACTTTGATCTTTGATCTAATTAGCACATGTAGGGCAGTATGCAAATGTACAGCTCTTGCAGATATATTTCTTACACCTACAGCACACAGTATGTGTTTTACGGTCCTTCTTTGGCAGGCAGAACAGACATCTCTTCCTCTTACTTGCCCCAGCTGGGGCAGCGGCTGTGGCAGCTGGATCCTCAGGTTGATCAGGAGTTCCTGCACTCTGTATAGCTTTGACAACTGCTGCAGTGGCTTCTGTGCGGGGGACATGCTTCCTTCTTTCAATGAGTGGAGTTACAAGTGCCTTTCCTAGCTGCTCCAGGAACACCCTCCTCTTGTTCTGCTTACGAGGCATCCAGGTTGGGTTGATCTCTCTCCAAATCACAAAAGCATTGTAGAAGGAAACATCAATGATGCTGTGGAAGATGACCAGGGGCCAGCGGGCAGTCATCCTTCTGCAGCTGTATGTTCCAATCACCTTAGGTTGTCCACACTTTGTTACAGTTGTAGTCTAGGATGACGGATGGCTTCCTGTCCTCACGATCGCTAATGCCAGCGTCTGTGTGCAGTGTGCTCATAAGTACTACATTCTTATTTTTCTTTGGGATGTAGGAAACTAGGGTGGTGGTGGGCGTGAAGGCAAACTCTGATGAGAAGACCTCTCTCTCCTTTGTTGCAAGCAGTGCAGGTGGGACCTCAGGCTTGTTCTTTCGAACTGTGCCAACCATGGTGATCTTCCTCTTCAGGAGCTGCTGTCCGAGTTCATAAGAGGTGAAGAAATTGTCACATGTCACATTGTGACCCCCTCAGTCCCTCTGTCACATCAAGCACAACTCGCATCCCCTGGTTCTTCTCTGGGCCTCCAGTGGTCGGCTTCCCGGTGTAGACTTGGATCTTCCAAGCGTAGCTTGATTTGGCATCACAAGCCACCCATGACTTGATCCCATCATTATAACGCACACTCATGGCTTCAGCACAGAGAGAATTCGGGGTAATGTCATCTGCAGCACCTTTATAACTTCTGGAAATCCACAGATCAAAGGCACTGTCCACGAGAAGGCCACCTGTGTTGTCTTGTCTTATTTACATCTGCTACTGATTGTTTACATCTGCTACTGATGGATCTGAGACAGATCTAAAACATTCTCACATTCTGTGGTTTGTAAATAACTCTGTGACCGTGATTTTAATTGAATTTCACTGTTCGGTCATTTTGACCCGAAGACAACCTTTGTACCTTTTTTTGTACAGCATGCATGATAATGTGAATAAAGGCAACAATTCACTTTTTCTAAAGTTTGGGTCAATCTAGGAAAAGTCATAAAATTTCAAGTTCAAAAATTATCGTTAAGGTGATTTTTTGGGGTTTTTTAACACAGTGGCCGGTCATTTTGACCCGAGGACAACAGGAGGGTTAAAATAAGTCCCTAGTTTGACACAAACAACAGCAGCAGTAATAATAACTACAACTATGAGGAAGCCACATAATGTTACTGAATGAAAGTTACAGAACTGGTGCCCTCTTTGAAAAGCTTCTCTTTTAAAACATCTCTAGTTTTAATAAGTCAAAATACTTTTTCCAACAAGTAATTTGAACCATATTGTCAAAGCCACTGCATTTTTTTTACATTAATGTTATGTTTATTTGTCAATGCATATAATGCTATGTTTATTTGTTTATGCATATTTAGAGATACTGAAAAAAATTGGAACAGATTTCCTCTTGCTGTTCATGTGTGTTATTTTGGGTTTCAGTATACAGTGTTAACTCTTTAAATGAAATTGATTTGGTGAGTTTATTTTTCAAAATAAAGAAAATCTTGACTTGAGTCTGGGACCTTGGTCTTGTCTTATCTTCTGTAGCGATATTGCTTGAAATGGAACCACAGTTGAAAGATCCCGTTGGCAAACTGACAGCGGAAGCCATGTCTATGAGAATATTCTCATTCTCTGTTCACAATGCCCCCTTTTGATGACACGGGACAGAAATAAAATTTATAAAATGAATTATGTTTAATACATCCATGAATGAAATGCAATCAACACATTTCTCATTCGTCCTCTGCACAGTATTTTTATATAGGCCTATTTAAAAAGTAAACCTAATGATCTAACCATTATTCAGATTCATATAGTCTATGTAAAACCTTACTATATTTATTAGGGGGCCAAGCACCGAAGGTGCTTAAGCACCCTATAGGAATTGCTTTGCGTTGCCTAGGCAAGTTGCCTAGGCAAGTTGCCTAGTATCCCTTTGATCGTTCCTTTGATGTTCTGGTCTCCTGATTCTTATTCTTATTATTTTATATTTTTTCCTTCAATGGGAGTCTATGGCAGCCCCTAGAACCGTCTGGTAAAAAGTTGTGAAATTTGGCATGCACATTCTAGCCAGTCTCCTCATTACCCACAGCAATTTATAGGCACCCAGCCCCAACCGTCTAAATCAAAATCCAAATCCAAATCCACTTTATTTATATAGCACATTTTACAAACGTAGCCGTTTCCAAAGTGCTGCACAGAGATAAAAACATAAAGAATACATAGTATGTGTGTATAAGTAAAATCAAATTAAAACAGCACCATAAAATGACAAAGTAAGCTTAAAATAAATAAATAAATAAATAAATGAAATAAAATAAATAAATAGATAAATAAATAAAGTAAAATAAAATAAAATCAATAAGAGACACAGAGGACCACACAAACTCACGCAGTGTTAAAAGCCAGAGAATAAAAGTGGGTTTTAAGACGAGACTTAAAACACTCGATAGTCGGGGCAGTTCGGACATGAAAGTCTAGTGGCACCAGCAGGTCAAAGTTGCAGAAATTTGTCAATTGCCTAGCAACGCACCTAGCAACCTTTGATCTGTCTTTGATGTGACCCTGTCAGACTCTGTTAGACCCTGTCAGACTCTGTTAGACCCTGTCAGACTCTGTTAGACACTGTCAGACCCTGTTAGACCCTGTCAGACTCTGTTAGACCCTGTCAGACTCTGTTAGACCCTGTCAGACCCTGTTAGACCCTGTCAGACTCTGTTAGACCCTGTTAAACCCTGTTAGACCCTGTAAGACTCTGTTAGACCCTGTCAGACCCTGCATGCGGCCTACATGCTGAGGCCTACATGAACCTTCGTTGCTTGGCCCTCACATTGCTGCTTGCAGCTATATTTATTATTATTATTATTATTATTATTATTATTATTATTATTATTATTATTATTATTATTATTATTATTATATGTGTAAGGTTTTACATAGACTATATGAACCTGAATAATGGTTAGATCATTAGGTTACTTTTTAAATAGGCCTATATAAAAATACTGGGCAGAGGACGAATGAGAAATGTGTTGATTGCATTTCATTCATGGATGTATTAAACATAATTCATTTTATAAATTTTATTTCTGTCCCGTATTCTTGAGTGTCATCAAAAGGGGGCGTTGTTTCATTGAACGTAATCAAAGTTTATTAGCCTCTGTCACGTTCATTTGGCTCATCTCTGATCTTCGATCTCATTATCAATTGTAACTAGCTACATAAAGCAGAAGAGGCTTTAGCAGAAGAGACCCTGGCTGGGTCTGATCAGTGATGAAAAAGGGCTAATCTGTTATTAGGACAAATTCTATTTCATTTTTGGACCTTATCTTATCTTATCTTATCTTATCTTAAATTGTTGGGTCACTTTCTTGACAAAAACGATTGGCCTATCTTCCATAAACCAAATAAAGGATGCCACTAATATCAGGAAAATGTTGATATAATCGTGTGTTGTATGTTCCAGGGCTAATGGACCTGTAATGTTTGTGCGCTGGATGGAGCAAAGGCAGCGCATCATCTGTGCGCATTATCTGTGCGCATCATCTGTGCGCATTATCTGTGCGCATCATCTGTGCGCATTATCTGTGCGCATCATCTGTGCGCCTCATCTGTGCGCATTATCTGTGCGCATTATCTGTGCGCATCATCTGTGCGCCTCATCTGTGCGCATCATCTGTGCGCCTGTAGCTGGAGCGGAAGTGTGCCGAGCGCGCAGGAAGCTGTCAGTGTTGTTGTTGCCAGTGGGACTGTTGTGTTGTGGAAATGGCGACGCCTCGTCGCTCTTCTCAGCAGCAGCAGCCAAATCTGGGGCTGTCAACCCCGTCCCGCAGCACCTTTCTCCCGGTCACTCCCCCGGTCTCCCCGCCGCCAGCAGCAGATCATGCCGGCTCAGGCGCGCAGGCAGCGGTGGATAACCGGGCGGACGGTGAAGTGAGCCCGGCCTCTCCCAGCAGCCCTGCGCTGGCCCTCTCCAGCAGCAGCTTCAGTAGCACCGTGAGCAGTACTAGCAGCAGCGCTAGCTCCCCCAGCACCACCGAGAGCAGCGCCGTGTCCTCCCCGGACTCAGGCGCGGGGAGCAGCGGGGCCAGTGGGGCCAGTGCTGCCGGTGCTAATGGGGCTTTTCGGGAGCTGTTTGAAGCCTGTCGGAACGGGGACGTGTCCAGGGTGAAGAAGCTGGTGGATGCAGTGAACGTGAACGCCAAAGACATGGCAGGACGTAAATCCACTCCTCTGCACTTTGCAGCTGGTGAGAGGAACCAAGAGCTTTACCTTTCTGTGTTTAAACTTCTCTTTTTGTGACAGACCTAAAGGTCCAGCCTATCACCTGCTCTACACTCACTACATAACTGGATGCTGAACCTGATTTATGATTATTTTCAGGCAAACTGATCACAAAAGTATGATTATGTTGTGCAGAACAGACATAAATGGCTGTAGGCCCAATTAGGTCTACTTAATTAACAGTGACACTGGCCTTATCCCTTAAAACAATCTGGGTTCACCTTATCAAATGGTATTTCCTGACAGTCAAGTTCAGATGGCATGTATTTTTGATATATATAGATGTATAGCTTTATTTTGTTCATGTTTATTATCCTCATTAGCCTTTTCTTTAATAATTCTTCGATCCTAGGCTTTGGGAGGAAAGACGTAGTGGACCACCTACTTCAGACAGGGGCTAATGTGCACGCTCGGGACGATGGGGGCCTCATCCCTCTTCATAATGCCTGCTCCTTTGGACACTCAGAGGTAAGACTTTTATTATTATTATTATTATTATTATTTTATTTCTAAGTAGCTTGCATAATGTTTCTGTTTTTTCAGTATGGCTGAAAATGGGGGGGGGGGGTCAATTTAAATTAGATAATTTGGGGAAAATAAATAAAAGTGACCCTACATATTGGCCCCAAAATCATCCATAGGATTCTAAACAGCATTAGCAAAAAAAAAAAAAAAAACATCAGTTGATTTCTAGTTACACCATAATCATGATTATGATATATAAACGCAACACTTTTGTTTTTGCTCCCATTTTTCCTGAGATGGACCCAAAGATCCAAAATTCACTTCAGATACACAACACTACCATTTCTCTCAAACATTGTTCACAAATCTGTCCAAATGTGTGACAGCGAGCACCTCTGCCCCGCCGAGACAATCCACCCCACCTCACAGGTGCGCCACATCAAGATGCCGATCCGACATCATGACCAGTGCACAGGTGCACCCCAGACTGCCCACAATAAAAGGCCACCCCGAAATGTGCATTTTTTTGCTTTATTAGGGGTCTGGGGACTCAGAACCAGTCAGTATCTGGTGTGACCACCATTTGCCTCACGCAGTGCAACACATCTTCTTCGCATAGAGTTTATCAGATTGTCAGTTGTGGCCTGTGGAATGTTGGTCCACTCCTCTTCAAAGGCTGTTATGGACGAAGAACACAGGTGCATTTTATTGATGGCATTTTGAATGCACAGAGATACCGTGATGAGATCCTGAGGCCCATTGTTGTGCCATACATCCATGAACATCACCTCATGTTTCAGCAAGATAATGCACGGCCCCATGTTGCAAGGATCTGTACACAATTCTTGGAAGCTGAAAATGTCCCAGTTCTTGCATGGCCAGCATACTCACCGGACATGTCACCCATTGAGCATGTTTGGGATGTGCTTGACCGGCGTATACGACAGCGTGTACCAGCTCCCACTAATATCCAGCAACTTCGCACAGCCATTGAAGAGGAGTGGACCAACATTCCACAGGCCACAATTGACAATCTGATAAACTCTATGCGAAGAAGATGTGTTGCACTGCATGAGCCAAATGGTGGTCACACCAGATACTGACTGGTTCTGAGTCCCCAGACCCCCAATAAAGCAAAAAAAAAAAATGCACATTTCTGGGTGGCCTTTTATTGTGGGCAGTCTGGGGCACACCTGTGCACTGGTCATGATGTTGGATCGGCATCTTGATGTGGCGCACCTGTGAGGTGGGGTGGATTGTCTCGGCGGGGCAGAGGTGCTCGCTGTCACACATTTGGACAGATTTGTGAACAATGTTTGAGAGAAATGGTAGTGTTGTGTATCTGGAGTGAATTTTGGATCTTTTGGATATTTTCTCAGGAAAAATGGCAGCAAAAACAAAAGTGTTGCGTTTATATTTTTGTTGAGTATATATAGCTTTAGTCTAATTAAAGCAGACAGATTTTGTATAGCAGTCAGTAATTGTGTTTGTTGTTATAGCAGTGAAATTTGACACTCTAAACCAGCCCATTTTCCAGTGGCTTATTTGTGTTTCTGTGGGAGTGAACAGACCAGCAGCAGGTGAGGCTCATATGCTCTATCCTTGTCAGGTGGTGTCCTTGTTGCTGTGTCAGGGTGCTGACCCCAATGCCAGAGACAACTGGAACTACACTCCACTACACGAGGCGGCCATTAAGGGCAAGATAGACGTCTGCATTGGTGAGTGCAATACACAGACATGGACCTGTAATTATACAAAACTGATTTTAGTGAGCTTTTAACAATGGTATTGGTGGTTTTCAAATTTTTCAGTGTGTTGATGTCATACTGCCAGATGCAGCAAGAATTGCTATATAACTATTGATTTGATTACATTATACTTTGCCATGAAATATTCAGTGTTAATGTTAAACCTGATCTTTTCTGTTAATGATTGGTCCCTTGAACTCACCATATTTCAACAAAAATCTGATCTGTATTTTAACAATATTATTATTATTACATAATTTTAGATGCCCAAATTTCACTACTTTCTATGTTATAATGTTGTTTCTTCTTCAAAATCATATCCAGAATTGTGTTTTGTTTCATTCATGTGTTTAACGCACAAACCCTGCATATTTAGACTGAGTTTTTCTTTCAAGCAGAAAACGCTGTGTTCCGTCTTGTGATGTCACGTGGTAATACAGATCAAATCAAAGTTCAAAGTCAGCTTTATTGTCAATTCTCCCATATGTGTTCAACATACAGTAAATCGAAATTTCATTTCTCTTTGGCCAGGTAGTGAAAAAAGACAATACAAACAACAATATAAAGACAAAACAAAACCTGTCTAAGACAAAAATCTAAAATCTGAAAGCAGTGCAAAGAATAAATAAATAACTATTTACAGATGTCCAAAATGTGCAGTGTGCATCAAAAATGTGCAGTGAACAGCAATGAAAATGTACAGTAAAAATGTACAATAGAATGTGCATTGAAAATGCAGATAAATGTGCAACAGTAGTCCTTAGCAGCAGTATTTAAAGTGTCTAGAGTGATAAGTTTCTTATGGGGGTGGGGGGGTGGGAGACGGGTAGATTCTGAGTTCAGCTTCCTCAGAGCCTGGTGGATGAAGCTGTTTGACAGTCTGGTGGAGTGGGCCCGGAGACTCCGGCTGAAGAGGCTGTGTGAGGGGTGGCTCGGGTCACCCACAATGCTGGACGCTCTGCGGGTGAGGCGGGTGTTAAAAATGTCCAGGAGGGAGGGGAGAGAGACACCAGCGATCCTCCCAGCTGCATTCACTATTAGGGCTGTCAGTTTAATGCGTTAATTAGATTAATTAATTACACTGCTAATTAACGCGTTATAAAAAATTACACAATTAATTATGAGCGGCGATTCAATGTGTGCGCATTTTAAATTTGGCGTGTGGAGCCTTTGAACGGCAAGTTTATTCATAAAAATGTGACGGAGCAGGTCCGTCTTGTCCCCGAGAAGAGCACGTATCTGTTGCGCTCCGCGTGCCGAACCCTTTCATCATCAACTAATTCCCATAACCTCTCCAGCGTGTTCTGCCGCAACTAAGGGTGCACCCTTAGAAGTTTTGACTTAGTCAGTTTTGCCCATCCGAATCACGCTAAACCCGATCATTACTCACTCCGCGGTGCCGCCTCCTCCCGTGGTCTGATGGTCCGGACACATCCGCGCCGGGAGTTTAAAGGAAAAGTTTTTTTTACAATTTGAGCCTTATTTCGGTAATAAAACAAGTTGTTTTACTCACCCATAGCACTTTGGTGTCATATGGAGTACTTCCAGAGATGTTTTAGATTTGCAGTTAGCCTAGCGCAACTTCTACCAATGCTCGGGGCATATAATATATTCCCCAAGCATGTAATATGCCCCGTGCGGGCTCCAAATAACACAAACTTTAGCACTTTTCAAATCATAGAAGCCCGATGTCTTAATCTACGATTTTGTTTGAAGCAAAAGTGGCCTGTAATTAGGGCTGCACGATATTAGAAAAACCCACGATATGCGATATTGCTGTTGAGTGTTGCGATAACGATATTTCTCACGATATCTAAATAGCCTATAACTTGTTTTTCTTCCATCTCCAGACACTGAAAAAATTTCCTTTCCAACATGTTTTTATTGAAAGAATTCAATTAAATGAGCATTTGAATAAAAATGCCTTCCATAAAACATCCAAAAACAAGTTAAATTATTTTAAATCTTAAATAAATGTTAACATAACAATTAAAATGATAGTAACTGAAGTTCTTGGCCAAAAAATGGTAACAAAAAATGGTCTACAATGTAGTTTAGCTCAACTACAAGCTTTGAAGAACAGCCACAGTATGGCAATATGAAATGTAATGTATTGTGCATTCATGTTGTGCATGAGTGTTTGTGTGTGCATAGTTTTGTGAGCATGCTTTCTTATGGCAAGTTCTTTGCAAGGAAAACAAGCATGTTTACTTTGTTAGGCTTTAAACATGTGCGTTGGCATGTTACAACATTTCCTGATGTATGATAACAGGAGAAGTTCAATTTGTCAACTGGACCAAGTTTGTTTGGTTGAAAACGTTTCGCCGCTCATCCGAGAGGCTTCGTCAGCTCTAATAAGAATACTGGTAAGACTGTCTTACCAGTATTCTTATTAGAGCTGACGAAGCCTCTCGGATGAGCGGCGAAACGTTTTCAACCAAACAAACTTGGTCCAGTTGACAAATTGAACTTCTCCTGTTATCATGGATTCTACCTGGACGACTGAGGGACTTTTCACGCATTTCCTGATGTACTAAAAAGTCTCTCTGAGGGTGAACTAGCTGCAGGTATGCAGAGATACTTCCTGGCTAGTTTACTCAGCTTTGGGTAGCTGACCTGGTGGAGTCTCCACCAAGCCAGTGGGTCTGCTTCACTGTCTATGGTGGGAGACAGCAGGTAGCTGTTGAGTTCAGCTTCAACGGCTTGTGCCAGGTGCACAGAAGATGAAGAAGGGACTGGAGCAACCTTGAAGAAACTGCCCAGTGATTTTCTTGCTCTCTTCTCTGTGGCACTCGGTGGATCCATGATTTGGGCCTCAGACTCTGTGGAGTCCCTCTCCTACAGAGAGAATACAATGGGGACACATGCATTTTCATTTTGCACAAACATTCAGTTACATGTCTTGTTCCATTCAAGATCATGCAATATTTATATTATTAAACATATTCTATCACCCTTGTATCAAACATTATAACATTATTTACCTTTTGTGCTATTGCTTCCATTTCTGACATCACCCTGGTCTTGATGTCTGACACATTTTCGCCACTGATGTAATTGGCCTTGAATCTGGGATCCATGAAGCACGACATGTCCAGGAGTTCCTGGGTTGCTGGGTCGTCATACTTAGTGTTCATGTAGTCCAGAATTTTCATCTTAATCGACCTTGTTAAATCACTGTCCTCCTCTTTCTCTGCAAGGACTGATGTCTTCATCAGATGAAGGACTGGTTTCACATATGACACACTTACGTAACTTTCACCTGACAGCGCATCTGTAAATTCTTGCAGAGGCTGTAGTGCCTGGTTGACAGACTCAAGTATATCCAGATCCTGCCAGGTGGGAATCAAATGCCTTGATTTTCTGTCTGCTGACAGGACATCGGATAAGGCCCGCTGCTGCTCTAGGACTCTCTCTATCATTTTTTGTCTGGACCCCCACCTTGTTGGACATTCAGTGATGAGCGAGTGCTCAGGGAGGTTGTGCTCCTGCTGTGCCTTTCTCAGTGCTACCTTCTCTTTCCAGCTATGGGAGAAGTGTCCAACCAACTTTTTGCAGAGGCCAGCAGCTCTAGTAATGCGGTCATCATGTTTAACAGCATTTTCTAGGGAGTGGGGAGAACACAAGACAAGTATTTATAATTCAAACTTACAGGAGAAAAGACTAACTCAACCAAATCCTAGTAACTAGGATAGCCTACAATAATTACAGACTAGGCCAGGAGTAGCCTACTAGCAGCATTCAAATCACTGCTACCATAGCCTAATTGCATGAATTTAAAATGCTTAATTGACTGAACAAATAATTAGATGCATTAAAACACAAAATAAGACTGAAATAGAGAATGATTACAGTGACTAGCTGATCAATTTATTTCCTTGGTCATCTCAACACTTACCGATTGCAAGATGCAGCCTGTGGCCAAAACATTGAAGTCTGACCCAGTTATTGAGTTCGGTGGCTTTCACGACGTTGGAGCCGTTATCCGTAGTGATACACACTTGCCGGTCTTCATGCAGATCCCAGTTGACCAACACTTCACGTAATCCAAGAGCTATGTTTTCACCAGTGTGCGAGTCCGGAAAATACACAGTCTCTAGACAACGCGATTGTAGCTCGAAGTTGTCAGTGATGAAATGCACGGTGAAACTCAGGTAGGGCTCCGTGGTGCGGCTAGACCAAAGATCGGTAGTACTTGCAAAGTGCACAACTTCACTCAGTTCAGATTGAACTCTCCCGCGACAGGTGTCATACATCTGTGGGATGGCGACTTGGGAAAAATAAGTCCGTGATGGCATCTGGTATCTGCGGTCCAGTATATTGATCAGACTCACAAAACCCGTTCTGCTAACTGTATTTATAGACATCATATCCTTAGCAATGTAACGTGAAATGGCCTCCGTTACTTCTTTGTGGCGCTTTGAAGATTTCTCATAAGGAGTTACACTTGCAAAACTCCGGTGAATGGATGACTGTTGTTGGACTGCTTTGGAGCTCCCACTTGACGTGGGCCTAACGTCTGTAGTCTTGCTTTTGCTAGCGCTACCTTGGAGCTCCTTGTACAAATCTAAGTGGTTGTGTTGAAGGTGACTGCGGAGATTAGTTGTGTTTCCTTTGCTGGTTGCTACAACTTTTTGGCATGACTTACACAGTACCTGGGCTTGTAATGTGTCTTCCCTCTTGTAACCGAAATACTTCCAAATAACAGACGAACTGTTTTTTTTAGGCACGAGTTCTTCGCCTACATTGTCCTCCTGACACGACTCTGTTGACTCAGCCATCACTCACGTCTCTATGCTCTTCTCTCACGTGCTTTGCATGCGTTAAATTAGGGGTGGGATCTGCTAAGCAGTTCAGGCTACGCTCGCATTTACTTGGGGGCGGGATCTAGGCAGTACGTCTGCATCTGATTGGGCAAATACGACATGAAGAGTTATTTGGAAGAAAATAAATAAAAACATTTATCGCAGTTCAGGCAGTCTTTTGCGATATGGATATCGCGCATGTTGATATCTCGATGACGATAAATGTACGATATATCGTGCAGCCCTACCTGTAATCCGAGATTTATCCATAGTTTACAGCTTTGCGTTTCATGTTTGGGTCCCGGGAGCTGAGAGCACACTCCGCGCATGCGCACTGGCCTCCTCATCTACTTGAAACTATGGCTAAATCTCGGATTACAGGCCACTTTTGGTTCAAACGAAATCGTAGATTAAGACATCGGGCTTCTATGATTTGAAAAGTGCTAAAGTTTGTGTTATTTGGAGACCGCAAAGTAATGCCCTGAGCACTCAAGTTAACGGATACGCTACAACATAACTTCTAGGAAACTGCTCAAAATGACACCAAACTGCTATGGGTGAGTAAAACTACTTGTTTTATTGCTGAAAGAAGGCTCAGATTGTAAAAAAATGTTACTTTTCCTTTAAATCCTCCTCGTGGGTTCCGGGGATGATGTGAGCCATGAGTAATTTGCACGGGCCATTATTTGTATTCTCTGTATTGTTGAATCTGTGTATATTATTTATTGACGTTGCATGAAAGCTACTGTACGTGCTCACCTTTTGGCACCAAAAATATTAGCCATGTAATAGTGGAATGGTGTAAATGAGCTTTCGAATGAATGTTACGTAATGTGGGATGGGGAATGGGGGTATATAGGTGCACTCTGCAGGTCTTGGTTACAGTGGAGGTAACGTGCACGGAGAGAAAGGAAGCGAGCCGAAGATTGAAAGACTTCAAGAAAGGGAGTCTGCAGTCTTTTCACTGTACCACTATAAATCACATGTGTGAGACCTTTTTTGCACTGTGGGAGAGCACAATAAACCACCTAAAAATGTATTTAAAAATGCGATTAATTAGATTAATTAATTACGAATCCTGTAATTAATTAGATTAATTTTTTAATCGCCTGACAGCACTATTCACTATGCATGTATGTTCTGTTCAGTGCAGCTCCCATACCACACAGTGATGCAGCTGGTCAGAACGCTTTCAGTGGTGCCTCGGTAGAAGGTGGTCAAGATGGGTGGGGGGGCTCCAGCTCTCCTCAGTTTGCGAAGGAAGTGGAAGGAAGTGCTCCACTGTGTTTATAACTCCACCTTCACTAGAATCATTTGAATGATTTCAGCTCTGGAATTGCATTTTGAGCTTTGAAGAGGAAGACAGACTAATGATACAGGATTAGTGAAACGTGTGAATGAAACAAAACAAAACTCCAGGCTTGTTTTTGATGAGGTAACACCACTAAAACGCTAAAAGCTCACAAGAATCAGTTTTGTGTAATATGGATCCTTTAAATATTAATGGCTTACAGAATGTTGTGATGTGATTCAGTAATACAGTGGTACCTCACCTTACGAAATTCATTCGTTCCAGAAGTGGTTTCGTAACGTGAAAAATTCGTAAGTTGAGTAGCTATTTCAATGGAAAAAGCCTGATTCGTTCCAAGGCCCCGATCCAAGTTTTTTTTTATAGTGTAACTTTTTTTATAGTGTAACATTGTGTTCTGATTGGTTTCTCAGACTGGATTTAAACTTTTCTCACATTTGTCTCTCGTTTAAACACTCAAACTTTCATAGATTTTCAACAAAATGTATTAATAATGAAGTGTGGGGGGAAGGAGGAGGGGGGAGAAGACTGCGCTCTGACACGTGTGATAGCGGCATGTGAGACAGCTGACCCGACTGCAAGCAGGTCTCGACCTGGACTAAACCTGACTAAACCAGGACTAAACCTGGATGTGAGAAAAGTTTAAATCCAGTCTGAGAAAAGCATATGTGTGTGGCTGAGCGCGCATTATTTGAATTTTTGAGATTTCACATTTCGTAACTTGAATTTTCTTTCGTATCTAGAGACCAAAATTTACCGTGAAGGCGTTTCGTAACTTGAAATTTTCGTTTGTTGGGTCATTCGTAAGGTGAGGTACCACTGTAATAAAAAAAAAAAAAAAAATCTGCGTTTCTGCTAGATTCAGTTAAATCCCTGAAGTTGGCCACACGTATTTTAAACCCTCACTGTATTCGTTCTGGGCATTACTGCAATTTACGTTCATTATGGATGCGTGGATATATTAGCCTATTGGTCCTGTTGCTGAATGGCTGTTTTTATTTATTTTTCCAAGTTTCATTCCTTCTTCATTGTCAAAGTGCAAAACCTAGCTTGCTCTGTATTGTATTATTTTCCATTAGTAATACAGAAAATGACTTCAGTTCACAAATCCTGTTACCTGAGTCATTTCTGTGACTCCAAAACATTTATTGCTTTTTCCTCCAACGTGTGACCCTTCCACAACCTGATTTTAATTTAAGTGAAACAGCCATGTGGTTTGAGTCGAGAGAGGGCAGCTGCAGCCGCCTCCTCCGTAGAAATAAAATATCTGAGGCACTTCTGGGTGGCAGCACAAAAAGCATGTGAGATGTGCCTTTTCGGATCATCTTTGTCACCTGGAATTAAGAATGTACGAAGAGGTTCAGAGCTCAAAGAGACGGAAGGAGGATAAAAGTATAAAAGTGTTTCATGAACTGTAGAGGATCTTGAGTGAGTGCACCATTTATTTCCCTTTTTACTTTAACTGAATAAAATTTACTCAAAGACAGGTCTCATATCTCAGATACCACTGGTCTACAAGCAAAATGCTTCCAGAACAAAAGGAGTGAAATTTTTCTTGGTTTAGGTCACTAATAAAGAAGAAGTATGTCAGAAGTGCTGATTGGCTATAGTTTCCAAGATATAGTATTGGGTCAAAATCAGAAATTTATGCAAAATAAGGCAAAAACGGTAGTTTATCTAAAGGTACAGTGTGTCTACAAGCAACCAGTTCTATCTGAAAGCCTGTCTGCACATTCACATGCATTCATTTTAATATGTCTAGAGTTTTAACATAAAATATTTTTGATTTCACATAAGAGAGATGCCTTGAAATTGTGTGCACCTGATGTCTTAAGATATTTCTTGTTTATTTCTTGACAGATAAAGAAGTGCAAGTTAAATACTTTCAAAATCTAAATATTTTTTTAGCATAAATGCCTAAATCTATTTACCTGGCCAGCCAAATGATATCTCTCTGTATTTCCTATACAGCGCGATACCATTTGGACACCCTCCATCCACTCTCGCTCCTCCGGTTCCAAACCGACTCCGCGATTCTGATTCGTTCAAAGATGGTGACGTCAGTGCACCCGCCTTTGCCCGCAAAGTCACTCTTAGGCAGCGGAAGTTCCGCCTCAGTTTTGAATCAAGATGGCGCAATCTCTGATTGGTTCACTTAGCTGTCTGTCTACGCGCAACCGCAGCGCATTTTGGATCAAGCGTTACCAGACTCACTCGCTGGTACAGCGATGAGTCATGGATTCTTCCAGGCAATAAATCTATTGTATAAACAGATGCGATTTTGATGTAAAACAATATCATTACATATCTTGAATACATTAGCTAACCAGCACAGTTATCAATTGATTTTTAGTTCATCTTATCAATGTAAATGAAATTTAGCCACTTTTATCTTGGAAGCAGATTGAGTCCAAAAATTTGTAGACCAATGTATTCAAATACCTTTAGTGCATAGTGGCGGCACGGTAGCTGAGTGGTTAGCGCTCTTGCTTCACAGCAAGAAGGTTCCGGGTTCGATCCCCAGGTAGCCCAGGCCTTTCTGTGTGTGTTCTGTGTGGAGTTTGCATGCATGGTCTGGGTTCGATCCCCGGGTCGCCTGGGCCTTTCTGTGTGGAGTTTGCATGTTCTCCCCGTGTCTGGGTGGGTTTCCTCCGGGCACTCCGGTTTCCCCCATCAACCCAAAACAACATGCACCATAGGTAAAATCAAACCAAACCGAAGCAAGAAGATCATGGAGATGGTCCCCGGGCGCAGGAATATAATATATCATATATAAAAAAAAAATATATATATATATATATATATTTAAAAAAAAAAAAAAAAAAAAAATATATATATATATATATATATTTATATATTTATATATTTATATATTTATATATTTATATGAGGATGGGTTAAAATGCAGAGAAGAATTTCTCCAGCGTGAGATCACTTCTTCTAGCCATACCTCTTCTTATTAATGTCCAGTTTTATTTAAAATATGTTATTGCCTTCTCTCTTTTGCATCAACATGACTATACTTTTTTGTAAAATAGAAACAATACATTGTAGGAGTCCAGTGATTTGACAGTTGCTCATGACTTCCATCTAGTGGTTCATATTATTACATATCTAAACATGATCCTTTTTTACTTCCCTGACCATCCAGTCCCTTCTACATTCTGTTCGAATTCAGAAAATACTGGAAACTGAAAAAGGGTGAAAATCGTCCGTCCTAACCAGAATCTGTAGCACGTGTCTCTTAAAAGCAGAAGACATCTCCTCCAGAAGAACAATTGATTCTGCAAAAATCCATGCTGTTTCTCACCCTTTTTTTTTTTTAAACTTGTAAACCGCCGTGTTTGTTTTTGTCGATAACTGACCATTCTGCTCTCTGATTGGTTAATCCACCTGTCAGTCTGTGAAATCAGGGAGACATACGGCTCCAGATCCACTCGTCTTTGTAGAGTTTTGCGTGTGGTTCTGTGTAATATAAATAATTTGTAAAAACTAACTGCCCACTTCTGACTCTTGAACCATGTTGGAGGAACTGCCTGGGAACAGACTGTTGCTTCCATATGGTTTTTATCTGACAAAGTGCTTATGTTAAAAGGGTTTTTTCATGTAAAAAAATGCTTATTATTACACATGGTGAATATATAGGATGCTCGGAATGCATTAGGTAATTGCGAAATAACATTACTACTTTAAAATGAAGTAAAAGAAGAAAGTCAGATGCCCTTACATGACTTTTTTAGCGGTCACTATTAGAATGCTAATTTTTTTGGGCTCTGTACGCTTTTAGCCCTTTGCAGCACATTTGCGTCATTGTTCTTTCACAGTCTTCACCACTTGTATTCTCACAGAATGAAGAAAGCACTCTAAGTTATGGCCTGACTGCGTGAGGAGATAAAGCATATATTGTTAGGCAGTAATTTGTCAAAACTGTACTGAGTGGATTGGTTTTTCAGATAGGACCAAATTTACCTAAAGTGGTGTATTCACTTTTGAAGGTGACACAGTGCATTTTATGGCAGAGGAGTGAACAGACTAGAGCTACTTTTTTAATGGATGTTTAAAGGGATATGCCACCCCCAGGTCAAATTTGGGCATCTCCCCACAGTCCAGAGACTAAAATAAGTGGTGGAAAGCGTTTTCCTGGTCACCCAGCCATTGTCCGAGTCTGTCGCCACTGACCGCCGCGGTATCTGCTGCTCCTCCACGTTAGACTGGAGTCTAACGGCGCCAGAGAAAGATTTCGGCCAAAAGGAATTAATTTGCTCGATGCGTTTCCCAATTACTTTCTGTGTAGTGCGCATTCATATCGAGTGCAAATAAATGTGCAAATCAACACGGAGAGCTTGCCTTGGTCATTTTGGGTGGGAACTATTTTCCAGTGCGGAAGAATAAAGCCGAATCACGCAGCACGCTGCCAGGGGAATCCCTGTTACGCACCAGGAAGGGAGTTCCCCTGTTGCACAACGTGGTGCGTGATTCTTTCTCTGGCGCCATTAGACTCAAGTCTAACGCGGAGGAGCAGCAGATACCGCGGCGGTCAGTGGCGACAGACTCGGACAATGGCTGGGTGACCAGGAAAATGCTTTCCACCACTTATTTTAGTCTCTGGACTGTGGGGAGATGCCCAAATTTGACCTGGGGGTGGCATATCCCTTTATTAAGTGCACTCATGTGTCGTCCAGCTGATGTGTCTTTATAGTGATACTGTTCAAGACGAGACAAGAGCACAAGAGCGATCACTTTTTAGAAGCATTAGTTCAAAAAAATTAATTACAGCAACAATATAAAATGAAAAAAAAACCAAAACGTGAGGCTGAAATTGGGAACTGAAACGCATAATTGTGTTAAAATCTAATCATGTTTCATGATTGGTGAACCCAATCTTGTGTCTCATTACGTCGGAAATTTATTGTCTTATCCCTGTTGTCCTAACAAAGCATTACAAATCAGATGATCTCCGCCTGCCCCCGTCATCCTTCCAGGTTTAAGATGTATAGGCAAATCTGACAGGAAGAGGAGTCACATCATCCCTAAAGCCACTGAGTGTAACTAAACATGCGGCCCCTCGCTCTGCTGCCCCCGCAAGCTTATGGAAGAAATTAATCTTTCAAGCCCCAGTTTTAGAGCTAAAAGTCAGGAAAGCATCACATAAACAACCTTCAAATAAGAGGGTCTGAGAGACCGACTGCCCAACAGTTGACTCGGAGGTTAAGAATTTCATTGAAATACCATCAGTTTGTATCCATATACTGGTTTAAATTTCAAAATAATTTGATAATCTTGTGTTTTTTAATTGCCAATGTCACTATTGCAATGATGAAGATGAGTCAATGTAAACAAACAACAAATGCCACTCAAATGCCAGTGAAATTCACAAGGAAGAAATTGTAAGACTGTTACTATATTTTGGCTAGTGAATTTCTAGAAAACATCTTTTTAAAACCTTCAAAATGTAGTGCAAAAAGCAAAAATAATAATACAGTATAGGAGAATACTTCATAAAGGCGGAATAATCAATCAAAGTTACCTGCTCATTTTGTATTTCAATAGTACTACTACCATACAGTCCCCTCCAAATGTATCGGAACAGCAAAGGCAAATTTCCTTATTTTTGTTGTTCACTGAAGACATTTGGGTTGAAGCTCGAAAGAAGAGTATGAGACAAAAGTTCAGAATGTCAGCTTTAATTTTTTGGTATTTACATTTAGATGTTTTAAATAACTTGCGATATATCATCGTTTGTATTAAAGTAAAGTAAATTAAATTAAATTCAAAAGTTCAAAACTCCATGCACAGCTTCCAGGTGCTGGTAACAACAGGAACATTGAGTAATTCCAGAAAAAAAGGAGTTTACCGCACACTCGCTTGACTTTACTCTCATTACTTTATTAGGCCTAGCGAACTACGCGTTTTGCTTCTACAGCGTCATCAGGTTACTTGCGATATATCTTGCGATATATCACTGTTTGTATTAAAGTAAAGTAAATAAAATGTAATATTTGATGGCAAAAACTTGCTTGCAATAACTGCCTCAAGCCTGCGACCCATCGGCATCACCGAACTGTTGCACTTGTCATTTGTGATGCTGTTTCAGGCTTTTACTGCAGCTTCCTTCAGTTCTTGTTTCGGGGGGTTTCTCCCTTCAGTCTCCTCTTCAGGAGGTGAAATGCATGTTCTATCGGATTAAGGTCAGATGAATGACTTGGCCAGTCTAGAAATGGTAAATGGTAAATGGTCACATCTTTTATATAGCGCTTTTCCACCTTCAAGGCACCCAAAGCGCTTTACAACAAGGAACCAATCACCCATTCACACACGCATTCACACACCAGTGTATGCAGACACTGGGGGTGAGGAGGGTTAAGGGATATGCCACCCCCAGGTCAAACTTGGGCATCTCCCCGCAGTCCAGAGACTAAAATAAGTGATGGAAAGCGTTTTCCTGGTCACCCAGCCATTGTCCGAGTCTGTCAGCACTGACCGCCGCGCGCAGCTGCAGCTGCAGCTACTCCGCGTTAGACTGGAGTCTAACGTCGCCAGAGAAAGATTTCGGCCAAAAGGAATTAATTTGCTCGATGCTTTTCCCAATGACTTTCTGTGTAGTGCGCATTCATATCGAGTGCAAATAAATGTGCAAATCAACACGGAGAGCTTGCCTTGGTCATTTTGGGTGGGAACTATTTTTCAGTGCGGAAAAACGGAGCCAAAGCACACACCACACTGCGTAACAGGGGAACTCCCAACGTGGTGTGTAACAGGGATTCCCCTGTGTGCTTCGGCTGTGTTTTTCCGCACTGTAAAATAGTTCCCACCCCAAAATGACCAAGGCATAAAAGTTTATTGCTAACGGCAGCGGCAGCGGCCGTAATGAAATATGATTCCACTCGTCACACTACAGATCACAGGGATGAAAGAGTTCCATTTTTTAGCGGATCTCTGCTTTTTTTTCCAGCTGCGGGGTAATTTTTATTTTTTTTATTTTTATTTTTTTTTACATCTGTGCAAATTCGTTGAAAGATTTTGGGTGTATATATATGTATAGTTGTGTTTAGGGTCGCCAACTGTCCCTTGAAAAACAGAATCGTCCCGTATTCAGAACAAAAGTACGTGTATTAAACTTCGTATTAAACACGGGCTCAAGCCCGTGTCTGGAGCCGCGGACCGAGCGAGTGAGTGCAGCTCTTTCGTAACAGCCTGTACCATTGCGTGTACACAGGTTAAACTTTATAAAACATCCTATACCTCATCCTACCTGCCCGTGCCTCGCGCGTCGCTCCTCGCTTTTTCACCTGTGCCTTTTAGTGCGCATAAGCTCCTCCTCAATGCGCTCTGATTAGACAAAGTGCAAAGCAAAAACAAATCCAATATATACTCCTAGTAGGCCTACCTGTTAATAAAATGTGTTTTTTTTTGTACTTTTATGTACAGTTTAACTTTTTTGCTAACATATAGCATATAGAAATCCAAATTTCAGAATTTTTAAATTTTCCAGCGGGGGGGGGGGGGGGACTTTCCGCTTTTTTCATGATTGGACACTTTCATCCCTGAGATCAAGATCGATTTATTGAGCACCCCGTGTTAAAATGTAGGCTACGTTTTTGTACCTGTAGCAGTTGAATTCCTTGTGATAGCCTATTGAAATTGAATGGGCAGATCGTGCATTCCAGCCAAACGAGCTGTTAAGCATTCCAAAAGGGTAGCGCCATCTCATGGCGATACCCTGGAATCAAATGAATGGGCGTGTTTAGAATTACATTAGGAGAGGGAGGGGGGAACAGCCTTGGCTGGCGGCCACATGGCCTTAGCTGGAAACGGCACGGAAGTGGCATGGCGTGCGGCTGGAATGGGAAAAAAATCAGTGGCTTCTACTGTACTTCTGCTCTCAGAGTCTTCTTCGAACAATGGATTGTGATACCTCCACCACTGCACTGTGGAGGTCATTGGTGATTTGACTTACTGTTGTTTTGAGGTTTTTCTTCACAGCTCGCACAATATTTCTGTCATAAACTACTGTTGTTTTCCTTGGCTGACCTGTTTGACGTCGGTTACTCAGAACACCTTTCTTTTGCAGGACTTTCCAAGTTGTTGTGCTTGCTATGTCCAATGTTTGTCCAGTGGCTCTGATTGATTTTCCTTCTTTTCTCAGTTTTCTCACATCAACAGCTCTCTGGTGTTCATTTTGGTTTATGCTCTTTAAGAAAAAATGCTGTCTTGCAGCCAAGAAGTAGATTAGTCATACAGAGCTATTTAATGCTTGAACAACCAACCTTAAAGGCAACACCTGGTCAAGGAGAAACACCTGTCAGTCACATGTTCCAATAGTTTTGCTCACTTGAAAAACAGGTGGGTTTAAACAGAGTTTGGTATATCCCGAGTTGTTTAACACATCTAGATGTAAAAAAAAAAAAAAAGCTGACATTCTGACCTCTTGTCTCATACTCATCTTTTGATCTTGAACCCAAATGTCTTCAGTGTATTGCCTCCAATACTTTTGGAGGGGCCTGTATGTTCCAATTCTTTTGTGCAATGTTGACAAGTGTAGTTTAAAGGGATATGCCACCCCCAGGGCAAATTTGGGCATCTCCCCACAGTCCAGAGACTAAAATAAGTGATGAAAAGCGTTTTCCTGCTCACCCAGCCATTGTCCGAGTCTGTCGCCACTGACCGCCGCGGTATCTGGTGCTCCTCCGCCTTAGACTGGAGTCTAACGTCGCCAGAGAAAGATTTCGGCCAAAAGGAATTAATTTGCTCGATGCGTTTCCCAATTACTTTGTGTGTAGTGCGCATTCATATCGAGTGCAAATAAATGTGCAAATCAACACGGAGAGCTTGCCTTGGTCATTTTGGGTGGGAACTATTTTCCAGTGCGTAAGAATACAGCCATATCACGCACCACGTTGTGCAACAGGGGAACTCCCTTCCCGGTGCGTAACTGGGATTCCCCTGGCAGCGTGCTGCGTGATATGGCTGTATTCTTACGCACTGGAAAATAGTTCCCACCCAAAATGACCAAGGCAAGCTCTCCGTGTTGATTTGCACATTTATTTGCACTCGATATGAATGCGCACTACACACAAAGTAATTGGGAAACGCATCGAGCAAATTAATTCCTTTTGGCCGAAATCTTTCTCTGGCGACGTTAGACTCCAGTCTAAGGTGGAGGAGCTGCAGATACCGCGGCGGTCAGTGGCGACAGACTCGGACAATGGCTGGGTGAGCAGGAAAACGCTTTCCACCACTTATTTTAGTCTCTGGACTGTGGGGAGATGCCCAAATTTGACCTGGGGGTGGCATATCCCTTTAAGAGACATGTATAATCACTATAGGGCTGTAGTCCTTTAGATTTTTTCAATCAATTAATTGGATTATGGTGTCTTGGTCAACCAAAATATGTATTAGTAATTATTTTGTTTTGATTATAAAGATTTATATGTGACAATACCAGAAAGGAGAAGTTAGTGATTTAGTTGAAGATGTAGTATTTTGGTATTTATATGTAAAAAAGCTGATTAAACAATAATTCACAAATTTAATCTGTCTTTGTTTAAATACTTGGTTTCCTTCCTAGTCAAAAAATCCTACTAGCTACTGTTTTTTTCTGCATAAAGTGAGATTTTTGCATCAACTCCAGTGCAATTAGTCTTTGATTTTGGGTCAAATATATAGAGATGCGCACGCCCCTTTTTTTTGCAGATAATCGTATGGCAGGACAGACTACGGCCCTAATCACTACTACTCCCCTGAAGAATGGTTTCCTCATGTTCATCATTTCCCAAAGCAATTTTGTTATTTATTAGTTATGACGGCCGTTTGAAAGGTCTAGAAGTTTTACAATTAACTTTCTGAAACCCCTGCAGCAGTTTAAAACTTATGAACTGTTAGTATTTCAAATAGGGACGTGGCTAAGCTATTTTTCTTTATTTATGGTGATGTTGCTCGAGTGAGGAGTTTGTGTGCGTCAGCGTCCGATCTGAAGCGCATTTGCACTATTCTCTTTGCATACCAATGTGTCCTCTTCTCTCCACCAAACAGAGCAGGTAGCTGGAGGGAAAACGTATACAGCAGAGATTACAGTTATTACATTAGTTTCATTAGAATAACTCAAGTGGACCAGCTACCCACCCACAGGAGGGTCCATAGGGGCTGGTGCAGTGAGATCTAGGCGGCAGATCTGTTTAGGCTGTTGCCCCCGCGACCTAAACCCGGATTTGCGAAAGAAAATGGATGGATGGATGGATGATTAGAACAGCAGACACATTAAAGCTAAACAACAGTGTAACAGTACTGGGCAGTATGGTGAAATTGAAACTGGAATCATGATTTAATTCCTGTGGTATATATTTTTAGAGCTGTTGTCATATCGTGATCATATCTAATTTTCTCTTAAATGAACCTCTACGCTCAAACTAACACCACATCTCCTTTTGGTCAACCTCAGCATTGCCCTGAGTGAGTGACAAGGTGGATTTAACCAACTGCGATGAAGTGTGACTTTCAAATGAAGCTGACTTCTGCGAAATGAAAACATACTAAGCCTTCATGAATCTAAATTGTGGTCTGGCTCCAAGAAAATTATTTAAAATCTTTTTTAGCCATATTGTCCACTAGTAAAATAACAAAATATTCAGTTTGCTTGTCAGAAAAATCATAATTAGATATTTTTCCCTCTTAGGTCTAGTATCTGCACATATTTTAGAGGCCATATATATACATTATTAGCGCATGACTGCATCTTATAGTCATAAAGGGGACCATCTTACGCTATTTTAATCTATGTTATAATGTTTCCTTATCACAAAAATACCTGGAGTTGTGTTTTGTTTCATTTACACATGTTTAACACACAAAACCTTCATATTTAGGCTGAGTTCTTATATTAAAGGTCCCATGGCATGAAATTTTCACTTTCTGAGGTTTTTGAACGTTAATGTGAGCTCCCCTACCCTGTTTAGGCCCCCCCCATGGTTAAAAGTTGTGAAATGTCTAAACTGAGCATTTGCGATCCTTTTCTGCGTTACAAAAAATCGGAGCTCAAACGGGCGAGTTTGAACAAGGCACCTTATTGACGTCAAATCGAAAAAAGAAATGCAAATGCAGTTCCACCCCAGTCTGTCTGTACTCAGCGTCTCTGTAAATCACGACCAGAGAGTTTGGACTGCGAATGCGCTAGGCAATGCGAAATGCGTTTTTTTATTTGCCTGGAGGCACGTCCGAGTGTTTCTAGGCTCGGAAGTCCTTTATCTGAGCCTCTGGACCTTTGAACAGCACTGGTTTAATTTAACTTTATGTGGAAATGTGTTTATTTTTCAATGGAACGCTTCAAATCTCTCCCCCGTGCAAAAACAAGGAAATGGATCAGCTGTGGGCTCTGAGCTCTGAGCGGAGAGTTTGGCCACGCCCCCACCCTCTACTATTGGCCATCTGTTTTCTCCTCATTTGCATTCAAGCAACAACGCCCAGAATAAAGAGTTTGAGAGAGATATTTATGACTCTTTCTCATCTCTGTTTCTCATGCACTGTTGCACTGTTGAGTGTTGATTTTGAAGAAGGATTCATTTACAGTATTAGGGAACCATTAAGGAGCCATATAAAAGCATCAAGAAGTACCATGTCATTGGATCTTTAATAACAGAAAACACTCCTTGTTCCACTCCTTGTGATGTCATGTGGTAATACAGGAAGTGCTCCACTACATTTTTAAACTCTGTACTCTTTCACTAATAATTTATCCTGGATTTGCCAATCTCCACTGAACTAAACGTAAAACGAGAGCATTTTGAACTCTCAAGATGTAGACAGACTAATAAAGGATTACTCAAGCATTTCTAAATGAAACAGAACAACTCTGGGTATTTTATGGATGAGTCAACAACATGATAACATGGCTTAAAGCTCACAAGTCAATTTTGCATAATATAGCACTATAAAAGGGCGTTTTTTCATTGTGTTTTGGAAGTTCGTATAACAACTGGGTCAAGTATCTCGTCATTATCCAACTATTTTTCCTTTTAAAATCAATTTGTGCCCTGTCCCCCTCCATCTTAAGGTTACATGCCGTTTAAAGTTCAATTCAGTCCAGTTATTATCATACTAAAGTAGTCATTTGAATTCAGAGCTTACATGTCCCAGACTCCCTGATAGAGAGACGACAGCCTGTGTGTTGACATTAGTGCCCTCAATGGAGCTCATTTAGTACAGAAGTGAGCTTGGGCATACTTTGTTATTCTGCTCATACCTGTTGTGACCCTCCCCTATACTCTCTCTCCTCCTCCCTCTCTCCCCTCTCTCTTCTCTCTGCATCGCTCAGTCAGTCGGAGAGGCGCGAGTCTCTCCTAACACTGGCAGCCGGGTTCTTTGCCGCTCTACTCGCTTCATCCCTCCAGTCTGTTGTCTTGCTTTCATTTTCCCTCCGCTATGCTCCCTGTTGTTGAACCTGATCATAATGCGATTTAAGCGGCTCACATCTCCACTCCTCCTCCACCGTGGTGTGTAGCGGAGGCAGCCACTCGCTCCTGTCTTGGCATGTCTGTTTACATCAGCAGCGTGGCAGGCAGGGCAGGGAGCAGCGCAAGTGCCGATGAGCAGGAGGAGGAGGAACGGGACAAAGACAGTGCAGATGTGGACAGGGAAGGAGATCAAGGCAAAGTGGTGGTGGCGGGTTATGCGCGGAGCAGCAGGACGGCAGCGTGCCGAGGAGTTTGTGTGTCTGTACAGGAGCTCAGCTACTGTCTGTGTCTGCCCTGTTGTTGTACAGTGCTGCTGCAGCATGGAGCCGACCCCAACATCCGCAACACGGACGGGAAGTCTGCGCTGGACCTGGCCGAACCCTCTGCCAAGGCTGTGCTCACAGGTCAGTGCCCCTCACAATCTCCAGTGGAAGTCTGTGTCAGTCAGTCTGTGTGTGCATGTGTGTATGTGTCAAGTAACACACGTGAGTTTTCCTTTAGTGGACACTGATTACGAATGGACAATATATCTAACATTGAATAATATTGCAAAATATGCAATTGTTGTTGCAAAATTTGAATACCTGTATATTGTCTATAAATGAAACAATTAAAATTGACAGCACAAAGATGTGTTTAAAAATAAAAATGAACAGAAACTTCTATTGAAAGCTCCCAAACAAAGGTATAAAGTGATGTTTCTGCATGTTTTATTTAAGCTCCATTAATTTTTTTAAGCTCTATTTGTCTTAACCAGGACATTTACAGGCACATTTTGGCACATTCGTGATGCAAAGAAGACCTCTTAGATCATTGTGTTTTAATTTAAATCACAGTATTAATCTAAAATGACTAATATAGAAAAAACAAGTCTGCTGACTTCCGCATTAGAAAACAGCAGTGCCCAATAGGAGCTGACGTTGCTGTCGTTACAACAAAGTTGTCGGCATTTCAGGTGAATAGCTTACGTTAGTAAGCTGCAGGCTTTTTTCCTTTCGTACCAAAATGATTGCGCAGAGTTGCTGAATCCTACACATATCACAGATTAAGAAAACTGGATAATGAAGTACAGAGCAGTGGGCGTGTGTACTGGTGGTGGTGAAATGATGTGATGGAAGTGATGTGCTCGAGATAATACAAAACATATATAGTTATTCATTTTTGTTAATATTGCCCACCCCTAGCAGTGAGTACGTTTTTCAAACTGAATGATCGTTGGTTCATAATAAGAACAATGAAAGGAGATGTGTTTGGTGTTGGGTGACCTGTGAATTAACGTGTCTTGTCTTGTTTAGAATGCTGTTTTCATAGGGGCAGACAATAGAACAAAGTGTGTTGATTATAAAATGTTTTCAGTTCTGTTCTGTCAGTTTTCTGTCCACTATGTTCTAGCCAAGAACTATACACAAAGCCAATACATGTACATACAATACATATTACTATTTTGTATTACTATTTTGTTACCTACCCGCACAAAATTTAAGCAGAAGACTTTTTTGATATACAATGAGAGAAAAAGTTATTGTCAGCCAGTCCTTCTAATTTCTCAACTCACTGAATTAAGAAATTATAGCACATTTAGAAACCAGTTACCTGCTAATTTGCATATACGCCCATTCATTGATTTGTGAAATAACAACATAATAATACCCATTTTGCCCAAGACATTGTACAATAGCTCGAATTGGAGATATTCCAGACACACAATCTTTTCACCAGGAGAGTTTGTGGAGTTGGTTGGCAACACTACAAATTCATTACCAGTTTTCCACCGAATTTCCGCTGAATATCCTTGCTGGCTTCATAAAAATCCCCAATGCCCAGATGTCTAGGAAACGATAAGTGATTGAAAACCTGCTCAAACGCTTTACCCACAACTTCCCCACAACCTTGTTGCCATCTTAGCGTCCAATCTCCAGTCAGTCCAAGGCTACGGGCACCTTTTCCTTGTCCATCTATCACATTTTTCTGCTCTTTCACTCCGGCCTGCATGCTACATCAGCTATTTTTTTCATTTTGTGCACTTCTCCAAGGCTGTAGCCAGAGGTCGTAAGCATTTGCCTCCATGGCTCTGCATTTTTATTTTTTTCGTGTAACCAGGGCTGAACTCATTGATCATCTGCTCATAAGAAGTCGCCTTCAGTATTGGCCTCTTTGGACCGCGTGCCCCTTTTCTTTGCTTTCAGTGTTTTATTTCTCCTTTTAACTTCAATTTGCTCTGTCACTCGCTCTAAGAACTTGAAATATATTGTAGCGAAAGAAAATGTTTGGAGTAGGATTGTGAAGTCTATCCATGGGTTTGAGAATGGTAAAAAATTTGGACTGTGGGCATAGTGATTGACAAGTTAACCCAAAATATTATATCTTTTGAATGGTAAAGTCTTTAAAATGTTGCATTTAATAGGAAGCTGAAACCTATGAATACCCATATACAGGCTGATACTAAATCTAGTATCAAAACTAGATAGACATTTGAACAATCATCAGTGCTGAAAAAAAAAGACATAATTACAACTTTTCTGTCTAGTTTTAGCATGGTTGATCTGTAACTAGTATAAAACCACATAGTAATTCATGGGTTTCAGCTTCTTGGAACATTCTACGGAGGTTTTCCCATTCGCAAAGAGGTAATATTTTGCTTTAAAGAGGGGATATCATGCAAAATAGGGTGTTCTTTTAGCTTTCTACCATGTTTTAACATTGTTCCCTCGTCAAAAACCTGCCTGTAGAGCTTTGAGATGTCTTCCATGCATATTTCAGTAATGTCTAACCCTCCTTATGATTAGCTGTAGAATTCTGCCCAGAAGCCTACATCATCCATGCTCCCACACGGCATTTCTGTATGATAGAACACTGTACACAACAACTTGACAAACCTGATGCAGTGCAGTAGTTTCATTAGCAGGATGCACGCTGATTTTGTTGTGATGGCGCAATTTTTTTTTTATAGTGTAACATTTTTTTATAGTGTAACATTGTGTTCTGCATCCTGATTGGCTAAGAGACTAGACCAGGACTAAACGTGGACTAGACCAGGACTAGACCAGAACTAAACCAGGTCTAGACCAGAACTAAACCAGGTCTAGACCAGAACTAAACCAGGTCTAGACCAGAACTAAACCAGGTCTAGACCAGGTCTAGACCAGGTCTAAACCTGGACTGGCCCTGGGCTAAACTAGGACTGGACCAGGTCTAGACCTGGACTAAACCAGGATTAAATCACTCCGTGCGGCTCTTGCGTTCGTTTGTGCGTGTTCGGTTTGTGGCTCGGGCTGAGACGAGGCGGTCCGGGCGCCGCGGTTCTATCTCGTGCTCGCAGCCCCGGTGTACGAGCGACACGTGCTGCTCTGTCACGGATTTGTCCACGATGAACCCCTCATCGTGGACAAATCCATGACAGAGCAGCACGTGTCGCGCACTTCTCCAAGGGGTTAGTGCGCGTCGCGTCCGCGCGTCTGGCCGGGCTCCCGGAGCCGTGTCCCCCCCCCACGCGTCACTATTAATACATTTTGTTGAAAATCTATGAAAGTTTGAGTGTTTAAACTAGAGACAAATGTGAGAAAACGTTAATACCAGTCTGAGAAAAGTGTATAATGTGTGTGGTGAAGCATTTACATCCTTAAAACATGTAGAATAATTGTAAAATATAAAATTGTCCTACTTCACGGATTTCTCTTATTGCGGCTTATTTCTGGAACCTAACCCCCGTGATAAATGAGGGATTACTGTAATGCCAAACAACAGCATTTTGAATTCGTGCTATGCTAGGAAATGTTCTTTTTGACAATACATCATTTCACTCAGGTCAAGTCAAAGATTAGGGTCAGGGCAGTGGAGAAATAATTGAAAAATTAAGTATGACATTTTTTAATAATTACAACAGTATTCCATTAGATGGTAGTGGCCCTGTTTTGGTAATTTAAGGAAATAATGTCACCCAGGGAATCATTGTGTGAAGTTTTTCATTTAGTTCAATCCAATTCTTTTTAAAGTCTACAGCAAGCCAATTACTAGTTGTGTTTTAAGTAGTATTTTCACTATCTTGGAGGATTCTCATTTTGAAATGGCATGATTTATTAATTCAGTTAGACAGGTCTGAAGTTATGAATAAAACATTTTAAGGCACCTGCTGGGAGCTGAAAAAAAATCTGACCTTGGGCCTTGATTTGCCCTGGGACGAGACTTGCACTTGGTCAGATGGGAGTATAATGATTTTTGCACTGTAAAAGTTACTGTAGGGGAAGAGTGGCTTTAGGTCATTCATAGTATCTCATTCCAAGGATTTCTTTCTGTGTATATTTGTTTATCATTATCTCTGACACACAACTTTTTCTGCACATTGTATGTTTTTGTGACGTGCCTTAGCTTAGCTTTTTGTCCATGTGGCATATCACACTTTCACAGCATTTAACTGATGAAATTAAATACATCCCGCTTCCTGATTGCCTTGTCTGTGATATCATTCTAAACCAAGGATATTCTGGCCCACTGCTGTCTACCCCAGTATTCTGATTGGACCCTTTCAGTTTAAGATGAGTCACGGTGTGCTGCCTGCATACGCTGATGACATGGAAGAAGAGAAAAAGAAAATGTCTGCAATGTCAAATTGGTAGACACACGAGGGACATCAGCTTGATTTGTACCAGAAATACAAAGTTACATATTTAAACAAAATATATTATCCAGGTTTTTGAGTTTAATTTGTTTGAGCAGTCTTCAATTTAGCATAACATGTGCGAACACGTATTGTTAAGTTGATATTTTTGGAGCTTTTAACCATGTTCAAATATTGTTCCCTCATTAAAACATACTTGGAGTTGTATTTCACGTCATTCAGGCTGGTTTCAATATTCCGCTGTAAAAAGTCTTCTGCCTTTGAGCATCAGAAAAGACTAAAAAAACACGCTGTTTGAACTTCCTTGGATTGTGATCTCACAGATAGAGATCCTGTGCACTTTTCTACTCCATAAATCATCAACAGGCTCGTTTTAACCAGGCTAATTGCGTTCGTTAGTGCGAGCTTACATTTACATGTCTGGACATGTTCCTCATTACCAAGTTTAGTTGTTTTCCACATATTAAATTACTCTGCTGCCAGTAGATGGTGAGGTGTACCAAATCAGAGTCTGGGAAGAATCGTAGCTGTGAAACGATGTTGTTAACCTAACTCTACCCCACAACAATTGCCAAATCATCACAGTAAAGTACCATCAAGTCAGGCTCTTACCACGATGAGGGACAAATTGACCTCTATAAATGCCATACAATTATATATTATCTGAGTTTTGGGAGTTTGCAAAAAGAGGCCTTGTCAGTGCCCTCCGTCTCATTGAAGACTTTTAGTGGCTGGCATGGGACACTAAACTTTGCCGACTAATTATCTCAAGTTTTGTCCCTACAAGCTCTTTTACACTAAATTGCTTGAGTGCAGACCTCTGGGACGCCAAGCTTGGATTAATTAAAAAATACATTTCTATACAGTGTTACAAACTGGCTGTCGGTCTTGAATAACTAAACTATAAGAACATATATATATACAGTATATATACAGGGGGTCCTCGGGTTACGACGGTCTCGGGTTACGACGTTTCGTGGTTACGAACGCGCCCCCATTAGAAAAAATATGTATATATTACGCGTCATTCCGTCTTACGCGGTTTAGCGTGGTAAGAGATGTAAACAAACACGAACGGCGCGCGGCGCACGGCGCAAGAATACGCTCTGTTGTGGTTGTAGGGAGAAGAAGACAGCCTCATGTGCGTGCCCAATGTGGGCGGAAGTACCTGATGTGGGCTCTGATCTACTCCTATGAAAGCGGCAGTGATAACCAAGCAGCGTAGTGGTCTAATTATTGAGATGGAAAGGTTATTGGTGCTTTGGTTGGAAGATCAAAGGCAAAATCCGGTTTACGACGAAATTCGGGTTACGACGCGTCTTAAGAACGGATCTACGTCGTAACCCGAGGACTCCCTGTATATATATGCCACTTTTTTGAAAACTGATATGAGTACGGGTATAGTCATTTCTGTACTTGCTGATGCTGAGTACTGATACCGATACTTTAACTCACTATCCCAGTTATGAAAAACTGGGATAAATAAAATGACTACATGAAATAACTGCACACGTACGACCTGCACACATACGACTTGCACACGTATGACCTGGAGACATATGATCAAGATGCATTAAAGATACCATGACATGGTGCTTCTTGATGCTTTTATATGGCGCCTTAGTGGTTCCCTAATACTGTAAATGAATCCTTCTCCAAAATCAAGCCTCAGTGCATGAGAGAGCCTCTTGGAGACAGTCCTATTCACAAATGTGTCTCTGAAACACGTTATTCTGTGCGTGTTGTTTGAATGCACATGAGGAGAACAGAGACAGGCCAGTGCAGGCGGGTGAGGGTGTGGCCAAATACGCCACTGTTTCCTGGATTAGCTGTGCGATTTGCGCCGTTCCTACTTCCGTGTTTTAAGCGAAGGAAGATTTAAAAAAAGCATGAAAAGAAAAGCATGAAAAAAAGCACTCTTATACAAATTTCCACAGAAAATAAAATTAAACCACTGCTGTTTCAGAGGCTCGGAGGCTCGGATAAAGGACATCCGAGTCTGGAGAGACTCTCACGTCTCTCCAGGCAAAAAAAAAAAAGAACGTAGCTCGTAGCTTGTTTGCAGTCCAAATTCTCTGGGCGTGATTTCCAGAGACGGGGTGGACATCCAGAGGTGGAAACCTTTCCCGAGTGTGACGTCAGAAAACTCCCTTGTCCAAAATCGCCCGTTTGGGCTGTCTTTTTTTCAAACGCGGAAAAGGATCGCAATTGCTCAGTTTACACATTTCACAACTTTTAGCCATGGGGGGGTGGGGCTAAACAGGGTAGGGGAGCTCACCTTAACATTCAAAAACCTCAGAAACTGAATATTTCATGCCATGGGACTAGGGGTGTGCAAAAATAATCGTCATGACAATGCATCGTGATACTAACTTTCACAATATACTGCATCGATTCTTGATGCCAAAAATCAATTATTATGAATTAATAATTTAATATTTAATAATTTAATATTTAATATTAATAAATAAATAAATTAATTATTAGTTTATTTTTTTTATAAATCCTATGCACTTTTTTCTTTGTGAAAGGGTATTGTTTGTTATGATGGTAGCTACCTCCAAAATGGAAAATGTTTGAACATCATTTTTTGTTTTAGAAAAAAATCCTATGCACTTTTTTTGTTATTGGTTTGGTTTATTTGTTTTTGTTATTCAATAAATTCAGTTATGAATTGAGTTGCTCAGAGTTATGTATCAATTGAAGACACTACCCACATACACAGCCACTGATATTTAAGTTATCTTTTTTTTTTGGTACATTTTCACTGAAGTATGTCGAATATATTGCAATGCATCGCAATAATTCAAGTATCGTGATGCATCGTGATAGTATCGCATCGTGGCATATGAATCGTGATTCGAATTGAATCGTGACTTCTTTGCCAATACCCACCCCTACATGGGACCTTTAAACACATTATAATATTGTGGTTGGTTATTTTTCCTGATTTATTAAATCTATAATTTTTGCGCTTGCATGTACGATTATGTCAAGAAAGCGGGATACTACATTTGATCATGTACACAGGGATAGGAGTATCCCGGTTATTCAGTGCACATGTAAACAGCATATTCCTAATACTGTCATAACTGGGATACTGAAACCAGGACATTGTATAATGTGGTGTGTAACAGTGATATCGGTGTGTGGTATCCACAAATGTTTAACGAGTATTTTAAGGAAGTATCGGGCCGATGCTGGTATCGGTGCATCCCTAGAGTTGCCAAATACAAAACATAAAAATAACTACGTGTCTGGTTTAGTCCAAGCCAGATTTACACTCAACAGGTTTCCCTAATAAACTCTCCATGTCCTGTCGGATAATGTCACTATCCTTTGTCTCTAATGCGTCCTATTTGCAGAGAGTGAAGAGTTTTCTCATTTCCAAACCCTCTCCGGGCCCACTATCTCTCATGTTTTCCCAGGGGACATCAGCACTGGCTCTAAATCACCTTTTTTCAGCTCCGCTTTGAGTGTTTACATGCAGTTACATCAGCGCATCCCCACGCTCAACCTCGCTGCTAAATTAGATCAACCGCACGATATCACCCAAGAGACGCATACACAGTGTCCGCACGTCTCCCAACAGTGGGAAAAATAATGCCTCTGCTTGTTTGAATTGAGAAACCTAGTCTACTGGCTGCCGTATTCAAGCTCTTGTGTTTTTGTGGCCCCTTTACCCCATGGCAGGGGCAATTACAATGCTGCTGTCATGGAAGAAAGAGGTATTTGGGTTTTGGAGAAATTAAATTGGATTATTATTTTTTCTCTACTCCGTCAAAATATTTCAAGACTGTTCAGTAAAACATGTGACTATTGTAAACAACTCCAAACCCATTTCTTGTAAACTGCTTTTTGTTGCTGTATTATTTAAAAAGCAGGAAATATCCATGCATATTAGAACAGCTGCACAGTTGGTATTTGATAACCTCCTTTTATGCCATGTGATTATATAGTATTATTGCTCTGGCCTGTAATCATATTGAAGGGGATGTTCAGCCATATTATTCAATGGCCCCCACAGTTACAAAAAAAGAAAGCATGAATACATTTCCATTTTACAATGTTATTATAATAAAATTACTGTTAATTTTCACAGATGGAGTATGCTAATTTTAATGGCCTTGTATAATAATAATAAAATCGCATGCAGAATTTTGCCAAAACACACATTGCATAACTGTGTATTTTGCATTTGTCAAAAGTTGTTCCTCAGAGTCAAACATGAGACTTGTCTTATTTGGCTCATAAGGTCTGGGGCTGTATACAAAGCATTCTGGACCTTTCCTATTGTTTGAGTGAAATGTTTAGTTGTTCAAATATCCAGCTCTCAAATATCAGAGTGTATTTTACAGACCAGAATGTACAAGGCTTGATGTTTGTCATTGTAACGATGAGCTGAAATGCTGTTTTCAATGTCATCTGAAGTTACGTGATCTCTGTTTCTCAAGTTATCCCTTTTGTCCTCGCTGGGCTTTCATAGCAGAAATTAAACCTGACTGAAATTCAACGGGGGGCATGTTGGATTAACTATATATATTTTGAGTAATATTCAATATTTACATTTGCCAATTAAAATTATAATGATTAGAGTAATTTAGATTTTTTTTTTTTACTTGGGATTCACCTAATCTTGAGCCAATTTAATTTATTTTACAGTAATTTCCGGACTCTAGAGCGCACCTGAATATAAGCGGCATTAACTAAATTTTAAAAGTAAAAAAAAAAAAAAAAGTACATATACAGGCCACACCTGCATCATTGTATAAGATGCAGGGTTAAAAGTGTGTGAAAAAAGTTGCAGCTTACAGTCCTGAAATTACGGTACTATTACGGTACGTATCCCTTACCTCATGTTGGGGTCACTTTGGGAAATGCTAAATTTGGCTTCAAATTCAATTTCCCCTTTTTGACTTAAAATGTCATTACATGAATTATATTGTACTTAAGGGAACCATGCCAGTTATGTAAATCATATTTATGGATAAAAATATATTTACCTAATAAAAAGTGAAAGTATTTTGTGCACAGTTTTATGAGACATAATGTCTTGACTGAAGTTTTCTAAAAGAAAACAGATGGCCACAAGATAAAAACTTTATTCACATTGAAAACAGTGAGGCACACACCAGGACAGCAACATTTCATCCTTCTGTTATTTTTAAAGTGCCCACAGATTCACGGCAGGTGTCGAAAAAGCAGAGACGTAATGGAATCTGGAGAACTGACAAGAGGCACCAACATAATGCCTTATTAAGAAGTTTAGGACACCACAACTCCAGCTAGGTTTCTGCATACTGATTATTTAATGCTTTGTATCCACTAACCTAACAGATTTCTCCCTTAATTCTAAAGATGTTTTCTGCATACACAAGTAGTCTCTCATATTGGATATATTACAATTTACCAAATTCCTGCTGTTTGCATCTGTGTGCCTTGTCTAATATAATTTGACTGTAGCACTTCCAATCTGCAGAATCCTATTAGCCCAACAATAACCCTCACTAATGCTGATCATACTGTAGGTGCTTAGGGTTTCATGCCTACAAATGTGTGGCCTTTTAACTAATCTTTTCTATTAATTCTAAAATTCTAAAATTGTTATACATTCTAGTTGTTGCCACTTATTTCCAAAAAAGGCTAGCAGTATTTACCGATTTCTTGTATTTATATATTTTCTTGAAACATTTTGGACATTTCTAATTCTAATACCTTTTAAAAGCCTTAACTACTGTATTGCATTTGCTTGGTTATTGACGGGAGTTGCCAGTTAAAGGTGCACTATGTAACTTTTTGGTTGGGAGTCTGTCATCGTCTTGTCATTGATCTACTTCAAATGTTCCACAGTATGACCTTAATACGGTGTTCATTTTAGGACATCCTCAGATCTCAGACTCAGGTGTCAGAGTCAGACAAAACAGCCTCAGACTCAGATGAAACAGTGTCAGACTCAGACAAAACAGCCTCAGACTCAGATGAAACGTTGTCAGAGTCAGACAAAACAGCCTCAGACTCAGATGAAACAGCATCAGACTCAGGTGTCAGAGTCAGACAAAACAGCCTCAGACTCAGATGAAACAGCATCAGACTCAGGTGTCAGACTCAGACAAAACAGCCTCAGACTCAGATGAAACGGTGTCAGTCAAAACTGCGTCAGAGTCAGATGAAACAGTGTCAGACGAAACTGCGTCAGAGTCAGATGAACAGGCGTCAGACAAAACTGCGTCAGAGTCAGATGAAACAACGTCAGACGAAACTGCGTCAGAGTCAGATGAAACAACGTCAGACGAAACTGCGTCAGAGTCAGATGAAACAGCGTCAGACGAAACTGCGTCAGAGTCAGATGAACCAACGTCAGACGAAACTGCGTCAGAGTCAGATAAAACAGTGTCAGACGAAACTGCGTCAGAGTCAGATGAACAGGCATCAGACGAAACTGCGTCAGAGTCAGATGAACAGGCGTCAGATGAAACTGCGTCAGAGTCAGATGAACAGGCGTCAGATGAAACTGCGTCAGAGTCAGATGAAACAGTGTCAGATGAAACTGCGTCAGAGTCAGATGAACAGGCGTCAGATGAAACTGCGTCAGAGTCAGATGAAACAGTGTCAGATGAAACTGCGTCAGAGTCAGATGAAACAGTGTCAGATGAAACTGCGTCAGAGTCAGATGAAACAGTGTCAGACGAAACTGCGTCAGAGTCAGATGAAACAGTGTCAGACGAAACTGCGTCAGAGTCAGATGAACCAACGTCAGACAAAACTGCATCAGAGTCAGATAAAACAGTGTCAGACGAAACTGCGTCAGAGTCAGATAAAACAGTGTCAGATGAAACTGCGTCAGAGTCAGATGAAACAGTGTCAGACGAAACTGCGTCAGAGTCAGATGAACCAACGTCAGACAAAACTGCATCAGAGTCAGATAAAACAGTGTCAGACGAAACTGCGTCAGAGTCAGATGAAACAGTGTCAGACGAAACTGCGTCAGAGTCAGATGAACAGGCGTCAGACGAAACTGCGTCAGAGTCAGATGAACAGGCGTCAGATGAAACTGCGTCAGAGTCAGATGAAACAGTGTCAGACGAAACTGCATCAGAGTCAGATGAAACAGTGTCAGATGAAACTGCATCAGAGTCAGATGAAACAGTGTCAGACGAAACTGCGTCAGAGTCAGATGAAACAGTGTCAGACGAAACTGCGTCAGAGTCAGATGAACAGGCGTCAGACGAAACTGCGTCAGAGTCAGATGAACAGGCGTCAGATGAAACTGCGTCAGAGTCAGATGAAACAGTGTCAGACGAAACTGCATCAGTCAGATGAAACAGTGTCAGACGAAACTGCATCAGAGTCAGATGAAACAGTGTCAGACAAAACTGCGTCAGAGTCAGATGAAACAGTGTCAGACAAAACTGCGTCAGAGTCAGATGAAACAGTGTCAGACAAAACTGCGTCAGAGTCAGATGAACAGGCGTCAGACGAAACTGCGTCAGAGTCAGATGAAACAGTGTCAGACGAAACTGCATCAGAGTCAGATGAAACAGTGTCAGACAAAACTGCGTCAGAGTCAGATGAAACAGTGTCAGACAAAACTGCGTCAGAGTCAGATGAAACTGCGTCAGAGTCAGATGAACAGGCGTCAGACAAAATTGCGTCAGAGTCAGATGAACCTTTGTCAATATCCCATCATGCACTGCGCGGCGGCAGACAGATGTTCGAAAACACGCTTGTAACTTTAAGAAATCATCACTAACACAACTGTAAATGTAAAATACAGCCATAAACCACAAAACTGTCAAATACGTTTGTTTTTAACTGCGTAAACCTCGGAGCTTTGAGCTAAAAGTTTGGCTAGATTTGTTTGGCTTAGCAGCTAACGTGATGAAAAGTCCGCTCAAACTTTCATATTTGGACAGATTTACATCAAAGACTTTGTTTTTTTTAACTGTCAAGGAGAGATGTCTTCCTATATAAACTGACATTTCCTGTATAAATGTAATCCCTGGTCAATATAAAAATCCTTAATAATAATTATTATTAATGTATATCTCATCGCTGTATTTGAAACTTAATGGTAATTTAGCCTATTCTTAGATGTATCCCTAAAATATAACTTTTGTTTTGCAAAAGTTAAACATAAGTTCTTGTTTTAGCCACAAGATTTGGATGGGAATTATAAGGATAACTTCAATTATTATTATTATTATTATTATGTATGTACGTAATCTTTATTATTAATCCATGTGCGCAATTTGCGTGGTGCATGTTGTTAGCATTAGCATTAGCAGCGTGCCTCGGTTGCTCATGTGAGGCTGATGCAGTTTCGTCTGATGCAGTTTCATCTGATGCAGTTTCATCTGATGCCGTTTTCTCTGATGCCGTTTCGTCTGATGCAGTTTCATCTGATGCCGTTTTGTCTGATGCAGTTTCATCTGATGCAGTTTCGTCTGATGCCGTTTTGTCTGATGCAGTTTCATCTGATGCAGTTTCGTCTGATGCAGTTTCATCTGATGCCGTGTTGTCTGAGTCTGATGCCGTGTCGTCTGAGTCTGACGTTGTTTTGTCTGAGTCTGACATTGTTTCATCTGAGTCTGACTTTGTTTCTTCTGAGTCTGATGAAAACAACGTCAGACTCAGACAAAAGAGCCTCAGACTCAGACGACACGGCATCAGACGACACGGCATCAGATGAAACGGCATCAGACGAAAAGGCATCAGACTCACATGAACCTTTGTCAATATCCCATCATGCACTGCGCGGCAGCAGACAGATGTCCGAAAACACGGAGCGAAAAGCCCGGCGAAAACATGTGAGTACACGCTTTTAACTTTAATAAATCATCACTAACACAACTGTAAATGTGAAATACAGCCATAAACCAGAAAACTGTCAAATACGTTTGGTTTTAACTGCGTAAACCTCGGAGCTTTGAGCTAAAAGTTTGGCTAGATTTGTTTGGCTTAGCAGCTAACGTGATGAAAACTCCGCTCAAACTTTCATATTTGGACAGATTTACATCAAACACTTATAATGTTTTTACTGTCAAGGCAAAAGAACACCACGGAGGGATTAATGAAGCAACGAGGAGGACGTTTTCACGTAAACACACCAGGTAAGATAAAAAACACTGTCATGTCTTTGGGGTAAAAGAAAGTAATTCATAAGGTTAATGAGTTAGTTAAAGGCTACAAATACGTTTATTCTTGGTAAATAAGTTGATTTCATATTTGCAAACATCTTCACCTTTAGGGATCGTCTTGTTTTGAGTATAGAGTGAGCGCTCCTGTGTCATAAATGATCTTTGACGTTAAACTCCGGTCTGTTTTACCGTGAATTAAGTCTGAAAACGGTTCTTGTACACGCTGAATGTGTTCTAAACGTTTGCAACTTGGGAAACTTTCGCCTTTGTAAGTATTTATATGTTAACAGACACTTTGATTAAGGTCATGCATGTATTTCTTTTGAACACGTAGGATGTGAACTTGTTTCACAGAGCTAACTGCGTACAAGTTAGCCACTTGTATTCTGTATACCACATGTACTGTGTAGTTAGTAATGTGCCTTCTTTTTTCTGTATGTTTCAGTTAATAAATATAGAATAAATATACAAGAGACCTCCCTAAAAACAAGAAATGTACGCCTTGTATAGAGTTGTTCGGTGGCTGTCTAGACATAGTCACGTGTTGTGAGGACAGCACAAACACATTATTTTATGCAATACACATAAAAGACACAGTTTCACTATATCAAAGTTTATATTTACTTGTAAGCCTCCACTGTACGCATTTAATTCTGGGAATACATTTTCTGCATTTTACAATCTGTGCATGTTTGTGAAGTGAAGACTGAATAACATTGCCACAGGTCAGTTTTAAGATGGACATTGGGCTCATTTAACAGATTTGTGCAGATACTGGTGTAGATACTTGACACCTGTGTCTGTTATGCCTATCACATCTAATATAACAATGAGAAATTTTTTTGAAATGTTTTATATGAATTTTCTATTCTCATTTACAGCCTCCTGGAGTATGAGGGCACAACACTGTTGGGGCCACAGGACTGTTGGCTGATGAAATGCTCATGATTCATGAAATGGGTCAAATGCAGATGACAAAGTAAAGCACAAAGTAAGCACTGTTCTGAAGTTGTGCTGATCCACATTTCTGCTACTGATTAGGTATGGGGCAGGTGGCATTGAAAACTCCAGGGTTGCAAATTGATCATGCTCATATTTAAATCATTATTTAAGTGGTGAAAATACACATTTCTCAAATGTGTAGGATTCCTCTATTAATTTATCTGGTTCGATTTATATAAACAGCCTTTGGATCTTAATTTACATGCACTGTGTGAACCTCATTTTCCTGTAATAGATTTGTAGTTTTCTTAAATGTGTGTAGAATCCCTCAGTCGTACAGGTATAATCCTCAGCAAAAGGAGAAATTCAATTTGTCAACTGGACAAAAGATTATTTGGTGGACACTGCCTTATATCTGCCTTAAGGGAGGAACTACCTAGCTCCCTTAAGGCAGATGTAAGGCAGTGTCCACCAGCACTCTGACCAGAACTAAAGCAGCACCTTTGATGACCAAATAAACTTTGGTCCAGCTGACAAATTGAATTTCTCCTTTTGCCATAGTTTTCTTAATATGTGTGTGTCATTACAGGTTTTCACTGTGCAGGACAGGACTTTGATCCAATCAGACGTAAGGTCCATTCTGCTCCTCCTTCTCCTCCAGAAGACAAGGGGTACATCACACTGAGTTAAAGATCTGTGGAGTCTCTGGATGCATCAGGCCTCCCTCCTGCACGTGCTGTCTGCGGCCGTCCCTAATGTGTCCTAATATTGATGTGTCCATAAAGTTTAGGTTTATCTTCGAATTTCCTGCCAAAGTAAAATGAGTAAAATGGTAGTTTATGATAAATGTGACGTTTATTTGAGTCTCTTTTGATAGTAACTAATTACATGTACTATAAGAATGTACTATTGTACTGCAATTAAGCAGTGGTAGAGTAGAGTGCGCAACATCCTATGGGACCAGCACCACCCTGCTCACCACCTCTTTCAACTGCTGTCCTCAGGGAGAAGCTACAGGGCCATAAAGGCCAGAACACAAAGACTGGCCAACAGCCTGTACCCACAAGCTGTAAGGCTACTGAACACTGCCCCCCACCCATGGACAATAACCACACTCGCCACTCAGTAGTTCTGAACTGTTTTTTGCATTGCTGCATAATGTCACTATTCTCATGTATCTGTCTGAATTGCCCTGCTCTTTAATGTACTTTAATGATAATATTAATTACATGCCCTGATGCTGCTGCCAATACTGCTGTACTGATATCAAATGTTTACAAATGTTTACACTGGGGTTATTTATTTCACTGGCTTTGCACTTTACTATTTCGCACTTTACGTATGTGGATGCTCCAAACACACTTTCGTTGTTCTTTCTTGTGCAATGACAATAAATACTTGAAATCTGTTCCACCTGATCATATTTTGCAAAGATAATTTATTCATTGTGGATTGTCGCCTGTTTCAGCAAAAAAGACACAATGTGAGAGTGCCCTGACATACAACTGTTTTTACCCATCTATATGTGGCGCGGCGCACAATCGATCGAGGGCTAGACACTTAAATGATGAGTGGAAATTGTTGTCCAACAATGCCACCCCAAATTTAATTGGGGAAAGTTAGTCTACATAAGGCACACAGGTAAATTTATCAATAAATTAAGAGACCCAGGTTCCATATTTTTACAACTTTATTCTGCAATACATGTTAAAATGCGTTATTTGTAAAAGAAACAGTGTAATTATGATAAACTCACCTCAGCCCCGGTCTTGGCCTATGCAGACTTCTCTCGTCCCTTCATTCTGGAAGTTGACGCCAGCCACAGTGGCTTAGGTGCTGTGCTGTCGCAAGAGCAAGAGGGTGTGGTAAGGCCCATTGCTTATGCCAGTCGTGGCCTGCAACCCACCGAGTGGAACATGTCAAATTATAGCTCAATGAAGTTGGAGCTCTTGGGTCTGAAGGTGCGCAAACTAAGTGGCGCTCAGCTCCAACCTCTGCACTCGCCCCACTCCACCAGTGGTGTGCAGTGCGGTCCACAGCGGCACAGGGCACGTCGCTACTACTGTTGTTTGTTTTTGGCTCCGTGATTTTATTATTGTTGAGTTTATCATAATTACACTTTCTTTTACAAATAACGCATTTTAACATGTATTGCAGAATAAAGTTGTAAAAATATGGAACCTGGCTCTCTTGATTTATTGATAAATTTACCTGTGTGCCTTATGTAGACTAACTTTCCCCAATTAAATTTGGAGTGGCATTGTTGGACAACAATTTCCACTCATCATTTAAGTGTCTAGCCCTCGATCGATTGTGCGCCACGCCACATATAGATGGGTAAAAACAGTTGTATGTCAGGGCACTCTCACATTGTGTCTTTTTTGCTGAAGCAGGCGACAATCCACAATGAATAAATTATCTTTGCAAAATATGATCAGGTGGAACAGATTTCCAGATTTCAAGTATTTATTGTCATTGCACAAGAAAGAACAACGAAAGTGTGTTTGGAGCATCCACATACGTAAAGTGCGAAATAGTAAAGTGCAAAGCCAGTGAAATAAATAACCCCAGTGTAAACATTTGTAAACATTTGATATCAGTACAGCAGTATTGGCAGCAGCATCAGGGCATGTAATTAATATTATCATTAAAGTACATTAAAGAGCAGGGCAATTCAGACAGATACATGAGAATAGTGACATTATGCAGCAATGCAAAAAACAGTTCAGAACTACTGAATGGCGAGTGTGGTTATTGTCCATGGGTGGGGGGCAGTGTTCAGTAGCCTTACAGCTTGTGGGTACAGGCTGTTGGCCAGTCTTTGTGTTCTGGCCTTTATGGCCCTGTAGCTTCTCCCTGAGGACAGCAGTTGAAAGAGGTGGTGAGCAGGGTGGTGCTGGTCCCATAGGATGTTGCGCACTCTACTCTACCACTGCTTAATTGCAGTACAATAGTACATTCTTATAGTACATGTAATTAGTTACTATCAAAAGAGACTCAAATAAACGTCACATTTATCATAAACTACCATTTTACTCATTTTACTTTGGCAGGAAATTCGAAGATAAACCTAAACTTTATGGACACATCAATATTAGGACACATTAGGGACGGCCGCAGACGGCACGTGCAGGAGGGAGGCCTGATGCATCCAGAGACTCCACAGATCTTTAACTCAGTGTGATGTACCCCTTGTCTTCTGGAGGAGAAGGAGGAGCAGAATGGACCTTACGTCTGATTGGATCAAAGTCCTGTCCTGCACAGTGAAAACCTGTAATGACACACACATATTAAGAAAACTATGGCAAAAGGAGAAATTCAATTTGTCAGCTGGACCAAAGTTTATTTGGTCATCAAAGGTGCTTCTTTAGTTCTGGTCAGAGTGCTGGTGGACACTGCCTTACATCTGCCTTAAGGGAGCTAGGTAGTTCCTCCCTTAAAGGGATATGCCACCCCCAGGTCAAATTTGGGCATCTCCCCACAGTCCAGAGACTAAAATAAGTGGTGGAAAGCGTTTTCCTGCTCACCCAGCCATTGTCCGAGTCTGTCGCCACTGACCGCCGCGGTAACTGGTGCTCCTCCGCCTTAGACTGGAGTCTAACGTCGCCAGAGAAAGATTTCGGCCAAAAGGAATTAATTTGCTCGATGCGTTTCCCAATTACTTTGTGTGTAGTGCGCATTCATATCGAGTGCAAATAAATGTGCAAATCAACACGGAGAACTTGCCTTGGTCATTTTGGGTGGGAACTATTTTCCAGTGCGTAAGAATACAGTCGTATCACGCACCACGTTGTGCAACAGGGGAACTCCCTTCCCGGTGCGTAACAGGGATTCCCCTGGTAGCGTACTGCGTGATACGGCTGTATTCTTACGCACTGGAAAATAGTTCCCACCCAAAATGACCAAGGCAAGCTCTCCGTGTTGATTTGCACATTTATTTGCACTCGATATGAATGGGGTGGAGAGTCCTTGCCTCAAGTGGAGGAGTTCAAGTATCTCGGGGTCTTGTTCACGAGTGAGGGGAGGATGGAGCGTGAGATTGACAGGCGGATTGGTGCAGCGTCGGCAGTGATGCGGTCGTTGTACCGGACCGTTGTGGTGAAGAGGGAGCTGAGCCAAAAGGCGAAGCTCTCAATTTACCGGTCAATCTACGTTCCTACCCTCACCTATGGCCATGAGCTTTGGGTAATGACCGAAAGGACGAGATCGCGGATACAAGCGGCCGAAATGAGTTTCCTCCGCAGAGTGGCTGGGCGCACCCTTAGAGATAGGGTGAGGAGCTTGGTCACACAGGAGGAGCTCGGAGTAGAGCCGCTGCTTCTCCACGTGGAGAGGAGCCAGCTGAGGTGGCTCGGGCATCTGTTCCGGATGCCTCCTGGACGCCTCCCTCGGGAGGTGTTCCGGGCATGTCCCACCGGGAGGAGGCCCCGGGGAAGACCCAGGACACGCTGGAGGGACTATGTGTCCCGGCTGGCCTGGGAACGCCTTGGGGTCCCCCCGGAGGAGCTGGAGGAAGTGTCCGGGGTGAAGGAAGTCTGGAGGTCCCTGCTTAGACTGTTGCCCCCGCGACCCGGCCCCGGATAAGCGGAAGAAAATGGATGGATGGATGAATGGGCACTACACACAAAGTAATTGGGAAACGCATCGAGCAAATTAATTCCTTTTGGCCGAAATCTTTCTCTGGCGACGTTAGACTCCAGTCTAAGGCGGAGGAGCACCAGATACCGCGGCGGTCAGTGGCGACAGACTCGGACAATGGCTGGGTGAGCAGGAAAACGCTTTCCACCACTTATTTTAGTCTCTGGACTGTGGGGAGATGCCCAAATTTGACCTGGGGGTGGCATATCCCTTTAAGGCAGATATAAGGCAGTGTCCACCAAATAATCTTTTGTCCAGATGACAAATTGAATTTCTCCTTTTGCTGAGGATTATACCTGGACGACTGAGGGATTCTACACACATTTAAGAAAACTACAAATCTATTACAGGAAATTGAGGTTCACACAGTGCATGTAAATTAAGATCCAAAGGCTGTTTATATAAATCGAACCAGATAAATTAATAGAGGAATCCTACACATTTGAGAAATGTGTATTTTCACCATTTAAATAATGATTTAAATATGAGCATGATCAATTTGCAACCCTGGAGTTTTCAATGCCACCTGCCCCATACCTAATCAGTAGCAGAAATGTGGATCAGCACAACTTCAGAACAGTGCTTACTTTATGCTTTACTTTGTCATCTGCATTTGACCCATTTCATGAATCATGAGCATTTCATCAGCCAACAGTCCTGTGGCCCCAACAGTGTTGTGCCCTCATACTCCAGGAGGCTGTAAATGAGAATAGAAAATTCATATAAAACATTTAAAAAAAATTTCTCATTGTTATATTAGATGTGATAGGCATAACAGACACAGGTGTCAAGTATCTACACCAGTATCTGCACAAATCTGTTAAATGAGCCCAATGTCCATCTTAAAACTGACCTGTGGCAATGTTATTCAGTCTTCACTTCACAAACATGCACAGATTGTAAAATGCAGAAAATGTATTCCCAGAATTAAATGCGTACAGTGGAGGCTTACAAGTAAATATAAACTTTGATATAGTGAAACTGTGTCTTTTATGTGTATTGCATAAAATAATGTGTTTGTGCTGTCCTCACAACACGTGACTATGTCTAGACAGCCACCGAACAACTCTGTACAAGGCGTACATTTCTTGTTTTTAGGGAGGTCTCTTGTATATTTATTCTATATTTATTAACTGAAACATACAGAAAAAAGAAGGCACATTACTAACTACACAGTACATGTGGTATACAGAATACAAGTGGCTAACTTGTACGCAGTTAGCTCTGTGAAACAAGTTCACATCCTACGTGTTCAAAAGAAATACATGCATGACCTTAATCAAAGTGTCTGTTAACATATAAATACTTACAAAGGCGAAAGTTTCCCAAGTTGCAAACGTTTAGAACACATTCAGCGTGTACAAGAACCGTTTTCAGACTTAATTCACGGTAAAACAGACCGGAGTTTAACGTCAAAGATCATTTATGACACAGGAGCGCTCACTCTATACTCAAAACAAGACGATCCCTAAAGGTGAAGATGTTTGCAAATATGAAATCAACTTATTTACCAAGAATAAACGTATTTGTAACCTTTAACTAACTCATTAACCTTATGAATTATGAATGTCTTTTACCCCAAAGACATGACAGTGTTTTTATCTTACCTGGTGTGTTTACGTGAAAACGTCCTCCTCGTTGCTTCATTAATCCCTCCGTGGTGTTCTTTTGCCTTGACAGTAAAAACATTATAAGTGTTTGATGTAAATCTGTCCAAATATGAAAGTTTGAGCGGAGTTTTCATCACGTTAGCTGCTAAGCCAAACAAATCTAGCCAAACTTTTAGCTCAAAGCTCCGAGGTTTACGCAGTTAAAACCAAACGTATTTGACAGTTTTCTGGTTTATGGCTGTATTTCACATTTACAGTTGTGTTAGTGATGATTTATTAAAGTTAAAAGCGTGTACTCACATGTTTTCGCCGGGCTTTTCGCTCCGTGTTTTTGGACATCTGTCTGCTGCCGCGCAGTGCATGATGGGATATTGACAAAGGTTCATGTGAGTCTGATGCCTTTTCGTCTGATGCCGTTTCATCTGATGCCGTGTCGTCTGATGCCGTGTCGTCTGAGTCTGAGGCTCTTTTGTCTGAGTCTGACGTTGTTTTCATCAGACTCAGAAGAAACGAAGTCAGACTCAGATGAAACAACGTCAGACTCAGACAAAACAACGTCAGACTCAGACGACACGGCATCAGACTCAGACAACACGGCATCAGATGAAACTGCATCAGACGAAACTGCATCAGATGAAACTGCATCAGACGAAACTGCATCAGATGAAACTGCATCAGACAAAACGGCATCAGACGAAACTGCATCAGACAAAACTGCATCAGACGAAACGGCATCAGATGAAACTGCATCAGACGAAACTGCATCAGACAAAACTGCATCAGACGAAACGGCATCAGAGAAAACGGCATCAGATGAAACTGCATCAGATGAAACTGCATCAGACGAAACGGCATCAGAGAAAACGGCATCAGATGAAACTGCATCAGATGAAACTGCATCAGATGAAACTGCATCAGACGAAACGGCATCAGCCTCACATGAGCAACCGAGGCACGCTGCTAACGCTAATGCTAACAACATGCACCACGCAAATTGCGCACATGGATTAATAATAAAGATTACGTATATACATAATTGAAGTTATCCTTATAATCCTCATCCAAATCTTGTGGCTAAAACAAGAACTTATGTTTAACTTTTGCAAAACAAAAGTTATATTTCAGGGATACATCAAAGAATAGGCTAAATTACCATTAAGTTTCAAATACAGCGATGAGATATACATTAATAATTATTATTATTAAGGATTTTTATATTGACCAGGGATTACATTTATACAGGAAATGTCAGTTTATATAGGAAGACATCTCTCCTTGACAGTAAAAAAAACAGTCTTTGATGTAAATCTGTCCAAATATGAAAGTTTGTGCGGACTTTTCATCACGTTAGCTGCTAAGCCAAACAAACCTAGCCAAACTTTTAGCTTAAAGCTCCGAGGTTTACGCAGTTAAAAACAAACGTATTTGACAGTTTTGTGGTTTATGGCTGTATTTTACATTTACAGTTGTGTTAGTGATGATTTCTTAAAGTTAAAAGCGTGTTTTCGAACATCTGTCTGCCGCCGCGCAGTGCATGATGGGATATTGACAAAGGTTCATCTGACTCTGATGCAGTTTCGTCTGACGCCTGTTCATCTGACTCTGACGCAGTTTCGTCTGACGTTGGTTCATCTGACTCTGACACAGTTTCGTCTGACGTTGGTTCATCTGACTCTGATGCAGTTTCATCTGACACTGTTTCATCTGACTCTGACGCAGTTTCGTCTGACACTGTTTCATCTGACTCTGACGCAGTTTCGTCTGACGTTGGTTCATCTGACTCTGATGCAGTTTCGTCTGACACTGTTTCATCTGACTCTGACGCAGTTTCGTCTGACGTTGGTTCATCTGACTCTGATGCAGTTTCATCTGACACTGTTTCATCTGACTCTGACGCAGTTTCGTCTGACACTGTTTCATCTGACTCTGACGCAGTTTCGTCTGACACTGTTTCATCTGACTCTGACGCAGTTTCGTCTGACGTTGGTTCATCTGACTCTGACGCAGTTTCGTCTGATGTTGGTTCATCTGACTCTGATGCAGTTTCGTCTGACGTTGGTTCATCTGACTCTGACGCAGTTTCGTCTGACACTGTTTCATCTGACTCTGACGCAGTTTCGTCTGATGTTGGTTCATCTGACTCTGATGCAGTTTCGTCTGACACTGTTTCATCTGACTCTGACGCAGTTTCGTCTGACACTGTTTCATCTGACTCTGACGCAGTTTCATCTGACACTGTTTCATCTGACTCTGACGCAGTTTCATCTGACACTGTTTCATCTGACTCTGATGCAGTTTCGTCTGACGTCTGTTCATCTGACTCTGACGCAGTTTCGTCTGACACTGTTTCATCTGACTCTGACGCAGTTTCGTCTGACGTTGGTTCATCTGACTCTGACGCAGTTTCGTCTGACACTGTTTCATCTGACTCTGATGCAGTTTCGTCTGACACCGTTTCATCTGAGTCTGACACCTGAGTCTGATGCTGTTTCATCTGAGTCTGAGGCTGTTTTGTCTGAGTCTGACACCGTTTCATCTGAGTCTGAGGCTGTTTTGTCTGAGTCTGACACCTGAGTCTGAGATCTGAGGATGTCCTAAAATGAACACCGTACCTTAAACAGATGATCATTTATGGGTTTTCTATTGCTCAGAAATATAAATACCATGAAAAGCAGGCATTCTGACTGTGCCTCTCCGCAGATCTGACCAGTAACATGGCCTGGTTTGGTCTTCATGATGATAGAAAGTAGGGTGGGTGGTTCATACTGAATACCGGTGTTTTTTATTTTATGATATGAATTTTTCATATATCCCAATACCGGTGAGTGTGTGCATACAAAACGCTGGGAACACAGAGCGGCGGAACGTCGCGCCGCTGCTTTTTCGGCTGCTCCAAAGGCTGCAAAAGCTGCAACCCTCGAACTACCCTCTGTGCACCGCAAGGCCAGCAACCAAGACACGCTGCTAACGCTAATGCTAACAATACACACCACGCAAATTACACACACAGATCAATAATTGGGACACGGCTACAGTGTGTGTTGAGCGGTGAACAATATGGATGTTGTTGTTAGAAACAAAGGAACTTGTATTGAAAAGAGGAGCCGTGTCAGTTGTGTGGAAGTATTTCGGTTTTAAAAAATCTGGCGCTTATCACACAAACATATTCTGTAAATGTTGTCGGGCTAAAGTTGTAGCCGCTGGTGGCGACACGAGCGATCTGCTCACCACCTCCGTCACAAACATGTCCTAGAATATGAAGAATGCACGAAACTAAGATTTCCATCCTCTTCCACGTCTGCAGGGAAGGTTCAAGTTGGCGCTGCAACACAAAACACCACTCAGACGTCACTCAAAGACGCGTTGGACTGCCTACGACAAGAAACGCAAATGGTGGAACGATATTACCAACGCTTTTACTATCCACTTAGCCAAAGACATGGTACCACTTAGTCCTGTTCAGAAAGGAGCTTCAAGGAGATGATTAAAGCACTATGTTTTACCAAGTCGAATTTACTGCAGGAATTATTCTCTAAATTATTAGGAAATGGGGTTAACACTTAGTCATGCATGAAAAAAAACAACAACAAAACATCAAATAACGTGACACCGATATAATTTTGAAAAATACCATGATATCAATTTTGGTCATACCGCCCAGCTCTAATAGAAAGGTTTTTAATGCCACACTGCAAAACATTTCAGACAAAGCAATAACATTTCCATGGAGTAAAGATCCCCAACAAGTTATACAGTGCACCTCTAAGAATGCCTGCTCTCATTATTTTGTACACTTGAATCATTTCTAACATCCACATACTGATCAAACCATTGCGATGTTATTTGCTTTGCGTGGCACCTGTCTGTCTCCCCTCTCTGCACCTCCACCAGCTTCATTATCATCCTCTTCCGCCTGTTTCTTTCAACGCACATTTTGTCATGTCCTTGTGTTGTCTGACAGATTGACTGCGTCTTGTTAGAATCTTCAAAATTATGCAGTTAATGGCAACCACTAATTACCACAATCATTGTCTCTCAACCTATCTCCACTGTAAAGTCACTCTGTTTTTAATTAGTGTTGGCAGTGATGCATTAAGGCATTTCAACCTGACATGGTTTTATTAGTACAAGGAAGTAGGAATTAATGTGGAATTTGGATTACTTTAAATCTTAATTCCCACTAAATCCGTCAGCTCTCTATTTTATTTAGACAACTTTTTGGCACGTCATTTAAGCTACTATTCAAATAATCTCATTGATCTTGAGTGAGTTGTTATAATGAGTTTGGTAAAAATCTTAGGGCCTGCTTACACAAGAACGCTTATGGGTAAAAACGACAAAATATTTTATCGGAATTACCTTTCGTTTAGACTGTGACAGCGTTTTGGGGGCTTAAAAACGCAAAAAACAAACTGCCCTCCAAAGTGGAAATCTTGAATACGCTTCGTCGTAGCATTTTCGTCTACACTGCCCAAGACGCAAAACTCTGGTCAAATCTGCTGACGTGTACGTGTATACGTCACATCGGTGCATGAAAAGTCCCTCAGTCGTCCAGGTAGAATCCATGATAAAAGGAGAAATTCAATTTATCGGTCCATATATCAGTGTACTTTGTTTGGCAGGACTCCCAGTCCACACCTTGTTGCGCCTTCGTTGCTTTGTAGTCTAACGTGGTCTGAAGCAATAGTTGAACTTCTTCGTCTGACCACACAAATGTTTTGTTTTGCTTTCCGCGGCGCAGATGAGAATAAGGAAGATTCTACATATGCGCACAGACATGGTGATAATGTATCACAGCACCACCTAGCCGCCTGGCATGCATACTCAATCGAATTCCACACACTTTTGTGTCACCGTATGAACGCAGATTTCCCCCTGAAAACGCTCGTCTAAACGCAGAATAAAAAGACGCGATGCCACTTTTGCGTCTTCTGTTCAGACCGTCATCATATAAACAAAGCCTTAGTTTTTTAGATCCCTAGTAGCTTCCAGTAGTGGGTGCTCATAGGCAAGAGTGATATTATGTTGAAGGTATATCTTTGTTCATATGAGTGGCATCTACTTTTCCCGACCCATTCATCTTATTGGTCAGCCCCTATCAGCTGTTTTCAACCAATCACAAATGGCAAATTAGGATAAAATGACACCGACGTGGTTTGGCCCTTTGTCCTTCATTAGGGCAAACAGCAGATCTTTGTACAAAAACAGAGGCACTAAAAATCTCTATTCATCCATGAAGCACTCCTGTTATCTAACATTTTGATACATATTCATTACCATATTACTCGCTAGGTGCTAGCCCTCTACAAATTATTCTAAACACCAGGCATAATAAAGAAACAACAAAACAGAGCCTATTTCCCAATGGCGTGGGCTATAAATCACTTATCTGAGCTCTTACTCTACTCTAACACAAGAGAGGACTAGCTCTCAGCAAGCCCTTAATTCTATAAGCAAAGAATAATCTGAAAGAAATAAACATGAGTTTCCTTTTAAACATTATGAGTGAATGTTGATATTTCATATTTTATTGCTATTCTAAATAATGTATTCTATCCTAAAAAAAAAACAAAAAAAACTTTGTAAATGATTAAATGAAACTCGCTTCAATTGTTGTCTAACATGCCCCTTTTTTCTGATAATTTAACACCACGCAGCATTTATAAATTCTTCTCATACATTTATCGTACAAGCTGTTAAGCATGATTCCTACACTGCACCCTGCTTTTCCCAGCCTGTCCCATATGCTATGTTTTTTTGTTTTGTGTGATTTAGAGGCGCTGTCCTATTCTTCATCTCCGCAGTGGTCCGCCAGCTCCGTGCTCCAGTCTTTGGTGATGGAAGTGTATATTGACCCATAAATTAGCTCCAGCGCGCCGCCACAGCCAACACATCACACTGAGAAATGATGGAGCCTCTGTGTTCCCGCTTAGCTGCAGACCAAAGGAGGGAAAACAAGGAAAATGAGTTTTGCATGCTGCATTTTTACTTCTGAAAATCCAACTTAACGCTTCAGAAATGGCTTCTGGAATTAGTTAAACAGTTATCACACATTGTCTATTACAAAAGCAAAGGGTTCAATAGTGTGTGTGTATGTGTATGAGTGTGTGTGTGTGTCTGTGTGTCTGTGTGTCTGTGTGTTTACATGTCTCCCCATTTTGATAAGTGCTGTTGTTGTCTACTAGTGGTGGATGAAGTACCCAATTTTGTAAGTACCGGTAGTAAAAGTACAGATACAGAGGTAAAAAGTTACTCACATAATAGTATCACATAGTATCTAAGTCTATCTAGTATCATGTATTACTTAGTAAAAGGATTTAAGTACCCATTAAAAAGTATTTTAAAAAATGCAGATTTTGGTCAACAGTTGTAATACAAATCCATTTCTTATTTTTTCTTATAAATCTTGTGTATTTTCAATTTTTTTTCCCCCTCAAAGCCAAAGCTTGAACTCTTGGCCAGAGAAAAGAACTGGTTTGAGAGGGGAGTTTTTTTTGGTTCTAACTTTCTTTGCACTAAACTGTCTGAAGCTAATGTGGCAAGTGATTTTCTCCTGTTTGAGATCAATAAAGTCTTATCTTATCTTATCTTAAAGAGGCTATCCTTCCTTGAACAGAAATGGAGGTCTCAGACATAATTTGTCTCCCATCTATAACTCTATCCTCAAACCTAAATCAAAACAAAGAAAGAAAACAATAGGGCATCAGGTCATGTCCAGAGGTGTGAAAACACCCATTATGACCCTGAATGGTTCTGCTAACAAGACCCCACACTCCACTCCCACTGCATATTTTATAGGCCTACCTAACTAACAGAAACTGTAAACAAGTAGGTGTGATAGTTTCAAGTAATTTTCTCCCTTTGGGCAGATAAAAGGCAGTGCCCTTCAGTGTCTGACCAGAACTGAAGAAGCAGCTTGGATGAGATGCAAAACATATTCGACCAAATAAACTTTTGTCAAGTTGACAAATTGAATTTCTCCTTTTGCTTTCTTTTACCTGAGATGAGTAATAATTTGGTGTTTCGATTGGTGATTCAGTAAAAATCTGTGCTGTTTCTCAGTCCTCTTTTGTTTCTTCCCCTTTTTTACACGTAAGCATCCAGGGTTGTTTTTGATGCAAACGGATCATTCTTCCCTCTGATTGGTTAATCCGCCCATCACTCATGCCCTCTGAAATCAGGGAGAAATCCAGATCCACTCGTATTTCTAAAGTTTTGTCGACTCGTTTGGTTCTGGCTGATCAGGTAACACAAGTGACTCATTGCAAATTGAATTCAGTATGCTCCTATGTAACTACAGCTATAGAGCCGTGGACACAGTTGGTCAACAATTCAATGGCACATCCAGTATACTGTGAAAGACAAAGTATTTTCACGCCACAAAATATTGCAGGGTGTTGGCATAGATCACTTCTATATTTAGCCTTTCACAGTGGGGGAAGGGGCATACTTTCAGACAGATTATGCATCAGTTTGATTAGATGACCGAGTTCATCTTTTTACCGCCTGAGCAAATTGGTATAAATTGCCTGCCAGCATGTCCTTTAGCGGCAAAATGGTCAAATGAGATTCATGTTTTAAAACGTGCATAAATAAATAACTGCAAGCAAGTATTGAAATGTCCTGTTCCATATTCAATCACCGGAGATATGTGATGTCCTTTTGGAGTGGTCACTGGATACTGTAGCCACCGTGCCGCTTATCGGATAGAAATGCAAATGAGCTGCTATAGGGAGCTTGATTTATAGTCTTTTATTGTTGTGAGTATCAGAGGCAGAATGCAGTCGGAGTATTTAGTAGTGTTGGTAAAGCACAGGTTATAGTGATCAAAATGGAGCATGTAAGGAATAGCTCTGCAATTAATCCACTATTTGCAACTAGTATTAAAAAAAAAAAATATTGTAGTAGTTTTCTGGGTTTCAGATGACCTCACAAGATTCTATAGGCTAATAAGATTACAGATGGGAGGCAGCCAAAATAAATATGGTTGCATGCAGATTTTTGTTGTACTACAGTGAGTTCTACAGCCTAGTCACTAATAGAAATGATCAGGTTCAACATTTATGCGTTTAACTTGTGAAGATTTTAACAGAAATGACAATAAAATAATAGAGAAGCTTGTCTCTTGCTCCCACTCTGGTAGCTTGACATGTTTCTAAAATCTGAAAATCACCAATACAGACTCTAAAACGCATATGAAAAGACTTTTTTGTAACAGACAGTGGCATTATTAAATCAAAATGACAAACAAACTTTTCATCAATAATACAGTCTTGAGTCACTATATTTCAAACTGTATTTTGTTGATAATGTACAAGTCCCAATGTACAGTAGAAAAATGTATCTCTGATTAATTGACTATTAAAATAATTAGGGCTGTCAGTTTAACACATTAATTATATTAATTAATTACACTGCAAATTAATGCGTTATAAAAATTAACGCAAATAACTATGAGTGGCAATTCAATGCGCATGCATTTTAAATTCAGCGTGCGGCAAGCAAATCACTGCCAGGGCCTTTGAACGGCAAGTTTATTTATAAAAAGAACGAAGACGGGACTATCAACAAGAACGTGGTGATTTGTAGCTTTTGTCAAAAAGAATTTTCCGATCACTGAAGCTGCTCCAGTCTGATGGATCATTTGAACGATAAACACGTCCGGACAAGTTCCATCGTTACCGGTGATAGTGCGCACTTCACCAAACCACACTCGCAGAGTTTGGGAAACGATTGAGCAAAGCAACCGCAGAAAAACTGACACAGTCAATTGCAAAGTTGGTTCGCTCACTCATTCAATCGCTCGCTCACTCACAATCCCTCTCTCTCTCCATCTCTCTCTCTCTCAATCTCTCTCTCACACACTCTTAAAATGTGATTAATTAGATGAATTAATTACATATCCTGTAATTAATTAGATTAATTTTTTTTAATTGCCTGACGGCACTAAAAATAATCAATAGTTGCATCCCATTAAGGTTTAAGGAATACAGTCTTCAGAACAATCAATGAAGGATGGGAAAGTTCAGACTATAATTGAATCTTTACATTGAAACATTCATTTTTGGCATTTTGCACCGGTTAACTGATGTTGCAAAGATGGAAACATAGATTTATGAGAAGCCATCCAAAATTGTTAGCCGTTTTAAACATCAGAAAAGCAATATCAGACTTTTAATATTTGCATTTTTTCCCCCTTTTTTAGAACGATAAACATCAAGATTAGATTTAGTCTTTGCTTCAGTGCTTTGGGAGTTAGATATTATTGCAGCTGAATTTGCATGACCTTTGAACTCCACAAGACAAATTTCTGCCCTCGAGCACACGAAACACACAACAAAGTACTAAGTGGATTTAGTTAATGTGTAATTGTATGAAACCTTTGGGCATTTGCATAACATTACTTTCTCTTTCTCTTTGTTCAAGTTTTGGAATAGGAAAAAACATCATATTTTTGGAGAAGATGGAACTTGTTATCGTTCCATCAACTTTTCACTCAAACTTATTTTCACAAACAAGATGGGAATACAGTTATCCAAAATTTTGATTGCTGCGTCTGTAAAGTTAAAGGAGCACTGTGCAACCTTTGTCTCCATGGAGATGCTATTGCTTTGCCTAGAATGCTTCACGGTAAAGATTCAACAAATTGATCTCAAGGGAGGCAACTATAGGCTATATTACACGTCAGATCTGTGGAGATGCAACCCTATTCACAGAGAGACCATACACCAGAAAAGTTGCTCAATGTACCTTTAACATTAAAATAAAAATTGTGGAATAATGGAATTGCCTTTTGATATAGACTCATTCAGTTTGCATTGTTGACACCTTCATTTGTTGAATAGCCCTACTTTCTCAACCCTTTCTAGGACAATTGTTATCTTTAGCCACTATACAAGAATGAGAACTTCGCACATCCATTTCTTAAATCGTGTGTGTTGGAGGAGAGGGAGAAGCCCCAGAACATATGAGGAAAAAAAATCCCGCACCCTGTCTTACTTGCAAAATGTAAGATTTATTAGGACATACAACGTTTCGGCACTAGGCCTTCATCAGACAAAATAGAGCGAGAGCTCAGGTGGCCGTCTTAAATAGGGTGTGGCAAACACCCAAGGGTGACAGGTCATAAAGGAACAGCGTACCCAAAACAACAGAATTCAAAATACAAAGGCAATCAACACATGTACAGTGTAATGTTAATAATAATAATAATAATAATAATAATAATAATAATAATAATAATAATAATAATAATAGAAAAAAAATATTGGAAAAATAATTGAAAAATAAAGCCTGAGAGTATCTGAGTACTTGTAAGTATACACCCAACTATAGAGTAAGTCGTGCTATATACATATGTACATACAGTGGCTTGCGAAACTATTTGGCTCCCTTGAACTTTGTGACCTTTTGCCACATTTCAGGCTTCAAACATAAAGATATAAAACTGTAATTTCTTGTGAAGAATCAACAACAAGTGGGACACAATCATGAAGTGGAACACACTTTATTGGATATTTTAAACTTTTTTAACAAATAAAAAACGAAAAATTGGGCGTGCAAAATCATTCAGCCCCTTTACTTTCAGTGCAGCAAACTCTGTCCAGAAGTTCAGTGAGGATCTCTGAATGATTCAATGTTGACCTAAATGACTAATGATGATAAATGGAATCCACCTGTGTGTAATCAAGTCTCTGTATAAATGCACCTGCACTGTGATAGTCTCAGAGGTCTGTTTAAAGCGCAGAGAGCATCATGAAGAACAAGGAACACACCAGGCAGGTCCGAGATACTGTTGTGGAGAAGTTTAAAGCTGGATTTGGATACAAAAAGATTTCCCAAGCTTTAAACATCCCAAGGAGCACTGTGCAAGCAATAATATTGAAATGGAAGGAGTATCAGACCACTGCAAATCTACCAAGATCTGGCCGTCCCCCTAAACTTTCAGCTCATACAAGGAGAAGACTGATCAGAGATGCAGCCAAGAGGCCCATGATCACTCTGGATGAACTGCAGAGGTCTACAGCTGAGGTGGGAGAATCTGTCCATACGACAACAATCAGTCGTATACTGCACAAATCTGGCCTTTATGGAAGAGTGGCAAGAAGGAAGCCATTTCTTAAAGATATCCATAAAAAGCGTTGTTTAAAGTTTGCCACAAGCCACCTGGGAGACACACCAAACATGTGGAAGAAGGTGCTCTGGTCAGATGAGACCAAAATCGAACTTTTTGGCAACAATGCAAGACGTTATGTTTGGCGTAAAAGCAGCACAGCTCATCACCCTCAACACACCATCCCCACTGTCAAACATGGTGGTGGCAGCATCATGGTTTGGGCCTGCTTTTCTTCAGCAGGGACAGGGAAGATGGTTAAAATTGATGGGAAGATGGATGGAGCCAAATACAGGACCATTCTGGAAGAAAACCTGATGGAGTCCGCAAAAGACCTGAGACTGGGACGGAGATTTGTCTTCCAACAAGACAATGATCCAAAACATAAAGCAAAAGCTACAATGGAATGGTTCACCAAAAAACATATCAAGGTGTTAGAATGGCCAAGTCAAAGTCCAGACCTCAATCCAATTGAGAATCTGTGGAAAGAACTGAAAACTGCTGTTCACAAACGCTCTCCATCCAACCTCACTGAGCTCGAGCTGTTTTGCAAGGAGGAATGGGCAAAAATATCAGTTTCTCGATGTGCAAAACTGATAGAGACATACCCCAAGCGACTTGCAGCTGTAATCGCAGCAAAAGGTGGCGCTACAAAGTATTAACTCAATGGGGCTGAATGATTTTGCACACCCAATTTTTCATTTTTTATTTGTTAAAAAAGTTAAAAATATCCAATAAAGTGTGTTCCACTTCATGATTGTGTCCCACTTGTTGTTGATTCTTCACAAGAAATTACAGTTTTATATCTATATGTTTGAAGCCTGAAATGTGGCAAAAGGTCACAAAGTTCAAGGGAGCCAAATAGTTTCGCAAGCCACTGTATATGCAATGGATCTTATAATCCAGCCCACGTACAACCCAACAGAGGCAACAGAACATAATGATCATTTACAATACAATACTTAAATTACTACTTAAATTAAAGTCATCGTTAAGACCTGTTGCAGTTAAAGTTTGGAGGGTATGAATCCAGTATGCCTCCCTTTGTTTGAGAAGGCGGTCGTGGTCCCCTCCTCTGAACGGAGGGGGTCATGCTCAAAGCCACAGAAATGGAGTGAACAAATGTCATGTCTGTGGTCCTTAAAATGTACCACTACAGAATAATCTCTGTGATTCCTCCTGATGGAGCTCTTATGCTCACTAATTCTTAGTTTGAGTTTCCTTGTCGTCTTACCTATATAAGCCAGTCCACGTGGACATCTCAGCATATAGACAAGATGTGTGGATGTACATGTGATGATAATTTTGATGGGATATTTCTTCCCAGTGTGGGAAGTTTTTGCTGTATTATTACACTGAGCACAGCTGCCACAGCGGTAGATGCCATTGGGTAGAGGGTCCAACAGAGATTGGGAGGATAATTTCGAGATTTTTACCTTGTTGATTCACAGAGTGGAGGATCTTTAAAGATAAATGAGATTTCTGGGTCTGATATCAAAATATGCCAATTGAGTACAACATTATCACTTCTTTATCTCGTAAAGAAACTGACAAAAATACATTGCTGTTGGCCTCTAGCTTCCATCCGTCTCCCCTTAAAAGAGGTTTACCTACAAGTCAATTTCATCGATTAAGGAGAATTTGTCATTCCACTGAGGACTTTGTTCAACAAGCCACTGAATGTGAGACTTCAGCAACAAGGGTATCCTGTGTTTTGGGTTGGTGATGCTTATGAGCGGGCTGTGCATAAGATTTATTAAAAAATAGCACTAAGAAGCAAAAAAAAAAAAATCTGTAACCTACATCCCCCAATATTTTACCCATACACCTGCAATTAAATCCATCTTCTTAAAACATTGGCACATTTTGATATCGGACCCGAAAAAATAAATTTATTTTTGTACATATACAGGCCGCACCTGTCGATAAGCTGCAGGTGTCCACGTCTTCAAGAATGTTTTCAAGTTCGGGCCATTTGGTTTTATTGCCTCTGAAAGCTTTTGTAGTCTTTTTGCATTGACTCATCGATGCCAAGCTCACGTGCAGCAGCTCTATTTCCTTCTTCGACAGCCAGATTGATTGCCTTTGACTTAAAGGTACAGTGTGTAGGATTCGTGGCGCATAGGTGGATGGTGGCTATTGCACTTCCTGTTTTAGCTACGGCAGACCTCGAGGGTCACCCGGGCGCGCCATAACGCGGACAGCTCGCGTACCCGCACACGAACGCGTGAGGCGCACCCGGCGCTGTGCGAGCCCTCGCTGACAACTACGGTATAAATAAAACGAGGTCCCGTTCAGTTTTTTTTTTCTTTTCGCAGGAAAGCACACATTCCCGATCGTGTACCATGACAATCTACACATCAAATGAAACCTTACAGTCTCCTCTTTTTGACTATGCAATTCATTTCCCGGCACAACAATCACTCCCCGAGCACATGGGGCTTTTATACGGAAAAGCACAAAACGAGGTTTGTTACTTAGCTTACCTTTGAAGGCTCTGGACAGGTCAAACTCAATATTTCACCATAAACTTGGTCTCAATCTGTCCGTAAGGATCCAGCGAATAAAATCCAGTAAAACAATTTAGTCCAAAACACGTGTTAGATCCATTACGACGTGTGATCCGGCAACATGCTTGTCGTTGTTTACCCAAAACCACGAGCCTTGCCGAAGGCGAAGGCGGAGCCCAAATGTCCTTCTGCGGCTCTCGTATTCAAAATGGCTGCCTCTATATGGGGAAGATCCCCCTTTTATGTGACTATATCTAAGTCCAAAAGAATACTTTGATTTCATGATGGAAGTGAAAAGGCTTGGAAAACAATGTATTTTTGAATGGGTATCTTCAATTTCAGTAATTAACGGGTAAAAAATCTTACACACTGTCCCTTTAAAAGCTGCAGCATTTCTTTGTGTTTTCCATGAGGAGGGTGTGTGCATGATGTGCAAAATAACTGTTCAAAACAAAATCCTCGGTGCATTGTCTCTTCACCTGTCTGTCTCGATCTTGCACGTCTCCTGCATGTCTCCTGCAGAACGAGCCGCTGTCCTGTCTGGTCTCGTAGGATTTCAGCAGATTTCAGGCTCTCCCGGGGGGGCGGGAATAGGTTTATCGATCAAGTATGAGTGGATGTCCGGCTACTGAAGTTTGAGAAGTTTCTTCTCATCATCATTTATTAAGATCGTTAAGATGTATCCCACTCAGTAATGTTCATTTAGCATCATAACTTATTTTATCACACGGCGATAAACTGTTTTAGTGCTGACAACAGCGCTCGCTAGTGTTGTAACTTCATGTTAACAGCGGCGCATTCTGCACTCAGGCTGCGCCACATCCGCTGTGTTCATACACAAATAATCCGTCCATATTAGGGATGCAAATGATCAATTAATTCATTAATTGATAGTTGATTGACCTTATCGATCGATTAACGATTAACTGATAAGCGGTGTTTTTCACCTGAATTTTAGTGTTTCAATAGGGTCTTTAAGAATATAAGCTATAGTAACATAACACTGAGTCAAAAATATATCATAGTATTATTATATTGTATATTCCTCAATTAATTATTCCTTAGTAAAAAGCAGACAAATGTATTGATGCTGAATAACAAAATCCATTCTTTATTGAAAATAAATTGAGGACGTTTTTTGTAAAAGCTCCGTGATATGAAATTTAAAAAATTATGAATTGATCGGGGAAAACATTTCACTCACACACACACTGGCACACGGGCGGGACAGCGGGCTGCTTCCACTGCGCTTTCACGTGGAGCCTGCTACACGGCCCGGAGCGGAGGAGCACATGCAGCGCGCCGCGCACGTGTTCACGTAGACAGCGGGACGCGGAGCGAACCAAGCCGCAAAAATTGGGTTCGCAGGAGAACATTTTGCACTGCTTCTAGATCCGGCCGCGGATGTAACGCTATGGTCCTTCTCGCGAGTGGGTTTGCATCTCGTGTTCACATTCCAGAGTAGCGCCCTCTCCTCTAGCGATTAGTTATTAATTAATGCATTTTAATCGACCAACGTCTTGATCGACAATTAATCGTAAGTCGATTAATTGTTGACATCCCTAGTCCATATATTAGCCGCAGGGTTCAAAGTGTGAGAAAAACGTAGTGGCTTATAGTTCGGAAATTACGGTATGCTGGGTACACTGCTCCTTTACGAACTGTCACCCTTGGGTGCTTGCCACACCCTATTTAAGACGGCCACCTGAGCTCTCACTCTATTTTGCCTGATGAAGGCCAGTGCCGAAACTTTCTATGTCCTAATAAATCTTAAATTTTTCGAGTAAGATGGGGTGCAGGATTTTTTTTTCTCATATCTTTAGCCATTATAACAATATTTACTTTTCTTTCCAATTACTGTAATCACTTTATAAGCATTTCCTACTATTCCTGAAGGGCTGTACATGGCGCACGAAGCCTGAAACTCTGCAAATGAATAATCAAAAGAAACTGTAATGATGGGGGGGAGCTAGCGTCACTAACAAAAGCATCACTAGCTCTGGCCTTTACATTCTTCTCTCTTGTCATTAAGAATTGATTGTCCGCTGTTCGTAAAGCACTTATTAGGGCACTTTCATCAAGTTGTTTTTGCCCTTGACCATGACCACCAACTTTCAGCCCGTCTCTCCTTTCCACGCCTGTCGTTTGTCACCCATCAATTACAGGGCTGTTTAATGAGCTAGCGAGTGCGCGGCGTTCCTCACCCTTCATCCTTGCTTCAGTCACGGTGTCATTTTGATCTTGCTTTGTCCTCTTGCTCCCCGGCTGTCTCTAGTGCCTTGATTGCATGTGAACAACTGCATGTCTATTCAAATGCCTCAAATAACATTTTTAGTGCATTTCAAATCAACTTCTGGAAATGTAACTTCTTGAATTGTATAAAAAGTATGAGGAAAGCCAATCATTTCCATCAAGTATTAATGGCTAACACATTACATATGTTGATTAAGTTTTTTTTGTTTTGAAAATGCTAAATTAGGTGAAAACAGTGTATTTGCAATAATTAAAGTACAGTGGTACCTCACCTTACGAATGACCCAACAAACGAAAATTTCAAGTTACGAAACGCCTTCACGTCAAATTTTGGTCTCTAGATACGAATGAAATTTCAAGTTATGAAACGCGAAATCTCCAATCTAATCCAACTTTATTGATAAAGCACTTTAAAAACAACAAATCTCAAAAATTCAATTAATGCGCGCTCAGATGCACGCCCAGAAACGTAAATACACTTTATCAGCACACACAGGGTTAGGTTCCAGAGGTGGTCCACGAGGTAGGACAACTTTGTATTTGGCAATTGTTCTACATGTTTTAGGGCTGTAAATGCCTCACCACACATTCTACACTTTCTTCTCGCATTTCTCTCTCGTTTAAACACTCGAACTTTCATAGATTTTCAATGGAATGTGTTGGGGGGGACACGGCTCAATATAGCGTGCGATGGGAGCGGAGACACAACAACACAGTATGGTAAAACTCACCTGTCTCACGACGGTCTAAACCCCGCTCACGTTCCCTTAGTGAATTGGTGAATTCTGCTTCACAGTGATAGGAAGAGCCGACATCGAAGGATCACGGCGCAAGGCCGCGCTACACCGGGGCTGCGGGATGCAGCCGTGCCTCCTCCTCGGGGCAGAGCACGCGCGGGCCGAGCACGGGGTGATTTATTCCTGCTCCGGTCCTGGTTTAGACCTGGTTTAGTTCTGGTCTAGACCTGGAAGTCACATAGAACCAGCGCCCGACCCGAGCGAGACCCCGCGGTCTTGCCCGCTGTTATCCATTCCTGCTCTCATCTCCTAACCGTGGTTGGGAGACACAGGGGAGATCGTCTTCTCCAGGGCCGGAGATAGCTTTCCCTCCGGGGTTAACTCCCTTGTGGACATCGCGCGCTTACAGCGGTGGAGAATGCAAGTAAAAAAAGGCAGTTTGAATAAAAGAGAGTGGGGCTTTATTGTCTCCTCTCCTTTATTGTCTCCTCTACGGAGGAGACGTTCATCCAGCACGCGCACACGGCGCGCGCGCACACACTCGCAGACTCTCTGCACTGAGCTATAGACACAAGATAGACACATCTCACAACACCGCTGATAGAGCACCTTCCTCGGCATGTTAGCTCACAGTGTCAGCACCCCGGCTCTGGAGGTCAGATAGAAGCAGAGCCCGCCCAGCACCGCAAGGTGCGCGGAGACACGAGCAATGCGCTCCTCCCGCGGCACTGCCATGTTATAATAATAACAGGTCCAATCCAGGTTTAGTTCTGGCCAGACCTGGTTTATTCCACGTTCTTTTAGTCCTGGTCTAGTCTCTTAGCCCGCGAGGACGCAGAACACAACGTTACACTATAAAAAAAAAAAAGTTACACTATAAAAAAAAACAACCTTGGAACGGATCAGGCTTTTTCCATTGAAATAGCTACTCAACTTACGAATTTTTCACGTTACGAAACCACTACTGGAACTTCTGGAGTTAATTTCGTAAGGTGAGGTACCACTGTATATATTTTTGATACTGAGTACGTCCTCCCTCTGCTCCATGCGCCAAGTCATCCCCCCTTCAGAGCGTTATTACAACACAGTCTGAAACTACTTCTAGATTACTCAAACATACCCTGATGACATATAAAACCTGTTTACTCATGTTTTTGATGAGGGAACGGTGTTATAGAATGGTAGAAAGCTCTAAAAAGTTGATTTTTACCTAATACCTCCTCTTTAAGCTTACAAATCGGGAATGCTCCAATAATCTTGTGACACAGGTGGTTCTGGAACTATTTTAACTGTGATATATTTTTTTTTTAAGTCAGATTAACTAAACTTGAACAGTAAAATTTTATATAATTCTGTGAAATTTCCCCAGAAACCAGATGACACTTTTGCGCTTCCATTTAATTAAATCGGCAGCAATGGCAATATAGTTAGTGTGTGATTTAGTTTTTGTTTGCATTAGCTGAAGCAATAGCAGTAGTAGCAAAAATAGCCCAAATGATAAAAATGGAGTCGCAGCAAAGGTAGTAGTAGTAGTAAAATATTCAGTTATTTTGTTACTTTTTATAACTATAACTACTTTGACTTCTTGAGTATAGATTTCTTATCTTGTGAGATCTTTCGATATTGTACTTCTGCTGTCTGTGGGTAGAAACACGTGTATTGGTTTATGGATGTAGCTTCCTACCCCGAGGCTTGACAGTTCATTATAATGAGTGACGGGTGCGTGGGCTGTACCTGTGCAAAGGTGAGAATTTAAATATTGTGATCGGACTTCGGCTGCATTTGGTCATTACATTTAAATAAATCTGACAGGAATGTGTGACAAGTGTGGCTCTTGTTTAGTGAGTTAGCATATTGAATATTTGGGTTATTTTAACATACATTCTTCACCATTTAAAACTGATCTCTTCTAACTTTTACATTTTCTGAGTTACAGGCTAATAAGCATGGTCTAGCTTTGCATTCATTTTACTTAGTGTTGACAAGTGGCATAGATGCATAATGGACATTGGGTGATAAACTTTTAAGTTTTGTAATTATAATTTTTATATCCTTATACAGAAGTCTTTTCAAAAGATAACTACAACTCCTACTCACCATTAAAAGTTATGGCATTAATCACAGCCTTTTTAAATTAATCAGTCATAATTTACTAAAAGGTGCACTGTGTAAGCTTTCTGGAGGAGGGTCCGTGACCATCTTGTCTCCATTATTTTGATTTATTACTTTATTGCTTGGCTTGGAATGTCCCACTGTATGGCATTAAACGTATATCTCTGTGAAGACAATAAGGTGATGACAATAGGCCAAGTTACAAGTCGGATCAATAGAAAAGTGACCCCACTCACAATAATAATGCATGATTTTCCAAGGCATTTTGAGCAAGAAAAACACCACTAAAATGGAACTTTAATGCCATACTGTGGAACAATCCAAGCAAAGCAATAATATCTCTACTGAGACTAGAAGTTACATAGTGTATTTTTAAGCATACTGGCCATACAATTAGTCTACAATGTTGTTAGCCCAGGCAAATTTAGTTGTGAACAAAGCTGCAGTGAAATACCTCCACACATTTTAATAGCCTTGCCTACATTATTAAACTTAAAACCAATATAAAACGGTGTCTTACAAATGGTATTTCTTGCAATTAGGGATGCACTGAATATTCGGCAACTGAATATATTCAGCCAAATATTGCAAAAAAAAAAGTCACATTTGGCTTTCGGTGAGTTAAAAGTAATGCCGAATAGTGGCATATGACGCAATGACGCAATCAAGCTGTGCAGTGACGCGGTGATCTGGCGCCTTCTTTAAAATGTCGGCAGTGTGGATATTTTAAAGTGTCTGAGAGTGAGAAAAGAATTGCCCTACTGGTTTAATAAGTAATTTAAAACCTAAACACCCCGAACAGCATACTGAGTACGAGAGAGACGGCAGCAGCAGCTAAAAGGAAAGCTAGTCGACGTCTTTGAAAAGATGAAAAAGTTTGTAAAGGACAGTGCCAGAGCAAATGGAATCACAAAGAAGGTAATGGACTACATGGCTTTAGATGATCAACCGTTTAGTGTTGTGGAGGACACTAGCTTTCGGAGGCTTGTGGAGTACATTGAGCCCTGTTAGTTACCGAGCAGACGGTATTTCTCGGATGTGTGCTTACCGGAGAAATATGAAAGTGTTCCAACTCGCGTCCACAAGCTCTTGGTTAAAGATAATGATGCTTACCTCAGCTTCAGGACAGACATATGGAGCTCAAATGTCAGCCCCACCAGCTTGCTGAGTTTAACTGCGATGGGTCGACGCGGATTTCAAGTAACAAAAGATTGTACTTCACTCACAGGAGTTCAGAGGATCTCACATGGCAGTAGCCATCTACGATGCATTCACCAGGATCGACCAGGCTAAAGTGCATGCAATAATCAGATGATGCTCACAACATGAAGAAAGCGCTGGAAGACAGTGACCTGAAAGGCATACGGTGCATGGCCTACACTAGAGCGGTCAACGAGGGTGTGTTAAGTCAACGAAGTATTGTGGATAACATAGCGGCAGGGAGGAAAATTGTAGGTCAATTTAAGCATTCCTTTCTTGCATATTCTCGCCTCCAGTCCATTCAAGAACAGTTCGGGATGATACCAAAACGGTTCCAGGAGGATGCAAGCACTAGGTGGAACAGTACTTATTATATGCTAGAGAGCCTTTTGGCACAAAAAACGAGTCCTGGTTGCCTATGTCACAGATTATGATCTGCCCGCTACATACATCTCATACCAGTGGTTGATAATCGAGATCACACTCTCTTCTGACCCTGTATGAGCAGGTGACAAAGGAGATAAGTTCATCTAATGCATCTGCAGCAGATGTTATCCCATTATTTACAGCACTTGCGCATCTTCTCAAGAAAGAAGCTAAAACAGACCATGGAGTCAAAACCGCTAAAAGTGTACTGTTTGAAGCTGTCAGCAGATGTTTTTGTCAGGCAGACTCTGAACCCCGTTCTGCATCACGACTGTGCTTGACCCACGATATAAGGATCACTACATTGATGTGGATAAACAACAGAGGGTAAGGGAAATGGTCCAGGCTGAATTGGACTTATTAAAGCTGTTTGGAGACAGTGAAGTGACGCACAGAGAATCCGCACCACAGAGGTAGTGTGTGCACCCTCACTCTCTGACATGTTTGAGGAGATCCTCCAGGAAAACGACTCAGATCCCAGGCAGATGATAGCAACTGCTCAGCAGCTGGACTGTTATCTGTCAGAACTCCTCATCCCCAGGAGTGACAATCCTCCTGTGGCACATAATAAGTCAAAGTTTTACAGCACTTTTCAGAAAATAACTACAAAGTGGTTTACAGTTATAAAAATCAAATATATAATTTAATTGATGCAGATGTTCCGAACTTGAAAACTTCTTGAAGATGTGGACACCTGTGGCTTATAGACAGGTGCTGCCTATATATGTACAAAAATAAAATTCTTTGAACATTTTGTTGATGCAGCTTATATTCAGGTGTGCTCAATAGTTCGGAAATTACAGTACTTTCTTTTAAAAACATGTCTAAAAATGTATTCTAGGCTACTTATGGAATATTAAAAAAATAGTGAAAACCTTAGCCACAACATTTGATATTCGGTTTTGGTATTCGGCCAAGCTCTTAATTTTTATTTGGTTTTGGTTTCGGCCACAAATTTTCATTTCGGTGCATCCCTACTTGCAATGAGAATAAACTTTTATTTATAAATTACACAGCTTTCTAAAGCACCTAAAACCATTTGCCCCAAAATTGGGCCACTGGATTCTAGGCATTGTCAAGCCAAATTGCCCCAGGATGCAATTACTGGTGCCTATACCACAGTACCCAGCTCTGTATTTGTGGACTGACCGGCTGGACGTGTCTGACACCTCTGGCATTAAATATGGATATGACTGCAGCCGGTGCCACTGAACACCATTTGGCATAATCATTAAAAACGGGGTAAGATTTGGTGCGGTCCAAAATACAGTTATTGTTATTCAGCCTGGCAACACATTCAAGGAAAAACAGCAGAAATCTCAAATGAGCTTATTTTTTTCAATAGCCAAAGGTTAATATGGTCAGTCTGTATCTCAAACTGCAATTTACAAAACCATAGATTGGTTGGACAATAAATAGTGCATGGTGCTTGCTGCTTATCCTGGTTTGAATCCACTTTTATGTGCTGTTCAAACTCTGATAATTTGTGCCTAAAGCATCTACAGCTGTATACATGGACTTGCCACATGCCCATCGCTGTAGACTTGATTGGAATAAGTCCCTGTAAGCCCTGCTGTCGTTGGGCTTTTCATCACAGAAGTTTTAGGTTTTTTTTACTTTGAGTTCATTTCTTTCACTTTTCATGTCATTGCAGCACAAGAAAATAAAAGCCTGGAGGGGACAAATCCAGACAGAAAAAAGATGAGAACCGAGAGTGTGGAAACCAAGTCCATTAGCAGCTATTAATTACCACTGATTGGTATTCACCGACTCGCTGCCGCTGAGCCCGAGAGATCAATTCTCTGGACCGCCGACAACACACACACACACAGACACACAATGGTTTTGCCAACACCCTCTCTCATTCCTTTGGCTTTTCTTGTGCTTTAAAGCCGCTCCCATCTGACTTCATTAACAGCGCATTAATGCACAAATCAGATTGCCATTCCGTTTAGGCTTGTACTGGGATTTTTCTAATCTCTGGTTATCGGCAAACAACATTGGGGTGTGACACGGTTTGCTAACCACCATCCGATGTAGTTGTGCTTGCACCACCTTAGCTAACCAGCATCTGATGTAGTTGTGCATGCACCACCTTAGTTAAACAAATGTTTGTGAACTACAGTTGCAGCAAATGTTTAACACAGTTAAATTCTCATAATTGCCAAGTGGGAAATGTTGCCTTACCTTGCTATAATAATAATAATAATAATAATAAAATAAATAAAAATGAATAAATAAATAAAATTAATAATAATAATAATAATAATAATAATAATAATAAAAATGTTTTTTTGTTTTGTTTTTACAGTTCAACAGTAAAAAGAGGGTCCACTTTACATTTTTGGACGTTTTTAAGCAGTTACGAATGATTGCACATGGGAACAAAACTCCCTGACTGACTGCTTTGAATTAAAGTTTGACTTGAAATGCCAATATGACTCCATCTTATTTGTTTAGAAGGGTATAATGTCTATAATATTTTAAAAAGGTAGAATTCAAATGATATAATATACGTTTCGCCGCTCATCCGAGAGGCTTTGTCAGCTGACGAAGCTTCATAAAATGTCACTATTATGTCACCTCCTTTTATTCTCAGTCAAACAATGATGTAAACATATGCTGGCTATAACTTGGAGTCATTTTGTTTGCTACATTGACGCTTGTGTCTCTCGGTTGCTATCGACTTCCACTTGCTTTTTGTTGTTTACATTGACTTGATCTGAGAGAATTAAATCAAACTAGCACAGATCGAACAGTGAAGTGCACTCCTCCTTTGATCTGGAGCCCTTTTTTCCTGAGGTGCTGACAGTGAAGTGGTGGAGAAGGCTCAGGAAAGGCTTGACCATCTCCAGAAGACTTTTTAGCACATCACATCTGACAGTCAGGTAAAGGTGCAGCCTCACACTAGAGCCCATAGGGATTTGGCACTATACGCGTGGACTGAAGTCTTAAGTTTGTCTCCTTCCAAGTTTGAGAATTGAATGGCCTTAGCTCTGCAAGTCATTCTCCTAAATAAAATAAAAAATTTGTCTCACTTTGGCAATTTCAGTTGTCAGAGTGCGAGTCAGTTTAGAATACTGAGCAGTGTTCACTCAGTTTGAAGCCCTTTGGCATCCAGTGTAATCTTGTTGAGCGTAAACTTATTTTACAGCAAATTTGTGACATTGAAAGGAGGGCATTTCAGACAAATCACTTTGTCACTGATAACTTGTTGTCAGAAAGATGTATCTAAACTGGCTCAGAAGATATATTTTTTTCTTGGAAACTGCAGTGCAAAGATGCTTTGAACGTTTGAAAGTGAACTCGGTTAAAATGCTTGTCTCATATTATAGGCCTTTAGGGAATAGCAACATTTTTTTACAACTAGAAGTGAAAGTTTGAATTGATTTGAGAAAAGATGACTAGCAACATATCACAAAGTTAAAGAAGTTGATTAAATGAAAGACAAATCATTAGCAGTTGCGTCTCAGTTTTAAATTATTACCAATTGTTGACCTGATTGACACATACAGTGTCAGTTTTTTAGAACAAAAAAGGCCAGTGAATATGATATTTTTAATCAATTTCACCCAGGCAAAGGCTAAGCCGCTTGAGGACATTCTGATTTATTATTTCCAGTCTAATTAGTGGCTTAATCAAAACCTCTATATTTACACATTTAATTTTCATGTAATTACTTTTCACTCTGCGTCCTAAAATCTCTTCTGTCCGCTCATGGCATGTTTTGGAGGCTGTGTATAGAATAGTTAACAGTTATTCAATAACAAAACTGATTTAGAATTACAGTTAAATTATTAAGACAGGCCTATATCGAATTCATTTGTTACATATAGTTATAATATATGAAAGTTGGAACAATACATTTTGGGGCCCAATATTTAACATGTATACAATTTTTTTTTGTAAAAGTGGGGTTATTTGGGGTATTTCTATTACAATAAGATTTGAGCTGTAGAGGGTTGAATAAATAACTTCTATGATTAATTATTGGTTCATTCTGCTATTTATTTGTCCCAAGATTCAAATGCTGTCTATTTAAAAAATGGTTTACTAAGATTATCTTGTATTGTGTCAGTGGCATAAAGTAGTTTTATAAAGTAGTTTCATTTATCTCCATTTCTCTAGCAATTGTGATTCAAAATTTGTTATCGTGACAGGCCTAAATAATAGATTCGTTGTGACTGGGAGCCCTAATCTAAATTCCACATTTCCTGCACTTCAAGTTGAAACTTTTTGACTCTTGACAGATGATGCAACTTAGGTGACCTTTTCTCTCTCCATTTTCCTACAATAGACCTATAACATATCCATAATGCATTGCACAAGAATGATTGCCGCTTCAAACAACTTTTTGCGCAAAACGTCCCACTTGTCATCATGCCACAGTGAGCTTTTCATTACAGGAACGACTTACCGAGTGCAATAATAGGCTGTCATCCACAAAGACATAGTGGCTGCAAGGATATTCTGATAGGAGTAATGTATCTACAGGGAACAAAATACCTTTTTTACGCTATCCCTGTCAAGTTGTCATAACGGCAGTGAGTACTAATCTCATTTCTCTACGGCGCGACAGGTTTTCATCCATTGAAATCAATTAGGGCCCTCGTCGTCCCTGGGCTTTCCTTGTTCGTCGTTTTTTTAGAGATATTTGTCCCTTTTCCGTCTCCGGTTGTACGACTCAATAAAGGCACAGTTTCAAGTACTCCAACTGTGTCAGCGCAACCCCTTCTGTTTCTATTTTCCATTAGATCTTGGCTTAGAAGACGTCTGTCACCGAGCGGCCTGGTCTATTGTAAATTAGTAGAAAATGAAACGGTTGCTTTGAAGAGTGATCCTCAGTGGGCAGCTCGGCTTTAACATAGCATAAAATTAGCCGGCGTTTTCTCTCTCTCTAAAGGGCTTTGGAAAAGTAATGAGATATATTTAAGGAGTGGGAGGAGAGAGATGGAAACAAAGTCGATGAATGGACGAAAAGCTGGAAGAGGATATGATGACGTGATAGATGGAAGAGAGGTAAACAAATGAGCAGCAAGGGGAAAGAGTTTGCGACAATGGCACGATGGATGGAGATGCTTAGAGCCTGCGCTGACAGATGGCGTGACAAAAAATCAAAAGGAGGCACTGAAAGTGAGAAGGTGCCGGTATGTGTGTGTTAACAGCCCAATCACGGTGACAAAGAGTTTCTGAAGGCCCCCGGACCCTAATGGTAAGGCAATCTTGCAGCTTCAGACTGTGGAAGATGCCTTGTATTTCCCTTTGTGTGCGGGGCCAAGTGCGCGACTTTCTTCGCTCTTATCAGTGACATGCTCATTGATTACTGTGATGACTGCGCTTCGATTGGGCCCCGGTGATAAACGAGCCGACGCTTTCTTCGTCCATACAACTCTACACCGCGAAAGGATGCGGTCTTCCAAAACAACAAAATGACCCAGCAAAAAAGGGAGGAAATAGTGTGTGTGTGTGTTTTTTTGTGTGATCTGTCTGCGCCATTTCCCCTTCTGGTCATATTGTCTAGTTTTCCACGTGGCTGCACAACCCCACAACACAGCCACTTTGTGAGGGTATGTGGCCATGCTCAGAGATTGACATGAATGACAGAATTTTCTTAATGACGTTCAAAGTTTCCAAATATGTCTTGCGTTGCACCCAAGACATGTTGGCTTCATTTGGTTGCCATAGCAGTTGCTGTTTATGATTTATGCTTCTTCGGGCACACAAGACGGGTCACCATTCTGATTATTTTGGTATCTAAAATTGGGGTTATGTCTACATTCTTTTTTGACAGATTACCTCATTTCATTGTGTGTCTTATTACTGGGCAGTTGATTTCATTGTAATCAAATTAAGATCCAATCATTTCAAATTGTCAATGATCAACTTGGGACAATTGAGAGGCAGATGGCTTGGAGCAGATTTCAGACTTAGATTTTGTGTTTGTGTTAAATGGCACTAAAAATCCTTCTTAAAATGAAAATTGAAATCAAATAGAAAACTGTGATCAATCAAGAAGAGGAATGAGGTATTTGAGATATTTTCAAAGCATAACTGACAGTCGATAGTGTAGCTATAAAGTATTACTGAAGTGTCTGCTGTTGTCTTATTCAGAAATTTATTCTAATGTCATCTTCTTTGACACTTCTTAGCATTCACTTGACGCTATGATGTGACCTATTGTTTTCCATATTAATTTCTCCGAAGCCCCTAGGGCTGTTTTTGTTATTGCAGCGTTTTCCTCTGAGGAGTGGGCCTTCTTGTGATGCTTTGTATTTGTGAAATGCAGCGGAGAAAGTCTACTGGTGCTTTTCTTGCTGCTTTTTCAGCCATGCTAACTAGTTTCCAGATACCATCACAAATTAGCATGTGTTGTTTCTCCTCTTTGTTATCCAGGAAACCTTTGTATGGCCCTGATGAGAAGAGAGTATAGGATGGTGCAGCTAGCATCTATAGGAGAAATCAAAGAAGACCCCACGGTTTCTGACATCAAACAAGTCACTGCCGCACTAGTCTCTAATTTGTGAAAATGTAAGCAAAATTATATGTGTAATTTTTGATGTTGTGCCCATATGCGTGTTGGTGTAGTATTCTTAAACAGGTGAAATTGTAAATCAAAAAACAGAATACAGATCGACCAACTTTTTTTTCTTTCATGGCCAATGCTGATATTAATTTTTGTATACTATATACTATAGTGCAGCGATCTGCATAAGAGAAATGTATAAAAATAGTCTGCATTTTTGGGAGCAGTGTAGTTACATTTCATATGGAGTTGTATTTTGCTTCATTCATGCTTGTTTCATCAATTTTCAAAGTTCAAGTTCAAAGTCAGCTTTATTGTCAAAAATCATATGTACAGGTTGCACACACAGGATTTGAAATTGCAGCGCCCCCTAGACCCACAGTGAACATAAAACATCTGATAAACAGGACAATAAACACCATGACTAAAACATCACATGTACCATAGCAAAAGTACAGTAAACTTGTATATAATACAAATAGGAAAAACACACAATTTGTAGTGTAATAAAGCTCAAGTGGTGCCATTTAAGCAGCAGTGTCAGTGTCATTTAAGCAGCAGTGTCATTGGGGGAGGGCAGGGAGAGAGTTCAGCATCCTGACAGCTTGGTGAATGAAGCTCTTTCAGTCTGCTGGTCTTGCCCTGAGGCTCCTCAGTCTCCTTCCTGATGGCAGCAGACTGAAGAGGCAGTTGGGTGGGTGGTATCACCCAGAGGGCTTTGCGGGTGAGGCGGGTGTGGTAGACGTCCTGCAGGGAGGGGAGAGAGACACCCACGATTCACTCAGCTGCTCTCACTACTCGATGTAGCTTTTACAGTTTGCTCCCCCTGGGCTGTCACCAAATATGTGGTTCGAATTTTCCCAGGATTCCTGCGTCATAGGTAGAAACCCTACATCCATAAATCATTGCCAGACTTGTGTAAGCATTTCAACTTTTTTTTTCCTCATTGTAATTCCCTCTGCTGCCAGTAGACACAGTATATCTATATCAATCAATCTCTACAAATAATGCATAGTATTCTTTAAAGGTTGATAGCAAATACTCTAGTAGAAATATCAGCAAACTGATACCTCAGTCTATCTATATTCTCTACGGTAAGTTTCTTTTGATGAATACCAATATAACCACCCAGACTATTATTGGCCTTTCTCAACTATGTTTATTAAATAAGATCATTCCATGATGTGCAGGTTTCATTCATGCATCTCTGCCCAATTTCAAACCTCCCCATATCTCAAAGCGGCTGCTACTGCTATTACAAGAGCAGGGAGGAAACATTAAATCATAAAAAAGACTGAAACCCAATTAAACCAACCCCGACTTCGGCAAACTGCAGCCAGCCAAGCAAATGAAGGTAATTGCCCTTGGAGGACCTCAATAAAAACACCCAGTTTAAATAATGCTCTTCCAACACAAGGTCAAAAACACTGATGTTACCTCACAATGATTTACAAAAGTGTCCACCCACAAACACCGCAGCCCCTTAGGTTTTTAGAGCTCAGCAAAAAGAGTTGTGCTTGCTGTCTGGATAGGGCACCAAAAAAGCAATTAATTTGAGTTGTTCACTGTGGCGTACTGTTTGAAGCAATTAATCACATCAGGTTAGACTGTGTGAACAAGTGTGAGCAAGCAGAGGTATACTGTGCCCTTTTAATATTTGATCAACGTCTATATTGCTAACTTTATCTTGTGGTTTGCCAGACTTTACTAGACCACCTTTATGACAATACATCATTGTTTAAATTTGTAATGTTTCAGTTTATTCTAAGTAAATCATAATTTTCATGATGTCTGGATTTAACTACTTGAAGCCCAATCTGTAACATTTCCAGTCACCTGTTTGCCTCTGTGCATAATGTGGTTTAACTCTGAATCAGTTACAGGTCTGATCTTTCAAGAAGCAAGATGACCTTATTGATCCTCTTGACATATTTGTCCAGAGTGAGACACTTTTAGTAGTGTGTAATAGCCAGCTCCCCCAAAAAGTTGTTTTTTTCTGCATTTGGGTTCCTGTTTATTTCCTCTTTTATTACCCGCTCTTTCAGCAGTAGCAGTAGTGACCTTGCTGGATTATTAGTGGATGGATCAGCTCTTGACATAAAGCCAGTAGTTGTGTAACGGTGGATAAAGTGCGCCTCAATTAGATGATATGATGACACACACACACACACACCAGTGAACAGCTGGCTAGGCTGGCCACTCATGCTCCAGTTACTTTCACTCAGTGTCATTATTGCTAGGACTTCAGCACCGTTACACTGCAATGGCTGGATGCATTCTCAGTAACATGAATGTAACAGTGGCACAATATTGTAAACAAAGGGAAGGTTAACCAAATCGATATGCTTTGAGAAAACACTCAGTTTTATAACAATAATTTGTGGTCATAGGACTGCTGATTCACCCCCGCCTTGCAGGCTGGCATACCTTATATATTTGAATAATTATGGCTAAAGTTTGCTTGTGAGGCAAAAAGATGTGTCACTTTTGATCAAATGGTATAATTCAAAAAGAGGAAATGTACATCATATGTTCAATCAATCAATCAATCAAATATTTATAAGGCGCTTTTCATACAAAATTGTAGCACAAAGCGCCTTACAGTGGTCAAGGATTAGAAGATTGACCTTTATTGATCTCGCACAGGAGAAGTTGTTTCTATATTTGACCCGGGGACCATCCCCATGATTTTGTTTTGTTATTTATGCTTTGGCCAGGCCCTAAGCTGGAGGATTTTACCTATGGCGCATGTTTAGGTTGGTGGGGGAAACCGGAGTACCCGGAGGAAACCCACCCAAACATGGGGAGAACATGCAGTCTCCACACAGAAAGGCCCGGGCAACCCGAACCTTCTTGCTGTGAAGCATGAGTGCTAGCCACTCAGCCACCGTGCTGCCAGGGAAAAAAAAAAAAAAAAAAAAGACCTGCATTTCATTGATCAGAAGAAGAAGAAGAAGAAGAAGTGACTTTATTGATCTCACACTGGAGAAATTCTTCTCTGCATTTTAACCCATCCTATATATATATATATACATATATTAGGAGCAGTGGGCAGCACACAATAGGGCGCCCGGGGACCATCTCCATGATCTTCTTGCTTCGGCTTGGTCAGGACCTAAGCTGGAGGTACCTATGGTGCATGTTTTGGGTTGGTGGGGGAAACCGGAGTGCCCGGAGGAAACCCACCCAGACACGGGGAGAACATGCAAACTCCACACAGAAAGGCTCGGGCGACCCGGGGATCGAACCCAGACCATGCATCAGGCAACAAGAGAACACGTATACTAATATTCTAACTAGATTAGCTCCAAAAAAAAAAAAAAAAAGTAGCCTCTTAAAAAAAATAAGAAAAAAAAGTGTATGCATGTTTATTTTATGACACTGCAAAATCCACTGTACATTTTTCTCTTGGATAGATACCAGCTTTCTACACTCTCCAACCCTGATGGCAAACTCACCTGCATGTTGGACGGTAGCAGCCTGACATTGACTTGTGTTTCACCTTTACACCGCTAATGATCTAATGATGCCGCTTTCCCATGGCAGCACATGCAGGAGATTGAATGAATATGAGATTTTAGAATTAAAATTCAAGCGATGGCTGTGGTGCCTAATACACTGGCAGAGGAATGACACATGGGAACTGTGTGCTGCCTCTCACACGGCAGGACACAAAGGCACACATGATATCATCATTCAGGAGACATGCAGGGCTGTCCTTTCTCCAACCTGTCCTCTCTCCAGCCTGTCCTGTCTCTGCTGTTTGGAGTCAGCCAGACGCTCCAACCACACACATTGAAGAGCACCAGCTATTGGGTTTTGGCTTTTAGGATTTTCTACCCTTTATCAGAGTAGTGGTAGTAGTTTAAAGGTCTTATATTAGGCAAAATTGATTCTTGTGAGATTAAGCCATGTAATAATTACCTTCTCAAAAACATACCTGGAGTTGTGGTTTGTTTCATTCACACATGTTTGAGTAATCCTTTATTATTAATCTGTATATCCTCAATGCTCAAAATGCAAAATGATATCTTACTGAAGAAAATATATACAATAAACAATAAACAACAACTTTTAAACACGTGCCACTGCCACAACAACCTTAAAGCCAGATTTTCTGTGATAAATATTGACCCTCCCAAAATGTTTGTCCAATCTTTGATTTATTGAATGATAAGTTGATATAGTAATTATAGTGTCAGGGCTATGCGTCTACTGGCAGTAAAACCTTTTTTTAAATGAACTCATAAAACATGCGCTGCAATAAATAAGTAGTGCACGATGAAAGTTGTTCCAGTTCCAGGGTATTGGAGAGGAGAATCCGACCGATAGTTGAACCTGGAATTCAGAAGGAGCAGTGTGGTTTTCGCTCCAGTCGCGGAACGCTGGACCAGCTCTGTACTCTCCCATCGGGTGCTCCAGAGTTCATGGGAGTTTGCCTAACCAGTCCACATGTGTTATGTGGATCTGAAGAAGGCATTCAACTGTGTCCCTCGTGGTGTCTTGGGGAGTGCTCTGGGAGTATGGGGTCTGGTGTCTTTGCTAAGGGCTGTCCCTGTATGACCGGAGCAGAAGCTGTGTTCGCATTGCCGGCAGTAAGTCGGGCCTGTCTCCAGTGCATGTTGGACTCTGCCAGGGCTGCCCTTTGTCACCGGTTCTGTTCATTGTTTTTATGGACAGAATTTCTAGGCGCAGGCAGGGGCCAGAGGGGATCCGGTTTGGGGACCACAGGATCTCATCTCTGCTGTTTGCAGATGATGTTGTCCTGATGGTTTCAACAGACCAGGACCTCCAACGTGCACTGGGGCGGTTTGCAGCAGAGTGTGAAGTGGCTATCTATCCTCAAAACTAAATCAAAACAAACAAAGAAAACAATAGAACTAGCCAGGTCTGGTCCAGAGGTGTGAAAACACCATTATGGCCCTGAATGGCTCTGCTAACAAGACCCCACACTGCCGTTGCATATTTAATAGGCTCATGTAACTAACAGAAACTGAAATACAAGTAGCTGTAGTAGTTTCAAAGTAATTTCATTGTAGTTAGCTCCTCCCTTCAGGCAGATAAAAGGCAGTGTCCTCCAGCGTCTGACCAGAACTGAAGAAGCAGCTTGGATATTCAACCAAATAAACTTTTGTCCAGTTGACAAATTGATTTTCTCCTTTTGCCATTCATTCACACGTTTAACACACAAACCCTGCATAATTAGGCTGAGTTCTTCTCTCAGACAGTCCTCAGTCTCTACTAAACAAAAGATAAAAGTTTGCTATTAACTTGAAAACTGCCACTACATGACATCACAAGGTGGAACAGAGCATTTTGGAGATATAGACAGGTTAATAATGCATGGTTACTGAAACATGTGTGAATGAAAATAATCACAACTCCGGGTATGTTTTTGATGAGGTAACATCATTACAACATAGCTTAAACACTTGGCTTTGAATATAGGACTTTTAAAAACAACATGTGCTAAAAATTAAAGATCCCACAGGTATCATGTTTCAATAAACAAAAAAAAGTCAGTATGAAAATTTGAAACCGGGTCAAAGCCATAACTTACCAAAATTAAAGCCATCACTTTACCAATCCATTTTGGAGAGCAATTAATACATTTTAATTACAGGCCCTTGTATCCAGATTGCACATGTCTGTCTGAATATTTAGCATTAGATGGATTCTCAAAACAAACTCCTTAAGCACTTAGGCAGATTCTCATTGACATTCCAGCAGTGATAGGGAGCTGAGTGCCCCAGGCTTTTACCTTGTGAGTCTCCAAAACACAGCTGGCTTTGACCCAATGGACTTCCAATAATGACAGAGAGAGTCAATTAACCATGGTATTAGATCAGGGGTGGGCAAACTTTTTGACTCGTGGGCCACAAAGAGTTCTAAAATTTGACAGAAGGGCCGGACCAGGAGCAGGTGGATTTAGTGTTTTGGTAATCCACCTCATAAGAGCAAAAAAATAACATGGGCTATGTAGAAAACATGTGCTTTATTTCAATTAAAAATGAACAAAAGGGTCATTCCAGAATTGGAGGACATTTTACGTCCCACCCATAAAATATTAAATAATCCACATACAAAATACTAAAACATACAGTTTCTGAGTGAATTTACTTGTCCTGAGACCAAATCTAAAAAAACTAAGAAAAAAGAATGCTTGAAAATAGTTTTTATAATACCAGATAAGTCCGGGGCACCCCCCAGACTTAGGCGGCATGGTAGCTGAGTGGCTAGCGCTCTTGCTTCACAGCAAGAAGGTTCCGGGTTCGATCCCCGGGTCGCCCAGGCCTTTCCGTGTGTGTTCTGTGTGGAGAAAGGCCTGGGCCTTTCTCTGTGGAGTTTGCATGTTCTCCCCGTGTCTGGGTGGGTTTCCTCCGGGCACTCCGGTTTCCCCCATCAACCCAAAACAACATGCACCATAGGTAGGTCCTGACCAAACCGAAGCAAGAAGATCATGGAGATGGTCCCCGGGCGCAGTAATGTGTGCTGCCCACTGCTCCTAAAATATATATATATATATATATATATATATATATATATATATATATATATATATATATATATATATATTATATATATATATTATATATATATATTATATATATATATATATTATATATATATATATATTATATATATATATATATTATATATATATATATATTATATATATATATATATTATATATATATATTATATATATATATATATTATATATATATATATATTATATATATATATATATTATATATATATATAGGATGGGTTAAAATGCAGAGAAGAATTTCTCCAGTGTGAGATCAATAAAGTCACTTCTTCTTCAAAATGCCATTTTCCTCTTGTCCCACCCCTCTAATGGCCAAATTGAATCTCAAATAAAACAGTTAAAATTGAATTGAAATTTCTTGTTTTTTCTATAATTTGTTTCATTGCCATCTCTTGTAACTGTGGGAACATTTGTTTTAATAGACATAATACAGTGAACCCTCGCTGTATCGCGGTTCACTCTTCGCGGCCTCGCTGTTTCGCGGATTTTTTTTTCCAATTTTTTTTTTTTTTTTCCAATTTTTTTTATAGTGTAACTTTTTTTTACAGTGTAACATTCTGTCCTGCGCCCTGATTAGCTAAGAGACTAGACCAGGACTAAACCAGGTCTAAAGCAGGTCTAAACCAGGACTAAACCAGGTCTAAACCAGGACTAAACCAGGTCTAGACCAGGGATGGTAGGGACAGAGTCTCAGATGTCCTTCAGGAGAGCGCCTGGGTGACAGGAGGTGTGGCCTTTGTTTACTTGCACGAGCCATGGAAGAGACTGAGTGCGAGCCGGACAAATGGAAGAGCCAAGAATCAACATGGACGGGCCTGGCGCCTGGCCGCGCGGCGTCCGGGGGAGCCCGCAGCGGGGAGAGGACACTCGCGCGCACAGAGGAGACAGTGGCTCTTCCCCGTCACGCTGAGAGAACGAACCCGACCCCGTCCTAGAGAGCTGTGGAGTATTGGCGACGCATTGATAGCGGTCTGATTTTGGAGCCGGGGTGAAATGCAACCAACTCTTGTGAGCGCAGGTTGGTCTTACCTGGTCTTGTGGTGAGGACTGGTGCTCAGAGGCATCTGTTAGCGGTTTTGCACTGTTAGCATTGGCTTGAGTCTTGCCCAAAATGATATCCAGGTCGCTTTCCACTCGACTTTCGCACATGGCATGGATATGTGGTACCAAAACAAACACACGTGTCCGCGCGCACGTGTCCGCGCACACGTGTCCGCGCGCACGTGTCCGCGTGTCACGTGCCCCCCCACTATTAATATATTTTAATGAAAATCTACAAAAGTTTGAGTGTTTAAACAAGAGAAAAATGTTAATACCAGTCTGAGAAAAGTGTATAATGTGTCTGGTGAAGCGTTTTCAGCCTTAAAACATGTAGAATAATTGTAAAATATAAAATTGTCCTACTTCGCGGATTTCACTTATTGCGGGCTATTTCTGGAACCTAACCCCCGCGATAAACGAGGGTTCACTGTATTTCAATTAATAATTATTATTCATGGAACATGTGTCCCACAACATGCACGCAACCCTGTTACCAGAACATTTTTAGTCTGGTAGAAGAAGAAGAAGAAAGCAGAACCACATGATCCCCTGGACTTGACATCATCAAACAGTTTTCCAAAAGAATGGGTAGAGCAAAGGTTTATCTTCTCTTCTATTTTTCATATTTTTATAAAACAGTTAGCCTGGATTGAATGTCTCACTCTGCCTCATGCAACCCTGTTATGCAAATGATCAGAATAAGACTTTTTTTTTTCCGTTACATATTTGCATAAATAAGTTTTTCCTCTTGATTAGTAATAACAGCTAGCTAAACAGCTAGCTTCTATTCCGGAGATAAAGCTCGATTAGCACATTAGCACGATTTTGCAACCCTGTTACCTGCAACCCTGTTACTGTGATTAGAGGAAATAAAAAAATAAACCATATAAATCATATAATAAAAATTTTACCATTGACCGTAAGCTGAGCTAATCAAGCATTTGATAGTTTATTACCTATTATTGATGAATATGTAGCAGAAAATCAGAAAAGGAGGTTTATTTTTCAAGAATTTAAAAGCCAAAATGTCCTCCAATTCTGGAATGACCCAAAAGCATTACAACAAATATGCCAACACCTGGCATATCAGGCATACAGCAGTTGATAAGTATTTGGTGAAAAAATATTTACTTGTCCACTCCTTATTAAACACTTGACATTCTCTGTCCACTTTTCTTTTCTTAGCTCCGCTCATCTTTACAGGAGAGCTGAGGGGTTAAAGAGTAAAGCACCTCAACAAAGGTCAATGTATCTAGTGCGCCAGCTATTGGAAAACATCAGAATTGCAGGGAAATTAAAACATTAAAACATTAACAGGGTTTATTAATAGAATTTCTTCAAGTTCGTCGGGCCGGATTAAAAAGCTTAAAGGAGAATTAACGTTTTTTACAATCTGAGCCTTATTTCGGTAATAAAACAAGCCGTTTTACTCACCTATAGCACTTTGGTGTCATATGGAGCATTTCCGGAGATGTTTTAGATTTGCGATATCCGTAACGTGAGTTCTCGGGGCATATTTTGCAATCTCCAAATAACACAAACTTTAGCAGTTTTCAAATCATAGAAGCTCGATGTCTTAGTCTACACTTTCGTTTGAGTCAAAAGTGGCCTGTAATCCAAGATTTATCCATAATTTACAGCTTTGCGTTTCATGTTTGGGTCCCGAGAGCTGAGAGCGAAATAAGCTGTGACTCTGCACATGCGCACTGGCGTCCTCATCTCCTCGAATCTATGGCTAAATCTCTGATTACAGGCCACTTTTGACTCAAATGAAAGCGTAGACTAAGACATTGAGCTTCTATGATTTGAAAAGTGCTAAAGTTTGTGTTATTGAGACTGCAAACATTTGCCCCGAGAACTCACATTACAAAGATCGCTAATCTAAAACATCTCCGGAAATGCTCCATATGACACCAAAGTGCTATGGGTGAGTAAAACAACTTGTTTTATAACCGATATAAGGCTCAGATTGTAAAAAACGTTAATTCTCCTTTAACGGGCCGCATATGGCCCCCGAGCCGTAGTTTGCCCATGCCTGTATTAGATCCTCAAGCACCAAGACTTGTTATTGGATGACAGTAGTAGCCCTCAGTTCTCATTATTATCAAATTAATAAAATTATTATTGCCTCCAATCAAATGTACACAATTCCTGAAACAGTCTTGTAAGCATGTTTTATCTTGTATCTCTCACCATTCACACATTAACGGTTAAGTGTGTTGCCCGAGGACACAACAGCAGCATTCATCTGTGGGAGGTGGAATCACAGCGTCAAGCTGTGGGTCAACCGCTCAACCAATGATGTTTATGTGGAGAGCGGGATTCGAACCACCAACCTTCAGATTAATGAACAAATACTATACCAACTTAGCTACTGTCGTCCCGTAATAGTATAGTTTATTGCCAAAATTAATGGAATATTTTGAAGCTCCAAACAGTAATAATGACAAAACAGACTGGACTGGTGGAACCATAGAATGATTTTAGCTTTACTGTGCGGTGAGACTGAGCAGCCGGAACCAACGCTAACGACTTGTTAAGGGACATTAAGCAAGACAGATGAGTGTCTGTTTTGGGCTTGATTTGTGTAACTAATTAAAGTGCTGAGTCATGCTTGGTATAGTTCACAAAGCGTGAATGTGCGAAGAAAAATGCATTTGATCAGAAAGAGGCTGTTATCGCCAAAACTTTTATCAGACTTGTGAAACTGCAAGTCTGCTAGGCGTAAATACTGCATTAGTTTGAGGCTGGGCGTCAATATTGAATCACAGCTGGATTTTTTGGGACTAAAAAGCTCATAAATGTGTATGGCTAGGGTGGAGCATTTAAAAAAAAAATCTCTTTGTCCATTAGAAACTCCAAACATGTACCTACCCAGGTTAATGTGATCAGTGACCCCAGCTTTTACAATAGCGCTCGGCTGTTTTAAATCCTTTCCTGAAAGTCTGATCTAATGCTGTTTTGAACTGGCAGAGTGCAAAGTGTTCTGACCTTTGAGACTTGATAAATATGTAGGTTCAGCACTCAGTTTTTTCCTCAGACAAAAATAATCACTATTTTATGATTTTTAGAAAGTGGATTCATAAGAAGAAAGGGCTCTTTGCTTTTATTGTAGAGCTTCTTAGAATACGACTATGCATTAAAATGCATTTTGAGTCACCTCATACGCAGTGACCATTATTCAAAATGCATAAAGATGTCATGGGAAGGGTTACACTGCAGCAGCATTCTGTTAAGACGAGATAATCGGCACACAAAAGTAGGGTTTTTTAAACAGATAATCAATTAAATATAGCTTTTACTGACACAATTGAAATGTTACATCATGTCAAGTAGTTTGTTTTATTCAGTTTGAAAGTAGGCATTTATTTTTAGTTGCCATTTCCTACGACTAAAACCATTTGGAAATAAACATTGCTATCTAACAATCTCTCTGTTTGAGAGATTGTTAGATAGCAATGTGGAAAAAAGTGGATTTAGATATTTTATGTTCTTTTTATTGAAGTTTATTAAAATAGTCCAGCCCTTGAACTTGCTGCCTTTTGTAGAGTCTTCTTTTCAACAACCCCTTCCACCCCAGGAAGAAAGGGGTAGCGATTCCGTACCTGGCCGGCGTGTCGGAAAAACTACAGAGGATTTTCAGACAATATGAAATCCCAGTTTATTTCAAACCCACAAACACTTTAAGACAAAAACTCGTCCACCCAAAGGACAAAACACCGAGCCACAAACAAAGCAATGTAGTCTACTCCATTCAGTGTAGTGAAGACTGCAGTGAGCGCTATATTGGAGAAACCAAGCAGCCACTTCACAAGAGGATGTACCAACACAGACGGGCGTGCCAGAGTGGACCGTCTTCTGCCGTATATCTTCACCTAGAAGCCACGGGTCATTCATTTGAGGACAGTGAGGTTCAGATCTTAGCCAGGGAAAAGAATTGGTTTGAGAGGGGAGTTAAAGAGGCTATTTTTGTCAAAAAAGAGAATCCTTCTCTGAACAGAAATGGTGGAGTCAGACATAATTTGCATCCCATCTACAATTCCATTCTTAGGCCTAGATCAAGCAAACAGGGAAACAATAGGGCTAGCCAGGTCAGGGCCAGAGGTGTGAAAAACAGGCGTGTAGGGATGAATAGGGATCGTTAGCTAGACGCCAGAGAAACAAAAGACGGAAACCAATGAGATAGTTACGGAAAGTAGTTAGCTAGGTAGCTCCTCCCTACAGCAAGATATAAGCAAGTGTCTTACCAGTATTCTTATTAGAGCTGACGAAGCCTCTCGGATGAGCGGCGAAACGTTTTCAACCAAACAAACTTTGTCCAGTTGACAAATTGAACTTCTCCTGTTATCATGGATTCTACCTGGACGACTGAGGGACTTTTCACGCAACCCCTTCCATTGTTGACATTGATAGTACCTTTTGCCAGTGGTCTTCACCCTCCATACATTTTCTAGTGTCACTTTTCACATTTTTCAACATGGTCTGTGCTGAATTCAAATGTGAAAATAATCTTACTATTTCTACTAAAACCATTTTGAAATAAGCCTAAAAAAATCCTCAAGTTGAAACTACCTAAACCCCAGTAGTGCTAGCCCAGCTTCTACAGCTCAGCGAGTAAATTCTGGAGGTTTTGAGCTTTCACATGAGGCATGATCTGTCCATGAACTTGTATATGTCCTCTATCTGCAGGTTAAGGCACTGGCAACCTGCGCTCATATATGTTATTTATTTTTTTAAACCAGGCTACATTCCCTACCTACCATACGTATGATCATATTGTGCCACTATTGCCAGCTCATGTGGTAAATTAGAATAGAAAACAATCCATTCTCACGGGACACTGTTGAGGTTTTACTTTTACATTATTATTATTATTAACAACCAACTATTTGTCTTTCTGAGTTGCTCTCCTTTTCTTTGTACGCATATTGTCTTTTTCTTGCTTTTTTCCTTGGCTCTCTCCGGTCTCTTCCACCCGTTGTGTTTCCGCCTCAGTCCCGCTAACACCAATTACACTGTGTCAAATCCATGCATGTCAGTTTGCACATCCCTAATCATCCTTTCTCTCTTTTCATCTGCAGATCCTTTGTTCTTCCCTCCTCCCCCTCTCCCGGGCTGTAACCTTCTTATACGCTGTTCGTCCCACCCCGCCCCTCTGCTCCTCCGTCTCCTACACATTTGCTTTTTCTTATTTACCTTTGCGCGATATACTTTACCTTGTCTTACCCCTGTAGAACTTGTGCGAACCTGCGCATTATGACAAAAAATGAATTACACCTTTCCTCATATACAGCTCTGAAAAAATAATTTTGCAGTGGTCTCTTATCAGTTTTTCTAATTTTACCACCTATAGGTATGTGTTTGGGCAAATGGAACATTTTTGTTTGAGTCTATAAACTACTGACAACATTTCCCCCAAATTTCAAATAAAAATATTATCGTTTAGAGCATTTATTTGCAGAAAATGACAAATGGTCAAAATAACAAAAAAGATACATGTTTTCGGACCTCAAACAATGCAAAGAAACCAGATCAAATTCATTTTTAAAACAACATAATACTAATGTTTACACTCAAGAAGAGTTCAGAAATCAATATTTGGTGCATTAACCCTTATTTTTAATCACAGCTTTCATGTGTCTTGTCATGCTCTCCACAAGTCTCTTACATTGTTCTTGGGTGACTTTATTCCACTCCTGGTGCAAGAACTGAAGTAGCTCAGCTTTGTGTTTGTGTTGGAATTCAACAGACGCTGGAATGGAATGGCTGTAATTAGGGATCCAAATTATCGATTAATTCATTAATTGATAGTTGATTGACCTTATCGATCGATTAACGATTAACTGATAAGTGGCGTTTTTCACCTGAATTTTAGTGTTTCAATAGGGTCTTTAAGAATATAAGCTATAGTAACATAACACTGAGTCATAAATATATCATAGTATTATTATATTGTATATTCCTCAATTAATTATTCCTTAGTAAAAAGCAGACGAATGTATTGATGCTGAATAACAAAATACAGTAATCCCTCGCTCTATCGCGGTTCGCAGATTTTTATTTTTTTTTTTTTTAATAGTGTAACATTTTTTTTATAGTGTAACATTGTGTTCTGTCCTGATTGGCTGAGACTAAACGTGGACTGGACCAGGTCTAGACCAGAACTAAACCAGGTCTGGACCAGGTCTGGAACTGGACTGGACCTGGACTGGAAGGGGACTTGACCGGGACTTGACCGGGTCTGGACCTGGACTGAACCAGGATTGGGCCGCTGCGTGCCGCTGCTGGTTTCGTGTGGCTGGTTTGTGGCTCGGGGCCCGGGCCGCAGGCTAGCCGTGCGGGACTCGGACCCCGAGCCGCGGGCCGGCAGCGGCACGTTGCGGCGCATTCCTGGGCGCCGCGGTTCGATCTCGCCTCGCGCGTACACCCGGGGCTGCTGAGCAGTGCCGTGGGTGCCTGCGGCCGGCTGTGAGTCGAGCGCAGCGCGGTGCGCGGTTGCCTTGTTTCGTGACCACGCGGTTAATTACAATTAATGCATTTTGTTCGACTAACGTCTTAATCGACAATTAATCGTTAATCGATTAATTGTTGACATCCCTAGCTGTAATACACGTAGAGATGCTGATTTCAGGAAAAAAAAATTGTGCTCTTTTTCCCAAAGCTGTAGATTAATCATTTTGGATTAGATTATTTTGTCTAAAAAAAAAAAGCTTTCCATATTAATTTCCCCAACATAAACAATACAGAGTTTTAAAAAATATTTTTTTTTTCCCCCCAAAATTTGAGATACAAGCGCATAATTGACAATAGGCCTAAGTAATGACTAAATTTTGTTATCAATGAAAAATGCACAACTAGCTTGCCTTATGTTTAAGAGAAACCTCAGCAGTTACTCTGATTGTATTATATATTCTTTTTACGTTTTCAGAGCTTCGGTAGTGCCAGTAATGCGCTTTCAAAGCTGAGAGTAATTACTGTTCCCCGTGGCATTCCGACAATAGAAGCACTGAGCCTCGACATAAACAGTGCAAATGCATTTTTTTCTTTGTACTTTATGTCCCTTATATTTGGCAACTCCATTGTAAAGGTGGGCATTGCGTATTAGATGGACTGATATTGCACCTTTTCCCCTGGTGATGTAGATGATCAAATTACCTTAAAATACAATACCTTTCTGTCTATGCCCACCTTAGTTTCATATAATAAGAATGTGTTATAAATCATTATTATGTTATGTGGGCAGAGTACAGCAAATTGAATTGTAGCATGTAGTAATGTGATTTGCAGTCCTTTAGTAGTTAGAGGGACTGGTGGCTGTATCCATCTTATTTGTTTTTGCTCCGACCCCCCTGGTTACAGTTCCACCTATAGCGTTGGGCTGCGAAAGTTGTATTACAAATAACTGTAGTAAAGGTGCATTTTGGCCGCATTCTTTCACTGGTGACACAGAAAATGTTGAGGTCGCAAATATTTTAAAGGTGCACTTTGTGACTTTCTTGTTGGAGATGTGATTTGTTGGGTTGGAATATTCCACAGTATCCCATTAAACTGCTTCTATCTGGTGTTTATTCAATTAAAGGTCTTTATAGCTGGTTGATTCTCCAAATATCAATGAATTTGTGTCCCAGGCAGAAATAAGAAAAACAAAAACACGTTTGTCATTTTTTATTCAAGCTGCACTTACTAGACACAGAGATGAACTTACAAAAATTTATGATAGATAAATTACAATTTTTATTATATAAAATAAGGTTTTATATTGAGTGGTTTTGTTATATGTCCTTTGTCCCTTGGCCAGGTTTTGGACTCTCAGTTCCTCATAAGACTGAAATTAAATTTGATTCAACAGTAACTTCATTGACAAATGGCACAGAAATTCCTGTGCTTGAAAGATATATTAGTATTTTATTTATTTTTCATAAAAAGAACACCTGTCCCTAAGGATCACTGTCATTTCCACCACCTTTTTTTTAAACCTTTGTCTACTTGAACCACATCAGTTGTGATGTGACAGGAGCTCATGGCAGGATAGCAGCGTTAGCTCCATGGAAGGAAGGGAAACAAGAGTTTTGCAAAACCAAGAGTACGTTTATTGGTCGTCATTTCCAAACTTCTCATATTTCCTTTGAATGTACAAATAATGAGAAAAATACCATTTTATATTGTGTATTTTGAGTATATTTTATGCTAACTCTAAAACAGAGATTAGCATGCTAATATGTCATGAGATTTTAAAAGAAAGTTTAGTTTAGTTTAGTCTTTGTCCCTTTTCAAATAATGTACAGAGACATTAAGCTCATAAAACAAAGATGATCTGCACCACATTATAGCTACATAGCTAGTTTCCATCTGCAGTCCCTATTACATTAATAAATTACAGTGAAAAATCTCAATCAACAATAAGAAACATTCACACTGACACATTCTCACACCACACAGGAACACAGATAAAGACACACTCACGTAGTCACACATACATGTTCAATGCAAAACACCATACAAGGCACACATTTCAAAAATAATTACAAGTATTTACAAAATCTTCATCTTTTAAAATTCATACTGACCTACCATTCTACATTTCATTTATATCAGTCTTTACATAGCCTATTGTATATCAAATAACAATAGAAACGCTGTTATATAAAAATTTCTGTTGACAGGCTTGATTGTTCTCCAACCACTTTTTAAGCTCTGTTGAGAAAGTTGTATAGCTTGCCTGACATTTTAATTAATTTGGAAGGTTGTTCCGGCCTTTAGAAATGCTAAACATTGTCATTTCCACAACAGTCATTTCCATCACTTTATTTATTGTTATTGTTTATTATTATTTATTTAATATTTATGTCATTTCATTACAACCACTATCAGTTAATGTTTCTACACATTGTGATGAAGTAGAACAAAGCAAAATATTTCTAAAAATATGTGTTGGATTTTCTGAAAAATATCATGACCAAATTTGACTGTAGTTGGAGAATCACCCAGTTACAAAATCCCATGAAAAACAAGCATTCTTCTTGTGGGCAGTCACCACTGGTAACTTGTTTTGTTTGATAGTTTATGTTTAGGTCAGTGTTTTTGCTTGAGTTGTTTGAGAGATTGTTAGATAGCAATGTGAAAAAAGTGGATTTAGACTTTTTTTTTTTTAAATGGAAGTTTATTAAAATAGTCTAGCTCTTGAACTTGCTGCCTTTTGTAGAGTCTTCTTTTCAACAACCCCTTCCGTTGTTGACATTGATAGTGCCTTTTGGCAGTGGTCATCACCCTCAATAAGTTTTTTAGTGTCACTTTGCACATTTTCAGCATCATCTGTGCTGAATCCAAATGTGAAAATAATCCTAATATTTCTACTATAAAATCAATCATGTTTGTTGTGTTTGAGAGCATCTGTCGCTCGTCTTCCTCCCTCGGAAAATACGACATATGTGAAGGTGTGTGTTGTGACAGTGGCAGCAGGGGGGCAGGGCTGAGCCAGTGAGAAGGCAAAGCAAAGGGGGAGGGGTTTGTTTATTTCTGTTGTGCTCTCTGATGCTCCTCCTGAGTTCAGCAAATGAGAGCTTAGGCAGAAGAAATTTTTAAAAAAGCATAAAAATCACAGAGTCCCTTTACAAATATCTAACCGGAGGAGGACTTTTAACGCTATGATAGAAGCGAGGAGAGCTGCACGGCTGTGGAGACCAAGCGGCGCATGTGCCCCGTCTCTTCCCAAACAATGAACGCGCTGTGGTCGCTGCCGGCAACACATCGTCACGGCAACTGGAGGGGTGCACACACAGCGAGGAGGGATGGAAAGGAAGGAGCGGAGATAGTCAGGCAGAGCTCTCCGAAACCATAACAAAAGACGCACATACAGTAGATGGCGAGGGGGAGAGCTGTCCGATCATGTGCGTGTGTGTGTGGTCGGTGTGTATAAGCGGCCACTTGTCTGACACCATGCTCTTCTGTAACCGTCTAGGTGAATACAAGAAGGATGAGCTGCTGGAGGCTGCGAGGTGAGTACCCAACTGCTTTTTGTAATTGTGTGTGTGTGTGTATATCAGTCTTTCTTTCTTCCTTTTCATTCTTTCTGTCTTTCTCTCCCCCCCCCCTTGCTGTTGCCTGCTTAGCTTCTCCAGTCTGTTTGCCTTTTACCACCTTTCATCCTTGCCTTGTGCTGATGATGCTTTGTCTCCTCTCCTCTCCATCTTCCCATGAGCACTTTGTGACACCTGTCCTTGTATCCGCATCGCTTCCTTCTCCTAATCCCTGTTAATGTTGGCACTTTGATTGGATTGCCCTAAGGTGTTAACATGTTTTTATGCTGCAAATTTGTTTTGGAATTTAAATCATCTTCTGACAAGAATAATTTAGAGGTGATATTAAAATTTAATTGCTAAGAGAGAGTCCATACTGAATGCAGTATGATATGATATTGAGTATGTTCTATTAATTGCAGTTGTATTCAGGAACTGTCCAATTTTGTCCTCATTAAATTAAATATATTTTTGATACTAGTTTTAGTACCAACTATTATTTGGATAGCTTTTTTTAAATAACCCTAGTACAATGCAATGATGGGTAAATCCATATGTAAACACATAGACAATTGAATTATGGTTTTATTGAACTCAACAGTTATAGATTAGCAATAGATTTTTATGCATGGCTATGTGACATTATTTAACCATACATGTATGAACCAGAGAATTTGTATTCATATTTTCAAAAAGTGGGCAGAGATAGGAGGTAGGTGAAAGCTGAGATTTTGCAGATACTCAAGCCTTGAATGGAAGAGAATGCAGGAGTACTCAAACATGCATAAATTAATGGAAATACAACTTTGAGTAAACTGCTGATGAAGGAACACCTTTATAACATGATTTAAAAGAGAATCCAGAGCAACTGCTGGCTGATAAGCTCTGCTGATATATTTGGGCCGATATGTAGAGCCTAACCCCAAATTTTAATTTGCTGTGAACCCACAACACTCCTTTTTTACCACAAACCTTTAAAGGTTCCATATTACACCAAATGAATGCTTGTGATTCACTCCATGTTAGAATGTTATTACCTCCTCAATAACATACCTGGAGTTGTATTTAGTTTCAGTCACACATGACGAGTAAGAAGAAGAGAAAAACCACTCTGGCGGGCGTGCCAGAGTGGACCGGCTTCTTCACCTAGAAGCCACGGGCCATTCTTTTGAGGACAGTGAGGTTCAGATCTTAGCCAGGGAAAAGAACTGGTTTGAGAGGGGAGTTAAAGAGGCTATTTTTGTCAAAAAAGAGAATCCGTCATTAAACAGAAATGGGGGAGTGAGACATAACTTGTCTCCCATTTATAATGCGATTCTTAGACCAGTCAAACAGAGCCAGGGCAGAGGGGTGGAGAGGGTCGTTAGACGTTGAATAGGGGGTCGAAACCAGCCGTCAGAGTAATTTGAAAAACAAAGAGACAGATTAGGGGGGATCGTTTTCAGAGCTTTTGTCATTGTAGGACGCGCCTCCCGGCAGCTAGATATAAGCAGGGTCTAACCAGTACAATAACCAGAGCTGACGAAGCCTCTCGGATGAGCGGCGAAACGTTTTCAACCAAACAAACTTTGTCCAGTTGACAAATTGAACTTCTCCTTTGATCATGGATTCTACCTGGACGACTGAGGGACTTTTCACGTATATAAATATAGTATAAATATGCAGGGTTTTTGTTTTCATCATGTGTTAATGAAACAAAACACAACTCCAGGTATGCTTTTGATGACAAAAGGTAACAGATCAGACGATAACATAATATGTCCCTTTTAAGAGAGCTGTGTAGTTACATTTTGTCATTTATCTCTTCATCTTAAAATACTGCTTGCAGCATATTGGCAAAACAAAATACTGGTGCTGTGCTGGAGAATTAAGGCTAACATCTTATACACTAAAAAGTCCAAATATCAGCACGATATAATATCCAACCAACCTATATGTTGATCTATGTCTGATTAATATGTGTATTTTGTGAGGAACAAAATAAATAAAAATAAACCCTTTGTATCATCTGCGACACACACTAAGCATTTATAGTGCAATCAACTACTTCACAAAAAATGGACACCAGCGCGGAGGACCTTGCGAAACATTTTAATCAACGTGACTTTGACAGAAAAATGTATTATGCTTATATAATGCACAAGATTAATCATTCATTTCTGCAAAGGCAATCCTCCACAGATGAAAGATGGCAGAAGAGCGTTGGTCATGCATCTAAATAAGTGCTTGCATCCAACTTGCCACTTGGCTATAATTCATTCCTTCCATTCCCTGGGCAGTGTTCTAGTCCCACCTACCCCTCTCTCTGTCCCGTGGAGTCCTCTGTTTGTTCTCCTGAGTGCTCCTCTCTGCTTCATTTCCGGTGCCTTCTTTCCTCTTCCCTTCCCCTTGTAATTACACCGACCCTGATCCTTTCTTTCCTTTTGCTCACTGCGTTTGTCTGCTGTGCCTAATCCCTCTGATTTTCTGTTTACTATCGCCCTCTGTGCTTCCTGTCTTCCTCCTCGGTTTTCTTCCCTGTTGCTTGTCCTTTCCTACAGGCTCTTTTAGGCACATAGCTGCACTCCTCCAGTCCAGCGTTAATTATCTGGAGCTCTGTCAGGTTTTATCTCCACAACAACAAACACATCGACCCATCTCCTTCTTTAGGTCACTGTTATGAAGGCATGTTTTTGTTTCAGTTTATTTGGGACAACTGTTTATGCTTAAACTTTGCTGCGTTTTGTTCACATAACTTTGTACAGACTAAACCTGTGATTCCCTATGTGGGGACTGGGGCACTGCAGGAAACAACCCCAAAGATTCAGTTTGGAATTAACTTATTATAATTTATTTGCTTCATAGCTCTAAATTCATAGTTCTAACACGTAAATATGAGTGGAAAATGATATTGTTTTGAATTTAATATGCATTATCATTAGGGGGTCCCTGAGTGATCTTAGACTAATTACAATTGGACATTCGCTTTTTGTCCAAACAGGAATAATTTGATTTATTTTCATTGTTTTGTCGTTGAGAGGATCAGTACAATAATTAGTCATTTCTCGCCAAATGCTGCCTTGATCTTGTGATAAACCGCAGTGTTTCCAGTGATTGGTACAGTGAACCCTCGCTCTATCGTGGTTCACTTTTCGCGGCCTTGCTGTTTCGCGGATTTTTTTTTTTCAATTATTATTATTTTTTTGTAACATTGTGTCCTGCGTCCTGATTGGCTAAGAGACTAGACCAGGACTAAACGTGGACTATACCAGGTCTAGACCAGAACTAAACCAGGTCAAGACCAGGTCTAAACCTGGACTAAACCAGGTCTAGACCGGAACTAAACCAGGTCTAGGCCAGGTCTAAACCTGGACTGGCCCTGGACTAAACCGGGACTAGACCAGAACTAAACCGGGACTAGACCAGGTGCTGGTTTCGTGCGGCTGTTTTGTGGCTCGGGCTGAGAGCACGTGGTCCGGGCGCGGCGGTTCTATCTCGTGCTCGCGGCGTCGCGCCGGTCACGTTGCTCTGTCACGAATTTGTCCACGATGAGGGGTGCACGTGTGGAGCTTCTCCAAGGGGTTGGTGCGCGTTGCTTCGTGTCCAGGGACATGGCGGTGCTCCTCGCACGTCCGGCGGGGCTTCCAGGGCTGTGCCTCTCCCCACGCGTCACTATTAATACATTTTGTTGAAAATCTACAAAAGTTTATGTAGTTTGTACAGGTTTAGAAGCCCTACTTGCACAGTGAGTGTTTAAACAAGAGAAAAATGTGAGAAAATGTGTGTGTTTGTGTGTGTGTGTGTGTGTGTGTGGCGTTTTTAACCTTAAAACATGTAGAATAATTGTAAAACCGGGACTAGACCGGAACTAGACCAGGACTAAACCAGGACTAGGCCAGGTCTAAACCAGGACTCGGCCAGGTCTAAACCGGGATTAAATCTCTGCCTTGTTTCGTGATGGTGCACGTGTCCGAGCGCACCCCCCACCACCCCCGCTTCTATTAATACATTTTGATGAAAATCTACGAAAGTTTGAGTGCTTAAACAAGAGAGAAATGTGAGAAAATGTTAATACCAGTCTGAGAAAGGTGTATAATGTGTGTGTGGTGAGGCGTTTACAGCCTTAAAACATGTATAATAATTGTAAAATATAAAGTTGTCCTACTTCGCGGATTTCACTTATTGCAGGCTATTTCTGGAACCTAACCCCCGCGATAAACGAGGGATTACTGTACCTCATATTTTGAGCTGCCGACATGCTATGAAAACGAAGGTAGCACATTAACACCAGCTGTTTCCTGTGGAGTGATGCACAACTTAATACAAGATTAAAAAAAAAAAAAAAAAAAGATTACATTTTACACAAAGACACTATATACAGCTCTGGAAAAAACAAAAAAAGAGACCACTGCAAAATTTTCTGATTTTACTACTTATAGGTATGTGTTTTGGCAAAAGGAACATTTTTGTTTGAGTCTATAAACTACTGACAACATTTCCGCCAAATTCCAAATAAAATATTATCCTTAAGAGCATTTATTTGCAGAAAATGACAAATGGTCAAAATAACAAAAAAGATACATGTTTTCAGACCTCAAACAATGCAAAGAAACAAGGTCAGTTTCATTTTAAAACAACATAATACTAATGTTTATACTTAAGAAGAGTTCAGAAATCAATATTTGATGCAATAACCCTTATTTTTAATCACAGCTTTCATGCATCTTGGCATGCTCTCCACAAGTCTTTCACATTGTTCTTGGGTGACTTTATTCCACTCCTGGTGCAAGAACTGAAGTAGCTCAGCTTTGTGTTTGTGTTGGAATTCAACAGACGGTGGAATGGAATGGCTGTAATACATGTAGAGATGCTGATATCTCTTATTTTTTTCCAGAGCTGTATTTATGCATTTGCACTTGTAAAAAAAAAACAAAAAAACAATTCATGCATGCAGATGTATAATTGATCATGTGCAAGGCAGTGGTAGGAAGATAAAAACATTTTTCATCATCATCGAAGATCATGATCAAAAATAAAAAGTAAAATTTTACATTACATTATCGCATTAATGAAGTCAAATGTAATGACCACTTAAATATTGTTTGATCAGATCAGTGACAGGTTTCAAGAAGGTGGTCTGTATGAGAGTTCCAATGATTTGCAACATAGAGATGCAAAGAACTGAATTAATGTGTTACTCTGGCATAAACTTGGAAAAACTAAATGTCTTTTTGAATTACTGAGAGTGGTCTTATGATTAAAAAGTTTAATTCAGGCACTATTAACATTTGTTATGTTTGAGTGATGCTAGTTGTAGCAGACACCTGCCCCTGGAGCCATGCCTGAAGCAGACCCAACTACTGCCCATGCCCATTGAAGACAGATAACAACATGCTTGTTTATGTGCGTACGGGCTGATTCAGCACGATTTATTGAGTCCTTCAGCAAAAACACAAACACGGTCAAATATACTGCGCATGTACTGGTAGTGAGAAGAACAAATTAAAACAACATATTGGCAAAGCATTTGTATCATTTTTGGGGAGGGAGATAATTGATAGTCTGACCTTGAATATTTAGCTAGAGCCATCAAAGACTTGGCATACCCTGTGCATGCTCTTGTTGTGTCCTTGGGCAAGAAACTTCTCCCGCATTGCCTTCTCAAGTCACAGTATGTGGCTGCTTGTGGAAGTGAGAGTGTCAAAAATATGCAAAATATGTTTTTCTCTGCCTTCCTTTCACCTACCCAAAAATCTTTACACCTGTGATTTGTGCAATTTGTCTAATGCCCTGAGGTGTTTCAAAGGCAAAAAGTAAAATGACAACACCACACTCCAAAAATCTGACTTTAATTATTGGACCTTTAATGCTACATCAAAGCCTGACCAGATTATCCTTAGCTGCGTCATAGCATCCCTCCCCCGTGTGGATGTAATTATGTGCTGCTCATTTTGGTATGTGCAGGAGGTGTATCGACCCATCTTCTGTGGTCTCTTTCAGAGGCTTGTTTGTGTTGCGGGCTGAGGTGCACGTGGGCTTGGTGTGAAAGCCTGTATGTTTTTGTTGCCCCCATCTCCAGTGCAGAAACAGCAGCACTCTGGTTTGTTATTTTGTGTGGGTGGCTAAGCTCTGGCTGCCTCAACAGCCTCTCTTCTTCCATCCCTCTTTGTGGCAGGGGAGGCAGCTGGCTCAGTGCAGCACAGGGCCAGTGTATGGCAGGGTCAGGGGCCATCTTGAGTCTGAACTGTGAACCCACTGTTCCACTCACACAGCTGAGGAGGAGCCGGGCAGCTTGACCAGCGTTATTTTTCTGCCCGGGTTTTATTTTGGTCTGCCTTTTTGTGGGCAAAAAACTCCCACACATGGCTTAGAGGATGCTGTTTTTTACATCTAGATCCTCTCACCATTTGTGGGCCACAGAGCTTTTCCCTGCTGGTGTATAGTTAGGTAATAAACAAGGCCTCGTGAATATTATTTTGAGGGTAATTCTTTGCATTTGAAATTACATCAGCATAGACCATAAACATGACTAGCGACTTGGTTTGCTGTGTTGGGCTCTGTGAGAAGCACCTCACAGGAAGAAAGTCCCCATAGCGTAGCTGGGTTGAGTCCAGCTTTCTTTGTAGAGCTTGCATTTTCTCCAATTACCCCATCAACCTAAAACAGGTACAGAAGTTAACTAGCTCGCAGTTCTTAAAGAGTGCATTTGGGTGTTAAAATTTTACTGCCATTTTATCCCTGATATGACAGTGAGCTGCAGGAGAACACAATGCATTCGTTTTAAAGTACGTTTGATAGAGTTGGTTCAGAATGCAATTGTCTTTGGGTCAGGCAAGGGGGGCAGTACATCTCTAGTCCCCAGACACTAAATTTTGGGTATTACTGTTGGCACTTGCTCTTGCTCTAGTGTAAAAAGATGGTGCAAATGCAAATTTCGCTACAGAAGCAATAATGAATACCTAAGGCCCTGTCTGCACGACAACTTTTTTTGGTGGAAATGGGGAAGTTTGTGTTCGTTTGTGCCTGTCGTCCACACGGGGCCGGCGTTTTTGAGGGGTGTAAATGGTGTTTTTTAAAAACGGGTTCCAGAGTGGAGAAGTCGGAGAACGCCGGGGGTCGCGTTGTCGTGTGGGTGGCAAAAAACGCGACTTTTGGGAAAATGATGACGTCGCGATGCCGTAATCATCACGTGATCAGTGACCAGAAGGTAACCCTGCGCATAGTACGCACGACACACGAGTGTTTGCCAATTCAAAGCTAAACACGTATTTTAAAACTGGAAAAATCCCGTCAATGAAAAGGCAGATAGTGGACAATGAGGAGCCCATACCAATTTGAGGGTGTTGTGTGCTGTAAATAAAGAAATAAAGCAACCATTTCTTGTCTTTTTTATTTAATGAAAATGTACCTTTTACAAACAGGCACATGCAGTATCACACACAAAAAATATATGAAAGCATTTCTGTTTTCTTTACACAAATTCACACAACTATATTGCTGCCCGTTGGTGATGGTCCCCGGTTGTATATTCTCGCAGAAAAGCCAACATAATGTCCGAGTATGTTTAACATTCCCGTATTAAGATCCAAACAAGCATTTTGCGTAAATAACACAAGCAAGGTTAACGAGAGTTCTACTTGTTAATGTCTATCTAATAAAACAATAGCAAGTAATACTAACTATCGATTTATAGGCAAAAACTCTGCTCACGCAGCGCAAATCTTCGTTCTCTGGCGTCTGTCTATGTTAGGGACATCAACATTTTCACATTACCGAAGTGAGTCCCTGCTACATTGGTGGAGCAGGGGGACACAATAAATTCCCGTTTGTTGACGGTCCCTAAAGTACACGTGTTTGCTTGTTTACGAAAGAGAAAGGACTTTATGCGCATGTGCTCTTTGTAGTCTTGCGTTTCCGGCGGCTCTGGCTCTTTCCGGTTTACAGCGCCACTTATCGGTGTGACATATGTACTACATTAATTTCCAACACGTGTGTGGACGAGACTTTTTTTCACCCCGCATAAAAAAAAAACAGGAACGTTGTCGTGCAGACAGGGCCTAAGTTAAACTGATTTTACCCTCATTCTTGTTTGTCTGGTCAAAAGACAACCCTTGTAAATATTCTGTTAGATATTTTTCCCATGTTTGGCCAAGATACTTGCATAGCCAGATAATAAACACTGGAGGAGACTGCTGCATAGAATCTCTGCACTGACGGCAAAAAAAAACAACAACAAAAAACATAATCGTTAATTTCTCTGACAGCAGTTTTATTGGATAGGCCAAATGCACAGCTGCTGCCAAAAGGTTTCCATCCTTTAAAAAAAGAGTTGTCACTGGGGGCCGACAATCAGCTGACGGCAAACAAACCAGATGAGTCAGGTTTGTTCAATCTCCGATCTTACAGCACTTTATCGATGACCAAACTCACTTCATGCAGCCTTTGAATAATAGTAGGGCATAATCTATTCTTGTAGAGAGTGACAAAGAAGATTAAGATTAAGCCTTTATTTGGTCTCACACACAAAGACATAGTAAACTTAAGTATGTCGGCATCACTTGGCAACATCATTTGGTGGCACGGTGGCTGAGTGGCGCTAGCACTCATGCCTCACAGCAAGAAGGTTCCGGGTTCGATCTCCGGGTTGCCTTTCTATGTGGAGTTTGCATGTTCTTCCTGTGTCCTGGGTCCCCCTGGCCAAGCCTAGCAACAAGATCAAGCCAAAAAACAAAAAAAAAATCACATCTTTAAAGGGATATGCCACCCCCAGGTCAAATTTGGGCATCTCCCCACAGTCCAGAGACTAAAACAAGTGATGAAAAGCGTTTTCCTGGTCACCCAGCCATTGTCCGTCTGTTAGCACTGACCGCCGTGCGCAGCTGCTGCTCCTCCGCGTTAGACTGGAGTCAACGGCGCCAGAGAAAGATTTCGGCCAAAAGGAATTAATTTGCTCGATGCTTTTCCCAATTACTTTCTGTGTAGTGCGCATTCATATCGAGTGCAAATAAATGTGCAAATCAACACGGAGAGCTTGGCTTGGTCATTTTGGGTGGGAATTATTTTTCAGTGCGGAAAAAGAGAGCCGAAGCACACAGCACGCAGTGTAACGGGGGAACTCCCTTCCTGGTGCGTAAACAGGGATTCCCCTGTCCGCGTGGTGCGTGCTTCGTCTGTCTTTTTCCGCACTGAAAAATAGTTCCCACCCAAAATGACCAAGTCAAGCTCTCCATGTTGATTTGCACATTTATTTGCACTCGATATGAATGCGCACTACACAGAAAGTAATTGGGAAAAGCATCGAGCAAATTAATTCCTTTTGGCCGAAATCTTTCTCTGGCGCCGTTGACTCCAGTCTAACGCGGAGGAGCAGCAGCTGCGCGCGGCGGTCAGTGCTAACAGACTCGGACAATGGCTGGGTGACAAGGAAAACGCTTTTCATCACTTGTTTTAGTCTCTGGACTGTGGGGAGATGCCCAAGTTTGACCTGGGGGTGGCATATCCCTTTAAGTCACAATGCATACTTATAGACTAAATACATTGTCTGTTTCACTGAATGAGAAGTTATCACAATATTTTAAAATCATATAATGAACTGCATTTATGAGTGGGTGATTTGTCTCGCCCAAGAACACAAGATTTTATACTGCCATAGTTTGGATGGAATCAATAACCTTAGCTCCTGCTGCTACCCCATGAGATTGTATAATTACTCATCCAAAAATTAGCATTCATTTTATTGACAAGAGGCGAGCTAACAACAACTTTCCCTGTTAAACTGCTTCACTACCTTATATTTATGGCTGGATGATTCTTTTCACAGTGGAAGAACAGGCCCTGTTAGTCAACGATACAGTATATTCTGACTATCAAGCATGTCGGTTAACTATTTGACATTTAGCTACCAAGCTGTGTCAATATTTGACATGAAACCTCCAGAGAAGCAGTCGCATAGAAAGCTATCAGATATGAAACTATAACTTGACCTTTTGTGATATTTAGCAAATTAATGAGTCAGCTGACATCTTAAAGGCTGTTCACAGATGTGCAAATCCCTAATTCTACTACAACTCACTCCATTTACATGCACTGAGGACTCTCTAGGACTGCTCTAAACAACTCAATTCAAATCATCTCCGCCCCAAAACCGGACTGACCACTTGTTCCGGTCTACATGCAGGTCCAAGAACCAAATAGGTGCAGCTGGGGGCTAAGGGGCATTCAGGGACATTTACTCATTTAACATTGGAACTAAAATTAATACATATAAGCACATCATATAAGCAGAAATAAATCGGCAACATCTTTTTATGTACGCTATCTGATGCTACGAACTGCGTTACTCAAATCATTTGCTGTCTGCCACACAACTAAACACATTGAAGCTCTGCTAGGTTTTGCTTTCACTTTAGCATAGCACTCCAAAACAATGAAACAAAAATGTGCTAGTCAGCAGTGGAGGGACTGTAGTTTGTCATTGTTGCTGATCTAAAACGAGTGAGTAAACATCTTAACATAGGTCTTAATATTTGCCTGGCTGTTTCTCACCCGGTGCAGTTGAATGCTTCTCCTCATCTGCGGCTAATGTAAATCAGACTGTGTTGTTACATGCAGCATTTACCCAAATACGTACAGCTCTGGAAAAAAATAAGAGACCACTGCATTTTTTTCTGAAATCAGCATCTCTACATGTATTACAGCCATTCCATTCCAGCGTCTGTTGAATTCCAACACAAACACAAAGCTGAGCTACTTCAGTTCCTGCACCAGGAGTGGAATAAAGTCACCCAAGAACAATGTGAAAGACTTGTGGAGAGCATGCCAAGACGCATGAAAGCTGTGATGAAAAATAAGGATTATTGCACCAAATATTGATTTCTGAACTCTTCTTAAGTGTAAACATTAGTATTATGTTGTTTTAAAATGAATTTGATCTTGTTTCTTTGCATTGTTTGAGGTCTGAAAACATGTATCTTTTTTGTTATTTTGACCATTTTGTCATTTTCTGCAAATAAATGCACTAAATGATAATATTTTTATTTGGAATTTGGGGGAAATGTTGTCAGTAGTTTATAGGCTCAAACAAAAATGTTCCTTTTGCCCAAACACATACCTCTAATAGTAAAATCAGAAAAACTGATAATTTTGCAGTGGTCTCTTTTTTCCAGAGCTGTATCTGCTTCTCCAAATGTGTTATTGCTATTTTTGATTTCAACATATTTCCAGGGTTTACATGTATTTTAAATAAATCAGTTTAGTTATTCGGTTTTCCCGGCGTGCATAAACATAGTGACTAAGTTGACTAATGTTTGAGAAAGTTTAGTGCTCTTTAGGGATTGGGTCTTTATTAGTAGAGGGCTGTTATCTAACCAACACCATGTGCTGAATCCTGGAAAACCTGCTAAGCAACACGCTGACTTCCAACCCTCAAGATGTTGTTGTGTTCGGATGACTCCTCTGTTTTGGCAGCTTGCAGTGAGGAACGGAGGAAATGGAAGTTTTTGCATCCAAACAAGTTGCTCTCCTCCCACGGGGCAGTTAGTCTGTGGCCGCTTTAATCCCTCTTTGTTTGTTTTGTTTGAAGCAAGATGTTTTACCACTTTTCTGATTTCCAATTCACCCATTGCAATTAGAAGCAACACGATTAAGCCTAAACACAAACTGAGGTTGAACTAAACCTATTTAAAAACACTATTGATAAATAACACACTGATTCTTATGGGAGAATGGCGACTAGATGCTGTGATAATGGATGTACGTATATGCGATACTAATATTTATACCAGTATGATGATGATAAACAACATTTTTTTTAATAGATTGTAATTTAATAGATAAAATTAATAGTAATTTCTTTGGTATCAAAATCTTAACTAGGTCCATTTATAGTTTAAGGCCACGATACAGGAAATTTCAAGTTTTTTTTTTCAGTTATAATTTTCAAAGTATCTTGTTTTGATATTAGTTTCAGTATCAGTTATTATGTGTATGCTAACATTTATTATTTTGTTTTCCCCCAACTCTCGTGAGAACCTTATTTATAGGCATAAAAATATAAATTTCTTAACCATCATGGAATTCAATGACAATATTTCCTTGCACTATATAGATAATGAGTGAATACGGTGGATAGAAGATTATTGTAAAGTAGGGCAAAATAAAAATGTATAAAAAGCCAACCAAATTTAAGCAAAAAGCATAGAAAGGACAATATTGTTGGAGCTTTTACTTGGTCAGATTAGTGATCCTACGGAAACTTTTCTTACTGGTCCTCCAACAATATCGAGGTCTCCTTCTATAAAGCCACTCTTTTAAACTCTTGTTGCCATCAGACTTATCCCAAATCACCACACATTTCAAGCCGTAACCCCCAATGAACATATCTTTGTCACTTTGAAACAGCAAATTAATTTCTCAGCTTTACCCCGCTCCTTCCCCCCGGTCTCACATTGCTTATCTCTTTCTTCCTCATTTTCTCTCCTATATTCTTAAGCTCTGGAGTAGTGCTAATCCTGTATTACCAGTTTCTTTTAAATGTATTTTCATGTGTATGTCATTGCAGGAGCGGAAACGAAGAGAAGCTAATGGCCTTGCTCACTCCCCTGAACGTCAACTGCCATGCTAGCGACGGACGCAAGGTACGCTCAAAACTCTCCTCCATTTGACAAGGGTATTCAACCTTAAACTAATGTGCTTATTGGCAGCTTTGGGGCCTCGGTTGTATGAAATAATCAGAGCCCCTTTCTAGAAAATATTAGCGCTCTATCCTGGCTGTCATTCATTAAAATAAATAGAAGGAGACGCAGACTCTTAAGCAAATAAATTAGCACTCACCGCTGAATTAACACATAAAATGTTGTCAAGCTCAGGGACAGCTCTTTCATATGGTGAGGAGGTGAAGGCTGCGCTAACTGGTTACAGCGGAGAATTGCCTCCTATCATTGGGTATTCATCTTTTTTGTTTTCACATTTATAAAGATAAAAAAGTAAAGGTTTTATATAATATATCCCTACTGGTGGTGCAGGGTGTCACACATTGGAGTAGGGTTCTGAAGTGAGATTTACAGCCAACTAGTTTTAAAACATTTGATTAGCACCTTTTACAAATAAACACTCAGCTTTGTGTGGGGATCACTAAGAAACATTCAATTCATTGGTTTTTAATGCAAATTGAAAAATTCTTCAAAATAATAATTTCCTCCCCTGCAGGTCTCATCTTTATATAGCGCTTATAGCGCACCTTCAAGGCACCCAAAGCGCTTTACAACAAGGAACCACTCACCCATTCACACACACATTCACACACACATTCACACACCAGTGTACACAGACACTGGGGGCGAGGTGGGTTAAGTGTCTTGCCCAAGGACCCAATGGCAGCATTCAACTGTGGGAGCTGGACCATCGTACCAACCAACCTGTGGGTCAGTGGATCTGACTGCTCAACCACTGATGTTTCTTATGTCAAGATTTGAACCGCCAACCTTTGGATCAGTGGACAAACGCTCTACCAACTGAGCTACTGCCGCTCCTACATAATCAGATTATTAAATCAGGAAGGTCAGACTGTTTACTGGTACCAAAAACCTAAAAGAAGTACCACTTAGGGGATATAATGTGATGCCAAATGGAGTATATATACTGTATTTCATATATGCAATATGGTGTCACAGCACAGTAATGACAACAAAAATATTTTTAGCAGGACTAATAGAGGGATTAGCCATTCTTTAGCCTTTACTCAACTGATTAAAGTTTTGAATTAAAGGGCGGAAGTAATACAAAGATAACTTTTGATTGCTCAAATGTAGTGTTAGACAAGTAGTTTAAAGCTGCACTGATTGTGTTCTGTATGGTACCAGATGTGTGCCTGCTGACACCCCTGTACAGACACGATAAGCACAGCTTCAAGCCCCACCAGCAGCTTTCCCATCCTCCAGGCTCCCCACACCAACGTCTTTGAGGATCACTGGAGATGCCTTCACACAGACACAAGTCTTTCAAACGACCTTCTGGCTCTGCCATTGGCTGTGAGTCTGACTAATTTTAGAACAAGCAGTGGTTAACGCTGTAATCCGAACGTTTATGCACCAGAGGCACAGACTGGGATTAGTACAAGAGGTGTCTTTGCAAAAGTGGCTACTCTGCTTTGAGAACTTTTTTAAAGAAGACTTTCTAACTTCTTTTGCTGTTGATCCACACACACTTTTTCCATATGACAAACTATTCTTTTTGTACTTGACCATAATGCAGTATAAGAAAACCATAAAACACTCTGCTATTCACTGGACTGCACACTTTATTGCTATTGGTTAAATCCACCATTTCAGTCATTCACTCAGAGCATGATGGAGGCTGACCAATAGAAGGTGTGGGTGGGTCAAATGTGTCTTTGAGCATAGAGCTGCATTCTAGAGAAAATGTGTGACCAGCTTCACTATTTTCCTCCCTTCATGCTGATTATTAGGACTTGCTCTACCCACATCTTCTAATGTGTTGGGATAAATGTAAAGATTCTTTTCAAGCTCTTCCACAGCCTTAATTTTTAATGAGCTTAATATGTGCACAAACCGGAAAGTATCCAGGAGTACTTTGATCATGGGGGTTTAAAAGAGAGGCACCATTTTGAACACAGCTCCGGTGATGGCGATGTGTTTCTGGGTGTTCGCCAAAAAGGCCACTTAATTAAGATCCATGGAAGTCTACATTTATTTCCTGTGCTCCAGCGCATGTAGTGAAACATATTGAAGGGGGTAAGTGAAGTAGAATGGGGACAAATTACTGCTCCCTGTCCACATGCATGTTGCTTTAACCTGCTGGTAATTACTCGCATGTTGTTGCCTGGAGAATAGCCATAATTAGACTAGGTTTAGCCATTAGCTGAAGCTGCTGCAAAAAGCTATTTTCGGTCTCATTAGAAGGGTAACTGTGTAAAAAAGTTAGGCAATACTAAAGGAAATGTGAAGCGACGAAGGTAACGGGGAAAAATCTTAAATTAGATCCCTCTCACTTACTAGAAATGATTTAATTTGAGCTGCACTTGATGTGTCCTATGGGGAGAGATGTAGGTTGAGTAGCAAGAGCTAAAAAGAAAACAGACCATTTCCAAGTTTTCTTTGTTGAAGTAGTCCCCTTAGTGTATACCTTCCTTAAATAAGAACAAGATTGAAACAGTGGTGCAGTCGCCTGTTGAATAGTTCCCAAGACCCTAATAGATGTCCTTGAGTGTGTTTAGAACAAATGTGGTTCAACATAAAGCCTAAGGAGTCTAGTGTAAGGACTGGCATGACTGTATATAAAATAGTTGCAAAGGAGTCCCTTGGCACTAATAGCCGTTAAGTGAAGATCTCTCCTTAAGTGCACACTAAAATGGAGTGTGGGGTCCGCCTGGTACAGAGGCTAGTATACAATGTTATGTAATGCCAGCTACCAGTAGTGTGTATTCCGATCAAACAGTTGGTGTGTATTGTAAATAACGCAAATAAAGTAACACATTGTATACTGCATAGCTGGGTAAATCCTTCCAAAATCCATGAGCAGCAGTAGTGTGTGTAGTTGGTAATCACTGCGTGCACATGGACGAGTGGAATCCGATTGCAAATGGATTGGGATCGTATCGGATTCATGTGCACAGGCTAAGGATTGTATAGGGATTGGTTTCCGGAATCCGATTGGAACCCCTGGCTTAGGCCGATAGTAATCCGCTTGGTACCGCCTTGTGCAAAATATCGGATCGGATTGGCGTACTGCGCATGCATTTTCGCCAGGGATTTCACCCAGAAGTGGCAGGAAGCACCGACGCCGTCATAAGTAGCGATTGTTGCCGGAAAAGTCAGACGAAATCATGGCTGCGAAGAAAGAATGTACAACACGTACACCAATGCTGCTCCGTCAAACTCCTTGAGCGCCATCTTTGTATACCGCCACGTAGTTTGTTGTGTTTTTATTGAGTAGCCGTCACCCGGAAGTAGTTGGACTACAGCGCCACATAACGTAGCAGAGCCGGCCAGGTCGCTGACCATTATCCGATTGCATGAGTTTCATGTGCACTCGGATTGGAGGGCAGACCACCCACCGAGTAACGGGATCGGATTTGGAGAAATCCAATCCGATCCGACCATGTGCACGCAGTGAGTGTTTGTCCACTGATCCGAAAGTTTGGCAGTTCGAATCCTGCTCGACATAAACGTCATAGGTAGAGTGGTCAGATCCACCGACCCACAGGTTAACAGTGCGATTCCAGATCCCACAGGTGAATGCTGTCCTTGGGCAAGACACTTAAAGGGATAGTTTGGGTTTTTTGATGTGAATCTGTATGGCATCCCACTTACAAGTGAACAGGCTAATAATAAAAATAATGATAAGACTTGAGAGAAAATGGCACCAAGCGAGTATGACTTCTGACTTTTTCGTGGGCAATTGTTTTGTGATGCAAATATATCACTTTTTGGACAAATATTGTTTTGAGAAGAAAAAGAAGCTTTATTAACTGTCCTGGCAAACTACTTTTGTCAGCTCCAGAACCGGGCAGAAACTCGGCTCACAGAACACTGTCAGGGGTAAGTCAGTGTTAATGCACGGCACTGCTGAAGGGGATACCATACAGATTGACATTAAAAAAAAAAAAACCGAACTATCCCTTTAACCTCCCCTTGCCTCCAGTTTCTGTGTACACTGGTGTGTGAATGAGTGAGTTCTTTGATGTAAAGCGCTTTGAGTGTCTTGAAGGTGAAAACAGCACAATATTCTCCAACAGGCTCCAACAGTGAGAGATACAGGCTTACATTCATACCATACTCCATACAAAACAGCAACTCGCCCTCATGTAACAGATAATACTCTCTACAACTACAACAACTCAATCTTAAGTAACAGATAACCTTATGCTCTGTCAACCAGTACATTATTGCACTGCCGTTCTTGTCTCCTGTCTGTAGCTGTGATTTTATATTTTATTTTATTTTATGTTTTATTACTTACTTTTCTATTTTATTTGTACATATACATTTATTTTTATAATTATGTCTCGTCTGACACCGGTCTCTTGCCATCTTTTTTGCTATACCATCTATTTTTGTTACCCTCTGTTATATATTATATTGTGATGAGTGAACTACTGTATCCAAATAATTTCTCTTGTGGATCAATAAAGTTTGTCTAAGTCTAAATCTAGTATAGAAATGTGACCAATGTGACAGAGGAAGTTGAGTGGCTGTTGAGGGAAGCAGTTTAATATTTTTGAGTCAAAAATCTGACAAAAATGTATCTCTTTCTATAAAAAATGTTATTAATTTATCAACTGCAGAATATTGATTTTTAGGGTATTGTCATATCATATCAGTAATGTGTGTTATGAGCAGTTCATCATATTGAATTGTAAGGTAGTAATTGGTGCATTGTAGTGAGTTCAGTAATCATCAGTATTTGACTGAATTTTCCGGAACATTTCTATTTTGGTTCCTTTAAAAGACATTTTGGCACTGTATTCTTAAAAAGCAAAAAAAAAGATGCAACAAAACCATAACAAAATTCACTCAAAGTATCCACTCTCCAGTTTATTATCCACCAAAGTTGAAGTGGCTGTAATTGATGCGTAGCTATAGTAACTCTTGGGACATCCAGCGCACTGAAGGGAGACTGAAGCCTGTCCTCTCAGAGCCTCTCACATAAACACCATAACAGCCTTGAGGAGGATCTTTCTCTGTGATTATGGTACTCCAGGGCTGTTGATGCTCAACCCGGGCTTATATCCATCATATCACTGTCAGATTCGTAATTGTGGGGGAACATCCGTCTGCTATTATCAGCACAGGTGGCTCGTCAACGCTGCGCTACCCCGGGGAAAAGCGTGTCATCTCAAATCCTTTTGGAGATGCCCACAACCAACGCGATAGATTAGTGGCCATTTAAGATTTAACCGTCCGTAAGTGGATAAATACAACAATATTGCAAATGTGACACTTCCCGGCCATACTTGACAACCTCTAGTTCTCGCTCCGTGTCGGTAATATGGCGTAAACGCTTAGATGGAGGAGCAGTAAGGCATGGTTGAGGGGGTATATTTTCACGCCGTTGCAGCGTTATCTTGGTTATGGGCTGTGATTTGGGTTGCATTCAAAGCAGAAGAAATTACTGGGTTCTTAATTAAATCTGGGAGCATAGATATGATGAGGGAGAAGTTGATGTACATTTTGAGAGCTAGCCAACTTGGGACTGTGTCATGCATTATTAAGTTTACCTGTGGAGATGGTTTTTAACTTTCAAATGATGGGCTGTAGAGCTGATTTTTTATTTTTTATTTTTTTGCTGACGAGCATTGCAACGGTGATTAGATTAGCTCTCTGTGTTTTATAGCACTCTGCATATTTTAAACACATCCAGGGGAATTAACATTTGAGAAGTGATACGGATTGCTAAAACTAAATTGGCAGTGTTTTAAATAATACAATGGGATATTTAAAAATGTATATTACTTAAAGGTGCAAGGTGTAACCTTTCTCGAAGAGGGTCCAACACTGATCAAATGTATGATCTACAGTATGGCATTTAATTTAACTATGTCCATGGAGACAAGCAGGATACACTCCCAGGCCAAATTACAGGTAAGATCTGTGGAAAAGTAGCTTACAGTTATAATGCATGCTTTTGTGGTAGTTTTGAGAATTTAAATAAGTAAAGGAGATTTATATAATGCCATAATGTGGAAAATACCCCAAAAAGCAATAACATGACCATGTAGACACACAGATGGTGGATCCTCAACCAGAAATGTTCCACCTTTAAGCATTTAAAAAAAATTCTTCATCCCCCACAAAGCTATTAAGAGATTCTAGTAACCTCATGACTCTTGCTGAATTATGAAGAGATTAGGAATGGGGCAATCGCCAATCACAAGCCAATTATTGATGATGCTCCTCTAATAATCATCTTTGCTTGGAGAATATATTTTTGCATTTTGGATCTATGATTCTCATAAGGTTTATTATTGCAGGCCAGTGTTTTCATGTTTCACACTGGTGTACTGCTGTATTTAGGGACCGAGCCCCGAAGGGGGACGAAGGTCCCTATTGTTCTCGCTCTGTTTCTCTATTATTAGGGACCGAGCCCGAAGGGGCACGAGGTCCCTATTGTTCTCGCTCTGTTTCTCTATTATTATTATTATTTTTTTTGTTCTTGTTCACACGCTTTTGGGCAATTTGGAGCATGTTCCCATGCTTCAAAACGAACAAAACTTTGCACGGGCATCACGTAGGGCGGCAGCTACGCCTCCAAAAAGTCCCGTCCCCCGGTGACCCCCAGGAGCTCGATAGCGCCCCCTAGCGCGTTGTCTTTCGGGGCTGGCATACCGTTTAAGATAGGCGCACGAAATTCGGTAGGGACGTGTATCTCAATAAGACGAACAAACGCCTCACTGCAATGTCATGTCCACGCCCAACAGGAAGTGAGATAATTGGCTTTTTGTGAAATTTGACATACAATGGAATTTGAAACACTTCTCCTACACCGTACCTCAGATGGGCTTAAATTTTATTGAACATAATCTTAAGATGTTGGAGATGTTAAATTGCGAAGGATTTTCAAATAGGCGGTAATATGACGATACAGCGGATCGATAAAATTAGGTATGAGTTATGAGTTATGGATGGGAGTTATTTATTGAATTTGGAGTTCCGTTTAAGATAGGCGCACGAAATTCGGTAGGGACGTGTATCTCAATAAGACGAACAAACGCCTCACTGCAATGTCATGGCCACGCCCAACAGGAAGTGAGATAATTGGCATTTTGTGTGATTTTGTAATATTGGACAGACAATGGAATTTGAAACACTTCTCCTACACCGAACCTCAGATGGGCTTAAATTTTGGTGAACATAATCTTCAGACATTGGAGATGATAAATTGCGAAGGATTTTCAAATAGGCGGTAATATGACGATACGGCGAATCGATAAACTTAGGTATTTATTGAATGGGAGTTATGAATTATGAATAGGAGGTTTTTATTGAATTTGGAGTTCTTCCTCAGACTAAAACTTTACAGGGTAATGTAGATGAGGACTACCAAGATTTTCATGCCAAATAACTGGCAGTCTGACATAGCGCCCCCATATGACAGGCCAGTGAACTATCAGAAAATGTACAGCAAATGAGTGTTTTAACACAAAGAGGATCGTGGGTGGCATACGATTTAAGCCAGACACACGAAAGTTGGTATGGGTGTGTATCTCACTAAGATGAACAAAATTGTAATTACAATGTCATGGCCACGCCCAACAGGAAGTGAGATAATAAGACTTGTATTGCGATTTTGTGTGATAAGCCATACAATGGATTTTAAAACACTCCTCCTACACCGTACATCAGATGGGCGTAAATTTTGGTGTACATGAGCTCAAGACAATGGAGATGTTAAATTGCGAAGGGATTTTTGATATCTTGTAAGATGACAAAATGGCAGCCTTATGAATTTTGCTACCATTTGAAAGTGCCAAATGCAATAGGAGGTGTGTCACCACTTCATTTAGCAGACACTTCTCCTACAACGTACCTCAGATGGGCTTAAATTTTGGTGAACATAATCTTAAGACGTTGGAGATGTTAAATTGCGAAGGATTTTCAAATAGGCGATAATATGACGATACGGCGGATCGATAAAATTAGGTATTTATTAAATGGGAGTTATGAATGGGAGGTTTTTATTGAATTTGGAGTTCTTCCCCAGACTAAAACTTCACAGGGTAATGTAGATGAGGACTACCAAGATTTTCATGCCAAATAACTGGCAGTCTGACATAGCGCCCCCATATGACAGGCCAGGGAACTGTCAGAAATCTACCGCTAGCTGAGCCCCTAACAGGATAAATTGTCCGATATGGCTTACCATTTTTGCCAGGCACACGAAATTCGGTATGGGTGTGCGTCTCAGTGAGACGAACAAACGCAGGTGCGAGGTCCCGACCAACGCCGCTTGCGGCTTTAATTATTATTATTATTATTCTTGGGACACTTTTTTTTAACACGCTTTTGGGCAATTTTGAACATGTTCCCATGCTTCAAAACGAACGAAACTTTGCACGGGCATCACATAGGGCGGCAGCTACGCCTCCAAAAAGACCCGTCCCCCGGTGACCCCCAGGAGCTTGATAGCGCCCCTAGCGCGTTGTTTTTCGGGGCTGGCGCGTTGTCTTTCGGGGCTGGCATATCGTTTAAGATAGGCGCACGAAATTTGGTAGGGACGTGTATCTCAATAAGACGGACAAACGCCTCACTGCAATGTCATGGCCACGCCCAACAGGAAGTGAGATAATTGGCCTTTTGTGTGATTTTTGTAATATTTGACATTCAATGGAATTTGAAACACTTCTCCTACAATGTACCTCAGATGGGCTTAAATTTTGGTGAACATAATCTTAAGACGTTGGAGATGTTAAATTGCGAAGGATTTTCAAATAGGCGCTAATATGACAATACGGCAGATCGATAAAGTTAGGTATTTATTGAATGTGAATTATGAGTTATGAATGGGAGGTTTTTATTGAATTTGGAGTTCTTCCTCAGACTAAAACTTCACAGGGTAATGTACATGAGGACTACCAAGATTTTCATGCCAAATAACTGGCAGTCTGACATAGCGCCCCCATATGACAGGCCAGTGAACTGTCAGAAAATGTATAGCAAATGAGCATTTTAACACAAAGAGGATCGTGGGTGGCATACGATTTCAGCCAGACACACGAAAGTTGGTATGGGTGTGTATCTCACTAAGATGAACAAAATTGTAATTACAATGTCATGGCCACGCCCAACAGGAAGTGAGATAAAAAGACTTGTATTGCAATTTTGTGTGATAAGACATACAATGGATTTTAAAGCACTCCTCCTACACCGTACATCAGATGGGCGTAAAATTTGGTGTACATGAGCTCAAGACATTGGAGATGTTAAATTGCGAAGGGATTTTTGATATCTTGTAAGATGACAAAATGGCAGCCTTATGATTTTTGCTACCATTTGAAAGTGCCAAATTCAATAGGAGGTGTGTCACCACTTCATTTAGCAGACACTTCTCCTACACCATACGTCAGATGGGCTTAAATTTTGGTGAACATAATCTTAAGACGTTGGAGATGTTAAATTGCAAAGGATTTTCAAATAGGCGGTAATATGACGATACGGCGGATCGATAAACTTAGGTATTTATTGAATGGGAGTTATGAGTTATGAATAGGAGGTTTTTATTGAATTTGGAGTTCTTCCTCAGACTACAACTTCACAGGGTAATGTAGATGAGGACTACCAAGATTTTCATGCCAAATAACTGGCAGTCTGACATAGCGCCCCCACATGACAGGCCAGTGAACTGTCAGAAATCTACCGCTAGCTGAGCCCCTAACAGGAAAAATTGTCCGATATGGCTTACCATTTTTGCCAGGCACACGAAATTCGGTATGGGTGTGCGTCTCAGTAAGACAAACAAACGCAGGTGCGAGGTCCCGACCAACGCCGCTTGCGGCTTTAATTATAGTTTATAGTTTCCCCCAACAATAGTTTTAATACCAGTAAGTGCTTGTGTTCTTATTAGGGACCGAGCCCGAAGGGGGACGAAGGTCCCTATTGTTGTTGCTTTGTTTCCGTATTATTATTAGGGACCGAGCCCGAAGGGGGACGAAGGTCCCTATTGTTGTTGCTTTGTTTCCGTATTATTATTATTCTTGTTCATACACGCTGGGGCAATTTTGAGCATGTTCCCATGCTTCAAAACAAACGAAACTTTGCACGGGCATCACAAAGTGCTGCCAGTACGACCACACAAAGTCTCGTCCCTGGGGGACCTGGGGGTCCCTGGGAGACCCCCCACTGGGGGACCCCCAGTGGGGGTCTCCTAGACCGTACCTCAGATGGGCATAAATTTTGGTAAGCATAATCTTAAGACGTTGGAGATGTTAAATTGCGAAGGATTTTCAAATAGGCGGTAATATGACGATACGGCGGATCGATAAAGTTAGGTATGGAATTTGAAACACTTCTCCTACACCGTACCTCAGATAGGCTTAAATTTTGGTGAACATAATCTTAAGACGTTGGAGATGTTAAATTGCGAAGGATTTTCAAATAGGCGGTAATATGACGACACGGCGGATCGATAAAGTTAGGTATTTATTGAATGGGAGTGATGAGTTATGAATGGGAGGTATTTGTTGCTAGGCAACGCCCTGATCAAAGGTCTTTGATCTTTGTACCTTTGATCTGATATAGCTGCAAGCAGCAATGTGGGGACAAGCATCGAAGGTTCATGTAGGCCTCAGCATGTAGGCCACATGCAGGGTCTGACAGGGTCTAACAGAGTCTGACAGGGTCTGACAGGGTCTGACAGGGTCTGACAGGGTCTGTTCTGACAGGGTATCTACAATGTCATGGCCACGCCCAACAGGAAGTGAGATAATTGTGCCAGGCACACGAAATTTGGTATGGGTGTGCGTCTCAGTAAGACGAACAAACACAGGTGCGAGGTCCCGACCAACGCCGCTTGCGGCTTTAATTACATATTGTAGATCTGTAGCAGGGGGTTGGCTGTTATTTTCCCCAAAGGGCCTTAGAGAACTGGGCACTTGACTGATATATTACAATGATCTGAATGAATCATGTATCCTTATAAAAGCATGCTATTGATACAAAAACATTTCCTGTCCAGACTCTTGAAGAAATGTTTTCTCTGTTGATATATTCCTGATTTTGCTCATACGTACTTCTTACTTTTAGATGGATACATTTGGATAGCTTAAGACATTTTCATATTTACTTACAATTACCGTAATATTCTGGAGTTGACCCAGTGGACTTTTGTTCTCCAGATTTTGAGCCAGCTGATCATTTTCTTTCAGGTTATCTCAAGGCCCCAACAAATAACCTCAAAGAAAACAGCACTAGATACAACCGACTGATAGAAAATATAAAGTGTCTCACTGGTCACATCCAAAACAAAACAAAAAAATAACTTTTTTGGACAAAGCTCTAGCCAACCAGTCTGGTTTGTAGTCTGAGTGGTACTCCGATATTTTAGGTCCTGGACCAGCTCCCCTTTTATTGTGACCAATCATTTCCTTGGTCTTCAGTAATAACTGACCGAAAATACCTTGAAATATACCTTAAAATACCTTGAAAAATACACTTTTTTACTGAAAGTGGGGACTTCTCTCCACAGATCTGACCTGTAACTTGGCCGGGTCGGGTCACCTGCTTCTCTTCACTGAAATAGTAAATGCCATACTGTGGAACATTCCAGGCAAAGAAATAACCTTTAATCTGAGTACATACACACAAACTGATAACCCACCATACACAAGTTAAGCATATTATTATCACAAACCAGCATCTCTTCTTATTCCAATTTAGAATGGTTGTATGACTGGGCACAGGGATTTGTGCACATGCTCAGATGATTGCAAAGCCATTGGGGTGAGATATTATTAACCCAGCAGAGCCTTATCTATATGACTGTATTGAAACGCGCCGCTTTCTCCCACACACAGCTCTCTCAAACTTTGGCTTGTTTCCCAAAATGCCCCGTTCTTCAATAATTTTCCGAGTTCGGTGTTATGCTTCGGTTTCGTTGCTGTCAGAGAATATGTTTCACTTTTCAGATCGCAGTTAACTGTAAAGTGACATTTATTTTCCATTTTTTTCTTCTGTATGTTAGCAGGGACAGTCTCAGCACCCATTTGCTCTCTAGCTGGCAAAAACATCAAAGAACAAAGCTTGGATAGAAAACTAGACGCTGAGAGGAAAATGAGGAAAGCATTTATTGAAGTCTTGTTTAAATGTTGATTTTTAGATTTTTATCCTGCTGAGAGCAATACTGTCAGTGCTTATCAGCGGGTATAGTTCAAATGTGCCCAAATTAGTTGTAATTGCAACCTACACAGCAGCAAATTATGCATTGCTATTTGAATATCCAAAATGTTGTTCCTTCATTATAAACAAATCTGGAATTGTAGAGCTTAGTTCTTGTGGCTTTACAGACATTTTTACTATTTGATGCAGATATTAATATAAGTTATGCACCCCTCGAAGATTTATTATTTATTTATTTGATATGTTCCCCTAGTTGATCGCAGATGTGAACCCTATTCTCCCCTCACCTGGCCTTTGTTCAGACTCACCTGTGTTCTCTGGTCTTCTTCAGCCAGACCAAAGCTGCACACTATCAGACTGCAACTAGTGTATAGCATCTCGTGGTGTTATGTGAGAATGCATCATGGCTGGGTTGGTTATTCTAATTACAGATGGTAGCCTTAAGATCAAATGTCTAAATGTAACAGTGTTGGAGATCATTGTGTCTGGAATCTAGGTGAAACTGTTACGCCTTGAACGAGATCCTTATTAAAAGTGCAGTGTTTAACTTTTCTGGTGGAGAACTCCATGTAGATAAGCAGATGGTAGATAGTGGTATGGTGGTAATGGTAGTATTGCTTTACCTATAATATTTTACGGCAAAAGGAGAAATTCAATTTGTCAACTGGACAAAAGTTTATTTGGTCGAATATGTTTCGCAGCTCATCCAAGCTGCTTCTTCAGTTCTGGTCAGACGCTGGTGGACACTGCTTATATTTGCCTGAAGGGAGGAGTTGACTACAATGAAATTAGTTTGAAACTTCCACATCTACTTGTTTTCAGTTTCTGTTAGTTAGGTAGGCCTATTCAATATGCTGTGAGAGTGGAGTGTGGGGTCTTGTTAACATAGCCATTCAGGGCCATAATGGGTGTTTTGTTTTCACACCTCTGGACATGACCTGCTGCCCTATTGTTTTCTTTGTTTGTTTTGATTTAGGTTTGAGGATAGAGTTATAGATGGGAGACAAATGATGTCTGAGACCTCCATTTCTATTCAAGGAAGGATTCTCTTTCTTGACAAAAATAGCCTCTTTAACTCCCCTCTCAAACCAGTTCTTTTCTCTGGCCAAGATCTGTACCTACTGTCCTCAAAGGAGTGGCCCCTGGTTTTTAGGTGGAGATGTAGGGCAGATTGGGGTCCACTCTGGCTCGCCCGTCTGTGTTGGTACATCCTCTTGTGAATGTGTATAATATTTTACAGTATAGCATTAAACATATCTATTTTTGCTGAAACAAATGTGTGATAGCACTAGACAAACCTACAGGTCAGATCTGTGGAGAGGCGAGTCAGCTTGTAAAAATGCATGTTTGCCAAAGTATTTCCATCAATGTATACACCTGTAACTGAATATACAGGATAGATATGTTTAAAGCCATACTGTGGAATATTCTAGTAAACCCATTAACACCTCCATGGAAGCAAGCAGTTGGCAGACACTAGCAATACATAGATGTATTCACGGATTGAACAATACCTGAGCAGCGGAGAGTGGCTTGTTAATCACCTCATATAACGATGCATTTCAGTCCTCTAAAGTCTGTGTATAAACAGACACCTGCCAATGCGAGTCTGACTTTGCCTAACTCAAAACAAAAGTGACAGATGTTCACAGAGCTTTTGTCATTCCTCAAAAATCAATAGTTTTATAGGGAGATAAAAGACATCCTTGACAGACCCCTCTAGACAATGTGAAGTCTTCTGATAAATAGCCGTTATTCAAAATTTCGGCCATTAGAATTAGAAACGATACAAAATAAAAATGTCTATACCAAAATAATAAAGAGATAAAGATTAACAATGTACGCAGACGATGTTAAAACATAAGGTTAAAACGTTACATGAATTACTAAAAGAGTTACTATGAGAATAGGAAATATTTCAAATACATTTTAATCTTAAAATCAATAGTTTTATGCCACTGTATACGGGTCGTCCTGTTCTCCACTATTCTGTAGTTCCAAGTTCAGGTGATTTTCATTCCACGCAGACGCCCTCTGTCGATCGGGATGCCTGTTCTCCTCAGGCATCTCTCTGTCTCTCTCTGTCCTCTCGTCTGTCGTGGTGTCATGTCAGCCTGATGAGTACGCATATCAAGCTGGAGGACAGTATAGTCCGTATATAGTGCGTAGTATAGCCTTGACGTGCGAGCTCTCCTGTTTACAAATGTCAGGCATGTGCACAAGGTCACTGCATCTACCGTAAGTTCTCCTTGACAGCACATTTTTCACTGCCACCGGATTTGGAGATTGTAGTTTCATATTCTGCGAGCCAAGCATTTTGAGCTGCTTTTGCAATAGTTAAAGCTCCTATATTACACAAAATGGACTCTTGTGAGCTTTATTGTTATAAAGTTGTTACCTCCTCAAAAATATACTTGGAGTTGTTTTTGTTGCATTCACAGATGTTTGAGTAAAGCCTTTTCAAGTTTACCTTTTGTTTAGTAAAGATGGGCAATACCAGGGCTGAAATTATCCAAATGATTCTTCTGAAGGTGTATGGAGTTTAATAACACAGTGGATCACTTCCTGTATTTTCAATACACGATGGAATAATATTTTTATCGTGTGCACATTTTCTTTGTACTACTGGAATTTTTTTTATTTTTTTGGATATATGATAAGATTTGAGCTGTTGAAGGTTGAATTGACAACTTGACTCATTACAGATGCAAACAAAGTCTTTTTTCATTCTGCTTTTTATTTATTGCATTGTTTTGTTTTTTTACTATATTGTAAATTTAGAATATTTTTTCTAGTTTAAATGGTGTTACAGGCCTAGTTGAGCAGTCATTCTACGTTTGAGTGGGGTAAATGTGCTCCTTCTTCTTTAAACCCTTGTCTTAACCAGGCTCTTTCTCATCTGGTCATTTCATTGCTTGTGCCAATATGACACTAGCAGCTAGTCACATTTACACTGCTTCACACTCACGCTCACTCAATAGTTTTCAACAAATGGCACATCTACTGTAGTTAGTGTTGGAATTTCTTTTCCCTTTTTTTCTTTATACAAACTTCAGTCCAAACTTTTTCCTCACTTTCCTAACACATTCTTGTATCCTAATTATTCACCACAACAAGTTTATAAGTGCTTTTCACGACTTTCAAAGACCAGTGCATTGTTTTGCCATAACGGTAATGCTAACAGTAACTAACATGCTGACTGTGCTGCCTTAATTTTTGGTTCACAAATGATAAAGATACTTATTTTGACACAGTCAGTATACAGTGGCATTAGCCACTATATGAAAGTTTGAAAGGGAGATTTCTTTGGGGGCAGTATACGTTCACCTGATCTGTGCGTGTTCTTTTGGTCGCATGCTGAGAACACATTCTATATCTGTTCATGTCCACTTCATACAAAATCTTATTTTTTGTAAAATCTATTTTGACTTCTACCAATGAGGGCCCCTGATGTCACAACTGCCTCACATTTCCTAATTTCCATCTCACCTGAGCAAATGACTTGGTGTGGTATTCATGTTCAATTTCTGCTCAGAATGTTGTATTCGTGATTTATCCAACACAACATGGCCTTCACTGTCAAGTGCTTTTGAAAACAAAAATAGCTAATTCATGACCCATCTCCTTTAAATATGCACTGTGTGCAATGAACTTCGAGGTAACTGTTGGTTTATATGTTTAGAATAGAATGAGAGAAGATTAAAATATGAACAGATAAACTAATAAAAGAATCTCACATATTTCACAATCATGTTTGTAGCATTCCAAACAATAGATACAAGATTTTTAAATAAAGACAATATATTATGTTCTTTGCAGATTATCTCAATAAGTACAGCCTTTGCAATTTCATAATTGAACCAAATCAAATTGTGATTTCAGTAATGATGAATCATGCAGCCTTAGTTGACTGACAGTCAACATCTTTTATATATATATATATATATATATATATATATATATATATATAGTGAGGACTAGTGAGTGTGGGAACCACTGTCCAGGATGAAACATCCAAAATCCATAAGTACTTCAAGGACAAGGCCCCGACAGATGATGTACTCAAGGAATGCCTCAGACAGTGGAGTGCAGAGGAAGAGGTGCTGGAGGGACCATCATGGCAGGACAAGCCCCTACATGGGGCGTACCACCGAAACATAACTGAAGTGGCTGATATCAAGAAATCCTACCAATGGCTGGAGAGGGCTGGTCTGAAGGACAGCACAGAGGCCCTCATCCTGGCTGCACAGGAGCAGGCCTTGAGCACCCGAGCAATAGAGGCCCAGATCTACCACACCAGACAAGACCCAAGGTGTAGTCTGTGCAAAGAGGCTCCTGAGACAGTCCAGCACATAACTGCAGGGTGTAAGATGCTGGCAGGGAAAGCGTACATGGAGCGACACAACCAATTGGCGGGCATAGTGTCCAGAAACGTCTGTGCAGAGTATGGGCTGGAGACCCCAAGGTCAAGGTGGGAAACGCCTCCAAAGGTTGCGGAGAATGACCGAGCCAAGATCCTGTGGGACTTCCAGATACAGACTGACAGAATGGTGATGGCGAACCAACCAGACATAGTGGTGGTGGATAAGCAACAGAACAGAGCCGTGGTGGTGGACATTGCAATACCAAGTGATGGTAACATCAGGAAAAAGGAACACGAGAAACTAGAGAAATACCAGGGGCTCAAGGAAGAGCTGGAGAAGGCCTGGAAGGTGAAGGCATCAGTGGTGCCCGTGGTGATTGGAGCACTTGGGGCTGTAACCCCCAAACTGGAGGAGTGGCTACAACAGATCCCAGGAAAAACATCAGACATCTCAGTCCAGAAAAGTGCAGTACAGGAACAGCAAAGATACTGCGCAGAACTCTCAAGCTCCCAGGCCTCTGGTAGAGGACCTGAGCTGGATGAGAGTGAGAGACCAACCACCGTGGAAGGTGAGGAGCACATTATACATATATATATATATATATGTATATAAATATATGTATATAAATATATATATATATATAAATATATATATATATATATCTCGCATGCATGATTGACAATGCCCCAATTTCTCGAGGAGGCAACCACTTTATGAAAAATCGCATTTTAAACAGCTACTTTGCACAATTTTAAAAGTTGAGTAGTGTGTTGGAAAGAGCTGTCACTTCTCAAACTAACAGATAATTCATTCAAACTCATTGAGATGCAGCTGTAGCCTGGCTCTGTGTCCATATATGCCTCTGCATCTGATTATGAGACGGATTTTCATGTGCACTTTTACTTTGAAATCGGTCAGCTTTCTTCCCTGTATTCAAGGGATGCGATTTGAAAAGAATGGCATTTTAACCACTGACACTTTCTCCTGGGAGAGTTTTCTTCAGAGGATGGTTAACTGCTCAGATAAATCTACATAAAAGATATATGATTATAACCTTTGGCTATTTACATAAAATTGAAAATGGCAGAGAAAAGTACAGTTTACTTTTTATCTTTTACAGAGGAAAAAAAACTGTTTTCTGAAGACACACTGAAGTAGCTTTTCAAAGAATGTTTACAATTAAATCAATGGGTCCGATCTTGCCCCCAATCATAGCACTAGGGCAAGTGTGGGGCGTGGAGCTCTAAACAAGAGGTGTGCCGTGCCTGAATATCGGGTGGAGTGGGGCGAATTGAGGCTGTGCCCTTCAGTGAATTGCCAGAATCATTAAAAAAAAAAAAAAATCAAACTAGTCCACTGAAAAACAACATGTAACATGCTCAAGATTTCTTTTATTTGGAAATATATTAGGATGGTAAATGCTTAACCTTCAGAACTTGTTTGTGCGCTGTCTGGATGCCCTCTCTCAGCAGAGCAGCCCCTCAACCGGTTCCTGTATTGGCTTAGCACTGCTCTATAGTTTGGTTTGATCTGGAACTGTACAAAAGCTGCTCATACACATGAGGCTGTGTGTTTTCTTATTTTGTCTGCGGTCCTAATGCTGTGATGTCAGATTTCCTCACATTCTTGTGCCCTTTCTGTCATCAGCTCCATTTAATTTTGAGGCCAAATTATTCCCATTGTGCTGCTTTGGTTGTTTATAAAGTTAGTCCCCAGTAGGTAGGCTACCATCAGAACTGTAGAAAACTGTGCATGGAGCCGACACTGGACTCAGAGTTCAGCATGCGCATTCATTGACAGTTTGGGGCTGAGACAGCAGAGCAGGTGCACGTCTCGTATCTGCTGCTCTCTTGGCAGCAGCGGCCAGTAGAGCTTTGTACAGCGGCTCAAGAGACGTATAATGCACATGAGCACTGCTCCGTACAGACTTCTGTGCATCCTGCTCTGTGCAGTCACCCTCCCCGTGTGCTAATGGTTTAATCGTTGTCTGTGCACAAAGCGGTAACATCAGAAACATTTATATGGCAATAAACGCATTCCATCATCTGCGAGACACCCACCTGTGTGGGACCAAATGCAGTGGACACTCGTGAGATGAGAATGTGAGCAGTCAGCAGTAGCAGTTGTGGATACTTGTACCTCAGGTGAGAGACGTGGTGGCGGACTGCCGGGACAGGCGGGTGTGGATGTGACCAGTGGGTCTGCTGTGCATGAGATAGACATTGGTCTGCTGCATAATGGGAGGCAAACGAACGGAGGAACACAGAGAAAACTAAAGGTTGACGTGTGTGCGCATGCACGGGCTTACAGGGGTGTTTTTTTTACAGGGGCTTTTAAATGCTACAGTGGTCAGATTGGTTGAGATATCATCATATATGTACTTGTACTGTCCAGCTCTAGCCCCCAGCAGTGAAATACAGCCCAACCTGGACACGCCCCCTCGTTAATGCTAGCACTGGCTCTCAGATTGGGGGCAACATCAGGCCCAATATCTCTTAGTCACATATCAGGCAGACCGAGCAGAGTTTATATGCTGTGGTTACGATTCTTGCCTGCCTGTCCCTGTAACAAAGTACAGGTACATCTGTGACAAAACATAGTGACAAATAAAGCTCCTTCCCTGAGACACTGATCTTAAAAACCTGAAAAAAGAACAAGCTAATTTTTTTAAGTTTGTAGTTGTCCAATGTTAGACCTCATTTAGACCAACTCAGCATCAGATGTGTCTCTGCGGTATGGCCATTTCACACATTCCATACATATACATATACATATACATATACATATACATATACATGTACATACATTGAGTATGTGCGTCAGAGATCCATCTGGTTATTAAGTCGCATTCAGGGTATTGCACTTGTATAAAACAACATATTTAACTAAATGTTTAATAGATAACACCTCGAGGAAACGTTTACATATAGCCTCCCTGTGCTGTAGAAGACTCGCAGAAATACAGATACTCCTCGGCCAAGTGTGAGCTCTCCTCTACTCTAATCCTCTCCCTCTACTCCTCTGCTTATCCTCCACTCCTCTACTCCTTTATTTTCTGTCCTTCTTTCCCCTCGGCATTCAACAAGTGCTCCGCAGTAACACATAGCAAAGTGAAAGTAGAAAGTAAAGCCGTACTCTGGCAAAGACACTGTGTGCTGATTTTTGGACATATCCCATGGCTTTAGTTTATGCAATAGATTTTGAATATGTCCAAGAGAGATGCAAGCAGAAATGAAATCCACCTTCAAATAAAGTTTTGGCCAGCTACGTTGGCTTGTGTTGATGTCCGTCTCTGTTTTTGGCTTACCAGAAATGAGCAAATTAAAGGTTCCGTCTTGATACAGTAGAGTGCCATTGAAAATGGGTGTTTATCTTCTGTGTAGCTATAAATAGCTGGTTCAAAATCATTAATACCATTGCTACTTTTTGCATATTTTTGCTGCAGAGATGCAGATCGGAGATCGGATCGGAGACTTATCACAGTGGTGTAAACCAAATAATTTAATTTGAACACATTCTAATTATTATGCAGATGCACTGGTCTTGGACCGGAGACGTAACGGAGCTGATGTAAATGAGGTGTTATTTCTCACTAACTTTATGCTTTCTGAGCTTATAAGCACTTTTCTCAAGTCTTAGAGACCAGTGTGTGTTGTGACAGTAAATTTCAAGAGCTGCCTATTAGGGATGCAAATTATCGGTTAATTCATTAACTGATAGTTGATTGACCTTATCGGTCGATTAACGATTAACTGATAAGCGGCGTTTTTCACCTGAATTTTAGTATTTCAATAGGGTCTTTAAGAATATAAGCTATAGTAACATAACACTGAGTCAAAAATATATCATAGTATTATTATATTGTATATTCCTCTATTAATTATTCCTTAGTAAAAAGGAGACAAATGTATTGATGCTGAATAACAAAATACAGTAATCCCTCGATCTATCCAATCTTTTTTTTTATAGTGTACAATTTTTTTATAGAGTAACATTGTGTTCTGTCCTGATTGGCTAAGAGACTAGACCAGGACTGAACGTGGACTGGACCAGGTCTGAACCAGGTCTGAACCAGGACTGGACCTGGACTGGACCGGGACTCGACCGGGTCTAGACCTGGACTAGACCAGGATTAAACCACTGGGGCGCGTGCTGGTTTCGCCGCGCCCCGCGCTCCGAGCCGCAGGCCAGCCGCGCGGGGCCTGGGGCGCGGGGCGCGGGCTGCGGCGAAACCAGCAGCAGCGGCATTCCGGGTTAGATCTCGCCTCGCGGTACACCCGGGGCTGCTGAGCAGTGCCGTTGGCGCCTGCGGTCGGCTGTGAGTCGAGCTTGGCGCAGCGCGGTTGCCTTGTTTCATGACCACGCGGGTGCGCATGTCCGCGTGTCCGCGGTTAGCGGTTAATTACAATTAATGCATTTTGATCGACCAACGTCTTAATCGACAATTAACCGTTAATCGATTAATTGTTGACATCCCTACTGCCTATACAATAATGTCTGTAGTGGGATAAATTTTGTGAGAAAAATCAGGTACAAGTCCTTCAACATTTCAGTGTCATTGACAGCTAAATGACTGAAGTAAGATAAAGGAAAAAACATCCAAAAATTGAAACTGTCAGAAAATTATTTTGTTGTTATTGCTGTGGTGTCACCTGCCAAGGGACTACATATGGAAATTAGCATTTTTGCTATAATCTGGCATATTTACACTGCAATGTTGTAGATGTTCATTAATATGCACTGTCCCTATTAAATAAAAGAATAAATAAATAAAAATCTTTACTTTCTTATCGGCAGTGATAAAAAAAAATCAGTGTACACTCTGGGATGTCTTTGAAAACCTCCCCTGAAGTTGGTCTGTGCACTGGCGAGCCCTTCCCTTTAGAGAGGTGTCAGTGTGCATGTGTGCCAGACTGACTGATGCTGCAGATATCCGTATGGGACGTGTGTGCGAATGAAGATGAGAGGCACTGGGTTATTTATTTTGACCGCTGTTGGCTGGGCTGAGCGGTCAGCATTCTTCTCCACACATGTGTACGCTGCTAGAATAGAGCACAAATTGGATAATATGTTTATTGATCTGGCCGTCTGACACGCTTCGTCTTGTTAGCACCTGCCAAGATGACCTGGGTTACACCATGTTTATTTATGTTGGTGGGTTTTTAAAATACTTTGCGATGGAAAAAATGCAACTTTTTGGTTATTTTGGAGCCAACAGGCCTTGAACTAGTAAGTTAAATGAGATGAAAGCTTCTAAATGAGATAGAAAGCTGTACTGTGTTGTTTGTCGATTAATTGGTCAAAGGTATCAAAATGTGTATTCATTGACTCAACAGTTTATTTAGATTTTAAGGATTAATGGGACAACAGCAGAAAGTTAATGAGTGTATGAGTTAATAGAGTTAATGTTTTTTGGTATTAATAATTGCACTTTCACAAGTTGTACGGTCTTTATATAAATACATTGTTTCCTAGTACTTTTCCTGCATAGTCTCGTGAGTGAAGGCTGGGTCAGGTACATAGAGATGCATGATAGTTGAGAGCTTTTACCACTCTTCCTTTTTAGTCTAAATTGATCGGCCTTACATGTCTTTCATCGAACAAGAATTTCATTAGTTGACTGCAGCCCTAATAGCAGGTTGATATTGTTTGACATAACAGTAAAAATGACTGTTTGATACCGAATTGGTGCTTGTGGACACAAAAAAGTCTTTACTTGAGAAAGACAAAGTAAAATGTAGAGACAGTTTCGATTCCCATCCAGAAGCTGATCAAATTGAAAATGCTTCTTCTACATTGAATCACTCCTGGACAAATGAATCATAAAGTTTAGTGGTATGCATTTCCAGTCTGTTTAGCAATTGCAACTAGTCATTTCCTTTAGGTTTAAGTGACATGTTCAATTCTTAATTGAAAAAAAGTCAAAAAGTTGCACTGCGTAAATGCTTCTTCATGGAGATATTTTTGCTTTGTCTGGAAGGTTTCACAGTATGGCATCATTTCTATCAAGTTAGAGGTCAGATCGGTGGAGAGGCAACCCCACTCACAGTCAGAATTCCTGTTTTTCTATGTATTTTTGAGTAATAAAACCATTTGTAATTGAATAAATGTAAGGTAAAGCTGTTTGTCATATTGTGGAACATTCTAAGCAGAGCAATGACATATCCATAGAAACAAGAGGGTGACAGACCCGAAACGGAAAAGTTACACAATGCAAATTTAAATAATCGTCTGAGAAGTATTGTTTCTCGAAATCAAAAGCGGTTAACAGCAATTAACAGCAACTCCGTTTTTTAGTCAATAATCCAAGCAGGTTTCTAAGTTGTGCAAATCACATCTGTATTCTTTTTTTTTCTGCAAGATGTGGATATGTATTGTTAGACCAGCATTCAGCATTCAGCAATGCAATGAATGGAACAGTCATGTCAAACCTAATGCCCTTTATGACTCTAGTTTTTGTCAATAACCTTTGTCACCAACAGCAAAGTGGAAAAGAAAATCACTCACCATGTTGATTAGTAATTATTACCCTGACACGAGCGATGGCATTTTCAAATTACTTGTTAAGAGCAGTGACCTGAGGAGAATAATCATTTTTTCATCTAAAATTAAGAGTAACCTTTCAGAAAAATAACAGACCCAACTTCTGTTATGATTTTATCATATTTCAGATTTTCTTTTTGTTTGGAATTTTTGTAAAAAGTACAAATAGTTCTGTTCAAATGTCAAAATAAAAGCAAAACTTGCAACTATTTTTGCTTTCAGTCGATCACTTTACACAAACCTAGAAATAACCAAGGCTACAACTAGAGGTGGGAGTTATATTGGAAAATGGATAATATCACAATTGTTGCTCTGGGATATGTAAAACCAGAATATTAAGTATATCATCTAGAACAGGCATGGGAAAACTATGGCCTGGGTGCCATATGCGGCCCGTTAAGCTTTTTAATCTGGCCCGTTGAACTTGAAGAAATTATATTAATAAACCTTATTAATGTTTTAATTTCCCTGCAATTCTGGCATTTTCAAATAGCTGGCGCACTAGATACATTGACCTTTGTTAGGGTGCGGCGTATTGCTCTATGTTTGTGCTTTACTCCTTGACCCCTCAGCTCTCCCCTAAAGATGAGCAGAGCTAAGAAAAGAAAAGTGGACAGAGAATGTCGAGTGTTTAATAAGGAGTGGACAAGTAAATCTTTTTTCACCGAATACTCAACTTGGTAACTTAACTCAACTGCTGTATGCCTGCTATGCCAAAAGACTGTAGCGGATTTTAAAGAATATAATGTCAGCCGTCACTTTGCCACAAAACATGCTAACTATGCTAGCAAGCAGTCAACGAAAGATCGAAAGAACCTGAAGGAGAACAGAACTTTCAGTGCTTTAAAATAGTAATTGTTAGTATTAAAAAAGCTGTATTTTATTAATTAAAATGTCTGTGTTTTAAGAGTCATTTCAATAAATAGCTAAATACTGTGGAACTTGAAAGATGGACATTTTGTTGCAATGCTTTGTTAATTTTTAACTGAAATAAAGCACATGTTTTCTACATATCCCATGTTATTTTTTGCTCTTATGAGGTGGATTACCAAAACACTAAATCCACTTGCTCCTGGTCCGGCCCTTCTGTCAAATTTTAGAACACTTTGTGGCCCACGAGTCAAAAAGTTTGCCCACCCCTGATCTAGAAGTAAAAACTGACCCCAAAGTAAATTAAATGTACAGAAACATCTAGTGATCTTCCAAACAAGACTTTAAAGTAAATTTATGGTACAATCAAATTTTTGGTGATACTTAAACCACATATTTGGTAGAATGTTAAAATGTCTGAATATTATTGAGAAAAAAAAAGATAATCCTTTTTGTCAATATGCAACAACAAAAATGTAATAAGCCTTTACTGTCACTGATCTGTTTGCTAGGGTCTACAACAGTTTTATTATGTTTGTTGTAAGTGTAAAATAGAGATATTGTGTAGTATTTTGGTAAGCAAAAACTGCATACTTTTAATTTGTCATCTGGGCATGTGCACGTCAGATTTGGAGAATCACTTAAATGACGTAAGGATAAAGACTCCTACTCCTATAGAAAATCAAAACACTCAAAACAACACTGTACAAATATGGACCCCCTCACTGGGGTCTTGTTACCAAGGCAACTGCTGACAGCTAGCAGTCACCGTTGTCATGGGAACAGCTTGACAGCCTCGTAAAGAGGAAGTGAAGTTAAAGATGCTGTGAAAGAAATATCCACAAAGCCCTGCACAAAAGCTCTAGGGAGGCTTGGTGTCTGGATGTATAGATTATCACTGACCTTGGAAAATTATGCTTTCACTGGTCGCTATAACCTTTTAGATCACCACAAATTACTCGCGCACACATTCATATGCAAGTTGGTTGAAAGATAGAGTTGGGATTGTATTTTTATGTATTTGCCTGCCTAAGGAATACGGATGAAAACTAGCTTTGTAGCTAAAATTCGGCATATTTACATTTGTTTTATACTTATGTTCATTAATGTGCATTGTCCCTATCAAATAAATAAATAAATAAGTTATGAAGCCTGAGTCACTGTCCTGTACAGTAGCAAAATAGGACTTATGATGCTAACACAAGCCATATAAGCTACCTTCTAACCTCAATACTGTTATCAGCATTGTCATTTTGCAATGATATAATTTTAAGAATATATAAATATAGTGTGAGTATTTCTTTTTATTGAACTTGCCCTTTGCCCCTCTCTGCTTCCTCCTCCACACATTTTGATCCCTCATATATCCCTCCTTCATTCCCCTTTTCCGCTGTGGACTGGTGTGCAGCTCACTGAAGGGCTTTTAGATGATTAAAAACAACAGAGAAGGTTTTTATAGCCATTGTTCACCAGAGCCCTCCCAGTCTAAGGCCTGATTGCATGGCTGTGAAATATGGTCTGGCCTCTCGGGGATTTCTACTTTACAGAAATGGGTTTGGTGGCAAAAATTGTTTTTCAGAAGCAGATTTTAAAGCTATATAAGTATATACAATGTTTTGTAAAATCTAAAAATGTGCATTAAAATATAAGTATTTTCAAAATGATTTATTTATATTCTGATAATTAAAGGGATAGTGCGTTTTTTATTTTTATTTTTATGTTCATCTGTATGGGTTTCCTTCTAAAAGTTACGTGCGTTGACACCGGCTTACCTCTGACAGTCTCAGCTGATCCCGGTTCGGCTCGCTTTCTGGAGCCCACGTAAGTAGGTCCGATAACTTCCCTGGAACATGAAATAAAGCTTGTTTTTCTTCTCAAAACAAAACATTTGATAGAAAGGTGATATATTTGTGTCCGAAACAGTTGTCCACGAAACATCCAGCAGCGTATTTCGCATTCACGTATTGTCTCTCTCCACTCGTATCACTACACCCATGTTAACTCTATCAGCCTGTTCACTTGTAAACTTCGGCGTAGACATCCGCTGAAGGTGAACAGGCTCCAGAAAGCGAGCCGAACCGGGATCAGCTGAGACTGTCAGAGGTAAGCCGGTGTCAACACACGTAACTTTTAGAAGGAAACCCATACAGATTAACATTAAAAAACCCTGCACTATCCCTTTAAGACTAATGACTAAAACGGGGCTTCAAAGATTATCTACAGTGTGACATTAAACCAATCTGTCTCCATGGAAACAAACCGGAAGCCCCACCAGTCCAAGTTACAGGTCTGAACTGTTGAATGCATATTTTTTCAAGGTGTATTTAGCAATAAAATACTTGATAATAATCAGATCAAAGCGCCTAATACGGGACATTCCTGACAACGCAGTAACCTCTTCATGGAGATGAGCAAGTGACTGATTTCCCAGACAGAATAGTAACTTATATTTAGAGGTTTTTAAGGCATATTTAAAACACTTCCTATCTTTATCCTGATATTGTTGATAAATGTGTCCCACCACGGAAGCTGAGGGCACATGTCGGCATTACAGATTCTCAGGAAATGCGCTTTTTGTGTTTTTTTTTTTTTCAAAATTTGTGATTTTCGTTTTTTTGCAAAATGTGCTAGTTGAGATCATGATGAAGCCTCTCCATGTTTCAGATAACAGCATTAGTGACGTTAAAAACATACATTTTTAATTTCAAAAATGCTTGTTAGGCAAGGAAGGCTGAAGAGACCAAACTTTGAGAGGCTGTTTCTGGAATTTCTGGGATCTGCTATGGCTGCTTTCAAATAGAGATAACTTTTTAAAATAATGTCAGATTTTCACATGTAAGACATCATTGGAAAGCTTAGAACCTGTACTTTCAGAATCTGAATAACTCAAAACGCCTCCGCGACGACTTGGTATTGGCTTTCCTGCAGTTGGACACAAATGTGATGTGTGTTTTGTTTTTTAGAAATGTTTTTTGTTGTAAATTCTAAAATGTATGAATATGGATGGATGCTTTCACTCACGAAATTAAAAAAAAAACTATTTGTGGAAAGACCTGAAGACTCTCAATTTAATATCTACAGCATTTCGGTCCATTGCAGATGCAAGTGCATTGCAAGAGTGTGCTGGAACAGGATTTACAAGCTCTGATACTCCAGAGCAGAGGGTCTTTGTGATTGTACCAAGGACTGCTCCTGCTATTCACCCAAGACCTGTTCACTGCTCACTTGTCCTTGGCCGATGTTGGTCCATTTCAGTTTTGTAGTAGTGCTAAAATAAAAATCTAGGTTTTGTAAAAATTTGTGAAGTTTATTTTTAAAAGTAGAGCAGTAAAGAAATTGGAAATGCACATAAGCCTTATATTTACTAGATTGGAATTGAAGTTTATGTGAATGAATATGTTTTTCTGTTAAATAATACAACTATTTTGATGATAATTTTAACTTTCTTTCCTCTTAATATATAGAAATAACCAGAGCCAAACTGATAAATATGCATCTGCTTGTGGAATAATAGAGAGTCTGCCACAAGCTTATTACTTTGTCTGGAATCGTCCATAATTCAGAGTTAAACTTATCCATCTCCATGGAGACACACAGTTAAATACACTGGTAATTAAATAACTTTACTATGTATAGTACTGTGGAACATTACAGGAAAAGCTATATCATGCTCATGGACACAAACAGAGAGCCTCTTTCCACCAGTAACATTACACTGTGCATTTTTTTGGTTCTATGTTACATATACAGCTCTGGAAAAAAAAAAAGAGGCCTACAAAATGATCAGTTTTTCTGATTTAACTACTTATAGGTATGTGTTTGGGCAGAACATTTTTGTTTGAGTCTATAAACTACTGACAACATTTCCCCCAAATTCCAAAGAAAAATATGATCGTTTAGAGCATTTATTTGCAGAAAATGACAAATGGTCAAAATAACAAAAAAGATCCATGTTTTCAGACCTCAAACAATGCAAAGAAACAAGATCAAATTCATTTTAAAACAACATAACTACTCCTGGTGCAAGAACTGAAGTAGCTCAGCTTTGTGTTTGTGTTGGAATTCAACAGACGCTGGAATGGAATGGCTGTAATACATGTAGAGATGCTGATTTCAGAAAAAAATGCAGTGGCCTCTTATTTTTTTCCAGAGCTGTATATTATTATATTATATTAATGGTCCTTTAAGCCACATCATAAGGTTGTCAACTCATCTAAATACCTGGATATGTGTTTTGTTTCATTCACAAATGTTTGAGTTACCCTTTACTACTAGTTTGTCTACATCTCCAAAGCTCACAATGCGCTGTTCCACCTTGTAATGTCATTAAGTGGTAGTTTTCAATTTAACAGCTACCTTTTACCTTTAGTTCAGTTGAGATTGGCAATTCCATGGCTGAAATTATCCAAATAATTCTAGTGAAGGTGTATGGAGGTTAAAAACAGAGTGGACCGCTTCCTATATTAACACTTGACATCACAAAGTGGAACAGAGTGCTTTTGGTTTGAGAAGAACTCAGCCTAAATATGCAGGATTTGTGTGTTACACATTTACCTGGCCAGCCAAATGATATCTCTCTGTATTTGCTATACAGCGAGATACGATTTGGACACCCTCGCTCCACCCTCGCTCCCCCGGTTAACAACGGACTCCGCGATTCTGATTCGTTCAAAGATGGTGACGTCAGTGCACCCGCCTTTGCCCGCAACATCACTCTTAGGCAGCGGAAGTTCCTCCTCAGTTTTGAATCAAGATGGCGCATCGGAGAACTGAACGTCCCTTCCATTCAGCTGTAAAATTGGTCTTAAATGACCTAAAACACATTGATTCCTTAAAACCACAGCAGCTGACAGCTCTAGAGGCCTTTCTTTTCAAAAAAGATGTCGCTGTCCGTTAACTGTTCTCTGATTGGTTCACTTAGCTGTCTGTCTACGCGCACCGGCAGCGCATTCTGGACCAAGCATTACCAGACTCGCCGCTGGTACAGCGATGAGTCATGGATTCTTCCAGGCAAGTTACACATGTGTGAATGAAACAAAACACAACAATGTTTGTGATGAGGAAACAACATTAAAACATGGATCAGAACAAAGCATAATATGAGCCCTTAATGGAAGCTTGAGGTTTGTGTAACTTTAAAACAGTTGATAAAATATGAACTGTATGATGTAAACTTTTATATATAAAATGGGCATATGGTGGTTATAATTAAGTTTCTGCTGGAGGCGCTGTTATGAGTTTGGGTCAGGGCTGTGTGAAAAATCCAATAAGTGACCTTGTGAGGTTGAGCTGGGCATGCACATACACTTGACGTTCCTCCCACCGAGATGACAGATTGCAGGGGCGGGGCTTAATCTACCCAGACTGACCCCGACAGTGATGCAACCCTACACGCCTGTGTTGACCAAGAACAGCTCTTGGCTTTCCTTTAAAGTGTTTAAACATGTTGTAAAAGCCCGATTAATCTTGAGACTGTCTACTCTACTGTGTTGTGAAATGTGTTGAGAGTGTGGTTACTTAAAAATATATCAAAATTTCAACCTCGAGTTTGATACTAAGAATAAGGATCATAATTCAAATTCAAAATTATTTTCAAGACAACAGAAATTTCTTTAATATTACCACATGTAATTTTATAGACCATTTTAAACTTGTTTTTTCAGAATTGAGACTTGTTCAAAGTTCAGTCTCAAAAGTCTTTGGTTTTAGTATTGATTTTTATCTGAGTATTCTTTGTCCCTTAAAGGTGCTCTGTGTAATTTTTCTGGCAGAAGGTGTGCCATCTCCTTGCCACCAGGGCAATGTTGTTTCTTTGCCTGGAATATTTCACTATATGGTTTTAAACCAATTTATTTTGCATTTATTCAACAGATGCTCAAAAATACCTTGAAAAAACACATTCTGACTGTGAGCGGGGTTGCCTCTCCACTGGCCTATTTTGGTCTCCAAGATAGAATACTTAATATCATACTCTGAAACATTCCAGGCAAAGCAATAATGCACCTTTCAAGGACAGCAATGCCAAGACACTTCAACTAAAGACCATCTAAACCATCTATTATTAAAGGCAGTTTGACTCTTGAGGAGTGTGGATGAGTCTTAGATGCACTCTAGAGATTGAAGATTGGTACACCAATGGGAAACATAATATAATCATTACTCATTAGATAGAAGAAAATAAATTGTAATCTAATTACTTTTTGGATCTTCTGCTGCTTAATCATGGGGGCAGCAGTCAATGCTGGGGACCAAGTGGTTCCATTGGTCCATTGGTACAAAACAGGCCCCAAACCTGGCTACCTGCAATTAGGGCGGTGAAATCACAGTCGCCTCTCATGACTCGATACGCCACATGATACATGGCTCATAATACAATATTATCATATGATGATACATACAATAATCAGTATATTGCCCATGATATATTGCTGTTTTTTAAAAAAACAAATAAATTTAACTAAAATATTTCTTTGTTAAACTACTACTTGTGTGAAAATAATATGATATACTACATCTATTGTAATCATCAGAACAGAGAATATGTATGAGAGTATGTATGAGTATTGCATAAACAAGTTTCCTTCCACTAAGTAAGCAACAAAAGTGTAGAAAATTTCTAAGATACAAAAAACTACTCTTGGTGATGATATTGATACAGCAGCCCACAATAACCATACTGTATCACTATATATCAAACTTTGGTATGAGCGTGAGACCTCATCATAGTCATATGATTTAGAAATTCTTATAGTTAGACCTGTATTTTTCTATCATACTTTAACATACACAAAAATACAGGGCTGTAGGAATCTCTAAAGCATAACATGAAGACCTAATGTACCAAAACAGACAGAAAAGTTCCAATTAGGCTGCTTACCAAACTTTTATTCACAACAAGCACAGGCTGCGTTGCAGAAACACTGCATGGGGAATGAGGCTGGTGACGAAGTGTGTACTATGGGCTGCTTCTCTCAAACGCTGCTGTCACATGCTGTAAATATAAAGTGCCCCATCTGTCCACACAGCTCTGCCTCAACACCTCAGCTCGCTACAGAACTCTCTGCACTCAGCCAGCATTATAGGAGATGTATACCGCCCACCACACTCGCACCATCTTATCGCTGTTTGTAACGCATCAGAAGCTAGCCAATAGTAAATAGTTGTTGTTTGTGACCATATTTGGAGTGTTTGGTTGTATGGTGGTGTTGCATTTTTTTTTGAAAAGCTAGTAGTGTAAACTGACATGTGAGTAGCATGTTTGAAGTAGGGCTGGGCAATATTCAAAAAAAATAAAATAAAACGGCAAGAATCACGATTTTCACGAGTTTTGATCAATCTCAATTTTTGCTTTCATTTTTTTTCTTCTCAAAATTAGCTGATTGATTTCATGAACATAAACAAGACATGACACGAAAGCTGTGGAATTCTCAATTCATTCTCAGCATTTCTATATGGAAATATACAATTTTTGCATCTTATATAAAAAATGTAAAAAAAAATACTTTAATGAAATAGAGTGAGCAAAGTCTAATCATAATCCATATCATAATTAGTGCTGTCAAACAATTAATTTTTTAAATCAGATTAATCACACTTTAGAATTTTGATTAATCATGATTAATCGCAGTTAATTATTCCCTTAGAGATAGGGTGAGGAGCTTGGTCACACGGGAGGAGCTCGGAGTAGAGCCACTGCTTCTCCACGTGGAGAGGAGCCAGCTGAGGTGGCTCGGGCATCTGTTCCGGATGCCTCCTGGACGCCTCCCTCGGGAGGTGTTCCGGGCATGTCCCACCGGGAGGAGGCCCCGGGGAAGACCCAGGACCCGCTGGAGGGACTATGTCTCCCGGCTGGCCTGGGAACGCCTTGGGGTCCCCCCGGAGGAGCTGGAGGAAGTGTCCGGGGTGAAGGAAGTCTGGAGGTCCCTGCTTAGGGACCTCCGCCCCCGCGACCCGGCCCCGGATAAGCGGAAGAAAATGGATGGATGGATGGAATTATTCTTCATAAAAACACCCACATATTTTGACAAAAATGCTATTTATTGTCAGAAAGTTATATTATTGACATTTTTGTTTTTGTTTTACATGAGTGCATGTCAATTATCTGCTCAAAACATGGGAACAGTGTAGTAAGAAGTTGAACCAAGTGCACATTTTCAACAATTGTGCAAAAAACAAGTGGCTGATGTACACAAATACAAAACTGACTAAACAGCCTTAAAGATAACTGATAAGTGCATTTACTCTTCCTTTAACCAGTTGCTTAGGCAGACAAGCTTATTGACATTTTCAGATGACAGTGCTGATCTCTTTTTTGTAAAATGTGACCTGCTAATGGTAAACTTCTTGCAGCAGCTACCATATTGTGAGCACTGTCTGTCCCTAATGTGCAGACCTTGTCTGCAATATTCCAGTCCTTAGCAACTTTGAGAAATTGCCCAGCGCATGCTTCAGCAAAATGTCTCTCTTCAGTTTTTAAAACACCCAAAGCAAAGGACTGTAGATGCCATTTGTCGTCAATTAGATGAGCTGTTACCCCGAGGTAAATATGATTACTTACTGAGGTCCAGTGATCTCCAGTAACCGAAATAAATTCCGTATCAGCCAGCAGTCGCATCTTGGCGGTCTTACTTGCGCAGTACAGTTCGTTTATTCTTGTGGAAATCGTCCCTCTCGAAGGTATTTTGTATGACGGATCACCTGTGGGGATGTGCAGGAGATTTTGCAGCCCTTGGTCTTCAACGATGTTAATTGGCCTACATGCTGTGGCTATCCATTTTGCAAAGGCGTTGGTCAACTTATTTGTAGTACTTTTGTTGACAACATTTCTGCGGGTGCACTCCGCCAGCGTCGTGTGTCACGCTCGGTTTGATGTCGGTATACAAGTAGCGTCCTTGCTAGCCGCTGAATCAAAAATGTGCTTTGCTTTAAGATGGTATTTTAAACTTGTTGTGCTTCTGTGGAAAGAGAGTTCATCGCTGCAATATATGCAGACTACCCTTAGCCTGGGAATTCCCAGGCCGCTTCTGTTCGTTTCGAACTGGAAGGCGGCCTGGAAACTCGTCCAAGCGAGAGTCCCAGATTTAGGGCCCCAATCAGAGAGCGAGGGAGGTGTGGCAAGACGGTGACGCGTACTACATGACAAACGGAAGCTTGTAGTTTGAACTGACAACTGACATGATTGGCTATGGACTTACGTATACGCTCAATGATAGACATTCATAACGCCCAATAAACGGCCGTTGGCAATCGCTAACCACACCTCCGCTACGGGATTTTTCGAAGCGAGTTTCCAGACCCATATCTCACTTGTGATATGGTCAGGTGTTAACCAGACTAGACTACCCTAGTTTTATCTAAAGTTCGGTCGGGAAGTTTTTTGAAGAGAAATTTGCCGCTGAGCACCCCGGTCATACTCTTATCTGTCATCTTTACATCGGCGTATGGATAGACCTGATCACGACCTAATAATCTGTGCAGCCTTTCAGGTCACCATCCACGCTTTCGATAAAGGAGCACGTGCGGTCAGAATAAATTGTGTGATTAATTTACGTTAAAAAAAAAAAATTGTGCGACTTTTTTTGTGATTAATCACATGCGTTAACGCGTTAATGTTGACAGCCCTAATCATAATCAAATTAGACACATTAACTGAACTAATAAATACATACTGTTGGCATCCTAACTATTATTTTAGTAAAAAGTTTAATTTAATTGGCTCTAGCCTTAAGGTTGAACTCTGCCTTCTTCTACCTTAATTATTCAAATTGAAATTACAGCATACCATTGTTTTCGATGAGCTGGATTATTTGCTCATAGTGCAGGAAAATTATCTTAGGAGTGGTCAGATGAGAGGACATGCTCAGTGGTGCAGAATTAGGGCTATTTTTCTTTGGATGTTTCATATTTTTCGTTTCATCACTGAGCAAAAACAAATTGTGCTATTGTCTTAAATGGCATCTTCCAAAATCCACTCTAACCCATCTGGAAAAAAACAGGAGCAAGAATATGAAATGATCACTCTGAATGTGAGGGTTTGCGTTGTCTCAGTTTGCCTCTTACACATGTGTTGCGATGACGTGTTGACTTTCTGATCTTATAAAATGTCATGTCGTCCAGGATTAATTGCATACATTCAAGCAGTAAAATCTTCTAGAGCCATGATGCAGAATTTGAAGGTTACATGTGAAAATAAACACAGTATTGCTTGAAGTCATGGTTGGGGCATTCTTTCTATGCTCTATGCACAAAATCCATAAACCTTCTTGTGGCTGACATTTTTACCTTTACATGTACAAAATAAAGGAATGAAAAGTAAAAAAAAAAAATATATATACAGTGCCGTGAAAAAGTATTTGCCCCCTTCCTGATTTCTGTGTTTTTTGCATATTTATCACTCAAAACATTGTCAGATCATCAAACCAATTTTAATATCACACAGAAACAACCCAAGGAAAGACAAAATTCAGTTTTTGAATGATGATTCCATTTATTAGTGCACAAAAAAAATCTAAACCTATCTGGCCCTATGTGAAAAAGTAATTGCCCCCCCTTGTTAAATCACAAACTAACTGTGACTAACCACAGTTTTGAGAAAACTTAGTTCAGTTCTACATGCCACACCCACACCTGATTGTCACCACCTGTGTTGAATCAAGAAATCACTTAAATAGTTCCTGTCAAACAAAGTGAAGTTGGCTACAACATCTCAAGAACAAACACATCATGCCACGATCCAAAGAAATTCAAGAACAAATGAGAAAAAAAGTGATAGAAGTCTATAATTCAGGAAAAGGTTACAAAGCCATTCCCAAAGCTCTGGGGCTCCAGCGAACCACTGTCAGAGCCATTATTCAAAAATGGAGGAAACTGGGAACAGTTGCAACCCTTCCCAGGAGTGGTCGACCAACTAAGATTACTCCAAGAGTGCGACGACGGCTCATTCAGGAAGTCACAAAAGAACCTAGACGCACATCGAAAGAACTACAGGCCTCGTTGGCCTCAGTTAAGGTCAGTGTTCATGACTCCACCATTAGAAAAACACTGGCCAAAAATGGCATCCATGGAAGAGTTCCCAGGAGAAAACCACTGCTTTCACAAAAGAACACAAAGGCTCGTCTCACCTTTGCCAAAAAGCACCTTGATGACCCTCAAGACTTTTGGAGAAACATTTTGTGGACCGATGAGTCTAAAATTGAACTTTTTGGAAGGTCTGCAGCCCGTTTCATCTGGCGTAAAAATGGCACAGCATTTGATAAAAAGAACATGGTGCCCACAGTAAAGCATGGTGGTGGCAGTGTGATGGTCTGGGCCTGCTTTGCTGCCTCAGGACCAGGACAACTTGCTGTGATTGACGGAAAAATGAATTCTGCTGTTTACCAGAAGATCCTGAAGGAGAATGTCCGGCCATCAGTTCGTGCCCTCAAACTCAAGCGCTCTTGGATCATGCAACAGGACAATGATCCAAAACACACCAGCAAGTCCACCTCTGAATGGCTCAAAGAAAACAAAATTAAGGTTTTGGAGTGGCCAAGTCAAAGTCCGGATTTAAATCCGATTGAGATGCTGTGGTGTGACCTTAAACGGGCAGTTCATACAAGAAAACCCTCCAATATGGCAGAATTGAAACAATTCTGCATAGAAGAGTGGGCCAAAATCCCTCCCCAGCGGTGTGAAAGACTCATCACCAATTATCGCAAACGTTTGGTTACAGTTATTGCTGTCAAAGGAGGCTCAACTGGCTATTAGATTAAGGGGGCAATTACTTTTTCACATAGGGCCAGATAGGTTTAGATTTTTTTTGTGCACTAATAAATGGAATCATCATTCAAAAACTGAATTTTGTCTTTCCTTGGGTTGTTTCTGTGTGATATTAAAATTGGTTTGATGATCTGACAATGTTTTGAGTGATAAATATGCAAAAAACACAGAAATCAGGAAGGGGGCAAATACTTTTTCACGGCACTGTATATATCCATGGCGACACTGTAGCTGGCATTTTAATCTAGAACATATACTTAAAATGCATATTCACAGCATAACTTGTGAATATATGAAGACCATTTTCTTTTATTATTTTGAGAGGGATACAGTATGTTCCTAGGTATAACACTTGCGCTGCTGCAAGGGCCTTGGTGTACTTTGACAAAGCTTTTATGAATAGACTGGGAATAGACTTGGCTATTGTTCCCTGATCAGATTCTTCTGAATATCTGAATTGATAGATCCTGTATACGATTCATCCTTGTCTGTTCACGATTTAGATAAAGCTGTTCTAGAAGGTTTTGCTCTATAGTAGTTTCACACTCTTGCCTTTATACAGTATGCTTTTACACTTATGCCTTTGCCTTATTTTTACCGCTACTAAAGGAAGTGTCTGTTACATTGTCTTGTCAGCACTTACATAGCATTTGTGTGCTCCCTTCTTGTCTGAAGCAGTAGCATCATCTTTAGCCTGACTTGAGAGTGTAAGGTACAGGCTAAACCCCCATGCCCTGGTCAGAACCTGTCAAGAGACAACAACTTACACACTGTTCAGTTTATACAATTTTTTAATTATCATTCAGTTTACTAGATTCTCAGTATCCATGGAACTGGAAAGTGTCTCTACCACATCAAAGCCCACTGGCCATCCCACACATAGCTTAAACGAATTTGTGAGAGATTCATTTTTCACTTGTCACATCAAAGCTGGCAGAGTCTCTGTCCACACTGCATGTATTAAAGCAACTTCCTTTACCTCCAACACTCTTCACACCTCATCGTCTGCCATGACATGGAAATTTTGTATAATTCAGTATATCTGCTTGCTGCATGTCATGCCTTTAATCTTAGCCCTATTCACAATGTGATCTTTAATGCATCGAGCCGCTTTCCTCGGCTGGCTCTGAGGTAGATTTTTCATTACCTCTCCCTTTGCAAGAACTTGAGGCTGACTGCATAACATCATGTTCACAGCAGCTCAACATTTCCTTGCACATTTTGGTGTCATTGATAGCCCTTCTGAAAGACGGGAAAACTGCACACGGAGCCAAATCCATTCCATCTCAGTGCCATTTTAAAGCTTTTCATCAGGATTATATCAAATATAGACAGGCTTTGTAATGGGAGACTTATTCAGTGGTGGAGAAATTCTCATTCTCCATGCATCTCGCAAAACACTTTTTCGTCATGTGGTGCCACTGCAATTACTGTGATTGGCTGCATGTGCTTGTAGACACATTTACACATTTTCAAGTTTGTTCCTTTCTTTTCTTGTTCTAGTCAACGCCGCTCCACCTGGCAGCAGGATACAACCGAGTTCGCATAGTGCAGCTCCTGCTACAGCACGGAGCAGATGTTCACGCCAAGGACAAGGGGTTGGTACACATAAATATCACACTAGCAGTTATTAGTAGAGGCGCTCATCTTTGCAGAGCTTCAAATTGGTCTGTGAATAGGCTGGCGCTGCAGAGGTTAGAATCACTGAAAGAGTTTAGCTCTCTGCAGTGCTGTAAAAAGAAAGACATAGAGGACATGGAGTTAGACCTTCACTTAAGGTGCACTGTGCACATTTTATGGTGGTGGTCTGCCGCCAGCTTCTTTCCATTGAAATGTTATTGCTTTGCCTGCAAAATTCCAACATCAAGGCATTAATGATGTTGCATTTATTCAATTACAGGTGTTTTTATTGTTCCAAATTACCTTGAGAAACATGCATTCTTACACTGAGTGGGATCACCTCTCCACAGATCTGACTTGGTGATGCCACCTGTTTGTCTCCATGGAAATGGAGTTAAATGTCATACTGAAACATTTGAGGCACAACAATAACAAGTCTATGGTGACAAAGTTCCTGGCCCTTTACCTATACAACTTTATCAGTTAATGGGTCAATTATAGCTTATTTTACTATCAACAATACCTGTATACAGTTAGCTTAGTAAAGTAGTCTGGTACTGTTATGTTCGACAAGCATGTGCTTAAACATAATATGTTTAAGTATGCATGTAGTAATGGACCAAGTCAGAAATTGCATCCATTCCTCACATATGACAAACATAACAATATAAAAGCTCCAACCATAACTAAAGAATTATGTAGTAGCAACAAAGGGAATGCAAAATACTGTTAGGACCTCTGCAGATCAAAAACAAGCATGATCTTAAATCTATTCAGTTTCTATTTCCAAACAAGAATATAATGCGTAATTGGTTGTTTACACTGTGTACTGATGAAATATATTGTCCTTTGTTTCAGTGGACTGGTGCCGCTACACAATGCCTGTTCCTATGGTCACTATGAAGTCACCGAGCTGCTGCTTAAGGTAACTCTCCCTCTGTCTGTGGATGATTTAATGACGGGGAGCTGGCTTTCCATAATTTTACAATGTCATCCGAGTGGGCTGGCAATCTTAAGCTCCTTATCCCTCCTTGTGTGTGCGCTCAGTACTGACCTAGTGGCATTGTCTCATTATTAATATGATTATACTTGTGCTCGAGTTCTAATATGTGGCTCTTGAATACTGATGAGAGTAGCGAGTCAGATCCTATGTGAATACAGCTGAATTTAAATTAATTTTTTTAAGATATATTTGATCTTTTTAAACACAATTTGCCTACTTTTGACATAGTAGTTTGTCTCTCACCCAAGAATGCCATGGGTCTCATTATAGAACCTTGAGTTTGTATAGAACTATGAGTTTGTATCTGTAACATGCACAAAAGTTGGTTAGTTGGTTAGCTTGGTACTCAAGATATCGGTTCAAATATGGAGGAGGTTTCCCTGCTGTTGCCCACTGCTTCTAACAGGGGCCAAACAAATGTCTACACACTTGACCCATCCGTTAGGACCTAGTAGATGGATCAAATGTAAAGAGCTTTATATGTGGCTGTTACATTATTGTTCATAAAGTTCGTCACACACTAACGTAACTGTATTCTATTGATTAGACAATGTGCATGAAAGCAAATTGAATAGTTCCCTGCTGTTTAATGATCATGAATAATTCTAATTGTTATGGCAGAAGGAGAAATTCAATTTGTCAACTGGACAAAAGTTTATTTGGTCGAATATGTTTCGCAGCTCATCCAAGCTGCTTCTTCAGTTCTGGCTAGAGTGCCTGTGGACACTGCTTATAACTGCTTGCAGGAAGGGGCTAGCTACAATGAAATGACTTTGAAACTATCACGCCTATTTGTTTTCAGTTTCTGTTACTTAGGTAAGCCTATTAAATATGCAGTGGGAGTGGAGTGTGGGGTCTGGTTAGCATAGCCATTCAGGGCCATAATGGGTGTTTTCACACCTCTGGACCTGACCTGCTGCCCTATTGTTTTCTTTGTTTGTTTTGATTTAGGTTTGAGGATAGAGTTATAGATGGGAGACAAATGATGTCTGAGACCTCCATTTCTGTTCAAGGAAGGATTCTCTTTCTTGACAAAAATAGCCTCTTTAACTCCCCTCTCAAACCAGTTCTTTTCTCTGGCCAAGATCTGTACCTACTATCCTTGAATAGGCTTACCTAACTAACAGAAACAGTAAACAAGTAGGTGTGGTATTTTCATAGTAATTTCACTGTAATTAGCTCCTCCCTGCAGGCAGTTTTTAAAGGTCCCATGGCATGAAATTTTCACTTTCTGAGGTTTTGGAGGTTTTTAGCCCCCCCATGGCTAAAAGTTGCGACATGTGTAAACTGAGCATTTGCGATCCTTTTCCGCATTTGAAAAAAAGACAGCCCAAACGGGCGATTCTGAACAAGGAACCTTTCTGACGTCACACTCTGGGAAAAATGCAAATGCAGTTCCACCCCCCCCCGTCTGGATGTCTACCCACCGTCTCTGGAAATCACATCCAGAGTGTTTGGACCGCAAACGAGCTACGGAATGATGCGTTTTTTTATTTGCCTGGAGGCACGTGAGAGTGTTTCCAGGCTCGGATGTCCTTTATCTGAGCTTCCGAACCTCTGAAACAGCAGTGGTTTAATTTTATTTTCTGTGGAAATGTGTTTATTTTTCAATGGAAATCGTCTCATATCTTCCTCCGCGCTTAAACGCGGAAGTGGGGCCAGCACACATCGCACCGCTAAAGAGGAAAGAGCGGAGAGTTTGGCCATACTCCCACCCGCTGCACTGGCCTGTCTCTGTCCTCCTCATTTGCATTCAAGCAACAACGCCCATAATAAAGTGTTTGAGAGACATATTTTTGACTCTGACTGTGTTCATGGGTCTTTCTCATGCACTGAGTCTTGATTTTGAAGAAGGATTTATTTACAGTATTAGGGAACCATTAAGGTGCCATATAAAAGCATCAAGGAGTACCATGTCATGGGATCTTTAAGCAGTGTCCACCAGTACTCGAGCCAGAACTGAAGAAGCAGCTTGGATGAGCTGTGAAATATATTCGACAAAGTAATCTTTTGTCCAGTTGGCAAATTGAATTTCTCCTTTTGCCATGGATTCTACCTAACCTGGGAAATCCCAGGCTGCTTTCATTTGTTCTGATCTGAAAGACAGCCTGGCGACTATGGCAAGCAAGCTCTCCCGATTCTGGGAGCCAATCAGAGAGCGGGGAGGGGTGGCAAGACGGTGACGCGTACTACGTGACAAACGGAAGCTTGTAGTTTCAACTGACATGATTGGCTATGGGCTACATATACGCCAAATGATAGACATTCGTAACGCCCTATAAATGGCCGTTGCAATCGTAAACCACACCTCCGGTACGAGATATTTCGAAGGTGGCTCCCAGACCATATCTCACTTGTGATATGGTCAGGTGTAAACCAGGCAAGATTCTACTTGGACGACTGAAGGATTCTACACACATCTAATTATTATGTTTTTTGGTTTTTTTTTTGCTTTTTTCACAGTGATCATAATGCTAAAATCTGACCTCCTTAACCATAAAATAATTTTCTACCCAACAGCCATTATCCTGCATTATTTGAATGTAATTGTCTGTATTTATCTAAAAAATATTCCCCTCTCTTTCCAGCATGGCGCCTGTGTAAATGCCATGGACCTGTGGCAGTTCACTCCTCTCCATGAAGCAGCCTCTAAAAACCGAGTGGAGGTGTGCTCTCTCCTGCTGAGCCACGGAGCTGACCCCACACTACTCAACTGTCACAGCAAGAGCTCTGTGGACATGGCCCCCACTCCCGAGCTCAAGGAGAGGCTTATGTGTACGTTTGCAGCCATGTTTTCTATTCAATATGTGGATTCTCTAACAGTCAGGGGGTGCAAATCATTCCAAGTAGGTTTTTTGTTTTTTCACTTCACAGATATCGATCGATAGACTGACCAGATATATAGACATTCATGACATTGAACGTAGTATAATTCAGGATTGTCCCAAAAATCTCTACTAAAGCAACATACTAATTTGAACACATATAGATACTACAAACTACAAAAAATGTACTTAGTAATAACTGAGCAGGTTTAGAATGGTCTTGACTTGCACTACTATTCTCTGCATTTTTTTTCCAAAATATTTTCTGATGAAGCAAAGAGTGACTACTTTGAGGTAGTAGTAGTAGTAAAAGTAAAGATAAGGGGGAAAAAAAACATAGTGAGATAGTGTTTTGACTGGTAGTGTATATCAAACTTAAAAAGGATGTTGAAAAATGTTGAAAATTATATTCTATTGTCAAAAAGCATTTTTATTATCATTGAGGGATTGAAATGGATTCCTTTGAAATTTTAATCATGGCGATACTGGGTCAGACCTAGACCGATTCACGACAACTAGATTCAGATTGAAAAGACTTGAGTGTAAGTTCTGGGTCATTTAGGGCGGGATTTGGGACAACAGCTTAGATTTCGGGACTGTTTTGGTGGCGTCTGGTTACCCTGTAGCTCTTTGATATTACATCTATTCCTACTTGAATTGCAGTTTTTGCTATGACCCAGTTTTGGGCTTAAAAGCACACAACTGTATTTAATTTCACCCTTTGAAACCATGCCGACATAAATAGTGACAGAACTATTTGCTCTCACAGCTTGTATGTGTTCTCTGAGGATTTTCTTTCTGCAAACATTGGCCTGTGCACTGACACACTCCACACTCCAACTCTTTTACCTTATTTATAGAATTTCATTCAATGAAACTCAAGTTAAAGGCCCAAGAGTAGTCTTTGGCGAATACACTCACCTTTTGCAACAATCTGCTAGTATTTCTCTTCACGAAAATGTCCACTGAGAAGTGAGGCTTTCTCTCTCTGATTAAAAAGTGCATAAGTGCTGGTGCACGGTTTGTATCTTTCATGTTGACTTAAATGAATATGAGCCAAAGTAGTTTGTTGTTTGTAATTTTCAATCCCCGGGGATAATTACTTGTTTCCACATGAGCTCTCAGACTTGCATCATATGTTATTAGCTCGCAATGAAAAGATGGAAAAAATCTTTGAAGTCATCGAGCTGATAAAATGATGTTCAGCAGGATGTAAATTATACAGTTATGGTTAGAACATTGAGCCCTTGACTTTTTTTTTAGATAGTTTTATGAAATTTAAGTTATTCAAAGCCACAGTTTGCAACATTTTAGCCAAAAATTTGACTCAAATAAAAGCATGTTTGTTTTTGCACTTATATTCTTGCTTTCTTGGTGTGAGCGAGCTTGCACTTGCACAAACCTGACTCTTATTTGGCCTGAATGAGGGCCTCTTGCTGCTTGTTTCCATGGAAATGTTGTTCCTTTAGCTATAATATTACATAGTATGGTAATGAAGTGTGGTTTTAACTTTCTATTTCATACTATACCTTTATGTCCAAGTAATGGTACAGAAATATTTTTAGTAATTTTTTTTAAAGTAATGACTTACTTCGGTTACATTTTTGGCTACTCTACCCACCTCTGTGTATATCTAATTTTCCCATAAAACACTGAATCTTCTGTAAGCCCATAGATGCAGCTAAGACAAAGCTTCACCACAGACCATAAACCAATTATTGAGATTGATACAAGTAATGTATGGTTGCTTCCGTTTAATCAAGAAACTGTTACGGCAATAACTATCCGGATGCACTTTTTAAATTATTAATATGTAGAGTTCAATAAGCAATTATGAGTAAGAAAATGGGAGCAACGTAATTAAATGCATTCATACGTGCAGTTAGATCAGTGCCAAGTATGGATTATTGTACTGTTGTAATTGTTCCAAATCTGATGTTTGTTGGCTCTAAATCTTATGCAGCACTGGGCAGATGTCTGTAGCAGATTGTGTTAGTATAGCAGCTTAGAGTAATGCAGCTAATAACACGGAGCTATGAGTAACCAAATATTCATTGACAAAACTCTGTACATTATTCATTTCACATTGTCAGTGTACACTACTTGATTCTGTAGTACTAATACTGTAGATATAAATAGGCTCTCATTTGTGAGACAAGGGTGTTTATTGTACATATTCACAGCCCCATTCAAATTAATAAACCATTTTAAGTCAACTGATATAAAAAGTAAGACATTTCCTTTTTATATATAAACATCATTTACCACTTTACAATAACTACACTTGATAGCCTTAATAAAGCTTGAACAAAGGCTTAGTAAAGCTTGTAAAGGCTACATTAAAGGGATAGTGCCTTTTAAAAAAAAGTTAATCTGTATGGGTTTCCTTCTAAAAGTTACGTGTGTTGACACCGGCTTACCTCTGACAGTCTCAGCTGATCCCGGTTCGGCACCACGTTGTGCAACAGGGGAACTCCCTTCCCGGTGCGTAACTGGGATTCCCCTGGCAGCGTGCTGCGTGATACGGCTGTATTCTTACGCACTGGAAAATAGTTCCCACCCAAAATGACCAAGGCAAGCTCTCCGTGTTGATTTGCACATTTATTTGCAAGGTGATATGAATGCGCACTACACACAAAGTAATTGTCCACGAAACGCATCCAGCAAATTAATTCACATTTGGCACGAAATCTTTCTCTGGCGACGTTATCACTACGCCCATGCTAACTCTATCAGGCGGAGGAGCTTCAGATACCGCGGCGGTCAGTGGCGACAGACTCGGACAATGGCTGGGTGAACAGGAAAACGCTTTCCACCACAGATTAACATAAGTCTCTGGACTATGCCCAAATTTGACCTACATTAATACATGCCTTAACTCCACTTCTAAGCTTTTAATTAAAGTAAAAGTAAAACGAGCATGAATCATTCCCATTTGTTTATTATGAATTAAGATTTTGGTCATGCTTTATTAAGGCCAGTTAAGGTGTAGTTATTATGAAGTGGTACCAAAAAATTCAGATCTAATGACATGAATTATAATGTGTAACAGCATTGCCCTAACGAGTCACTATAACTTCTCAGAGCTGTATTCGGACAGCATACTTTTACTCCTGGTATATCGTACACTGTAGCAGTGCTGTTTTGGTTACTCTTCTGTTTGTGAGTCTGCAAGTAACAAAAGCTTTATTTTGACAATATTAAATGACTGGAACATTAGTGTTTCTTACACCGCTCCTTTGGATATGACATTACTATTCTATTTTTTGTGTCCTTTTGAAGTTATTGTTACAGTTATTCATACTTAAGGGCTTCTGGAAACTACTACTCATTTACTGTTACTTGATTACGTTCTTGGACCACTATTTTGTACTTTTACTTCAGCAATATTATTTTGAAGTAAAGTTATTCTTACGTGGGTACAATTTTGGCTGCTCTACCATATACACAGCTCTGGAAAAAAATAAGAGACCACTGCAAAATTATCAGTTTTTCTAATTTTATTACTTATAGGTATGTGTTTGGGCAAAAGGAACATTTTTGTTTGAGTCTATAAACTACTGACAACATTTCCCCCAAATTCCAAATAAAATATTATCGTTTAGAGCATTTATTTGCAGAAAATGTGAAATGGTCAAAATAACAAAAAGATACATGTTTTCAGACCTCAAAACAATGCCCCCTCCCATCATGACCACCTTCTACCGAGGCACCATTGAGAGCGTCCTGACCAGCTGCATCACTGTGTGGTACAGGAGCTGCACTGAACAGAACAGGAAAGCCCTGCAGCGCATAGTGAATGCAGCTGGGAGGATCGCTGGTGTCTCTCTCCCCTCCCTCCTGGACATTTTTAGCACCCGCCTCACCCGCAGAGCGTCCAGCATTGTGGGTGACCCAAGCCACCCCTCTCAACAGCCTCTTCAGCCTCCTGCCCTCGGGGAGAAGGTACCGGAGTCTGCACTGCTTCAGATCCTTGATCTTAGATTTTAGTTTTTAGATTTTTGTCTTAGATAGTTTTTGTTAGATAGTTTTTGTTTTGCCTTTTGTCTTTCATGTTGTATTTTGTACACTGTCTTTTGCACTACTTGGCCAGAGAGAAACGAAATTTGGATTCACACATGGCAGAATTGACAATAAAGCTGACTTTGATCTTTGATCTTTTGATCATTTTAATACAACATAATACTAATGTTTACACTTAAGAAGAGTTCAGAAATTTGGTGCAATAACCCTTATTTTTAATCACAGCTTTCATGTGTCTTGGCATGTTCTCCACAAGTCTTTCACATTCTTCTTGGGTGACTTCATTCCACTCCTGGTGCAAGAACTTCAGTTCAGTAGCTCTGCTTTGTGTTTGTGTTAGAACAGACGCTGGAATGGAATGGCTGTAATACATGTAGAGATGCTGATTTCAGAAAAAAAATGCAGTGGTCTCATTTTTTTCCAGACCTGTATAATTTTCTCATAAAACATTGAAGCTTTTGTTAGAAAACAATTCTCCATTAGTGTACCTTTAATTGCTATCTCTAATTGGAAATATGCAGTGTCCATCCTGTATTCTTTTTTCACTTTTTCCTTTACAGAGGTAAAGGCCAAGCCGAATCCTGACAGTTTGTGTGTATATTTTCAGATGAATTCAAGGGCCACTCGCTGCTCCAAGCCGCTAGGGAGGCTGACATGGCCAAGGCTAAGAAGACGCTAGCCCTGGAGATCATTAACTTCAAACATCCACACACACACGAGACAGCCCTGGTAAGTAGCACGGGGTGAACCCAAGTTTTTTCTCAACTTTTGGGTGCAGAGAGCAGAGCGGTAATGATGGTTCTGTATGCTATGTGCTAGCACTGTGCTGTGGCATCACCTCACCCCAAGAGGAAGCAAGTGACAGAGCTGCTGCTAAGGAAGGGCGCCAACGTCAACGAGAAGAATAAGGAGTGAGTGCGCTTTTATCCAGAGATGATTGTGTAGTATCTGAACTGAAAAGGACTCAAACTTTTAATGCGCTGTAAAAGTTTTCACAGATGCATACATTTTACAAGATACTGAAGACATCAAGGCAAATGCAAAGACTTGAGGAATCATAATCTTGCCCCCATCTGTCTTTTCCTCTCTGCAGCTTCATGACACCTCTGCATGTGGCAGCGGAGAGGGCTCACAATGACATCATGGAGGTGTTGCAGAAACATGGGGCCAAGGTAAGATGTTGTGACAGTGAAATGTCCTGCCCAAGGACACAAGTTCGACAGCACTAATCACAGGATTAGATGCAGAAAGATGGTGTCATTGCTTTATGTACCACCAAAACAAAGCCCTATTTGCATCTGCACTTGTTAATGTTGTAATCAAAGCTAATATATTATTTTCTTTGACAAGCGCTTAGCGAGAAGAGCAGGCATTAATGATAACAGCTTGAGCTTGTGAATTCACAGTCCACTGAATAAATGTTTAGTTGTAAACAGATTAATCATCAACAAAATATACAGTTGTAATTCTTTTCTATGCCCTGTCCCCCTGACAAGAAACATTCACGCTAAAATTAGACAACAGTTTTACAAAATAGTGCGCGGTGTAAAAGTTGTTTGTCACGTTTACATTTTGTGTTTTGTTTCTCAAGCGAATTATCCAGTTAGAAAGCAGAACGAGGTCCCAATTCCGATTGTTTTCTCAAGTTTTGCACCAGCTTCATAATATGATTTGAGTGCATATTACAGCTTTAATCAAGATGGAACATTTTGAAACTTACATTATAGTTCCTTTCAGCAGACTACTTGAAAAACAGATGGACATTTTTAATTACAGTATCCAAAGTTGGTATGACAGTCGTACTTCTAATTAAATGACAGTGAAATGTAATGAGAACATATGGCGCGTTTGCAGGTAAATGCCCTGGACACACTGGGTCAGACGGCTCTCCACCGCGCGGCTCTGGCTGGACACCTTCAGACCTGTCGGCTGTTGCTAGGATACGGAGCCGATGCCTCGCTAGTGTCGCTTCAAGGCTTCACCGCTGCTCAAATGGGAAATGAAGCCGTTCAGCAAATACTCAGTGGTAAGCCCCCCTCTGTGTGTTACCAGGCAGCCGCACGCTACTCTCCGGCCAACTCCAATTGTCACCAAAGGTCATTATTGATGTCTTTCACCATGGAGACAAACAGACGGTGTAGTTTTTGTGTATCAGTTAGCCGAACAGAACAGCTACTTTTATCACACGTTCAATTATTCATGCTTGTTTGACGGATGAAATGCATATAGCGCTCTGACAGGAAATGAATATACAAGTATGTACAGTACAGCAGGTTTGTGAGCAATCTGCAAAGGTTATACTGTCCTTCTTATGCAATCTCTTATGCGTTAGTGGATGGTGACATTAAAGAATTAAAAGCATTAAAACTTTGCTGTGACTTTGTTCAGAAAACGTACCGGTGAGAAACTCTGATGTGGACTACAGACTACTGGAGGCTGCTAAAGCTGGAGACCTGGACACAGTCAAGGTGAGAGTACAGTTTTTACACTTTTTTTTAAACAGTTTTAGACCATAAATGTTCAAATTAATTTCATTTACACTCAAATTTACTAAAAAATGATTAGGAACAGCATAGAACAAAAACAAAAGTACTGTACTTTTCGGACTATAAGCTGCTACTTTTTTCTCACACTTCGGACTCTGCGGCTTATAGTCAGGTGCGGCTTATGTATGGATTAATTCTTTATCAAGACAGCGAAGGTAGTACGGTAAATAAGTGACGAGAGTTCATGAATTAATGAAGCCTTGTTTTAGCCACTTAAAATCTCCTACACAGGTACCACCGTTCCGTGAGATTGAGTTCAGGGGGTTTACTCTTAAAGGAGAATTAATGTTTTTTACAATCTGAGCCTTATTTCGGTAATAAAACAAGTTGTTTTACTCACCTATAGCACTTTGGTGTCATATGGAGCACTTCCGGAGATGTTTTAGATTTGCGATCTCCGTAATGTGAGTTCTCGGGGCATATGTTTGTGGTCTCCAAATAACACAAACTTTAGCACTTTTCAAATCATAGAAGCTCAATGTCGAGACCCGAGAAAACCCGAGATTTATCCATAGTTTTGAGTAGATGAGGAAGCCAGTGCGCATGTGCGGAGTCACATCTTATTTTGCTCTCAGCTCTCGGGACCCAAACATGAAACGCAAAGCTGTAAACTATGGATAAATCTCGGATTACAGGCCACTTTTGACTCAAACGAAAGTGTAGACTAAGACATTGAGCTTCTATGATTTGAAAAGTGCTAAAGTTTGTGTTATTTGGAGACCGCTCGGGCATATATTATATGATCGGGGTATACAGTGCCGTGAAAAAGTATTTGCCCCCTTCCTGATTTCTGTGTTTTTTGCATATTTATCACTCAAAACATTGTCAGATCATCAAACCAATTTTAATATCACACAGAAACAACCCAAGGAAAGACAAAATTCAGTTTTTGAATGATGATTCCATTTATTAGTGCACAAAAAAAATCTAAACCTATCTGGCCCTATGTGAAAAAGTAATTGCCCCCTTAATCTAATAGCCAGTTGAGCCTCCTTTGACAGCAATAACTGTAACCAAACGTTTGCGATAATTGGTGATGAGTCTTTCACACCGCTGGGGAGGGATTTTGGCCCACTCTTCTATGCAGAATTGTTTCAATTCTGCCATATTGGAGGGTTTTCTTGTATGAACTGCCCGTTTAAGGTCACACCACAGCATCTCAATCGGATTTAAATCCGGACTTTGACTTGGCCACTCCAAAACCTTAATTTTGTTTTCTTTGAGCCATTCAGAGGTGGACTTGCTGGTGTGTTTTGGATCATTGTCCTGTTGCATGATCCAAGAGCGCTTGAGTTTGAGGGCACGAACTGATGGCCGGACATTCTCCTTCAGGATCTTCTGGTAAACAGCAGAATTCATTTTCCGTCAATCACAGCAAGTTGTCCTGGTCCTGAGGCAGCAAAGCAGGCCCAGACCATCACACTGCCACCACCATGCTTTACTGTGGGCACCATGTTCTTTTTATCAAATGCTGTGCCATTTTTACGCCAGATGAAACGGGCTGCAGACCTTCCAAAAAGTTCAATTTTAGACTCATCGGTCCACAAAATGTTTCTCCAAAAGTCTTGAGGGTCATCAAGGTGCTTTTTGGCAAAGGTGAGACGAGCCTTTGTGTTCTTTTGTGAAAGCAGTGGTTTTCTCCTGGGAACTCTTCCATGGATGCCATTTTTGGCCAGTGTTTTTCTAATGGTGGAGTCATGAACACTGACCTTAACTGAGGCCAACGAGGCCTGTAGTTCTTTCGATGTGCGTCTAGGTTCTTTTGTGACTTCCTGAATGAGCCGTCGTCGCACTCTTGGAGTAATCTTAGTTGGTCGACCACTCCTGGGAAGGGTTGCAACTGTTCCCAGTTTCCTCCATTTTTGAATAATGGCTCTGACAGTGGTTCGCTGGAGCCCCAGAGCTTTGGGAATGGCTTTGTAACCTTTTCCTGAATTATAGACTTCTATCACTTTTTTTCTCATTTGTTCTTGAATTTCTTTGGATCGTGGCATGATGTGTTTGTTCTTGAGATGTTGTAGCCAACTTCACTTTGTTTGACAGGAACTATTTAAGTGATTTCTTGATTCAACACAGGTGGTGACAATCAGGTGTGGGTGTGGCATGTAGAACTGAACTAAGTTTTCTCAAAACTGTGGTTAGTCACAGTTAGTTTGTGATTTAACAAGGGGGGGCAATTACTTTTTCACATAGGGCCAGATAGGTTTAGATTTTTTTTGTGCACTAATAAATGGAATCATCATTCAAAAACTGAATTTTGTCTTTCCTTGGGTTGTTTCTGTGTGATATTAAAATTGGTTTGATGATCTGACAATGTTTTGAGTGATAAATATGCAAAAAACACAGAAATCAGGAAGGGGGCAAATACTTTTTCACGGCACTGTATATTATATGCCCCGAGAACTCGCGTTACGGATATCGCTAATCTATAACATCTCCGGAAGTGCTCCATACGACACCAAAGTGCTATGGGTGAGTAAAACAACTTGTTTTATTACCGAAATAAGGCTCAGATTGTAAAAAAACGTTAATTCTCCTTTAAAGTTAAACTTGAAACTTTATTTTAAGGCTTCCAGAGACTATAGGCTGGCCATTTTACAGTTGTTTTACTGTGGTGTTCCTACCGTGTTACTGCTGTAGGCGCTGTTTGAAAAAAGCATGTACCGGTATTTACGTTACTTACAGTTAAAAAAATATTCTTCTATGTGCCATCTTTCTGTGTAAATATCTCACGTTACAATGTGGATACCTGCGGCTTATAGTCAGGTTGCGGCTCATGTATGTACAAATCTTAATTTTTTAAAAAATTGGTTGTTGCGGCTTATAGTCAGGTGTGCTCTATAGTACAAAAAGTATGGTACCCAGTTTAGGCTTTAATTCCACTTTATATATGGTACTGTTTGATCAAATGGTTTTCAATTGATTGATTTTACAATTAGCTTATACTTATCCAGGTATAACTTGAGGTGGGTACATTATTGATTAATGTAGTCTTACTAGATTATATTTATTACAAGATGCAACTCTATCGGCTTCTTCTGAGACTGTTCTGTTCACTGTGCTAACTCAAAATTTCACTCATTGGTTTCATTAAAAGGAAATGTTAGAAGCTTATCACGCAAAGCACGTTAACTTTTTTAAATTTAAGTATAGTATCCCTCAGTTGTCCAAGTAGAATTTTTAAAAACCCAAAACAAAAACAAGTGGCTTTGCACGGTTTTCCAACTATGAATAATCCCTTGATACTGTAAAAATGCATCTTACTTTGGAAAATACAATGTCATTTACCACACAAAATAAGTTTTTCTCTAGTTTTACTAGTTCTTGTAAATATCCAACTTAGTTCTATGTACTGTATGTGATTTTCTTTCAGTGTTGATAGCTATTCAAACGAGTTTCCAGTTTCAATACTAGTTGTTGTGTCAATCAGTGTTTTCAACTATTTTTTTTTAATTTGACGATCCTAGTATGAAACGTAGGCCGGCCTACAACGGTTTCTTTATTTTGAACTAAAACGCAGCAAAAATGTCTTGACCTTTGCAGCTAGGCTCTTGCTCTAACACCTTGCTTGTGTTGTTGTAGCTAAATGTCATGTTTCCTTTGCCCACTATATCCGCTCTGTGTCTTCTGTTGTTGTTGTTGTTTATTGATTTTAGTTGGAACTCATTCTCATCAAAGGCTGCACGCCCACCACTACATTCCTGTTCGTAAGATCCTTTTAATAGAGAATCTTTTATTTTGTTTTTGATAGCCCACTCACTCTCTGTTCAAAAACCGAAGGCGCTGCTTATGCTACTATTATACAGTCCTGAACCACCTACATGTACTATTGTTGTCATGATTCTAAGATTTAAAATATTCCGATACATTACCTGCTGCATAAAGACTATTATTTAACCCTTTAATGGGATGAGATAACTGCACAAAACGTGAACACACAGATTTTGGATGAGTTTGTAGTAAATTTAAAGCACCTAATATGGGGAAAATCTTCAAAATCAGCCGCAGAAATATCGGCAGATCTTGGCGGCCATCTGTTTCTTTGGATTCTAAACAGTCGGCATTAGCCATAAAAACAAACAAAACAAAAAACATATCGGTCGATCTCTAATTTAAATACTAAGGAATAGACTCTACTCAATACTGATTCCGATACGCAAAGATAATTTAAAACACCCTTTTTTTTAGACAGTAGAATGGGATTTTCAACATCAAATCATAGTACTTTCTTTAATATTACCATGCAGTTTTGTATCTGTGTAATTCCTCATTAATCCAGGTAGGTTCAGTGGTCCAAGGGTGTATACTAGACTATTCTATGTCTGTTAAATATCCTGATACAACTCAAGATCATTTTAAGATATTCAGGAAAGGGTCATTTCTGCTCTTTGAATGTGACTTTCTTAGTGTAGGTACTTGCTCAAATGAGTATCTAGTTTCGATTCTAGTTCTAGTATCGATTAGTATCTGATTTTCTCTACTTTTGACAATCCTACCACTGAATGGCTGTCATGGCCGGAAAGACAAGTTTGACTTTAATGATGGAATACAGCTGCTCACTATAGACGGACGGTAATGGGCTTATCTGCGGAAGGAGCTTTTCCAGATGGGGATTCTGTCAGAGAGAGATGCTTATGGGATTGTATTTGAACATGAGATGAGTTCTTGTAAGGCCTGCTCGCGCCTTTCACATTCTGTTTTAACCTACCGCTCGTACAAAGGCAAGGGTTAGGTGTCTGACTGAGCACTGATTGACGTGGAGAGAGGGATAGTAAGAGCTTTGGATCTTCATCTGGAGATGTCTGATCAGATGTGTGTGGCAAGGAGAGCTGTTTTAGTGTGAAATGTGGCCAATATTTTAAAGCATTTAAAGGTGAGGGTTTTTACAGTATTTAATTACATATTTGGTGTTCTGATAAAGGTCTTATATTATGCAAAATTGACTTTCATGAGCTTTTGGCCGTGTTAGAATGTTGTTAGCTCAACATAAACATACCTGAAGTTATGGCGTCACCAGGATACAGTCTGTAATACAAAAAGAAGATCATTGATTGCTTGCAGAAGCTGGAGAAGGAAGAAGTCATTGATCAACAGCTGTATTACAGACTGTATCCTGGTGACGCCATCCCTTGCATCTATAGCCTCCCAAAGATTCACAAACAAGGAGTACCACTCAGACCCATTGTATGCAGCGTTGACTCCATCACATACAACGTGGCCAAACACCTAAAAACCATCCTGGCTCCTCTGGTGGGTAACACAGAGCACCACATTGAGAACACAGCCAAATTTGTGAACAAACTACTTTTTACCTTTTGTTCAGTACATACTGAAAATTCCAGGGCTGAAATGATCCATACGATTCTATGCAGTCGTAGCACTTCCTGTATTATCCCATGACATCTATCATGAGTATTTTCTGTTTGACAGAAGAACAGAGCCTAAATATGCTTGGATTATGTGTTAAACATGTGTGAATCAATCAAACACACACTTGAGGTATGTTTGTGAAAACAAAACATTATAACAGATCAGAAAATAGTGTAATATGGGCCCTTGAAATTTGGTCTTGGATTTCTCAACCAAATTTGACATTTCTTTCTGCAAAAGTTAGATCCCCTTTTTATTGCTTGGTTAGATTAATGGTTCCTTTTGTTTCCCTTTATCTGTTTCTGTCTGTAACTAGACATAGTATATTGTGGTAATTTAACCCATTTATCTATCAGGACAGCCATTGTATAAAAGGTAAAATTGTGTAAATATAGTGTTTTATATCTCTTTGGAAGAATACATAGCTTGTTTACCTAGGAACAGCATTGTGGATAGGACAATTTGCTGTAGGGCTCGGCAATATGGTGGTATAAATCTCTTTTTTGTGACAATCTGCTATTTTGCTTATTTACTTCTTTAATGCAATAACAAAAAAATACAGCACGTTCATGAATTGTGATGAAATCAAAATTGTGATCTGGCTCCATGAAAAATAGAGTAATATCTTTTTGCTATGCAAGTCTCTCTCTCTGCCTGTTAGTGATTTTCTGGGAGCATGGGCAAAAAAGGGTCATAAGAAAGTTGAAGCTAATTTCAATAAATTACAACTTGAAAATCACTTGGCACCATGGTTGTTCTTTTGCCGAACAGTTGATTACATTAAAGAGGTGTTATTATGCATAATCAACTTTTTAGAGCTATTCTACCATCTTTTCTACATGTTACAACATTATTCCCTCATCAAAAACTTGCCTGGAGAGTTTTGTATGTTGTCCATGCATATTTGAGTAATTAAGCAACCTCTCCTTACGGTTAGCTGTAGTTTCATTAGCGGGATGCACACAATGATTGTGTTGTGATAGTGCTGTGAACGGGGAAGGGCTTGGTGCGGAGAGCAAAGGGAGGAGAGACTGGAAAACAAAAGTATACATGTTTTCGTCGATTATATCATTTTCAAAACTATAAAAAGTAACATTGTGATCTAAATCTGTTATCTTTTAGCAATTATACCCCATAGAAGTAAAATACCCCTTCTTTAAAGGGACAGTGTGTAAGATTTTTACCCGTTAATTACCGAAATTGAAGATACCCATTCAAAAATACAGTGTTTTTCAAGCCTTTTCACTTCCATCATGAAATCAAAGTATTCTTTTGGACTTAGATATACCTGCATAAAAGGGGGATCTTCCCCATATAGAGGCAGCCATTTTGATTACGAGAGCCGCAGAAGGACATTTGGGCTCCGCCTTCGCCTTAGGCAAGGCTCGTGGTTTTCACACAACCAGATAGTACGCGTTTGGATAAACAACGACAAGTACGTTGCCGGATCACACGTCGTAATGGATCTAACATGTATTTTGGACTAAATTGTTTTACTGGATTTTATTCGCTGGATCCTTACGGACAGATTGAGACCAAGCTTATGGTGAAATACAGAGTTTGACCTGTGCAGAGCCTTCAAAGGTAAGCAAAGTAACAAACCTCGTTTTGTGCTTTTCCGTATAAAAGCCCTATGTGCTCGGGGAGTGATTGTTGTGCCGGGAAATTAATTGCATAGTCAAAAAGACTGTAAGGTTTCATTTGATGTGTAGATTGTCATGGTACACGATCGGGAATGTGTGCTCTCATGCGGAAAGAAAAAAAAAAACTGTGAACGGGACCGCGTTTTATTTATACAGTAGTTGTCGAGCTGTCCACTTTGCGGCGCGCCCAGGTGACCCTCGAGGTCTGTCGTAGCTAGAACAGGAATTGCAATAGCCACCATCCACTTATGCACCACGAATCCTACACACTGTACCTTTAAGGTTCAATTTCACATTCAGTCTTGGGCATGCACCCATTGGCATTAGCCCATTGGAAACAAAGGTATTCCTGGTTTATTACTCGGTATGACTATCTGAAGGATTAAATTGATGGTCACTTTCATTCATGTTAAGTTCTCTCCAGCACCTCACCATAAGGTTTTGCTTAATAGATCGTACAAACCAATAACTAATTTGCGCAAAACATCTGTTATAATTACTAACTGCAGACTGAGTGATGGACACGCCATGTGGTGGTTCTCAAAATATGTGTTTTTGGGAAATTTACTTACTTTATAATTAGTCAATTTAGCCAGAGATAGTACATAGTTAAAACTTGGTAGTTTCTAATTTTTTATTTAAATGGATAACAAGCATATATCCCTGGGTTTCAGAATGATGAAAAGTTTGGACTGTTTCCCTTTCCATAATTCATTTAAAACATAATATTATATATTTTGAATGGAGTCCTCAAAATTTTGCATTTGACAGGAATCTGAACCCATTAACACAAATATACACATTTATTCCTATTCAGCATGTCTTAAAGGGACAAGATTTTTACCCGTTAATTACCGAAATTGAAGATACCCATTCAAGCCTTTTCACTTCCACCATGAAATCAAAGTATTCTTTTGGATTTAGATATAGTCACATAAAAGGGGGGATTGACCCCATGTAGAGGCAGCCATTTTGATTACGAGAGCCACAGAAGGACATTTGGGCTCCGCCATCGCCTTCGGCAAGGCTCGTGGTTTTGGGTAAACAACGACAAGCATGTTGCCGGATCAGACGTCGTAATGGATCTAACACGTGTTTTGGACTAAATTGTTTTACTGGATTTTATTCGCTGGATCCTTACGGACAGATTGAGACCAAGCTTATGGTGAAATACAGAGTTTGACCTTCCAGAGCCTTCAAAGGTAAGCTAAGTAACAAACCGTTTTGTGCTTTTCCGTATAAAAGCCCTATGTGCTCGGGGAGTGATTGTTGTGCTGGGAAATGAATTGCATATTCAAAAAGAGGAGAATGTAAGGTTTCATTTGATGTGTAGATTGTCATGGTACACGATCGGGAATGTGTGTTTTCATGCGAAAAGAAAAAAAAAAACAGTGAACGGGACCGTGTTTTATTTATACCGTAGTTGTCTGCGAGAGCTCGCACAGCGCCAGGTGCGCGCGGGAACGCGAGTTGTCCGCGTTACGGTGCGCCCGGGTGACCCTCGAGGTCTGCCGTAGCCAAAAGAGGAAGTGCATGGTACCTACACCACCTATGCGCCACGAATCCTACACACTGTACCTTTAAATTATTATATATGTATATATATATTTCTCTTCTTGATGAATGTTTAAATTAAGTCTAAGATGTTGAATTTAAGTTTATTTCTTGTCTTACTGTAATCCCAATTTCAGTTTTCAGTTCAGTTAAACTTTGCATGCACGTTATGTTGTTGAACGGGAATTACAAACCAAAATGTTTTTAATAATATTCTTATTTAACCACAAACTGTTTTGCACTGCTTGATGATTCACCCAAAATTATGTAACAATGACCATTTGGTTGCCTGAATAGAGCATTGGAGCTTTTAGATTGCTTATTGACAACATGTTTTAATTTGTGTTTTGATGTCTAATGCACATGTTTCGTTGTCAACACAGTCACTCTGCACAGCCCAGAATGTGAATTGTCGAGATTTGGAAGGTCGTCACTCTACGCCTCTTCACTTTGCTGCCGGCTACAATCGTGTTTCAGTGGTGGAGTATCTGCTACACCACGGGGCCGATGTCCACGCCAAAGACAAAGGGTATGGAGAACTAGAGTACTCTTTTCATTATATACTTATATTTCAGATTTGACTACAAATCTTGGGTAGATTTTTCTAATTTAAAAATGTTGGTGAAGTTATTAAATTGATTTCCTGGTTGAACATGGGCACCGGATGACATTCATAGAGGTAATTTCATTTCAACTGTTATCAGGCAACCATAATAGTTACAAAATGTGTCTAAGGCTATGTTCAGACTGCAGCCTGAAGTGACCCAAATCTGATTTTTCTTGCCCCTATGCGACCTGTATTTGATCTTCTAATGACATTCTGAACCACACAGATCTGATTTTTTCATATGCGACCCATATGTGGTCCTAAAACCGATACATATCCCATCTTTTGACATCAGTCTGAACGGCCAGGTCGCATTCATCCATCAACAAGCGAGAGTGGTACAAGTAGGCACTCGCAAATGTACACAGACGTTTTTCTCGTCATATGAAAATTGTGTATGAAGTCCATGTCAGTGAAGTGGCGAAGCACATAGCAATCCCACCATTCTTGGCTGCGAGTCCGCACCCACACGTTCCTTTCTACGGGCCTTGCTGCCACTGCCTCACAAAACACCAAGGCCAAAAACCTTGTCCTTCACAATCTCGTCCTTAAAACAAATAAGTTGTACATGTTCTGGCACTGGAACGACAGCAACTTTAAAATCTCCAGGTGCTCAATGCTAACGTCCATGTTTAACATGGACGTTAGTAACACTGAGCTCGCTGCATCTGACGTCGTTGTGTCCTCCAAGGCGCATGCGGGACACTTTTGGTGCGTTTAAAGTTCACACTGGAGATCACATACAAGTCGCATTTAAGTGTAAATGTGAATGACCTCGCAAAAAAATCGGATTTCACAAAAAAAAAATCAAAATTGAGCATTAAGCCTTGCAGTCTGAATGTAGCCTAAATTGCACAATAGTTATGATTAGATTGGACCAATAAACAGTGTTGAATCTGACGGTAAAATTCCCTGCATTTTGGATGGAATTTTATGTTACTGATATAGATAGAGGTGTTATGTTATAGAACTCAATGCTACTTTCAACTTTTTTCTCTCAAACTGTTGCTTAACTGATGTAAACGTATGATAAATATTTAACACAGTTACACCAAACCAAGTAATAATTAGAAAAACATATGTACTTAAACTCCCTTTAAGTGACAAACCTTGTGTATTGACAGTGGGCTGGTTCCCCTCCATAACGCCTGTTCGTACGGTCACTATGAGGTGGCAGAGCTGCTGGTCAGACATGGAGCCTCAGTAAATGTGGCAGATCTGTGGAAGTTCACCCCACTACACGAGGCTGCAGCCAAGGGCAAATACGAGATCTGCAAACTGCTATTAAAGGTAAGAAGGATTATGTCGTATCTATTTAGAATCAGAACCCAGGAGAAAGGGCGTAACTATTCCTTACCTGGCCGGCATTTCTGGAAAAATTACAGAGGATTTTCAGACAACATGAAATCCCGGTCTATTTCAAACCCCCAAACACTTTAAGATAGAAACTGGTCCACCCAAAGGACAAAACACCGAGCCACAAACAAAGCAATGTGGTCTACTCCATTCAGTGTAGTGAAGACTGCAGTGAGCGCTACATTGGAGAAACAAAACAGCCACTTCACAAGAGGATGTACCAACACAGACGAGAGAGCCAGAGTAGACCTTCCTCTGCCGTACATCTCCACCTAAAAGCCACGGGCCACTCCTTTGAGGACAGTGAGGTACAGATCTTGGCCAGAGAAAAGAACTGATTTGAGAGGGGAGTTAAAGAGGCTATTTTTGTCAAGAAAAAGAATCCTTCCTTGAACAGAAATGGACTCAGACATCATTTGTGTCCCATTCTCCCATCTATAACTCTATCCTCAAACCTAAATCAACACAAACAATGAAAACAATAGGACAGCAGGTCAGGTCCAGAGGTGTGAAAACGCCCATTATGGTACTGAATGGTTCTGCTAACCAGACCCCACACTCCACTTCCACTGCATACTGAATAGGCTTACTTAACTAACAGAAACTGAAAACAAATAGTCGTGATAGTTTCATAGTAATTTCATTGTATGATAAAAGGAGAAGTTCAATTTGTCAACTGGACAAAGTTTGTTTGGTTGAAAACGTTTCGCCGCTCATCCGAGAGGCTTCTTCAGTTCTGGTTCTAGTGCTGGTTAGACCCTGTTTATATCTAGCTGCAGGGAGGAGCTCACTACACTGAAATCGTTCTGAAACTATCTCAACGAACCTGTATCTTTTGTTTCTCTGGCGTCTCGTTTAGCATCTCTATTCATCCCTAGGCGGAGCTCACTGCACTGAAATAGCTCTGAAACTATCTCAACTCATTTACTCTCAACTCTACCTGGACGACTGAGGGACTTTTCCCGTAATTTCATTGTAGTTAGCTTCTTCCTGCAGGCAGTTTTAAGCAGTGTCCACCAAAGTCTGACCAGAATTGAAGAAGTAGCTTGGATGAGCTGTGAAAAGTATTCAACCAAATAAACTTTTGTCCAGTTGACAAATTGAATTTCTCCTTTTGCTGTATATTTTAGCATACAAAAACACCTGTACAATTTCTTGCACCAGGTGAATTGCTCTTATATGTTTAGAAATGACAGATTTTTTTTTATAACAAAACAAAAAGATTAGAGCGTACATACCATATTAAAATCACACCCATATAAATTAACATCCGAATGGCGTAATGTATACCTCGCAACAAGATGGCTTTAAGATCAGACACTGTTTAGCTCCAGAGATAATTAGTTTTTCCTTAGCGTTATGCATGAACGCTGTGGACAACTCTCAATAATATGGATGGGACAAAATCTCATACCACAGGAACTTGTGAGGTAAAATTGCTACAAGATTGTGCAGACATTTTTTTCCATTCATTTACTTTTTCTTAGGACAAAAAGGGTTAACTTTGCTGAGTTACACCTCTTGAGGAGCTGTAGTTCAAAAAAGAAATGCTACAATTACAGCAAAAACAAAGTTAAGTTAAACAAATAGAAAGTAAGAGGCCAATATTTTGAACTGAACTGCAAAATATATGTATTATGCTATATTCTCATCCTGTATTGTGTAGTACCTCGTCCCATCCCTACTAAATAAACAGTAAATTACAGTACACACAGTATTGGCGCTGAGATAAAGAATGAGGGAGTTAGAAATGACAGCTTTTAAGTTCTGAGACTCTCCCAGTTAGTAAGATTGACAATACAGACATTCCTGCTAAAACACGTAATTTTCAAATTTTTGTTTATTTAATAATAATATAATAATTCCAATGAGCAGATTTAACTTTGTATAAAAATCTTAAATGCTCCTGTTTTATTTTACATGGACTTTCAAACTTTACTTTATTAAAGGTCTTGATACATTCATTAACTCATTTTTTCTATTGTGCAATAGGTGTGGAAGATTATACTCCTATTATAAGTTCTCATCTCACCTGCATGTTAAAACCAGAGCTGCTAATGTAATGTGCTATTAACAAGAGGTGCTTATTTGAAGAGTTCTTGCAAAACATTTCACGTGTGCTAATTAAGTTTTACAACAACCTAAAACTTGGAATAATAATTGTGCAACGTGCAAACATCTTGAGTTTTTCAGCTCATAATCATATAACTGGTTTCACATGTACCGAGCAGGAGTGGAATTTTAATACGTCAAAACATGAACACAACATTAGTCATTTCCTTATGCACATGGCTTAGCAAAACATGTAAAGGGTAAGTCTACATTAAAATTCAGTCACACAGCACCAACATTTATAATTGCCATGCTTAAAATACTCACAAATTCTCACCAACAAGATGACGCAAGCGAAATATGTGTTCTGTAATATGTAATTGTCATATTCCTCTTTTGGCATGCAGGATCACAGATGAGCATGTTTTGTTTTTGCCATACCCACCTCCAGACAGGTTACATCACCACTGTGTTCTGCTATACGGAGCCCCATAAGTAATTATAATGTATGCTGCTAACTCACAAAGTGTCCTTGCACTTAGCATGCAGAACCAAGCACTAAGGGCAGAGACAGTTTGTCCTGTGGGGCGCACCATCACACATTCTCCCGTTGTTAAGATGAAGTCTGAAGCAGGCTTATAAACAGGGGTTCGTTTGACAAATGTGCCCGGCCGTGGCAAAACCAGACACAAGTTGTCCCAGAGGCATTTTGAGTTATTCACAGATTCTGAAAGTGTAGATTCTAAGCTTTCCAGTGATGCCTTACACATGGAAATCTGAGAACATTTGAAGAATTAGTGGCCATTTGAAAGCATGCACATCTGAAAACAACGAGCTGAGAAAAGCCGCGTTAAAGATCTGCTTTTGGAGCAGAAAGGAACTCATTTGCATGACATTAAGATAAGCCCTCCTCCATCACTGACATCACTGTGGTGTGGTGTTTCAGGGCAGGGCAGAATTAGAAGGTACTTTGTTAAAATGAAAATGCTTTTATAACAAAAAGTCCATATAATCATTCAATAATTCAATAATACACAGGATAATATGTTAGCACACACACACTCTGGACATACACACACCTTAGTCCTGTTTTAGTCCTGTTTTAATCCTGTTTTAGTCCTGGTTTCGTCCTCTTTTAGTCCTGGTTTCGTCCTGTTTTAGTCCTGGTTTAGTCCCGGTTTAGTCCCAGTTTAGTCCTGTTTTAGTCCTGTTTTAGTCCCGGTTTAGTCCCGGTTTAGTCCCGGTTTAGTCCCGGTTTAATCCCGGTCTAGTCCCGGTTTAGTCCCAGTTTAGTCCTGTTTTAGTCCTGATTTAGTCCCGGTTTAGTCCTGGTTTAGTCCTGGTTTAGTCCCGGTTTAGTCCCGGTTTAGTCCCGGTTTAGTCCCGGTTTAGTCCCGGTTTAGTCCCGGTTTAGTCCTGTACACACACACTGACACATGGCCCCTGCTGTCAGCTAATATGTCCCTTCGATGCAGAAATAATATGATAATATAACTCACCCCATAAGAACGCGGTCATCAAAAGCGGTAAAACGCGGTAAATCAAAGTCAAAATCAAAACTCAGTACATGGAAAACAGTTGGAGTGAGAGAGAGCCTATGATGATTATTTGTCTCAGGGCTTGATACATAGTTTAAAAAACTGCGTATTGAAATAGCATCACCAGATAATGAAGAAGCAGTTTTTGCATGCTAGTTCTTGATAGCTTTATGCCACACAGCAAAACTTCACTTTGATCTCTATGGTATGTGGGGAATATAATATGTATATATGTGGGGAAAATCACTCTGAAAATCTTTTGATTGATTACAGCCCTGTTGTGATTCAAAGGCAGTATTGTAAAAATTGTAAAAATTGAATCCAAGGGCGATCAGCTTGTCTTCTGGGTCTTTACACACATTAACTCATTGCTACTCACTCTAACAATGGAATATTTCCTTGTGCTATCCATAGGCCAATAATTAGAATTCCTTGGCTGCATGTGTCTGTTGTAGCAGTGCAGTTGGCTGACAGCTGAGAGGAGGGGAGTGGACAGATGAGGACAGAGGAGGTGACAGCACTGGGGAATAGCTGTGTTTTGGTCTGAATAAATGTGGCGTGTAGAGCTCCACTGGGAGTAGGAGCAGGAACACATGTGAACTCCAAACGCAAAAGGGCAGCCTGCTGGAAATGATGTGCTGATTAAACGTTCTTACGACTGAAGTGAGAGATGAGGTGGTTCCCTTCTGCAATCAGGGAGTTGTTTGGAACTTTCTTCAGCCAAGTGAAGCAGAAAGGAGCTGTGACAGAGCAGCTAACGGATGAGCACAACTTGTAACTGGTGATGTTCTGTTCCTTTGATAATTATTTGAGCTGTGTAACTGCCTAACGGCTCCCACGCTGAATCCACATTGAACGCAAAGTCAAAGTGATGTGTGTATTTACAAGTGTGGAATTGAGGAGATATGGTACTAGAAGAAAAATCTCTCTTGGGGGAAAATCACACAAAGTTTATTATCAAAATTCTAATGGTGCATGTCTTGAAAAAAGGTCTAATAATTATTATAATAATAATTTACAATAATTAGTTTAAGACAGAATACATGCACGCCTCTAGGATAAAGAAGTCTCCAGTAGAGATGGAACTTAACAGTTTTTAGCTGTGCTGAGGTAGGATAATTATTATAATAATTAAAGCCGCAAGCGGCGTTGGTCGGGACCTCGCACCTGTGTTTGTTCGTCTTACTGAGACGCACAGCCATACCAAATTTCGTGTGCCTGGCACAATTATCTCACTTCCTGTTGGGCGTGGCCATGACATTGTAGATACCCTGTCAGAACAGACCCTGTCAGACCGTGTCAGACTCTGTCAGACCCTGTCAGACCCTGTCAGACTCTGTTAGACCCTGTCAGACCCTGCATGTGGCCTACATGCTGAGGCCTACATGAACCTTCGATGCTTGTCCCCACATTGCTGCTTGCAGCTATATCAGATCAAAGGTACAAAGATCAAAGACCTTTGATCAGGGCGTTGCCTAGCAACAAATACCTCCCATTCATAACTCATCACTCCCATTCAATAAATACCTAACTTTATCGATCCGCCGTATCGTCATATTACCGCCTATTTGAAAATCCTTCGCAATTTTACATCTCCAACGTCTTAAGATTATGTTCACCAAAATTTAAGCCTATCTGAGGTACGGTGTAGGAGAAGTGTTTCAAATTCCATACCTAACTTTATCGATCCGCCGTATCGTCATATTACCGCCTATTTGAAAATCCTTCGCAATTTAACATCTCCAACGTCTTAAGATTATGTTCACCAAAATTTAAGCCCATCTGAGGTACGGTGTAGGAGAAGTGTTTCAAATTCCATTCTATGTCCAATACCCCAAAATCACACAAAATGCCAATTATCTCACTTCCTGTTGGGCGTGGCCATGACATTGCAGTGAGGCATTTGTTCGTCTTATTGAGATACACGTACCTACCGAATTTCGTGCGCCTATCTTAAACGGTATGCCAGCCCCGAAAGACAACGCGCTAGGGGGCGCTATCGAGCTCCTGGGGGTCACTGGGGGACGGGACTTTGTGTGGTCGTACTGGCAGGACTTTGTGATGCCCGTGCAAAGTTTCGTTCGTTTTGAAGCATGGGAACATGCTCAAAATTGCCCCAGCGTGTATGAACAAGAATAATAATAATAATAATAATAATAATAATACGGAAACGAAGCAACAACAATAGGGACCTTCGTCCCCCTTCGGGCTCGGTCCCTAATAATTCTCATCTTGTCTTGTGGACCCAGTTTTGTGTATTATTTCAACCCATCCATCCATTTTCTTCGACTTATCCGGGGCCGGTTCACGGGGGCAACAGTCTAAGCAGGGACTCCTAGACTTCTCCACCCCAGACACTTTCTCCAGCTCCTCCGGGTGGACCTCAAGGCGTTCCCAGGCCAGCGGAGAGACATAGTCCCTCCAGTGTGTCCTGGGTCTTCCCTGGGCCCTCCTCCCGGTGGGACATGCCCAGAACACCTCTCGAGGGAGGTGTCCAGGAGGCATCCGGAACAGATGCCCAAGCCACCTCAGCTGCTCCTCTCGACGTGGAGAAGCAGCAGCTCTATTCCGAGCTCCTCCCATGTGACTGAGCTCCTCACCCTATCTCTAAGGGAGCGCCCAGCCACCCTGCAGAGGAAACTAATTTTGACGGCTTGTATCCGCGATCTTTTCTTTTCGGTCATTACCCAAAGCTCATGACCACAGGTGAGGTTAGAAACGTAGACTGACCGCTAAATCGAGAGCTTTGCCTTTCGACTCAGCTCCCTCTTCACCACAACGGTCTGGTACAGCGACCACAACACTGCCGACACTGCACAATCCGCCTGTCAATCTCATGCTTCATCCTCCCCTCACTCATGAGCAAAACCCCAAGATACTTGAACTCTTCCACTCGCCCTCAGATTTGGAGGAGCTGATCCTCATCCCAGCCACTTCACAATCAACTGCAAACCGCCCCAGTGCACGTTGGAGGTCCTGGTCTGTTGAAGCCATCAGGACAACATCATCTGCAAACAGCAGAGATGAGATCCTGTGGTCCCAAAACCAGATCCCCTCCGGCCCCTGACTGCACCAAGAAATTCTGTCCATAAATACAATGAACAGAAACAGTGACAAAGGGCAGCCCTGGCGGAGTCCAACATGCACCCGAAACGGGTCCGACTTACTACCAGCAATGCGACACAGCTCCTGCTCTGGTCATACAGGGACAGGACAGCCCTTAGCAAAGGGCCCCGAACCCCATACTCCCAGAGCACTCCCCACAGGACCCCACGAGGGACACAGTTGAATGCCTTCTCCAGATCCCTGAAACACATGCGGACTGGTTCGGTAAACTCCCATGAATCCTCGCCCACCGGATGTAGAGTACAGAGCTGGTCCAGTGTTCTGCATCCTGGATGAAAACCACACTGCTCCTCCTGGATCCAAGGTTCGACTCGGTCGGATTGTTTCATCCCATCTCTACTAAACAAACAGTAAATGGCAGTACCCACTGGTGGTGAGATAAAGAATAAGGGAGTTAGAAATGACAGCTTTTACGTTTTGAGACTCTCCCAATTAATAAGATTGACAATACAGAGAGATTCCTGCTCAAACATTTTATTTTCCAATTTTTGTTTACCTTCAAATTTATTAAAGGTTTATTGCTTATTAGTTTAAGGCAAAAGACATGCACATGCCATGTCCTAGCTCTAGGATAAAGAAGTCGGGTGGTGTGGGTCTTGGCATTCCTGTACTGCCTGTAGAGGTGGAATTTCAGTGTTTTAGCTGTACTGAGGCAGGATGATAAGGGAGTGCAGCAGGCAGCCAATTTTTGTTTCTGCAGTTTTCAAAACTCTTTGCAGAGCTTTTTCATCTGCTTCAATGCAGCCTGAAAACCACCCTGCCATAGATGAGGCTGCTCTCAGTGTGTTGCCTCATAGAAAGACGAATCACGGTACGGTAACAACTGAAAACACAGACAATAGAAAAAATAATTACCTTTGTGTCACTTAGACTACTGTGACTTTTTAGTACATACAATAACTCAACTTTACTCACCCCCTTAGCACTGTAATAGTTTTTGTGTGACTACTATCCGCTGAAGTGTTGATGTTTATGGCTCTTTGCAGAGTAGTCTCCATTACCATGTGATAATTAATGCTCTAGATGCCAGGGGCCACTCTAAGCACAGAGCGCTTCTTCTGGAGGCGAACAAGGTGATTCCTCTCCAGCTCATTGACTCCACAGCCCATAGATAGTTGGCCACCATCTGTTGTAGCATCTTTGTTTGTTTTCCCAACCCCCCATTTAACACAAATTTATGATAAGGCGCTGTTCACATCCTCACCCAGCTAGCAAAGGATCTGATTATCTCAAGTGGAAGCCACGCGGAGATGAAGTTGTCAGCGAGCACGGCTTTGAGCAGGTGGGAGCCATTTTTCATCCGTGCCTACTGGTTTGGGAGAAGCATTGATCCTTGGCACTATCATAACACGCCAATGTCGAGCGAGACAGATGAAAAGAATTCCTCACTGTCAGCACAGGGCTTGAGTGGGGGGATGGTGAAGACTCCCGCAGGCCTGGACTTGGTGATCTGATGCCCGCTCTCAGCACAGCTCCCCTTACACAGACACATGATCGATTGACTGGAGCACACCGCCTTTATTTGCTCATGTTTGGATCTTCACGGTTCAGAGTCACAGAGCTGCAGAGCGGAACCTTCATTTCCCCTTTAATAAAAACGCAACCCGGCCTGAAATGTCCTGGAACTTGTGAAGGAACTTTTCTCCCCATTCAAAAATATATTTTCCAAAGTTTTAGGGCATTTATTGAGTGATTTCATTAATAATTGTGTAGCCAGACAAAAAACAAGAGGTATTATTGATGTGTTTTAAATTCAGGTTATGTTTAAAGTGTACATTTTATGCATATAGGACTATAGCTAAGACTGAAAGATTCACATATTGGTAGTTTTCATATTATAGAATGTGATGGTGCCATACTCTCAGATGGGGAGACATTCCTATTAATAACATTGCACTTTGCGGTGAAGCATCCAAAAGGTCAATTCACAAATGTTTAACCTGACCATTTCTTTTCGTGCCTAGTCTCCATAACTCACATTGTAACAACAAAAATCTGGATTTTATCTGTATTAATTTTTGCTGCCTCCTGTCTGTATTAATTAAACTTGGCCTATAGAATGTTGTGATGCCATCTGAAACCCAGCAAAACATTGTCACAACACTGATAGAAATCTGATTTCAAAGTTTAACACACTTTTCACACTTGATTTAATAAAAATATTCTGTTATATTGACGATTACATGACTTCAATTGCTATTTTAAATCAAACTCTGCCCCGCAAACTTGTATTTGCTGATTACAATTACATAATTACTACATAATTTTGTTGCGATTTCATTTATATAAGACAGAAATGAGTAGTCTCACTTTATGAAGCTACTGCACTGTTATTATTATATTACATATTGATGATTTTGCTGTAAAATGGCTGAGCTTAGCATGTAAAGATTGTTAGCCTCTAGTCTATTCCTTTTTTACTGATAAACTTTCCCAAAGTTCATCTTTTTCTCTCTACATAAGCCTTTTTACAGAGTCCCTCTTTTGTGTTGGATTTCAGCTCAGAATAATGTGTCACTGCCTCCGCTGTGACATTCTCCAACTTCCTCTTTCAGATGCACAAAACACAGGATAAGTCTTTGTCGGAGTGCGAAGTGTCACTGCAGAATTATGTTCTGCTCAATTAATGGGAAAAGTGTCTTGTTAGAACTTGGCGTGGGGCGAGAACTTCAGGTATGAAAAGTTCCCAACATACTTCACTGATGTTACAGTGCATCTTTAATGACTGGAAATTACCTTAAAGATGCACTGTGCAACTTTTCTGGTGGTAAACCTATCTATCTATTAATATTCAGTTGCATGTGTTGCTATAAAAATACCTTTGAAAAGCATGCATTCTTGTTACCACCTGCTTGTCTGCATGGAGATAATTATTTGAATGCCATACTGTGGAACATTCTAGTTAAAGCAAACTCTTTATGGAAATTTCTCAAATAAAAGACCCATTTAGACCTGTATTGTTATGTAATTACTGGCCTCATGACTCACATTTAATTAAGAATGAACTTTTCATTGCTTTTCTACTCAATAGCCACATTGTTTCTGATACAAAAAGCTAATTACTACTGTTATTAGCCAACATTTTGTAGGTAAGATGTCTGGTTGGGGCCAGGCAGCGGTAGCTGCAAGGCACCTATAGTGTTTCTAGTGATTCCTATTATTATTACGCAATATTCTTCCGCCATAGGGAGTCTATGGCAACCCCTAGAACCGTCTGGTAAAAAGTTGTGAAATTTGGCATGCACATTCCAGCCACTCTCCTCATTACCCACAGCAATTTATAGGTCCCCACCCCCAACCCTCTAGCGCCACCAGCAGGTCAAATTTGCAGGAATTTTCAGGTACATTTCTGCGTGTAACTTTTGAACCGTATGTCCAATTTTCAAAAACGTGGTATCCCTGGACTCCTTGGGCCAAGCCGAATCAAACGCACCCTGTGACGTCATTTTCCGTCAGGGTAGATTTTCCGCCATTTTGAATTTTATGAAAAACACTCAAAATGCTTCTCCTCCCTCAATTTTTGACCAAATTTGCTCAAATTTGGTCCATAGCATCTTTGGACTGAGCCTCATCAGAGACGTACCCGGTTTTTTGATATCTCTTATCGTTTTGACGTGACAGCCAATCAAACGTGTCCGAAAAGTCGCCAAATAGGAAGTGAGCTCATATCTCGGGAACCGTTTATAGGATTATTTTCAATCTTTTCACAGATGTTCGTGTCCTTCCCAGGATTCCCCACAAAAAATTACAGGTCCCCACCTCAAACCCTCTAGCGCCACCAACAGGTCAAAATTTTAGGGACATTTCTGCTTGTAACTTTTGAACCGTAAGTCCGATTTTCAAAAATTTGGTATCCCTGGGATCCTTGGGCGAAGACTGATCCAACGCATCCTATGACGTCATGTCTGCCGGAATAGAATGTCCGCCATCTTGGATTTTGTGAAAATCAATAAAATTCTTCTGTTTCTACAACTTAACTTGTAATTTCCACAACAAATGGTGTGCACCCACATTCTAGACAGTCTCTTGATGCTCTTCAACAAATTTTACGTCCCCACCCCCAACCCTCTAGCGCCACCAGCAGGTCAAAGTTGCAGGTACATTTCGGCTTGTAAGTTTTGAACCGTACGTCCGATTTTCTAAAACTTGGCCTCCCTAGACTCCTTGGGGCAAGACGAATCCAACGCAACCTGTGACGTAATTTTCGGCGGGTAAGATTTTCCGCCATTTTGAATTTTATGAAAAACATTCAAAATGCTTCTCCTCCCTAAATTTTGGAGCAATTTTGCTCAAATTTGGTCCATAGCATCTTTGGACTGAGCCTCATCAGAAATGTACCCGGTGTTTTGATTTCTCTTATCGTTTTGTCATGACAGCCAATCAAACGCGTCCTAAAAGTCGCCAAACAGGAAGTGAGCTCATATCTCAGGAACCCTTCATACGATTATTTTCAAACTTTCACACATATTCTAGTCTGTCCCAGGATTCCCCACAAAAAATTACAGGGCCCCAGCTCAAACCCTCTAGCGCCACCAACAGGTCAAAATTTGAGAGACATTTCTGCTTGTAACTTTTGAATCGTTAGTCAGATTTTCAAAAACTTGGTATCCCTGGGATTCGTGGGCCAAGTCGAATCAAATGCACCCCATGACGTCATGTCCGCCGGAATAGAATGTCCGCCATTTTGAATTTTATGAAAAACACTCAAAATGCTTCTCCTCACTCAATTTTGGACCAATTTTGCTCTAATTTGGTACATAGCGTCTTTAGACTGAGCCGCATCAGAAACTTACCCGGCGTTTTGATATCTCTTATCATTTTGTCGTTATAGCCAATCAAACGCGTCCTAAAAGTCACCAAATAGGAAGTGAGCTCATATATCAGGATCCCTTCATAGGATTATTTTCAAACTTTTCACACGTATTCTAGTCTGTCCCAGGATTCCACACAAAAAATGACAGGGCCTCATCTCAAATCCTCTAGCGCCACCAACGGGTCAAAATTTGAGGGACATTTCTGCTTGTAACTTTTAAAGCGTAAGTCCGATTTTCAGAAACTTGGTATCCCTGGGATCCTCGGGCGAAAACCGATCCAACGCATCTCATCAAATTAGGCTGGGTCGCTGCTTGGCCCCACATTGCTGCTTGCAGCTATATTTCAGATTAGTTTTGGTGGACAACCTTGACTCATTTGTGTGATTACCTAACAGCTTCCCTGTTGTTCAAGTCAGTGCATGAAATAGACTGTATATATAGTCAGAAGCAAATTACATGTTTTTGTTAGAGTTGTTGTTATCAGTTGTTGACATGGAGAGTAGGTGGCACATTTCTGGTATAGTGTGAATGCCATTAACAAGATCACCATTTCCGTTTTTAAATTTTAACAAAGATTGTCTATTTGGCACAACTCTCAAACTATCTTTCTTTACCACTATAACACTGTTCTTCCTAGTTTGCAGATTTCTTTTGTGTAGAGGCTTTTTTCCCACAGCATACTGCTCATAGCAATCTTCCTTCACTAAAAGTGGGCAAAATTGGAAAGAGACTCCAATTTTATGTATAACAGATACAAATAATATGAAGATAATGAAGATAAATTTGCTAAAACATGTCTTTTAAACATATTAGTTGAGATTTCAATATTTTTCTTGTTAAATTTGACTGTCAATTTACCCACAAAAGAAAGATATCATAAGCATTCAGATTTTTTAATATTACTTTTGTGTGTTGAAACAACTTTCACAAGGGTAGTGATAATTAGATATATTGGTATTTCGATATATACCCTACATCTAATCTTCTGTGCAGTAAAATAAGAATAAAATGTAAAGCTTCTGAGGTCCTTATTGACATTGCTGTACTTGATTATACTGTCTATAACCATGTGTGTTCACCCCTTGCGTCTCTAGGGGGCATGATGTTTTCCACTAGGCTGGCTGTCCTGCCCTCCCCTCTCCAGCTCCTCTTCTTCATGCCTGCCTCGTCTCCCTCTCCCCTCTGAATTACCTTCATCCTCCCCGCACTTGTCACTTGTCATCACCGAGTGCAAAACACGCACAAACACTCGGAGAGAAAAAGAGGCACTTTTAGTAAGGATAGTTTAAATTCAAGTCACTGCTACAGGATCTTTTGTACTACCACCGTGTTGTCAAGAAGAAGAGATGTCTAAGCCTTTCAGTTTTGCTTTCAGATATGTTTTTTTTTTTTTTTTTTGCAGAGAAAGGAGGTAAAATTCCGGGCTCCAGTTAAAACATTTTTGAACAAAACATGCAGAAATTAAACGTGAAAATTGAGTTAAGCACTGGATTGTAAATTGGCTCAAGTGGATTGTTTTGTTCTGTTAGATGTGGTTGGCTAAAGGCAACACTGGAAACACATTTCTCACAATTTGTAAGTTATAACATTAACCAAGGAGGGGTGTAGCGAAGCAAAATAAATCTTTGTGATAATGTAATAAAGTAAGATGTTAATATATTATACCTCTGTTGTGAATTTGAAAGCGTTGTATTGTCTACATCTTGAGGGGGAACAAAAACGAAAACATTAAAAAACAAGTTTATATTTGGCGATTGGGAATGATCAATTGTTTTTACAAATACTTAACAAAGATATGACTCTGGACACTGGTGAATCTGAGTGTGATTGAAAGGTGTATTAGTCAATCATGGACACACATGGTTTGCCTGTATCAAAACAAATACAGCTGCTTACGAGGCAAAAAAAAAATATCACAAGGGAATGAAAAACATTGCGGATTTCTACAAAAACTATTAGCAAAACACTTAATCTGAGGTGAGAGAAATTCCATTGTGTTTGTATTATTATATGACCAAGGAGCTCGTTTGTTTCACATGCTTCACTGAGAAAAGCAAATCTGATTGCATGATCATGTTTGGTTAGTCTTGAGGCGTGACGGAGAGCATAATTTATTGCTCATGGTGATATATTTGAAAACAAAATTATCATATTTGTTTTTCCTCATTGATCGATCAGCATTTCAAACTAATAGAATGGCTTTCAATATGATTTCTTGAACATAAACAATACATGCATTTAATTACTGACTAAAACATATTTATTCTCCAAACTAACCTCACATGCTTTTAATGGCAGCATTGGCTGTAGACCTCTCAATATAAATGACCCAAGATGATCAATAGCAGTCAAAAATTAAAGAATTTTTATGTTGTTTAAATTAGTGCTGTTAGGCTGTCAAAAATAATCTAATTACTGAATTAATCTAATTGCAATTGCATCTATGCAAGTTTTTTATATATATATATATATATATATATATATATATATATATATAATATGCAACCCACTTTGCGATCGTTTCCCAAATTCTGCACGCATGGTTTAGCGATCACCGGTAACAATATGGAACTTACCCGGACACATTCAGTGCTCAAATGATCCATCACACTGGAGCAGCTTTGATGATTGGATTGGAAAATTATTTTTTACAAATGCTCCAAATCACGGCGTTCTTGTTGATAGTCCCGTCTTCATTCTTTTTATAAATAAACTTGCAGTTCAAAGGCCCTGGTAGTGATTCACTCGCCTCCCCCCTGATTCGAGTCTATGTCAGCTTCTACCAGGCTTTATTTGTTTGATTAGCAACGCAGGTGGAAGTGACGTGCCACTGCCAAGTCGCCTACAGGTTTTTCAATGGGACAAAATGCACGCACATTGAATTGCCTCATAATTAATTGTGTTAATTTTTATACAGTGAACCCTCGCTCTATCGCGGTTCACTGTTCGCGCCCTCACTGTTTTGCGGATTTTTTTATTTTATTTTATTTTATTATTTATTTATTTTTTTTATAGTGTAACATTGTGTTCGGCGTCCTGATTGGCTAAGAGACTAGACCAGGACTAAACGTGGACTAGACCAGAACTAAACCAGGTCTAGACCAGAACTAAACCAGGTCTAGACCAGGTCTAAAACAGGTCTAGACCAGAACTAAACCAGGTCTAGACCAGAACTAAACCAGGTCTAGACCAGAACTAAACCAGGTCTAGCCCTGGACTAAACCAGGATTAAATCACTCCGTGTGGCTCTTGCGTTTGTTTGTGTGTGTTCGGTTTGTGGCTCGGGCTGAGACGAGGCGGTCCGGGCGCCACGGTTCTATCTCGTGCTCGCAGCCCTGGTGTACGCGCGACACGTGCTGCTCTGTCACGGATTTGTCCACGATGAACCCCTCATCGTGGACAAATCCGTGACAGAGCAGCACGTGTCGCGCACTTCTCCAAGGGGTTGGTGCGCGTCGCGTCCGCGCATCCGGCCGGGCTCCCGGGGCCGTGTCTCCCCCCACGTGTCACTATTAATACATTTTGTTGAAAATCTATGAAAGTTTGAGTGTTTAAACTAGAGACAAATGTGAGAAAATGTTAATACCAGTCTGAGAAAAGTGTATAATGTGTGTGGTGAGGCATTTACAGCCTTAAAACATGTAGAATAATTGTAAAATATAAAATTGTCCTACTTCGCGGATTTCTCTTATTGCGGGTTATTTCTGGAACCTAACCCCCACGATAAATGAGGGATTACTGTACCGCTTTAATTTGCAGTGTAATTAATTAATCTAATTAACGCATTAAACTGACAGCCCTAGTTTAAACATTTGAATAACTGCACAGCCCTGGTACTACAATGGAACTTTCACTAGCAAGGACCACGCCACGACAGTGAAATACAATAAAGATATTTATTGATGGTGGGTAGATGTGATGGCTGCGGGGAGACTCAGGGTGTGGGCTCTGTCTCCAATCCAAAATGGTCACCCAGCTGATTCGGAGAGACACGGAGTGGAAGGGAGGGGGTCGAGAGAGCAGAGACAGACGGTGTTGTCGGGATAGGCTGTACAAATAAGGCTTCTGGGTAATTGAAGGTGTGGTTGAGATGAGCTGTGGTTGCCTGGCGAGGAGGTTGAGGCGTGGTCCAGCCAAGTCATATTAACTCCACATAATGTCACGTTCACAAACATTTATTTGGGAATTGTGTTGGCAAATGTTTGTCATTTCTGCCTTAAACCCCACCTTTCATTTCTCATAATGAAATGCCACCTGTCCATCAGCTAAACCAAACTTGCAGCTTAAGTGCTGTCTGTGGAAAACAAGTCAAATCCCAAGAAGAGAACCTGTAAATAATACATGACTCGCTTAGGACAGTGTATTCTGAACTTGTCACAAAGCAGGTTGGACTTCCTTAGGTATTTGTGTTTGACACCCTACAGTATATAAACAACACTGGGATAACAGCAGGCGTATTTTGTCCTTACTGCAAAAATAAACCAGTTCAGATTAAATGCCATATGCCCACTGCTATATAAAAGATGTGGTATATGCAGTCAAAACACTGTAATTTGCATGAATCAACAAATAAACATTTTTCACCGGCTCTGTTTGAATACATGGACAAATATTAACCAGATTTGTTAGGGGGATAGCTTAAGCATTTACAATAAAAAAGTCTTTGTATGCCAGCATTTTTTTTCTTTATGCCAGCATTTTTTTATTAACTTGTTCTATCTTGCTGGCTGGCAATGCTGGCAGTTTGTTCTATGATAAAACTTCTCAAAATACTTCTCAATGGTGCCAGGCAGCAGAGGGTGACAGGTTTGTTTGTTGTAATATCAAACAAATTACATAATGATGTGTTATTTTACTTTATAAGTTTTATAACCATGAAATATAAACATTATCCTAATATGAAAAAAAAAAAGAGACCACAGCATTTTTTCTGAAATCAGCATCTCTACATGTATTACAGCCATTCCATTCCAGCGTCTGTTGAATTCCAACACAAACACAAAGCTGAGCTATTTCAGTTCTTGCACCAGGAGTGGAATAAAGTCACCCAAGAACAATGTGAAAGAAAGACTTGTGGAGAGCATGCCAAGATGCATGAAAGCTGTGATTAAAAATAAGGGTTACTGCACCAAAGATTGATTTCTGAACTCTTAAGTGTAAACATTAGTATTATGTTGTTTTAAAATGAATTTGATCTTGTTTCTTTGCATTGTTTGAGGTCTGAATACATGCATCTTTTTTGTTATTTTGACCATTTGACATTTTCTGCAAATAAATGCTCTAAACGATGATATTTTTATTTGGAATTTGAGAGAAATGTTCCTTTACCTTTAAGTAGTAAAATCTGAAAAACTGATCATCTTGCAGTGGTCTCTTATTTTTTTCCAGAGCTGTATTTAAGACAGAATTATAATAGTCAGATTTATTTAATAATACCTAGGCCAATTAATAATTACTATATTGACTTATCTGTCAATATATGCAAGCAACAACATTTTTTCTGACTCATTATTGCATGCACGAACATCTATGGCACATTACTTTTACACATTAGATACTTGAACTATTAAAGTGCTATTAATGGTCACCTTTTTTTTTACAATATTGTGCACATTAAGAAAGGTTTACTGTGATTACTGTATTATTGTATCAAGCCTAATTATTCCCAGTGGTTACCTTAACAATTTGACATTCTTGTTTCAGCATGGAGCAGACCCAACCAAGAAGAACCGCGATGGAAACACACCTTTAGATCTGGTAAAAGACGGGGACACGGACATCCAAGACCTGCTGAGGGGTGACGCCGCCCTGCTGGACGCCGCAAAGAAAGGCTGCCTGGCCCGAGTGCAGAAGTTATGCAGTCCAGATAACATTAACTGCAGGGACACACAGGGACGCAACTCTACTCCACTACATCTGGCAGGTACGATATAAATGGGGGGGTTGTTTATCTAGACTTAACTAATTACAGGCACTCGTTACTTTAGACAACTAGGGTGTGTTAGTTCCGTTGTATTTAGCACCTAGCTTCAGACAGATATAAAGCAGTGACTCACCAGAACCAGCTATTTCTCCAGTATATTTTACATTTAAAACTATAATTAAAGCTTTGTCAGCTGGAAATCCGTGGCGGTTCATCAAAATCATTGTTGAGTCAAGGCAATAAATCTGAATATGTGTTTAGTAGACACTTAAATAACGATTAACTGTCTTATAGGCAGTCAATATTGCAGCATTCAAACTAAATGATATTGCATGTTTTCTTTTCAAATGACTACCCTACATTGTCAGTTTGGATTCATACTGCTTATACTAATTTGCTTAATAGGTCTGCAAGATTAATCATAATTGTATTGAAAACACAATTTGGATGGATGCAATTAGTAAAGCACCATCATTTCCTCCACAAACATTTTTTGTCATTTTTTTTTGTCATTTCTCCTGGTGTTTAGAATGTGAACTTTGAACAGAATCCTATTATTAAAACGTATCACAAATCCAGCCGCTATCACAATGCTTGGCAGAAAAATGGCAATTAGATGTTTTTCCCAAATTATTTAGCCATATTGCATAATAAACAGCTTTTAATTAATAATACTAAAATCTATTGTTGCTAACTAGTATACTCACTAGTCCTCTCTGGGCCCCTCTGTTTTAAAAATGTATCTTTCATTTTGCCATGACTTGCCAATTTTATACATTTATCAAATTAGTCCCTTGCCAACATGTTTGCCATTTTCCATAATTGCATAAAACATCATGTCCACTACATCTGGCAGGTACGATATAAATGGGAGGGTTGTTTATCTAGGCTTAACTAATTACAGGCACTCCTTACTTTAGACAACTAGGGTGTGTTAGTTCCATTGTAACTAGGGTGTGTTCGTTCCATTGTATTTAGCACCTACCTTCAGACAGATATAAGGTAACTCACTAGAACCCTGTCAAGAACTGAAGAGGCTACTTGGATGAGGGGCAGAACATGTTTACAGGAGCATTAAATCATGGAGATGAAGAGATATTTTGTACCATCTATTGCTCTTGGGGCTAATTCTGCACTCCCCGAAACATACAAAACACAGAATACAGAAATAACATAAAACAATGCAATCTATATTAATGCTGTCAGGCGATTAAAAAGAAATCTAATTTATTACAGGATTTGTAATTAATTAATCTAATTAATTGCATTTTAATCTCATGAAAGAGAGATTGAGAGAGTGAAAGATTGAGAGAAAGAAAGAGGCAACCCACTTTGCGATTGAGTTTGTCAGTTTTTCTGTGGTCGCTTTGCTCATTCGTTTCCCAAATTCTGCGAGCGTGGTTTGTCGGTTTGATGGTTTGGCGAAGTGCGCTCACGCTCGCTCTATCTCTGGTAACAGACGTGTTTGTCATTCAAATGATCCGTCACACTGGAGCAGGTTCGGTGATCGGAAAATTATTTTTGACAAAAGCTACAAATCACCGCGTTCTTGTTGATAGTCCCGTCTTCGTTCTTTTTATAAATAAACTTGCCGTTCAAAGGCCCTGGCAGCGATTTACTCACAGCATGCCAAATTTAAAATGCACGAGCATTGAAACTCATAATTATAATGCAGTGTAATTAATTAATCTAATTAACGTGTTAAACTGACAGCCCTAATCTATATAGTATAATTATTTCATGATCAAAATTACAATGACATTAAAGAGCTCTAGTCCCTACCCACCCAATTCCCTCTTTGCTCTTAATTGGATATAGCACTTCTGTGTTAAAAAATGATTTAACGAGTATTATTCACTCATCTACACACTGTCCACTTGATAGAATTCAATTTTCTTTTGCAACCAAATGGGAAATAATTACAGCAGTTTGTGATCTGTCTGCATCTCAATGGATCAATGTGCTACCCTGGAAAAAAGTTAGTTTGAACTATTACCGGAGCATAAAACTTGCAACAAGACAATGTATTTATTAGACATAAATCAAGCTCCTTTGAGTCAGTGCCAGTAAAACTAAAAAGGCGCAGACAACACTTTTTCTGGTTAGGTTGCAAAACTAAAAATAAGAGTATAGTCATGCTACATTATGCAGTTTTTTGTCACATGCGGCTACATAAGAAACCTGTTACAGGCTTTTCAACTCGGCTTATTAGATCATTCTCATTACAAACAAATAACAAAATGTCTGCTCTTTTAGCTTAGAAGGGCCGTGTCAGTAACTAGACTGACCTTGGTTTCTTTGACTTCCTCGGGCACAAACTTAAAAGTGCAGATTATTAGAGGATAACAGAACAGCACTAAGCTCCTTATACTCAGCATGTTTAATCACGATAACATCAGCGTAGACACAAGCACAGATATGGCTCTCGTGCACCTCGCAGCGCTAAGGTAATAAGATTCAAAAGCTGTTGTACTTGATGACAATCTTTAACAACATACGCCTCCAGGCTGTGTAAGAGAAACCACGGGCTGGAATGGAAAATAAATGCATACTTAAAGAGGACATACCCATTTTATTTTTGTAGTCTTAGGCCGTGTCCCATAACTTTGTCTTACCCCTTCCCCTACCCCTTTATCTACATCTTTGTCTTGCCCCTTGATAACGAGCTGAGAGGGCTCGGGGTACGAATGTTCCCCTAAGAAATGGGACGTCACTCGCTTACCGTTTGCGTCATCATCCCTTGCCTCTACCTGGCTGCTACGTCTACAGAGGCGACAATTGACGCAAACAAACGTAAACAAATGTCAAGGATTATCGGGTACCTCAGCTTGACAAAAAAACTAGCTTGTTTATACATGAAAGTTCGATGAAAACGATAATGTTGGTTAAACAGACATCACTGCCGCAACAACAGTTCACTGAAAGTAACGTAGAACATAAGCGTCATAATTTTAAACCATGCTAAACTGTTAATCGATAATTACAATTGCTGAAAATACATTTATGAGACTCCTTGACTGGTCGATGCGACGCTGCCATCCTGATCCCAAAACCTGCCTGTGCTTGTAGTTTCAAGTCTGGTCGAGAGCTTACTTCGTTTCAAGGGGTAGGTAGCCCGAGGCCTTGATCAAAATTAGAATCGGGACACCCCTTGCCCTCACATGAACGCGCAAAACAAAGGGGTAGGGGTAAGACGAAGGGCTAAGACAGAGAAATTAGACGCAGCCTTAGTCATACCCCAGTATATTACATAAGCAGCTTCTGAGGTCAATATGGGACCGCTGTGTACTTTGTGTACTGTACTTTGTGTACTGCTTTTACCTGGCCAGCCAGAATCACACGCTTCAACAAAACTTTGCAAACACAAGTGGATCTGGAGCTGTACATTGTCTTTCTGGATTTTTCAGAATCAACAGTCAAAGCACCAAGCTGAAAAGTTATATATTTTGTTCAGAATGCTCCAAGAATTTTGGAGATGTCTTCCATATTTGAGAGACACGTGCTACAAATTAGCGGCTGTGGTTGATTCGTCTCAAGTTTGGATGGAGATGTTTCACACTCTATGGTCCAGTTCCAGACCATTCTGAATTCGAATTGAATGTAGAAAGGACTGTCTGCATCTGATATTAAGCTTTTTTTTATTGCGTGAGAAAGTGCACTATTAGTAGTTGTTGTTAGCATGGCTTATAAACTCATTGTGGTGAATAATTAGGGTGCTTGAAATGCAAAAGGTAAATGAGGAGTATTTTTTGGACCACTGCAAACTGTTTAAAACAATCTAGTTCTGTCACATTTTAAGATTAATTATGATAACAAAAATAAATATATTCATTCGCCTAGTCTCACTGCTGTCTATTCTCACTGCAAACGCCACAGAGATGGGACAAATGTGCAGATGAGCCTTATAGAGGTAATTTTATGCTTTCGACATTTAATGAACGTCATTTACACACTAACTATCTATTTAAATCTGCTTCAAATGGCCGCTATTTCCCCAATATATTTTACATTTAAAAACTATAATTAAAGCGTTGTCAGCTGGAAATCCGTGGCGGTTCATCAAAATCATTGTTGAGTCAAGGCAATAAATCTGAATATGTGTTTAGTAGACACTTAAATAACGATTGACTGTCTTATAGGCAGTCAATATTGCAGCATTCAAACTAAATGATATTGCATGTTTTCTTTTCAAATGACTACCCTACATTGTCAGTTTGGGTTCATAGTGCTTATACTAATTTGCATAATAGGGCTGCAAGATTAATCATAATTGTATCGAAATCATATTTTGGACGGATGCAATTAGTAAATCACAAAGACTACTTTTTTAAAGCACCATAATTTCCTCCACAAATGACAAAATACCCAGTTTTATTCTGTATAAAAAACTGCTATCTTTAGATCTGTACATGTTCTGAAATGTGATTCTTGAATTAGTCATTTTTTTGTCAATTCTCCTGGTGTTAAGAATGTGAACTTTGAACAGAGTGTGTGTAGAATCCCTCAGTCGTCCAGGTAGAATCCATGGCAAAAGTAGAAATTCCGTTTGTCAACTGGACAAATGAACTTTTGTCCAGTTGACAAACTGAATTTCTCCTTTGAACAGAATCCTATTATTAAAACATATATCGCAAATCCAGCTGCTACCACAATGCTTGGCAGAAAAATGGAAATTAGATATTTTTTCCCAAATTATTTAACCATATTGTATAATAAACATCTTTAATAATACTAAAATCAATTGTTGTTAACTAGTATACTCACTAGTCCTCACTTGGCCCCTCTGTTTTAAAAATGTATCTTTCATTTTGCCATGACTTGCCAATTTTATACATTTATCAAATTAGAATTAAAATCTTTGCCTACATTTTTGCCATTTTCCATAATTGCATAAAACATCATGTCCAGAAACAGTGCTTGCAATGACAAACTCAACCTTAATTGGAAAATAATTTATGCCGTCTAGCACTTTTAAAAATAAGACAGTTTTAGAAAAGCACTTTGAACATCATTGCGACACTTTTTTGCCCCCTATTGAACCACTTAAACTCCCACGCTCGTTCTGCAGAAATCTGTAAAAGGGAAACTGATTACAGGCTGTCATGGGGATGGATATAGGCTGATGCATCCTCTTTTTAAATTTTATTTTCACCGTCTTATTCTACCTCTGCTTTCTTGTCTTCTTGTTTTCATCTGTCTGCATGTACTACCTCCCTGCTGCTCCAGCCGGATATAACAACCTCGAGGTGGCGGAGTATTTGTTGGAGCATGGAGCGGATGTGAATGCCCAGGACAAAGGAGGGCTCATCCCACTGCACAATGCTGCATCCTATGGGGTAAGACTTTCTGCAATTTAACCAGGGCAAAATCGCTTCATTTTGGGTGATTTTCAGAAGTGTCTTGATTGTTTTGTTTACTTTTTGTTTACGATATTACATAAAATTGACTCTTGAGAGCTTTAAACTGTTATAATGTTACCTCCTACCTACCTGTGATGTCATGAAGCAGTGGTTTTCAAGTTAACAACTACCTTTTCCATTTATTTCAGTTGAGATTGGCAGTTCTAGCACAGAAAGTATCCAGATGACTCTAGAGAAACAAACACAACACTTCCTATATATATAAAACACACACATTTTAAGTGTTAAACATGCGTGACGATGAAACAAAATACAACTCCAGCTATGCAACATTATAACATGGTTCAGAAAATAACTTAAAATAAATATAAGACTGATGATCGGATAATATACGTTACACGACATTGATAAATAATCAAAGCAACACCGTGTTCTGGAGGTCACCCATCACCTGCATGATTCCATGGAAACAGAAACTTAAAACTCTATTTCAGAACATTCTCCATGGAAATGTATACATTTTATGCCGTACTGTGTAATATTATAGCCAAAGAAACATTTCCGTGGAGACAAACAGGCCTAGTATAAAGATCCAAAAGGAGAATCATATCTATTTAGAACTCCTAGTAGTACATTACCCAAGTAGTACATGACTCCTAGTAGTACATTACCAAAGTAATTTACATATAAACTGCTAATTGGAGATGGGTTAGTAGACACTTAAATACCGATTAAATACCAAAAAGGTTTTATTTTTAGAAACTAGCACAGCCGATGCCCAGTAAGCTCTGGCAATGATTTGAGGCAAACGTGAAGGACCTATTTTGATTATTTTCTAATAGCAATATATCAGTAGGAATCATTTTAGATATGTTAAGAATCCATAATTAACTTAAATATATTTTGTGCCTGGGCCTGTTGGTGATAATCTACAACACCTGTGTATCATTGTGGTATAATTTGCACAGTTGATCTAAAGGAAATAAGTCCACTGACATCCATGTTAGAAAGCTGCAGTGCCCAGTGGGAGCAGACATTGCCATAAACATCATCGCAACAAAGAGTCGGGAAGTTGTCGGCCCCTTCTGTGGATAGCTGCTCACTATGTTAGCAAGCCGCGATATGCGATGCTGCTGAATCCTACGGTTTAAGAAGATAAAACTGGAGAATGAATTACAGATTAAGAAGTACAGAGCAGTGGGTGTATGCCCGTGGCTGTGAAAACAGGGCTTGAGAGGCAATATGGCGTCCTGAAACTAAGTGATGATTGCTCAAACATGAATTACTCCAAATTCAACTTCGAGAAGGCAAATCCATCCATTTTCTTCTGCTTATCCGGAGCCAGGTCGCAGGGGCAACAGTCTAAGCAGGGACTCCCTGACTTCCTTCACCCAGGACACATCCTCCAGCTCATCCGGTGGGACCCCAAGGCATTCCCAGGCCAGCCAAGAGACATAGTCCCTTCCCTTCCCCGGAGCCTCCTCCTGGTGGGACATGCCAGGAACACCTCCAGAAGGCATCCAGAACAGATGCCCGAGCCACCTCAGCTGGCTCTTCTCGACATGGAGGAGCAGCAGCTCTACTCCGAGCTCCTCCCATGTGACTGAGCTCCTCACTCTATCTCTAAGGAGAAAACTCATTCCGGCCGCTTGTATCCGCTATCTCGTCCTTTCGGTCATTACCCAGAGCTCATGACCATAGGTGAGGGTAGGAACATACAGAAATAGTATGTAAACCCTTTGGGATTGCTGCATAAATTTGGCACAAAATGTATCCTGATCTTCATCTAAGTCACAACAATAGACAAACACATTCTGCTTCAACTAATACTGCACAAAAATTATGTTTTCAGTTTTTCATTGAATACAACATGTAAATCTCACAGTGCAGGGTGGAAAAAGTATGTGAACCCCTAGGCTAATGACTTCTCCAAAAGCTAATTGGAGCCAGGTGTCAGCCAACCTGGGTTCCAGTGAATGTGATGAGTTTGCAGGTGTTGATTAAAGCTGCCCTGCTTTTAGAAAAACTGATGTGAATGATGCCCCCACAAAAGACCTCTCAGAAGACCTGCAAAAATTGTTGAGTTACATAAAGCTGGAAAGGAATATAAAAGTACCTCTGAAAGTCTAGATGTTCATTTGTCTACAGTAAGACAGATTGTCTGCAAATGGAGAAAGTTCAACACTTGCTACTCTCCCTAGGCATGGTGGTCCTGTAAAGATGACAGCAAGAGCACAGCACAGAATGCTCAATGAGGTGAGAAGGAATCCTAGAGTGTCAGATAAAGACTTGCAAAAATCTCTGGCACATGCAGACATCTTTGTTGATATATCTACAATACGTGAAACCTTAAAAAAAATAGGGTTCATGGGAGGACACCACGGAGGAAACCACTGCTGTCAAAGAAAAACATTGCTGCTACTTTGCAAAAGATCACCTGGATGTTCCACAGCAGTACTGGCAAAACATTCTGTGGACAGATGACAACAAAAACTGAGTTGTTTGGAAGGAACACAATGTTATGTGTGGAGAAAAAAAGGCACAGCACACCAACATTAAAACCTCATCCCAACTGTGAAATCGTGGAGGGACCATCATGGTTTGGGGCTGCTTTGCTGCCTCAGGGCCTGGACAGATTGCTGTCATTGACAGAAAAATGAATTTCAAATTGTACCAAGACATTTTGCAGGAAAACTTAAGACCATCTGTCTGCCAACTGACACTCAAACGAGGATGGCTGATGCAACAGGATAACCACCCCCAGCATACAAGCAAATCAACAACAGAATGTTTCAAACAAAAGAAAATATGCCGTCTGGAGTGGTCCAGTCAGAGTCCTGACCTCAACCCGATTGAGATGCTGTGGCATGACCTCAAGAGAACAGTTCACACCTGACAACCCAAAAATATTGCTGAACTGAAAGTTTGTCCAAAATTCCTCCTGACTGTTGTGCAGGTCTGATCTGCAGCTACAGAAAACATTTGGTTGAGGTTATTACTGCAAAAGGAGGATCAACCAGTTATTAAATCCAAAGGTTGTCTGTGAGTTTTTACATGTTGTATTCAATGAAAAACTGAAAACATATCATTTCTGTGCAGTATTAGTTAAAGGGATAGTGCGTTTTTTTTAATGTTAATCTGTATGGGTTTCCTTCTAAAAGTTATGTGCGGTAACACTGGCTTACCTCTGACAGTTTGCGCTCAGCTCGGTTCTGCTCGCGTTCTGGAGCTCAGGTAATTAGGTCCGGTGAGTTCGTGGGAACTCGTAATAAAGCTTGTTTTTCTTCTCAAAACAAAACATTTGTCCGAAAGGTGATATATTTGTGTCCCAAACAGTTGTCCACGAAAACTCCAGCAGCGTATTTTCGCATTCGCATATCTCGTCTCGATTTGTATCACTGCGCTCACATTAGCTGCCTGTTGCCTGTTCACTCGTAAACTTCCCCTTACGCCGTACCGCATCTGTCGTTCCGCTAAAGGTTAACAGGCTAATAATAAGTAATAGGCACGCAGTGATACAAATTGAGACGAGATACAGACGCTCCTTCACATACGAACATTCGATTTGCGAACTTTCGGAGTTACGAACAAAACTGTCCATAGGTCGAAAATTAAAGTGCTGTATATGTACGTAAGTGAGTTTTTGTATTTAGCGCCTATTCCGACTTCCAAGTAGTGCGTATTTCTGCTGCTGATGCACAGGCAGGGCGCTGCGATCGTGTGCCCAGCATCCCCCAAGCATCACACTCTCTCCTCTGCCCACTCAGTTGAAACTACCCAAGTGTTCAGACATATCTCTTGCGGCGTTACGAACTTTGTTGCTTTATCGGTAAATAATTCTCTCATCCGTAATCCAATATGGTTGGTGAAAAGCGCAAAGCTTCTAGTGAAAGTGGAACACACACGCTCTCGCTCGCTCGCTGGCTGGCTCGCTCTCTCTCAGCTGTGTCTACTGTGTCTGCCTCTGTGTTTCTCTCTTCTTTTTATCTCATCAGTTTTCCATATTTTTAAAAAGCATATTGTTTTGTTACTATTTAGTGTTATTTAAATGCAGTACAAATCCATATAGATTACTTATACAAGCCTTAAACATACATTCCTTTCTAAAGAATGCCCTATAATGACTTACGAACAAATTAAGCAAATGAACGGCCGTTCAGAACGTAACTCGTTCGTAAGTTGAGAAGTGTCTGTATGCGAATGCGAAAATATGCTGCTGGATTTTTCGTGGACAACTGTTTGGGACGCAAATATATCACCTTTTGGACAAATGTTTTGTCTTGAGAAGAAAAACAAGCTTTATTACGAGTTCTCGTAAAGTTACCGGACCTAATTACCTGAGCTCCAGAACGCAAGCAGAACCGGGCTGAGCGCAAACTGTCAAAGGTAAGCCAGTGTTACCGCATGTAACTCTTAGAAGGAAACCCATACAGATAAACATTTAAAAAAAACGCACCATCCCTTTAAAGCAGAATGTGTTTGTCTATTGTTGTGACTTAGATGAAGATCAGGACACATTTTATGCCCAATATATGCAGAAATGCAAGTAATCCTAAAGGGTTCACATAGGGTTCACTTGCAACTGTAGGTTAACCGGTAAATCGAGAGCTTTGCCTTTCGGCTCAGCTCCCTCTTCACCACCACGGTCCGGTACAGCGACCACATCACTGCCGACGCAGCATCAATCCTCCTGTCAATCTCACGCTCCATCCTCCTCTCACTCATGCAGAAGACCCCGAGATAATGATGAGAAGGCAAAACAGCTACAACATGGTTAATGTCTGAAGACATTTTGCATAATAGGTCTGCTTTAAGGCATTTGTTTTGAAGCTAATGACATTACAATGTGATGAGACATAATTTGGTTCTAAATCTGAAGTCTTTCTCCTGGACATGGCATAATAAACTTCCAAGTTTATCTATATTCTTTATCTTTGTATCACAAACTACCACTGAGAATAGTTATAAGTAAAAGTATTAATCATTAAAGAAGAGATGAACTATAAAACATTAATCAAACGCCTATTGCCCCACATCTGCTGGCTCCTTCCTCAAAAATGGAATCAGTGTGTTGTCTATATAGTTCCTTCCCGCCTGTATAGCTTGGCAGTGTTCCTCTGCAGTAGTATAGTGGCGGAACACATGTCGGAATGAAAAGTTGATGAGCTTTGTGTCTGTGAGACAAACACGCATATACACATTTAAGCATCTCCTGCTGCTCCTCTGATCCGAGCTACATTGAATTTGACATAGATACAAGAGCCAGAGAGGAACAATCAGAAAGAATAGAAGGAGCGCACAACAAAAGGGGAAACTTTGTCTCTTCTCTTGTCTTTTTATTTTATTTTATATTATATTATATTTTATATTATATTTTTTATTTATTTATATATATTTTTATGTTTGTATTCTGATGCTTCATTCATTGTGTAGTAAGATAAGCATGTTCTTAAATTTTAGTTAGCAAATAGCTAATAGCAAATAATAATAATTTGAATGTTTAGTTGGAATCATCACTGGTCAGACACAGTGCTCTGGTCACTGAGAATTCTTGGTTACCAGAAAGGTGTCTTTTAGGTCCCCCTGTTGATATGCAAAGACTCATTTCTATTCAACATTAAAACATAAAAATATGGTTGTTGATGTGACCTTAATTTATCATTCAGAAAGTTTCCTCAAACTGGTCAGATACTGGTGGAATGCTGAACTTATCTGACAATATGAACGCAAGTGAATTCAGGATTTCACTGTTGTTTGCACCTGTAAATGTCATTGTAAAATCTTTGTTTCTTCACACAATAATTGTAACTCTAAAATCTAGTATTGTGACATCCCTACCAGGTGTTAAAACTGGCTATACTGTGGAACATAGTGCACCTTTTAAACTTAAAGGTTCACTGTGTAACTTTTCTAGTGTTCCACAGTATGGCATAAACATATATATACAGCTCTGGGAAAAAAGAGACCACTGCATGTTTTTCTGAAATCAGCATCTCTACATGTATTAGACTTGTGGAGAACATGCCAAGACGCATGAAGGCTGTGATTAAAAATAAAGGTTATTACACAAAATATTGATTTCTGAACTCTTAAGTGTAAACATTCGTATTATGTTGTTTTAAAATGAATTTGATCTTGTTTCTTTGCATTGTTTGAGGTCTGAAAACATGTATCTTTTTTGTTATTTTGACCATTTGACATTTTCTGCAAATAAATCTGAACGATAATATTTTTATTTGGAATTTGGGGGAAGTTTATAGTTCTTCCTTTTGCCCAAACACATACCTATAAGTAGTAAAATCAGAAAAAATGATCATTTTGCAGTGGTCTCTTATTTTTTCCAGAGCTGTATATTTATTCAAACATATATCTTGTATTTATTCAATTACATATGTTTTTATTTCTCAAAACTACAGTAAAAACGTGCATTATAACCCATGTGAGTGGGTCCATTTCTCCACAGATCTGACCTGTAACTTGGCCTGGCTGCATGGAGATAGTTAAATTAAATGTCATACTGTAGAACATTCCAGGAAAAAACAACATGGAGTCACGCAGGCGGCAGACTCTCTACCAGAAAAGTTACACACTGCAGTTAAACTTGGGGGATGAAAATAACTTGCTATCTAATCTATGATAATGAGATACTTTGCTAATCATGTTCCATCTTTCTGAACTCTTAACTTTAGTATTATCTTTGAACAAAACTTGGCTTGTTTGAAAGTCATTATCACACATTTACGCAGCACACTTCACACTCGTCAGATCACTCCCGCTGTACATGCTCACCTCCTCCTCGTCTTGTGTTGTCTGTCTAGCATGTAGATATCGCCGCCCTGCTGATCAAGTACAACACGTGCGTCAATGCCACAGACAAGTGGGCGTTCACTCCACTGCACGAGGCGGCGCAGAAGGGCAGGACTCAGCTCTGCGCGCTCCTATTGGCCCACGGAGCAGACCCCACCATGAAGAACCAGGAGGGACAGACGCCGCTGGACCTGGCAACGGTAACAGATGTTTTAAGATTTATTTTAAATCTAATATCAAAGTCACTCTATGTAATACACTCAAGTTTACTTTTAAGTAAGTGTTAGGAACAACTTAAGTTAAAAAGGGAAATCTTGATATATTACAAGCACTAACTTTTTTTTAGCTTTAAAAAATATATAGTTTTTTAATCATTATTGATCTGATATACGATATTTAGTGCTGCTGCCATTATGGCCCTGAATGGCGATGCTAAGACCCCACACTCCACTCCCACTGCATATTGAATAGGCTCACCTAACTAACAGAAACTGAAAACGAGTAGGTGTGGTAGTTTCAAAGTAATTTCATTGGAGTTAGCTCCTCCCTGGAGACAGATATAAGGCAGTGTCCACCAGCGTCTGACCAGAACTTGAAGAAGCAGCTTGGATGAGCGACGAAACATATTTGACCAAATAAACATTTGTCCAGTTGACAAATTTAATTTCTCCCTTTGCCATGGATTCTACCTGGATTGAGGAATTCTACACAAAATAGTGTAATGTCATTTAAGCTTTAGGCAACACGTAATATTTTGTAATAGTCTTTTTGCCTTATTTGAATAATGCACACTGCATGCATGGTCTGGGTTCGTTCCCCAGGTTGCCCGAGCCTTTCTGTGTGGAGTTTGCATGTTCTCCCCGTGTCTGGGTGGGTTTCTTCCGGGCACTCCGGTTTCCCCCACCAACCCAAAACATGCACCATAGGTACTCCAGCTTAGGTCCTGACCAAGCCGAAGCAAGAAGATCATGGAGATGGTCCCCGGGCGCAGTAATGTGTCGCCCACTGCTCCTAATATATGTATATATATATATATATATAGGATGGGTTAAAATGCAGAGAAGAATTTCTCCAGTGTGAGATCAAAAAAGTTCACTTCTTCTTCTTCTTCTTCTTAAAACACTTACGAAATCAAATGGTCTGTTAGTACGCACTAAACAGTTAAACAGTTAATTTGCTGATTATTTTTTGTTGATATAGCATTTACAGAAATTGCAGTGAGTATCTGTGTGTTCAAATCTTATCTTGCATGCTGGCTATCATGGGATCTGAAATGTGCAAATAGTTTTCACACATTTCTAATCAAAAACTCTGTTCCTTCCACCGCAGGCGGATGACATCAGAGCCTTGCTGATCGATGCCATGCCTCCAGATGCCCTACCCAGCTGTCTGAAACCACAAGCCACTGTGGTGTGTTTGCACGTTATCTTCATTTGAATAATTATACTACGTTTAAAACTGTAAGTACAAAGTACATCTAATAAACATGTTTTTGTGGTTTTCATTAGGTGAGTGCCAGCGTAGTGAGCACTGGCGCTGCAGGGGGTGTGGTCATCTCTCCATCCCCATCCCCGTCCTGTCTGTCCGCGGCCAGCAGCATAGACAACCTGAGTGTGCCCCTCAGTGACCTCACAGTGGGCGGGGCCACAGCAATGGCAGACGGGGCATCTGGATCAGACAGGAAGGAAGGAGAAAGTAAAGTCACGCCACATTTTTTTTTCTTATCAGACACTGAAAGGTACATTCTGTAACTTTCCTGGGTTAGGCTCCGCTTCATAGGAGATGCTCATCGTTTTCCTGAAATGCTCCACAGTAGTATGCCATTACAATTTTCTATCTCCATGGAGACAAGCAGGTGACACCATTTGACAAAATATAGTTCAGATCTGTGAAAAGGCAATCCCACTCAGTTTATATGTTACATGTTTTTCAATGGATTTCTGTAGCAACAAAAATACAGGTATGGCAAAAGGAGAAATTCAATTTGTCAACTGGACAAAAGTTTATTTGGTCGAAGAAGTTTCACAGCTCATCCAAACTGCTTCCTCAGTTCAGTTCAGAACTTAAGAAGCAGCTTGGATGAGCTGTGAAACTTCTTCGACCAAATAAACTTTTGTCCAGTTGACAAATTGAATTTCTCCTTTTGCCATGGATTCTACCTGGACAACTGAGGGATTCTTCACACAAAAATACAAGTAGTCAAAAAAATGAAAGCTGTATCAGTTTAGGCCTTGCTGTGGAATATCATTGGCAAAGCAATAACATCTCTATGACAAGTAGGTGCCAAACTCTCCAACAAAGTGCACCTAATGTTGTAGAACTGACCAGATGGTGCGAATGAGATGATTTTATTGCTAGGGTTTTAGCTTTAGTGTCACAATTCCAAAATTTCAAGCCAATTCAATGCTAAATATTGATACTTGGTACAGATTTAGATACAAAACACTCTTTCTTAGTAAACAGAATGTGATTTTCAGCATTAAATTGCAGTACTTTCTTTAATATTACCAAGATTATGATTTATTTCTGTCCCGTGAATGTCACTTTTTTAGTATTGATACCTGCTCAAATTATATCTAGTTTCGGTATTAGTTTTAAAGCATCTGCTTTTTGATACTTTTGACAACCCTACAATAAATACATTATGTTCTACTGCTAATGTCGCTCCACTGGCTTCATTAAACTATTACCATAGACATAAATACTTACGAATATCTTTGAATCTTATTAATTTTTTTCTCATTTATTTACTTTAGTTTGTTTCTTGTTTCTTTATCTGCAGCACTGCTTGACATGACCATAAACCAGTTCCTGAAGAGTTTAGGACTTGAGCATCTTCGGGACATTTTCCAAAGAGAGCAGGTAAACAGGCCGCACATGGTGTTATAATGTTATTTTCTCTTATTTTCCGTAGCACAGCGGGAAGTGGAAAATGGGAACAAATATAGAACATTAGATGAGCTGCGGCTACATCTGTTTTAATGTGTTTGTGCTTCACACGCTGTTAATTTCTCAGTTCTTTGTTTGCGCAAATGGAACCTAGGAAGTTGACTATAATGGAGAGCAAATTAAAGCATGAAGAACAGGCAGAGTTTGAAAAGAAGATTGAGTTCTGGGAAAAGATAGAAAATTTGAAGGTTTCCGGGTTCAAGGCTGTGATAACAAACTTATTATTGTAGGCTGAAAATGTAGAACGTAATTGCTAATGACATCTCACTTTCTCTTCCAAACTTTAATCAGTGATAGCAGTGTGGGGATAAACAGCCCACTCAATATACAGTTATGGTGGTGACTCATCAACAGTAAAAGTTGCATTTTAGATTATAACAGCCTCGAGATAAGTGGGACACATTTCTGAAATTAAAGGGATGTTTTAATAAGTACATGGCTTCAAACTGGCTCGCTAAGGCATCTGGCACCATAATATCAAAACGGATGGAACAGAAAAATAAGTTTTGGCACAAAGTAAAAGGAGAAATCAAATGAAAGCCTGTGCTGTACTGATGAAGCTCACCAACTCAACATGATGGATTCCCATGTCTATTGGATAAATTGCTGGAATTAGGACTGGGTCGTATCATATCTCTGTTGATATATTATTATATACGCTTCCAGTCAAAAGTTGAGACACATTTCTTCATTTGTTTTTTCTTTCTTTTCATAACTATTTACATTGAACATCCTCACTGAAAGCATCAAAACTATGAATGGACATGACATATTTTGGCATTCCTTGACCGTGACAAGGAATGCCTTTGAAGAGAAAACCATTTCAGGAGACTTCAGTGTCTGATGTCTTCAGTTTATATCTGAAATGTAGAAAGTATTAAACATAAAGAAAAAAAACAATGAGTGTGTCCAAATTTTTGACTGCTAGTGTATATGGGGATGATATGAGACTGCATCTGATTTTTTCAGACAGTTCATGGCTAATTAGTACCACTAAAGCCCAGAGCGACTTAAATACTGACTGTGGAGGCTCTACCGATGCTAACAACACGAATAATGAAAGACATAAGAGCTTGTACATGCAGCTATAACTTAAGTAGCCCTGAAGAAGTTAATAGCAATCAGTAAAATTTCTTTATATAGTACACTTTCAAAACAGCCATGACTGATGAAGGCCTTTACAGGTTTAGTGTCATACATAAAAATACAGAAACAATAAAATGAACAAAGATAAGATTAACAAAGATATTCATCACAATTCAAATATAGAGCGTATCTGCTCAAACCAGTATTATAAAAGCCACGGTAAGCACGCTTACGTATACTGTTAATTACATTGCATTAATTACATTACAAATTGCATTTTTTTCTTGAATGTGACGTCAGAAACTTCCCTTGTTCAGAATCGCCCGTTTGGGCTGTCTTTTTTTCAAATGCGTAAAAGGATCGCAATTGCTCAGTTTACACATATTGCAACTTTTAGCCATGGGGAAGGGATGGACCTAAACAGGGTAGGGGAGCTCAGATTAACGTTCAAAAATCTCAGAAAGTGAAAATTTCATGCCATGGGACCTTTAACACCCTGCTAATAGGAATATTTTAAATCTCTAGTGCTGACCATAGTTGTGACCTCTTGCTATGTTCATTTATTACAATTGTACATATTTGACATAACCAGAAGAACTGTATTTTTGCCGCATATGTTGATATATTTCTTGTATGTGGGCAGATTTCACTGGACGTTCTGGCCGACATGGGTCATGAGGAGCTCAAAGAGATTGGCATCAACGCTTATGGCCACAGACACAAACTCATCAAGGGCATCGAGAGGCTTCTGGGAGGCCAGCAAGGTCTGTACAGCACACAGTGGTGAACTCACAGGAACATTGGCTCATATTTGGAAATAGAGACTCAAAATTTAACACTTTGCCACTGTTCTTTTTTTTTTTTTTTTTTTTTTTCATTTTTAATACACAAATATTCAGTGAAGATAATCACATAATCGATTTATGATTCAAAGGGGTTCCCAATGGTCTGTAAATGTTTAAGAAAAACTAATGACACTAAATTCAATAGATTTTTATTTCTTTAAAAGTGATATGCAAGTGAAATGGGGTCAAATATAAAATAGATTCCGATTGTTTTGGATTATGAAATGATAGCAAGTGTTAACTGTCTTAAAACCTGATTATCTACTTAAAACTACATTTTAAATCACAAGTTATTTCTTTGTAACATTATGCATCCTAATTATTCACTGCAATGAGTTTATAGGCACTTTTCACAACAATTTAGAGACGATAGTGGAGTCTGACATTCTCGCTAAAGCTTCCAACTAGTGTGTTAGGCACACACCTCCTGATTCTGGAACAATCCAACACTCTATAATTCAAGTTCAAGTTCAAGTTTATTTCTATAGCACATTTAAAAACAACGTCAGTTGACCAAAGTGCTTCACATGAAGGATAAAAGACAAAAGAACATATACAGTACATATATAACACAGTGTAAGGACTATAATAAAAAACTGACTAACTAGTATTAAAAGCCAGGGAAAAGAGATGAGTTTTTAATCTCGTCTTAAACTGCGTTACAGACTGAGAGGATCTGACAGGAAGGCTGTTCCACAGTTTGGGCGCTGCCACAGAAAAGGCTCTGTCCCCTCTCGTCCTGAGTCTAGTCTTGGGAATGACCAACAAAAGCTGGTCGGCTGATCTCAGGGCTCTGGGTGGAGTGTAGGGCTCCAGTAATTCCCTCAAATAGACTGGACCCAAAGAGTGTAAACATTTAAACACAATTAGTAACATTTTAAATTGCACCCGATAGGGGACAGGGAGCCAGTGCAGGTCACACAGCACAGGTGTGTGACCTGGTGTAATTGGACACAGACATTACACATCTGATTTATTTTGACCTCAAAGACCTACTTTATTTATTTAACAGAAATAATCCCTACATTAAAATGTATTTATTCAAATACACATAATCTGAACTGAACCATCGCTGTGCCGCAGGTGCCAACCCATACTTGACATTCCACTGTTCGAGCCAGGGCACAGTCCTCATCGACCTGTCTCCGGATGACAAGGAGTTCCAGTCGGTGGAGGAGGAGGTACATGCTCCATTTCAGATAATCTCTGCTAATTTATGCTTTTCAAACATAAATTGTACAACACAGCTTTTTATTATCAACACTCGGTGCCAAATAATTAGTCCTATCACCCCCCAATCTTGTTCCTTATCGGTGAGTGAAAGCGGCTCTGCCTGTGCCGCTCTGGTAAATGAAAGGGGTAATTGGAGACAACAGCAGCTATCAATGTGAGTGTCTTTAAAATTAATGAGCACTGTCAGGCTCAACACAGATTTAGCCACTAATTTCTTTGCTTTAATTTTTAATGAAACTGGAAATGACTGATGTGTTCTGTTTGTAGATCATTTTAAACTACCACTAGTGTCCTACTTTTTTGGTTTTAATTACACTGGTCTACAAGCAAAATGCTTCCGGAACAAATGTAGTGACATTTTTCTTGATTTAGGTCACTAATAAAGAAAAAGTTAATCCGAAGTGCTAGCTATTGTTCCCAAGATATAGTATTATTATTAGGAAATCTATGCAAAATAAGGCAAAAACGGGAGTTTATCAGAAGGTACAGTGTGTCTACAAGCAACCAGTTCTATCTGAAAACCTGTCTGCACATTCCAATACATTCATTTTAATGTCTACAGTTTTAACATCAAATATTTTTTGATTTCACATAAGAGATGCCTCGAAATTGTGTGAACAACCCAGATAACTTCTGTTACGTTTGTGGTGAAATGACGTTTGCATCACAAAAGCGCAACACAGTGGTTAAAAAGTTGGGCTCCACATTATTGTTGTGACACATGTGAAAGTTTAGTTTGTTTTTCATAAGATATTCAATCACCTATCTTGAATACATTAGTTAACCAGCACAGTTATCAATTGATTTTCATTTCATCTTATCAATATAAATGAGATTTAGCCACTTTTATCTTGGAAGCAGATCGAGTCCAAACATGTGTAGACCAGTGTTATAGTTGATGTAATGTAGAAATGAGATGAGTTTGAGAAACGTCACAGAGACTCGTGCACGTTACAAAGAATCACTCAAGCCTCTGAAAGGATATAAGAGTTTTAGTGTTAGTTTGTCGTCAGTGATACAGTTACAGGATGATTTTATTTATTTGATAGGGGCAGTGCAAACTTTGGTCAGTTTTTGGCCATCCATTTGGAAAATCCAGGGTTCCCACACATCCTGGAAATTCTGGAAAATAATTGGCATGAATTAGAAAAAGGGTCAAACGTCCTGGAAAATACATATTTTGTCCTTCAAAATCTCTTCCCCATTTGAGTTGCTGTATTATTTGATAAGGAATAGAGACTGTTCCGCCATCACAGGAAAAATTAGCAATTGGTATTTTGAAAAACCTCCCCTGAAACCACTAAAATGCAGGAAATTGCACTTCTTTTGTAGTACATTTCTTGTGAGTTTTTAATATCCCTGTGGCATCTAGCTTTTTCAAAACTTCAAACTTTGAAGTGATGAGTCTGAAAAATATGCTCTGTAACTTTAAAGTAATGTATTAATGAAAATAAATTAGCTTTCATTTGATGAGGATAGACAGGTTTATATCTTTACAATGGACGATTCTAGACCAGTAACATGTTCAAGGGCTGGAGAAATGGTACACAGTGCACCTTTAAATTCAACACCAGTAACCTTACAGTAACCTCAATCAAATCAAAGCTGAATCCTACAGAAGTCATCTGATGTGCTGTGCATTTAGATGAGCTTTTGTGCAGACCACGGCTGAGAGCCCCAATCATTTTCAATCAGCTTCTATTCTCCTCTTTTCTCTGGTATCTACAAGACCACTTTACCTCAGAAATCCTGCTCTCTCAGTCTCATAACAATTTCCATATAGATCAACAATTCATCAAGATTTCCTCTGCTTTCTCTTCATTGGCGTATCTAAACATTGCCTAGAAATTTATAATATCGCTATTGTGGTTTTGGAGATATAGTATGCAAAATTTGAATATTATATCACCTTTAATTATAACTTTTAAAGAGGGGTATTATGCAAAATCAACTTTTTGGAGCCTTCTACCATGTTAGAAGTAAGTAACTTTTTAATCATATAGCACTTTTCACAGGCATATGTCACAAAGACACTTTACAGATTATTCATTCACTCTACACCCAGTGGTGTTAAGCCCCTATTGTAGCCACATCTGCTCTGGGGCAGACTGACAGAAGCGCGGCTGCCAATCTGCACCACCAGCCCCTCCGACCACCACCATCACACACCACTTTCATACAAGGCGATGTGAAGTGTTTTGCCTAAGGACACAATGACAGTGTTTGCCACTGGCGCCCCCCTGTGGCACCTGATTTTCCCAGCGTCTCCCATCCGAGTACTAACCAGGCTGAGCTCCCGACATCTGACGGGACCAGGCTTTGATAAACCAGTGTGGCCACATGCTGTTCCCTCATCAAAAACATATAGAACAGAAGGGCATTTTATGGTAAATGGTCATATTTTATGGAACTGCCTGCCGGAGGACCTCAGGGCTGCAGAGAACGTTCATGTTTTTAAGAGTGGGCTCAAGACTCACCTGTTTAGCCTGGCCTTTGATTGACTTCAGTCGTCTGTTTGCTTGTCTTTTGTTTGTTCTTTTGTTTGTTTGTCCATCTGTTTGTTTGTTTGTTTGTTCGTCTGCTTGTTCGTCTGTTTGCTTGTTTGTCCAACTGTTTGTTCGTTGTTATTTTTTTTATTTTTTGTTTTTTTCTTTCCCTCTGGCAGCACGGTGGCTGAGTGGCTAGCACTCATGCTTCACAGCAAGAAGGTTCGGGTTGCCCGGGCCTTTCTATGTGGAGTTTGCATGTTCTCCCCGTGTCTGGGTGGGTTTCCTCCGGGCACTCCGGTTTCCCCCACCAACCCAAACATGCCCCATAGGTAAAATCCTTCAGCTTAGGTCCTGACCAAGCCTAAATAGCAAAATTATGGGGATGGTCCCCGGGTCAAGTATAGAAACAACTTCTCCTGTGCGAGATCAATAAAGGTTAATCTTCTAATCCTTACTGTAAGGCGCTTTGTGCTACAATTTTGTATGAAAAGCGCTTTATAAATATTGTTTGATTGATTGATTGATTTTTATACAGCACTTCTCCACCTTCAAGACACCCAAAGCACTTTACAACAAGGAACCACACACACATTCACACACAGTCACACACCAGTGTACACAGACACTGGGGGCGAGGTTTATGTGTTCTCCATGAATGAGTATTATAGCGAGCTCCCAACCTGTACAAGACTCCGCCTACATCACCCCAATGCAATGAGTAGTAGTTTCATTAGCAAAAAGCACCCTGATGCTTATATGACTGCACTCTGAAGGGGTGGTGTCTTAGCATGGGGAGCAACGGGAGGGGGCACTCAGCATCAAAAATGAAAATGAAACTTATTTAATAACATGTTAATGTGTTGTTTTCACAACAACAAAAGGTAACCTCATGATTTAAATGTAAGGTGTTAGCAGTTAATACTGCATAGAAGAGTAATATCTCTTCTTTGAAAAATGACCTCAAAAGACAAAAGTGTAATCTTCTATAGAAGTGTAAAGTGATATTTCTGCCCTATTTTTGTAAACTTTATGCTCCATTCACATTTGTTCAGTACTTTTACATTTACAGACACATTTTAGCAAAGTCCTGATGCATTGGTATGATGATGATACAAAAAAATATAAATTTAGTCTCTTCGTATTTAGATTATTTTCTAAAGTAGTTGCAGTTGGTCAAAATGTTTTAGCTGCACATATTAATTTCACCTCTCATCTTGTTTTGCCCAACAGCTCCAGAGCACGATCAGAGAGCACCGAGACGGAGGCAACGCGGGCGGAGTCTTCAGTCGGTACAATATCATTAAGGTTAGCCCTCTCATAAATCATCCAAGGACTTTAGAGCTGTCTGGCCTTTCACAAGCTCGGCATCATCTTTCTGAATGTTAAAAATCAATAAATTGCGTAAATACTCTTCCTCTATTTTCCAGATTCAGAAAGTGGTAAATAAGAAGTTACGGGAAAGATACACGCACAGACAAAAAGAGATCGCAGACGAAAACCACAACCATCACAACGAGCGCATGTTGTTTCACGGTAAATATTCAACGCAATTAACTTTATTCCAGACTCATGATCCATTATTAAAACATATTTTTTTTGTCATAAAGTGAAATTTGACCATCAAAAACACTTTTCTGATAATCAATGGATTTTTGTTATATTTGGACACATGAGGAGAAGACAATCCCGCACTCCGTCTTACTTGCAAAATGAGAAATGTATTAAGACATGCAACGTTTCGGCCCTAGGCCTTCATCAGGCAAAATGTAGGCTAGGGCCGAAACGTTGCATGTCTTAATAAATTTCTCATTTTGCAAGTAAGACGGAGTGCGGGATTGTTTTCTCCTCATGTGTTCTGGGTCTGCTCCCTTGCCTCCAACGCACCCGTCTGAAGAGATTGAAGTGTGAAGTTCTCATTTTTGTTATATTTGGACAAAAACAATGAATTTTAGAAGAATTAATCTTTAAATATTTTCAATTAAATCTTTGTCTTTGCCACATAGTTTGCCTTTTTTGCATAATTTTCCATGACTAACCCTGCACAGGTGTGAACAATCAAAGAGAAATCCGATTACTCATATCACGCTACTGTTTACATGACATCTCGATAATCTGGTAACTCCAGTACAGTGTGCATGTAAACACAGCCACTGAAAGATGCAGTATAAATGTTTGGATCGAATAATGCTGAGAATTCAACAATAAGCCCTGTCGGTTTAGATTTGCTGTCACTGAACTTGAGTGGCTTCCAAATGTAATTATTCAACTTTTTATTGCAAAAAGTGATTAATAGCCCTGAGTCACTAGTTTGTGACACTGTGTCAACATTTCAGCATTACCATGTTTGTACTCATCAAACAGTTGATGAGTGAACATTTGCCTGAAATGTGTCATATGAACAACCCAGCGTTACCTGAGAGGTATACTCAGCCTTAGAATTAGCCATATGAACAATGGTTCATACTCCAGAAAGACTTAGCAGCGCTCCATAACTATGGGATTGTTCTGTGGTTTACTTTTAACCTGTCAACAAATCTTCAAAGGTGACGTTTGCAGGGGAAGTCCGGAATGGGGTGCGAGTTATTGTGTCAAAGCACTGCTGGACACTGGCGAGTACACAAGAGCTCAGCAGAAACAGGAGGAAAATGATATTTGTGACAAAAATAAAAAACAAAATGGTATTTTGCAATGGGGACTTTTTTTTAAATCTTGTACATGATGGATAGAGTCACTCAAATCTAGTTTTAAAATTGCAGAATAGTATTCCAAGCCAAAATAATATTGCAGTAAAAAAAAAAGGCATAATTTATTCAACACCAACTATCACAATCTGCCATCGCTTTACTTTCCAATAACTATATTACTCAAAGTCTTTGTTTTCTTATCTCCAAACTCATCCTTTCTCTGTGTCTCCTTCCAGGGTCTCCGTTCATTAACGCTATCATCCACAAAGGCTTCGATGAGCGCCATGCTTACATCGGGGGCATGTTTGGGGCAGGAATCTACTTTGCAGAGAACTCCTCCAAAAGTAACCAGTACGTGTACGGGATTGGTGGAGGCACGGGATGTCCCACGCACAAAGACCGCTCCTGCTATGTGTGCCATAGGTAAGGCTTTGGGGATAGTCAGTTAATATAAGAAACGCGTTTAAAATATTAACGAATGGTGAAAAAATAATCATCATTATTGGTAGTTAATGAATACAATGAAGAAAAGTGGATGGGGACATGTTTCAAAAGCAAAATTGCCATACTTTTTCCCTAGTGCCTTATACATGAATATTTACATTTTAAATACAAATTTGAAAAGACAACAAAATAAATGGACAACTTTGCGGTTTGGATAGATTTAAATGAATTAATGAGTTTTATAGTCATGACTTAGTCTGCGTCCCATTACTCTGTCTTAGACCTTGCCCTTCCCCTTTATCTGCGTCTTCGTCTTGTCCCTTGATAACGAGCTAAGAGGGCTCGGGGTACAAATGTTCCCCTAAAAAATGGGACACCACTCGATTACCGTTTGCGTCATCATCCCTTGCCTCTACCTGGCTGTTACGTCTACAGAGGCGACAAAAAAGTTCAATGAAAACGATAACGTCGGCTAAACAGACATCACTACAATTAAAACTGCAACAACAGTTCACTAAAAGTAACGTAGAACATAAGCGTCATAATTGTAAACCATGCTAAACTGTTAATCGATAATTACAACTGCTGAAAATACATTTATGAGACTCCTTGGCTGGTCGATGTGACGCTGCCATCCTGATCCCAAAACCTGCCTGAGCTTGTAGCCGTACCCCTCCGTTCCAAGTCTGGTCGAGAGCTTACTTCGTTTCAAGGGGTATGTAGCCCTCGGTCGTGGCTCTAGCCCTTGATCAAAATTAGAATCGGGACACCCCTTGCCCTCACATGAACGCGCAAAACCAAGGGGTAAGGGTAAGACGAAGGGGTAAGACAGAGAAATTAGACACAGCCTTACTCTATAGCTGACTCCAACAGGTTTGGGTGAGAGACACTAACATTTTTCCTGGGAAATGTACTTATTTTTGCAGCATTTATTGATGAAGAACTAATCAAAAACTGAAAATGAAAATAATTCATACACAAAATCATTTACATAACAAGAGAGATGCATTAAAGTTGCAATACATACAAAAATAATATAAGAAATCATTATAAAATGTACTTAGACGATAGCAAAGAGGCCCATCTCACATCTTCAAATTTTTTTTCCCAACAAAATAGGCTGTGTTGCATTTCCTTTATTTACTGTCCATCTAGGCACAACCTCCTCTTCTTAATTTTCTCTTGCGTTTCAGACAAATGCTGTTCTGCAGAGTGACACTGGGTAAGTCCTTCCTTCAGTTCAGTGCGATGAAAATGGCCCACGCCCCTCCGGGTCACCACTCGGTCATCGGACGCCCCAGTGTGAACGGGCTGGCCTACGCGGAGTATGTCATCTACAGAGGGGAGCAGGTACACGCCACACTTGATTATCAGCACTGAAGTAAATCCAAATCTCACAGTAGTCCTCTCATCCTCTAATCTTTAGTCCAGTTTCATATTTTAAAACAAAAGGAAACAGACAGGTGTATATTAACAGTTAACCGGTCTTCTATTACACAAAATTGACTCTTGTGAGCTTTGAGTCATGTTAGAATGTTGTAACCTCATCAAAAACATTTTGTTTCACCTTGTTTAACCATCATCTACATCAGGGGTGGGCAATTCTTTTTTCCATGGAGCCGGGCCAACATGCTTAACTCAGTTCTGCATCATATTAATTGTATTCTTTATCAAAAGCAGTAAATCACATTGTTTTGACAAGCTGGTATGACTGGTAAGAGTTTATGTTATGAAAAAGTGAAGTTGCCTTACAAAAAATGTAATTTAAAAAACACCTCTAATATAAATGCAATGCAGCTTTAGTCCATACATGAAGTAAAATGATAAAATATGTTTATTTTGTAATTACAAATTAGCTTAAAGGGGCCGATCAGAGTCAACCAAAGGGCCGTGTGTTGCCCGGGAGCTGGACAATGCCCAGGTCTGATCTACATCATCCATCTCCAAAGCTCAAAATGCTTTGTAGAAAAAGTGGTAGTTTTCAAGTTAACAGTGACTTTTTACAGTACGTTTTGTGCAGTACCAGGGCTAAAATCATCCAAATGATACTAGTGAAGTTCAAAAGTTCAGAGTTCAGAGTCAGCTTTGTTGTCAAAAAACATATGTACAGGCTGCACACACAGGATTTGAAATTGCAGCGCTCCCTAGGCCCGAGTGAACATAAAACATCTGATAAACAAGACAATAAAACATAGTGTGAAGGTGTATGAGTTTAAAAACACAGTGGAGCACTTCCTGTATAACTACATGACTTTAATCTTAGCTACATTCAGATAGAAGCAAATGGTTAAGTATTTATTTACCATAAGTTTCAACAGAATACTGCAGTTTAGGGCTGGGTATACTAGTATACTTTACAGCACAGTAATAATAACACTGGTCTACAAGGAAAATGCTTCTGGAACAAATTTTTCTTGGTTTAGGTCACTAATAAAGAAAAAGTAAGTCAGAAGTGCTGATTGGCTATAGTTTCCAAGATATAGTATTGGGTCAAAATAGGAAATGTATGCAAAATAAGGCAAAAATTGTAGTTTATCAGAAGGTACAGTGTGTCTACAAGCAACCAGTTCTATCTGAAAGCCTGTCTGCACATACATTCATTTTAATATGTCTAGAGTTTTAACATCAAATATTTTTGGATTTCACATAAGAGAGACGCCTCGAAATTGTGTGCACCTGATGTCTTAAGATATTTCTTGTTTATTTCTTGACGGATAAAGAAGTGCAAGTTAAATATTTTTAAGCAAAAATGCCTAAATCTATTGTATAAACAGATGTAAAACAATATCATTACATATCTTGAATACATTAGCTAACCAGCACAGGTTTCAATTGATTTTCAGTTCATCTTATCAATATAAATGAGATTTGGCCACTTTTATCTCGGAAGCAGATTGAGTCCAAAAATTTGTAGACCAGTGTAATAGGACAAAATTAGCTTAGTCTGTTAAAGTTATTATACTTGCCGGAGTCTTGCCCTGTAGAGACATTTTAATACTGAGTCAAAACCTACAACCAGTCGTAGGTAGGTTTGTAGGTTTGTAGGTCTGTAGGTTCAACTCGGTATTAAAATGTCTCTACAGGGGCAAAATGTACCCTTACTAGTCCTAAGCAAAATATAGTGCAGCTGGCTGTGAGTTTACACTTGTATATTGTCAAACTCGGTGATAACCTTTAGCTATTGGGGTGTTAAAGCATTGCCAATATTTTGTCTGTCCATCCAGGCTTATCCCGAATACTTGATCACGTATCAGATTGTGAAGCCGGAAAGCGCGGCCACCCCCGCTGCCTCTGCCGAACAGAAGTCTTAAGGATCCTAGCAAGACCGTGGACGACAGAATATATAGACTAAAGAGGTGTTTTAAACCTCGAAAGAGCCCTCGGAGCGGAGGCAGACTGAAAACACCGAGGCGACGTGCGGAGGCGGGGCACATAAAGGAGATTAGCCCAAATATGGAGCTGTGAATTTGTTTCATTCGTCAAAAGGCAAAAACACATTCCTTTGCTCTTCCCGTCAGTTGATATTTATTTTTGAAAAGTCCCTGGGGCCACAAAATACAACATTTCAAGCCCTATTCTTTCACGTCATTATTATTTTTTCATGTTACAAAAAATGAATGTTGTCTGCTTTTGTTAAAAGGGCAAAATGACAATCCAGAGGTGCATTGTATTGCCCAAACCTGGGACCACGATACACTTTTCTACATCACAATAGGTACATGGGTCAAGTTACATTTCAGTGCTGTCAATATATAACATAATATCTTTGTATTTATTTATTTTCTATTTTGTTTACACACATCTGCTGCCTTTCTTTGAACTTGTGTACCGACTGCCTCCTAGTGGTGTAACATAGGAACAAGCTTAATTACACGTTTAGCTATTTTTAGTTCATTTTAGTTTTTGTTTAGTTAGTTTTCTCTGTTTTTTAGAATGTGAACAGCTTGCCTCCAAATCATCCAATAGGTTTAAAGTTTGTGCCTGATTTTTGACTGTCTTCAAAAAAACAGAACTAGTTCATTATAAATTGTTGGTCCAAACTTTTTCCTCGTTTACCTATTTGCATTCTGAGCATCCTAATTATTCACATTGATGGGTTTATAAGCGCTTCTCACAGGGCAGAGCTACTAGTATGCAAACCGTGCACTTCCTGACGCTTGCACAATTAGATGCAGACGGTAGCAGCTGATTTATTTAGACTTTTAAGAGCTGCTTATACAATATAAACTGTACTGGGGCGAGACGCATTTTGCTGAAATCCATGGGAAAAAAAAGGGGCGAAGAGGCTAAGCTTTAATAGTTTTATGAAGAACGGCCAATAATACACAAATGTTTACTTCACACTACCATAAGTCACCTCACAGTTATTGAGTTTTTCAGTGTTTTAATGATGTATTTATTTATTAACTATTAACACTTGGGACCACACTGGTTTTCATTTCCACATTTCTATAATCCATTGTGAATTGCCTTAAACTATATATCTACAACACTTTGACACGGATCATTATTTGCTATATGGGCTAGGTCAAATCATTGATCAGGGTGCCTCTAATACGTAGTGTGATTTTGCTGTGGAGACACTGGCCTAGTATTTTGAATATCAGTGTTTCTTCGTAGGCGAGCTTGTCTCAAAGCAGCATTTCGATCTACCCGGGCAGTAGCCGGCGCATTTAACTTTGATAACATAGATTGAATCAAAGTGCGCTGAATTATGCCATTAAAATAACCTCACAAAAAAGGAAATGGGGTAAAAGGAATTCAGATGTATTTGTGTTCGTTTTGAAGTTACAGAAATGACCAGAGCAGGTGGGCAATTAAAAAAATAAACCTGCCAGATAGGCCTTTTATGAGATATTTTAAATGTTTTTTTTTTCCATGTAAAGACTTTTTAATGTGACTACTCTTTGGAACTGTGTTGTGTCTGGTTTGTGTTTTTCTGGACCGCGGACCAGGTAGCCATTGTTGTGTAAATATATATCGAGAGAAACGCAGTGAATGTGCTCTTCAAACGAGAGTGATAAAGGCGTTCTCTCTTCATCATGTGTATTCTGTGTACAGATGTACAGTCTCACAGCTAACATGTGGAACAAACACTTGTACAGAACAAAATCCTTAATAAATCAGCTCAACTGTGTCTCCTGTGATTTTTTTCTTTTTTTGACTAATAGTACCTTCACTATTTAGAAGGTGCATTTAGCTTTAGCTGATGCACCTGCAGAAAATCCATAATTCCATGAGGTGCATGTAGTGACTTTAATCATTTTTAAACATACGCCTACTATTCACAAACAGACCATTTATTTATGCATTTTTTTATTTTATTTGAACATAAGTTTAAAAAATGTAATATATATATATACATGGAGACATTCTGTACATAATATTTATGTTGAAAAATATAAAATGGTATAAGTAAGGAATACTTTTTTTTCATAATCAGTTTTTTTGTTTGTTTTGTTTGTCTGACATTCTACTGCTATTGATAAACAGACTATTTATGCATTTTATTTTAACATAAGTTAAAGTAAAAAGTACATTCTGTACATAATATTTTTAATTAGTTTTTTGTTTTGTTTGTTTTTTGTTAATGTATGACGTTCTACTACTATTGATAAACAGACCATTTATTTGTACTTTTTAAAATTTTATTTGAACATAAGTTTAAAAAGTAAAAAAAAACGGAAACATTCTGTACATATTTTTAATGAATCGTTTTTTGTTAATGTCTGACGTTCTACTGCTATTGATAAACAGACCATTTATGCATTTTTTTATTTTATTTGAACATAATTTAAAAAATATCAAAATGGTATAAGTAATGAATAATTATTTTTTTTTAATTAATCGTTTTTTGTTTGTTCTTGTTAATGTCAGACGTTCTGAAAATACTAAAACCAGGCATTTTGCACTTCCTTCAAATGCCCACTGGAGGGAGCAACACGCTCACTTTTGACTTTAAATGAAGAATCCAGAAAATAGCAGCATAAGGCTGTTGTATTTTATAACTCTATCTACATTTAATATGAAAGAATATATGTTTTCTTTGATTACTTTTTTTTCTCTTTATCCCATTCAGTTTATTAGATACAGAAATATATAGGGAGATAGAATAGGCCTACATGATTTTTTTTTCTTTAATTCAGCCTATTTTTTCCCCTTGCAACTATTGTCCTATATAACACTTAACCAGTCAAGTTATGAAATACCCTAAACGTGTCCGATGTTGATATTGTCGTTTATTCACAGCCTACAGTGTTTCATTCTACACATCGCTATTTTTCATTATTATGAAAAACATCACACACACAGAGATTATTTTCATTAAGAACATTTTTTATTCAACATTGTATTCTTAGTAATAAATAAATGCACAGATCATTCATTCACAATAAAACTGAGGGAGAGTCTTTGAAAATTCCCAGTGGAGAGTTGATATTGCCATGATGTTGTAACTGACCGGACAGACAGATCAGGAGGACGGACTCACGGAAACACATTACAAACCAAAAGACATTTAGTATTGCATTTTACCACTGATTAACTCTCTTCTGACTCTTTTCTTTTTCCTACAAGTTCATTATTATTCCACTGGGTCACATCTAGTCCGCCCATCTTCAACCATGATGTGCAAATCAATCATAAATTATAAATACAATATTGCATCACTTCAAAGTGCTACAGAGAGGTGCCGCCGTCAACTGCCAAAAACAATACGCAGTAGTGGAGTTTATTTGTAACATGTTTGTGAATGTTTGACCAGGTGAACTGGGTGAAAAAGCACCCATGGGTGGACTTTGGAGACTGGCAGACAGTGTAAACAGTGTCTCAGTTGTGTAGGGGTCACTGTATTTTGTCTGTCTACCCTTGAAAGCCTGCACTGTTTTGGTTCAAAGTGCAACAGAAAGAGAAGCAGACAAGTGGCAGGTATAAATAAACGTTGGTCATTTAAATGCTATGGGAAAAGCTACAGATCTGGGGAAAAAATAAGAGACCACTGCATTTTTTTCTGAAATCAGCATCTCTCCATGTATCACAGCCATTCCATTCCAGCGTCTGTTGAATTCCAACACAAACACAAAGCTGAGCTACTTCAGTTCTTGCACCAGGAGTGGAATAAAGTCACCCAAGAACAATGTGAAAGACTTGTGGAGAGCATGCCAAGACGCATGAAAGCTGTGATTAAAAATAAGGGTTACTGCACCAAATATCGATTTCTGAACTCTTCTTAAGTGTAAACATTAGTATTATGTTGTTTTAAAATGAATTTGATCTCGTTTTTTTGCATTATTTGAGGTCTGAAAACATGTATCTTATGTCATTTTCTGCAAATAAATGCTCTAAACGATATTTTTATTTGAAATTTTGTGGAAATGTCAATTTATAGACTCAAACAAAAATGTTCCTTTTGCTCAAACACATACCTATAAGTAGTAAAATCAGAAAAACTGATCATTTTGCAGTGGTCTCTTATTTATTTTCTTATTTCCAGAGCTGTATGTGGGAATTTTATGCATGGTTTCCAGAGCAAATCAAGCTGAAAAAAATGCATAAATTATTGCAGGTCTGTTTTTGAAAATGAAAATTTGGAATTGCATTTAACATATGGATAGGCTACGAGTTACATAATATATATTAACGCCACATTAAATAAATTAACATTATACTTTTGCCTGCCTTCCTGCCTCTCCAAAGTCAACCCCGTGGAGCTTAAATATATGTTATTATACCTTTAAGAACAAGGCACAAACCTCTTAGAAAACCAGTGGTAGTGCACAATAGAGGCCACTGACTCCACACATTTCCTTTTTCGTTTTTGTCAAGATTTTTAAAAAAAGCCACTTAGGCTGGAAAAAAAAACAAAAACATCCTGTGGGTTTGGGGGAAAATGTCATGTGTAAGTTATATTCTTTAAAAAATAACCACTAACTCAGCTCCTACATACAGTAAGTTTGTGTTCCCCCAATCTGGGCCTTCCCTCGCGTTCGCTCGGCTTGTGGCCTTTTTTGGCGTTTTGTATGATTTATTTAACCGCGATTCGGGGATGAGAGAGCGAAAGATGAGAGAGGAGGGGAAATAAGAGAGGAGAGGGGGCAGCTTATAAAAGGATGAAAAGAACATAAGCGGAAGGAAGGAAGGTGTGTGTGTGTAGCGGCGAGAGGGGGAGCAGAAGAGAAAGACAGGAAGCCAGCAAAGCACCTGTCACTGCGCCCTCTCTCTCCATCTTCCTTTGTCACCCGACGGAGGAAGGAACAGACAGAGAAAGAGTGGGGTCGGAGGGGGTGGTGGGGGGCGCTTAAGATCGCTCCTTCCTTCCTGTGTCCATCTCCTGTCGTCTCCGTAGCAACAGGCCCCGTCCTCATACTGAGCTTATTCATTTGGCGGTCATGAATGAGAGACAGAGATAGGTGTGTGTCTGCGTCTGTGTCAAAGGAGGCAGCTTCAGTCCAGAGGAAAAAAAAAAAAATAAAATTCCAGAGATGTTTTTTTTGGTCTATTGTGATAATAGTGAAATGGATGGAGCATTGGCTGGTTTGTGTACGATTGAAAAGTCTTTGTAGCACAGACAGTAGAAGCGTACTTGGACCAGGATGTTGCTCAGTGAAACTCAATTTAAAAACAACAGTGTATACGTGGTAATATTCCACTTAGATTTGTCTAAATACACACCACCAAATATGGCAAAAAGTTATAGATTTAACAGGTAATTTAGCTAGTTTATTATAAACTTGTACAGCTCTGGGAAAAAAATAAGAACCCACTGCATTTTTTTCTGAAATCAGCATCTCTACATGTATTACAGCCATTCCATTCCAGCGTCTGTTGAATTCCAACACAAACACAAAGCTGAGCTACTTCAGTTCTTGCACCAGGAGTGGAATAAAGTCACCCAAGAACAATGTGAAAGACTTGTGGAGAGCATGCCAAGACGCATGAAAGCTGTGATTAAAAATGAGCGTTATTGCACCAAATATTGATTTCTGAACTCGTCTTGTAGTAATAGTGTAAACATTAGTATTAACATTAGTACATTAGTACATTAGTATTATGATGTTTTAAAATGAATTTGATCTTGTTTCTTTGCATTGTTTGAGGTCTGAAAACATGTATCTTTTTTTGATATTTTGACCATTTGTCATTTTCTGCAAATAAATGCTCTAAACGATAATATTTTATTTGGGGGAAATGTTGTCAGTAGTTTATAGACTCAAACAAAAATGTTCCTTTTGCCCAAAAACACATACCTATAAGTAGTAAAATAAAAAAAAGTGATCATTTTGCAGTGGTCTCTTATTTTTTTCCAGAGCTATATAATAAAGCAAAAAAACAAAACATAAATAAATAAGCTGTAGGTCCCTAAAAACAAAACCTACTCAAGTTAGTAGCAGTAAGGTAGCTGCCAGAGATAATTTTTGAACATAAATAGGTAGTGGGAGAGCGGACACCCCTGCCGCGTACCCTTCTACTGTCTATGGTTGTCATTTAGGCACCGTGATGCGAACTCTCCCGCCTTTTTGGAAGCATGTAGCTGTCGGCATTCCAAGACTGACAGCTCTCTCAGCCAATCACAGCCCAGTGTGTGTGCTCAGCTTTGTCCGTACTGTCCCAGCTGTGAGCGAAACGTCCGTCCAGCCATCAGCAGCCGGGAGACGTCGTGATCGGATTGTGGTGCAAGTAGACGGGGTTGACCACCGAGACGGGAAAGCTGAAGATGAACGGCGAAGTAGGCGTGGCTGCGGCGGAGGGGTTAGCGGAGGACTTGGGCGCGAGCAGGGGACTGGCTGTGGCGGCGGCCTCGGCGGCACAGGAGGTGGCGAGGACCTGGGATTCGAACTGCAGGAGCTGGCCCATGAAGCTGAAGTTGGGGGAGATGATGCTGCGACGTCTGCGCACGAACTCGAAGGCTTCATCCAGACGCACGCGCTTCCTCTTCATCAGGTAGGCCAGGCAGATGGTCGCCGAGCGGGAGATGCCGGCCTGGCAGTGGACCAGCACGCGCCCGCTGGAGTCTCGCACCGAGTCTGGGGAGACACACAACAGGTTACAACTACACACTCAAACATGGGGATTTGTATGTACATATTTATACTTTTATACTGTTATAACTGTACACATGAATTACTGATTGGCAAATGAGTGACATGTATGGCCTAGACCAGGAGTGTCCAAATTTTTTCCACCCAGGGCCGCATATACAAACATATTCAAACTTTCAAATAGATGCATTTTATACGAGTTTGACCAAGCCACAACACCTTTAAAAGTCCTAGAACGCAAATTTTATGTCTGTATCATAATGCAGTGAGTTGTTATTGATGTTGCAGTGATCGAGATACAGGAATTTGAAGTAAAAAGTACTGCTCAATGGCTCCATGATCAACAAAAATTGGTCAGAGGGCCGGATTTGACCCCTGGGCCATAGTTTGGACACTGGTGTTGATAGGCTGAGGTGGCTAGTGGACCCACTGCTGCAGTAAGGGTGAGCATACAGCACATAACTTGAATAGCGATGAACAGAGACATGGCAGACGGGTAAAATGTCTTGCTCAAAGGCACAGTACAAATCTTGACTAGAGGAGTACTTGAAAACAAAGAGCAAATTTCTCTACATTCCGTGACAAAGTTGATTTTTTTGTTTTGTTCTTTTTTCCATTAAATGTATGCTTGCATGTATATTCTTACATGTGATAAACAGCTAATATCTTGTGTTTTTTTTGTGATACTTTGTAAGCTAACATAACCCAACAAAACGTAGTATTCAGATCTCGACGTTTACATCGCAGAGCCCGTTGTGTTCCTATTCTCAGCTGACACCTCTGTTCCGAAGTGTCAAACGTATCTCCACATATCACGTCTAAAATAGCTCGTACAAATCTGCAGCGATGCCTTCCTTATCGCACTTCCTCTCCTCCCTCCTCCTCCTCGCTGCATCCCTCAGCACTGCCTCTGCTCCGAGCGAGAAAAACAGCAAATCACATTTAGCCACACGACCACGCAAAAGCAAAAAAAAAAACACATAGCACACACTTCCTCCCCTGTTCCATCTCTCTCCATCCTCTTCTCTGTGCGTTTAGGCCGATTCATTACATTCCACCGGGCAATAGTCTGATTTTTTTTCGCTAATTCAATTTCCCCAATGAGCTTCGTCGGCATGATTGGTTTAACAGTGTCGTGTGGCATGAGCGGCAGCCCGCAGGGAATTAAGCTGACTAAATATAAAGAAGTTATTGGGAGAACAATATTCACATCCATTTAATTTTCAGCAATAATTTCCCCTGTGGATCAATAAAGTTTGTCTAAGTCTAAGTAGCGATCACAACAGACCTATACAGTGGTTGCAATCGTTGACATTTTTAAATGATCTTATGCTATAATGTGCCTTTTTAACCAAATACAGTATATTTAGTTATAATTTTTGGAAATAACTATGTTAAGTGCCATAATGAGACCTGAATACAGTGGCCATATCAGCAAAATGATGCAGTACTGACAGGGTTGGGAGGGTTACTTTAGAAATGTATTCTGGTGCAGTTACTAGTTCCCCTTTAAAATATGTATTCAGTAACGTAATCCAAGAACCATAATATTAAAGGAATGTAACTTGATTAGCATCAACACCAAATGTCCGATAACAACAAGAAAACAATACAATTTTGTGCATTATAAAAGAAACTGAAGAAAGCTCATTTGAACAGTCCTACAGTGATCATAAACCTCCATAAATTGTACCTGTTTTACCTCATTTGTATGCCATTTTAATTGTGTTGTAATTGTCTTTTTTGTTGCCTCTAGGCCAGGGCTCCCTTGAAAAAGAGGTTTTTAATCTCAATGGGATTTCCCTGGTTAAATAAAGTTATAATAATAATAATAATAAAAAAGGTGTGTGAAGAATCCCTCAGTCGTCCAGGTAGAATCCATGATAAAAGGAGAAATTCAATTTGTCAACTGGACAAAATTTATTTGGTCGAAAACGTTTCGCAAGTCAAGCAGTGTCTATCAGCACTCTAACCAGAACTGACGAAGCACCTTGGATGAGTTGTCCAGTTGACATATTGAATTTCTCCTTTTATCAATAAGAAAAAGGGTAGCAAAAGTGAAAGTGCACAAGTCTTGACCACATACTACAGTTTATTAAGAAAAAAAATCCCCTTGTCTTCTTTAAAAATAAAATAATGTCAAAATTTCCACCCGTTCTTCTCGGTCAAAGCCATCCCAGTTGCAAGTTTGTTTCATAGTACTGCCATAGTGTGTGCGCATGTCTGTACGACAGTTTGTTCTGTTTTCCCTCCATCTCCAGCTTTAAATGAAAAAAATAAATAACATAAAATGCTTTCAAATTGTAATCCTGCTAAATAATCCCCATTTTCACTAAATGTACCTGTAATCTGAGAACATCTTCTTTCCTTGTAACTATAGCGGATACAGTTACCTTTTTTGTATCTTTTTACTTAACGCCGTTCCATGTATCCCGTTACTCCCCAAACCTGAATAATAAGCCTAATAATAAGCCTGATCTAATTGGAAAAGTTCTTAAAATGTCACAAAATATCATAGTAGTTCATCATTTTCAGGACTGTAATTTCCAAATAGCAAGTGGAAGTAAATAATACATAACTCTGGTAAACATCTAGGCAGAAGCAGCTAATATCAAGCATGAGTGCTCGCGCTAGTTCCAATCTTTTTTTTTTTTTTTTTTTTTGGGGCCTGCTGCAATATTCGCGTGCACATTTTAGCACTTAAACCAAATGACTTTCCTCATCTCTAAGCTAAAAATAGTTTCTTTTTTTGAACCGCAACCCTAATGAAAGCAGTATGTTACTATATTTTATGGTGTAAATTGTAAAAGCATTCTCACGAGGAGAATGTACTTCAAAAATTCAACTTTACAGTAAATAGTCTCTTTGATTTACTATAACTATAACTTGATTTACTATAACTGTCAACAACTGGACCTGGGGAACCTGGAGTTGTTTTTTGTAAATAATCCTTGTAAATATTGTGGTGTGTAATGGTGTATAATGGTAATGGTGTATAATGTTGTGTACATTGGATGATATGGCTCTGTTTTTTTTCTACTGTATATATGTATTATATATTGCATTCAAAAAAATAATATGACTTTAAGAGAAAAAAAAACAAAAAACATGTGACTAGATGGTATTTAGTCGCACTTGGCACTACTCGGGCGAACCTGATGACGCAGTAGAGGCGAAACGTGTCGTTCGCTCAAGCCTAATAAAGAATAAATAAAGAATAAAGTCAAGCAAGTGTGCGGTAAACCTTCTCTTTTTTTGGATTTCTTTGTAATGTCTCAAACGTGTCAGGTCAAGTGTCCGTTGTGTACCGTTTTTAAAGTTTAATTTAAGGTTTTGTTGAGTAATGTATCTGTCGCAATTCAAAAATAAACAAAAAACAATACAAATTCACGCCACCATTTCACCCTTTCTATTCTCCATCAACAGCCTCTGATTCTTGCCTCCTCCACAACACGAGGACACGTTTCGACTCGGCGGCCGCACCTCTGTTCGCCCAGTAACAGCGGATGACTCAGAGCCTGTCCCAGTGCGGCTGACGCACACATGCACACAGTCCCACTATGCTCCTGCACATGGCCCTCATATGAAACCCTTCACGTTCACTTCAGTCAGCTTTGTACGCTCTGTGTGTGTGTGTGTCACTGACTTGGCAGGTCTGATATGGATTACTGCGATAGTCACTGCGGCAGGCGTGTAAATAATCCATAACGTGTTGCGACAGCGGATTTGTGTAGGAACATCTCAGGTTAGTCATCTTTGTGCGTTTTGAGCTAGATATATGGGAAGAACTGATTTGGATTTGAACTTTCTACGCAATATTAGTACCGCGTTTCATTTATTTGAGACGGATGTTCAAATTCATTACGAAGAGAGCATTTTTGAACTTCAGCTAACCAATTTCTTCATACACTGCGATAAATTAGAACTGATGAAATACCCTAGTTTCATTTGATTCATTTCTATCTTCAGCCTAGTCATCTACTTTACTGTTTACTACAAGTTCAAATATATACTTTAACCTTGATTTCAATCTCTTTTTTTTTTAGAATTTCTTCTCATTCAAATCCTCTGATCCACTACTAAATAATGAAACCTCTTTCCTTCTATGACACCGATTAGCATCGCTGCGCTGACAGCCTCCGCCTGACCTAATAATGACATGACCTACAAAACGACAACATGCATGAGACAGATTTGGATCGGCCGGAAGTGTCCACGCGCTAACCCCTTTCCGTAGAACTACATTTGTTCTAGTTCCAGTTCCGGACACTGACCTATGAACTCTATGGCCTCCAGGAACCAGCAGCTGATGTCCTCCTTGTGGTTGTCCTCGACGGGGATACTCTTGTACTGGTAGGTCCCCTCGAAGTGGTTGGGGCAGTCAGCGGATACGTTGAGCAGGGCTGAGATCCCTATGGCGTCTAGAACTTCCTTCTTTGAGGCGTGAAGGGCGCTGCCGAGGTACAGGAACGGAAGGATCTCCACTGGACCGCCCTGGAACACACGTGCAAACAACAGCATAAAGTTCAATTACGGTTTGTGAATAATTCAATAGTAGTAAGGAATAACACAAGATGGATGAGTTGTAATGGAGGTACTACTAAGTTGCATATCCCTTTTTCAAATCAGAAGTAGGTATTTAAATCTAACTTTCTACTTCCTAGCTACTGTAAGTCTTTTGGTGCATTGTAGAAACTTAAATACTGCTTTTTTGGTGAGGAAGGTGTGGACTGAACAACAAATCAGCTCTCAACATTTGTATCTATCGAGTTTGCATGTGCTGCATTCACAAAATACTATACAGAAAGCGAAAAAAATTGTACTTATTTACAAGACTAAAATCTTGCTATATTATTTTTTGCCACTAGATGGAGTAGAGAGTTAATATCAACCTCCAAAATGGCTTGAAGAAAATACATTTTCATAATAATGGGGAATTTTTGTGAAATTATAAGTGAAAATTTGCTCTAAAAATAAACAATAAATACAAATAAATACAGTTTTGGACAGTGAAGTTTTGCTTGAGTTGTGCTAAATTTGAAATCCAATGCAGTCTGCAAAACCTCAAATGCAAAATGCGTACTAAATCACTGAAAATTATGCGACAAAATGAAGTAATGCTGAAACACATATGAGTTAGTATTACCAGCGTATTAAATAAATTGTACTTATTTACAATTTTAAAAATCTTGCTATATTATTTTTTGCCACTAGATGGAGTAGAGAGTTAATTTCGACCTCCAAAATGGCTTGAAGGAAAAATACATTTTCATAATAATGGGGAATTTTAGTGAAATTATAAGTGAAACTTTGTGTTAAAAATAAACAATACAGTTTTGGACAGTGAAGTTTTGCTTGAGTTGTGCTAAATTTGAAATCCAATGCAGTCTGCAAAACCTCAAATGCAAAATGCGTACTAAATCACTGAAAATTATGCCACAAACGAAGTAATACAAGTACAAGTTAGTATTTACCAACATATTATATATATTTCAATACATTTTTCAATAAAAGCAGACACAATTCAATGCTACTTTTATGTGCGTGGCTGCGTCGGTGCTGCCGCCTGGGTGTTCGGGTGCCACCCGCTGGAGGTCTGTGGCCTGAACCGGCACTGAACTTATTGACGAGGCCTTAGCGCGTTTATGTCACTGCCTCTGACGAGCGTCCCACTAACACAGCATCAGGAAATGATCGATAGCGCTAAGAGGTGTAATGTGAGGAGGAGGAGGAGGAGGAGGAGACTGGGTGAAAACAACAAGGAGCACTCTGAACATACAAGGGTGGATAGACGCTAGATATTTTACTTACACATGTTATTTTGGAAGTACTGCGCTATAAAATGTATTCGAAATTCAACAACACTTTATATTAAGGACTATGATATTCATTTTCAAAGCCATTGGGAGTAGTATTGTATGTAAGTTTATAATATTAGTATAATGAGTTGCTTTAGTAGTAGCCGGATAACAGTAGGATTCAAAAAGAAAGTATTGTGTTATCAAACTTACAACAAACAAATACAATTTTAAAACATTTATTCAGGTTTATCCCCCACAACAACCAAAGCAGTCCACAAGCTGCAGCCATAAGTGCAAAAACAAAAACACACATCAAAACTTCCAAATTTACCATCTCCAAAATACGTAAATGAAGAAGTAGCGGCAAAGCTAAATAAATTGTAAGTAAATAAATTGACAAAGATGAAAACGAAGAGCGATTTATCTATAATTTCAGTTAGTTATATCAGAAGTAGTAATAGTAGAAGTAGTCTCTGTAGTAGCCTCATACAACAAATGAAATGAAAGATTTTTTTTTGGTATTTGTAAGTATTAGTAACACTGCCAGTATAAGTATATAAACATAATGACAGTAGTATGCAGTATTAGCAGCAGACATAGTGTTGCAGCAGCAGTACAGCAGTAATTCAAAATGGGGAAAAAATGTTAAATATGTGCGCTTTTTCAGACCATCTTTAATTCTTTTACAATGATTTATTTGGAATTCGAAATATTCCTGCTCGTTCCTCGAATAAGTAAATCAGCACGGCCGCGACTATCAGAACACACACAAGAGACTGGATTGTGCCTCCTGAAGGGAATTTAAACCAGAACAAAACGTCTGGCTCCAGATGACCGATCACCACACAAGGTCAGCAGGGTCACAGGAAGTTGCGGCGAGTGCAACATTAAAAAACGACCCCCGGGCTAACACTAGGAACTCATTGGAACAGGCGCTTGTGCGAGATTACTGTATGAATGGTCAATATTTAAAACCGGCTAAGCAGCTCTGAATAAACAGATTATCGACTGTATGTATGCGCTGTTATGTTTACAAAGTAAACAGGTCCAGGCCACAGTTCTGTGTACCTAACACGAGAAAGAGGATCTCAATAGAATACAGCGTTATACTGTTAATTTATTCAGGATACACTATGAAAAATGAATATGCAGCTGATTTTGTTTCATTCATTTCATTGATTTATTCATTTCGAGCAGATCAACACAAGGAAATAAATACGTGTAACCAATATGCAGTCAAATACATTCGTTTTTGCTCGAAAAGGAGTTAAATTATTGAATCCCACCCCCCGTCTTCCAAAACTTAAATTACTGATTTAGCTTCCTTGTCCTTGTCCTTGTACTTGAAATGATCTTCTTATTTGATATTGTATTTTATATTTGACCACTACTTTTCTATTTAAACCTGATTTGTACATATATATTTATTCTCATTATTTTTATGTATATCCTCCTGAGACCTGGCCTATTCATTTGTGTCCTTTATAGTGGACATTGAGTTAACCAGTCTGTCTTTTTTTAAGTTTTGAGATAGACTCTAGTTTGTGGCTGTACTATGATTAAAAAATAAATAAATAAGAAGTTAAAAGGGAGACTAAAAACTTTTTGAGGTGACTGTAGAAGCTTGTCAGATGGATTTAACTCCAAAATGTCCCCCGGTGTCCATTACGTAGGACATGTTACAAAATGATGAATAAAAATAAAATTGACAAAATATGGTCATTTACCTCCAAATAGAAAATCGCACACACACACACAAATACATAAAATTAAAAATTGAAATACACTTTTTTTTTTCTTTGGGTCCCAGAATGTAGGAAGGAAAAAAGGGGAAAAAAACATGTAGATGGAAATGAAAAAAAAAAAAAAAAGATAGAATAGCAACCAAAGAACAATAGACCAGTGCCAGATGAGACATAATTATATACATAAAAATAATGATAATAAATGTATATCCTCCTGAGACCCGCCCATTCATTTTCATTCATCTTTTAACTTTTGAGATAGACCCTAGTTTGTGGCTGCACTGTGATTAAAAAAAGAAAAAAGAAAAAGAATAATAATCATAATCATAATAAATATATAAATAAAATACATAAGTAAATAAATAAATAATACATAAATAAATAAATAAATAAATAAATAAGAAATTAAAAGGGAGTCTAAAAACTGTTTGAGGTGACTGTAGAACCGAACGAAAAAATGTTTTTGTTAGGTTGTTAACTTGACATGGATTTAACACAGTCCATTACAGAGGACATGTTACAACATTATGAATAAAAATAAAATTAACAAAATGTAAATGCTAAGGTGTTCATTTACCTCCAAATAGAAAATTAAAATAATAATAATTTAGATACACTTTTTTTCTTCGGGTCCCAGGAGGTTATAAAGTGTGAACAAAGACCTGACTCATAATCGGTCGTGTAGATGTTCAGTTCCTTACCTGGTCGTGCTGTGGCGTCCCACACGATGAACAGGCAGAGTCCACACTAGACTGACTGGTGAGGGAATGTAAGGATTTGGTTGTCAGGCAGTATTCGGGGTACTCTGTGAAAAACCTGTCATAGCCACCTGCAACACAGACCATAGTACCAACAATATTAGACTATGTTCTCTTATCTCGTTTGTGCGTTTTATAGTCAAATGCTCCTATAACCCAGTCTTAAAATCGCATCTTTAGTCGGATTTTCTTGCAAACAAATGACCTCTGATCTGGTTTGTCTTTCGAATTTCACATTTTTATTTGATTTCTTTCAGTTTTAGAGATACTACCTTCTTCTCGTTGCTTTACGTTTTTCAAATCTGAGTTGTTTTCAGATTCTAGAAATGCAGAACCTGATCGTTTCCCCACATTTAAGTCCATTATCCAACCTCACAGGCGGCGTTCACACATTCACACATCAAAACAGGGACTAACCTGGGATTAAACCAGGATTTAACCAGGACTAGAAGAAGGACAACCCAGGATAAAACCAAAACGTGTGTGAACGCAGCATATATTCAACCAACTCACAAAATCAAAATGAACAATAGTCATTTTATCCCAATCTAGGCTCAACAAGACTAAGACTAAATCTGAAAGCCACCACCACGCTTCAAGAGAACTGCGTCACCACATTGCACCCCCAAAACAATACTTTCTATCGACTATAACTCAAATATCATCTTGTTTCATCGTGGCACGTCCAAAATTCTCATTTCTCATTTCTCAGGGTTATAGTGCTGGTGATGATGGGACTGCGTATACTGCTCGATACCCAATGTGCATCAGCATTACCTCATCCCCTTCCCTGGCTGCTATTGGCCCGCGAGAGTGCGAGTAGGGTGTGAGAGACCAAAAACATTACAACAGAGTCAAATGGATACTATAAATGGATGTCCGGAGAGGATATTGATCACATAATTGAGGATTGGATAATGCAGAGATTCTATAATGTACAGCATTATGTCATACAGAGTGCATTTTTATATGTACATTGCAGATTATGGTTTTGTCTATAGCAAAATCTGTCTCCGGTATTTCTAATATGTGAATGGATTAGATGTGCCAACATTGTAAAGGCTTTTTGGGTTGACTGTGACGTAAATTTAAAATTGTTTGTATTGATATAATGATAAAATGATCAAATAAAAATGATAAAACAATCTTTTTGCTCTGGTTTCAACCTAATTCCAATGCATATTTTCAGACTATAATCTATACCATAGGGGAGGAATGTTAATAGTCTAAATTATTTCTTGTATAAACTGTTATCTGGACAGTAAATATACATTTTTGATGTAATTTAGTTAAAATTTTGAGTCTAATCTAAGCTATGAAGTGAGAATAGTGGTAGTAGAGGTTTTTTTTTTTGGCGTTTACTTTCAGATCATTTTACGCAGAGCAAATGTAATATGACATTTGGACGTTTAGAGTAATAAAACATCCTACAGTGCAGTGTTTGTACCTTTGAGCAGGTAGACGAGGGTGCCGGCGGAATCCCTGCACAGCGCGTTAAACACGAGCGTCACCGTGCTGTCCTCCTTCACCGCGTCCACATCGGGCGTCCTCTCGTCGTACAGCACCGCCGCGGAGTACATACCGGAGCGCAGCCGTACGCGCGCCTCTTCATCCCCGGCCAGCACCTGGTCCAGACTCAGCACCGAGCCTTTGGCGCGGCGACGCACGATGGTGTTGCACCGCGCGTTCACCGCACCGCGGATGTGCCCCGCGCTGTAGGCGAGGAACGAGCGGCAATCCAAGATCAGCACTTTGGCCGCCCCTCCGTCGTCCTTTAGGAGCCTTTTGAGCAGCGGGCACTCCATGTCGGACATCTCCTCCATTTGCGCGTCGTGGGAAAACTGTGAAGTGTGTTTGCGTCGGTGCGTCTCCAGTCCAGTCCAGTCTATCCTCGCATCTCTCTTCTCTCTTCTCTCTCCTTCTTCTGCTTCTCTTCGTCTATCCTCGCCCTCTGTCTCGTTGTTTCTCTGTTTTTTTTATGAATGGTGCATGGCGTCACAGCGGAGGTGACGTCCAGCGCGCACAGCCAATCGTAGAGCGCACAGTTCCCCCGTCCCCCTCTCGGCCCCTCTGCCGTTCATTCATAAAACAAACCTGCACACATCAATGAAACACAGGCGTGGAAGACGAGATGGGGAGTCCAGAGGTGCGTATTCGGTCATCCACTGCTCCCGGGCTTCATTCACAACAACTGAATAAAACATAATTAAGCGGTGAGGAGATTATAATGAGTTTTTCCTAACCAAGTCACAGTTATAAATGTCTGAATCCATTTTAAAAGAGTGACTCATCCTTCAAGTCGATATTTCACGAATATAATTGATGGAGGCTGTGACCAAACCTACTGAATTTTGGCAGAATAGAATTTATAGTTTAACAGTGCATTATGGGTAATCTTTTAGTGAACTATATGTCTCCATAAATGTAATTGGTTTAAAATAAAATGCCTTTTATTGTCACTATTCAGAGATAAGATAAGATAAGATAAGACGTTATTGATCTCACACACGAGAAATTTACTTGTCACAGTAGCTCCAGGTTTGAACAAGAAAGAAACGTGCATGCAGGCAAGAATGGAATAAAGATAAGTAATAATAATAATAAAATAAGTAATAATAGAATAAGTAATAATAATAAAACAGTAACAAGGAGAGTATTGGAAAAAAAAACGATATTGCACGTTGGAAAAACAATATTGCACGTTAGGACCATACAGTGGAGTTATGCAGTCTGATAAAATAAGTAATAATAAGAAACAGTATTCATATGTACGATTTGCATCATACATACTCACAATGAGATTAAAGCATCTCACTTCAGCGCAGACATTTAAGTAGGATATTTACAACACAGTATAGAAAAAAACAGTGCAAAAACATTTAAATATAATAGTGCAAAAAAAAAAAAAATACTGCAAAAAAAGTCCTCTACAGCTGGTACTACCATTAGTTATCCAGATTATTGCAAGTCTTGCTCATATATGATTCACCCTCGCTGTGCTGTCAGACTGTACATTGAACTCTGTTAACATGTCATTCAACTTTATCTACACTACAATATTCAACTATACTCTAGAGTCTATTTTAAGTCTATTTTTGAATTATTTTTATTATGATTTATTATCTTGTTTTATTGCATGCTACATTTTCCTGCTGTTCTTAATCTGTGCGTTGCAACACTGGAATTTCCCCACTGCGGGACTAATAAAGGCATATCTTATATCTTATATGCATGGAATGTTCCACAGTATGGCTTTAGATTATCCTTGTATCCTCTTTTTTTGTCTCTGTCTGTGTAGCACTTTGAAAAATATCTGTAACTTATGCTAGACCCACGAAGCAGATTTGAAATGATCAGGCAACAAAACAAGGCCAAGTTACAGGTCAGATCTGTGGAGAGGCGAGCCCACTCACCGTAAGAACGCGTGTCTATCAAGCAATAAGACACTTGTAATTGAATGAATGCAAGATGAAAAGGTTTAATACCATCCATACTGTAAAACATCCCAACCTAACAAAAAAATAAGAGACCGCTGCATTTTTTTTTCTGAAATCAGCATCTCTACATGTATTACAGCCATTCCATTCCAGCGTCTGTTGAATTCCAACACAAACACAAAGCTGAGCTACTTCAGTTCTTGCACCAGGAGTGGAATAAAGTCACCCAAAAACAATATGAAAGACTTGTGGAGAGCATGCCAAGATTATGGAAGCCCATTCCCGCCAGTAAAAAAGAAAAAGTTGGTTACACTAAGTCATAATTATGAGATAAAAAGTCGAAATTATGAGATAAAAAGTCAAAATTATGAGATAAAAAGTCAAAATTATGAGATAAAAAGTCAAAATTATGAGATAAGAAAGTCGAAATTATGAGATAAAAAGTCTAAATTTTGAGATAAAAAGTCATAATTATGAGATAAAAAGTCAAAATTATGAGATAAGAAAGTCGAAATTATGAGATAAGAAAGTCGAAATTATGAGATAAAAAGTCAAAATTATGAGATAAGAAAGTAAAAATTATGAGATAAAAAGTAAAAATTTTGAGATATATAGTAAGTAAACTGATTGTATTTGATTGTATTTTGTATCGTTAAACATTTTATTTTGACTTTTTATCTAAAAATGTTGACTTTCTTATCTCATAATTTAGACTTTTTATCTCAAAATTTTGACTTTTTATCTCACAATTTTGACTTCTTATCTCATAATTTTGACTTTTTATCTCATAATTATGACTTAGTTTGACCAACTTTTATTTTTTTTTACTGGCGGGAATGGGCTTCCATACAAGATGCATGAAAGCTGTGATTAAAAATAAGGGTTATTGCACCAAATATTGATTTCTGAACTCTTCTTAAGTATAAACATTAGTATTATGTTGTTTTAAAATGAATTTGATCTTGTTTCTTTGCATTGTTTGAGGTCTGAAAACATGTATCTTTTTTGTTATTTTGACCATTTGTCATTTTCTGCAAATAAATGCTCTAAACGATAATATTTTTATTTGGAATTTGGGGGAAACGTTGTCAGTAGTTTATAGACTCAAACAAAAATGTTCCTTTTACCCAAACACATACCTATAAGTAGTAAAATCTGAAAAACTGATAATTTTGCAGCGGTCTCTTATTTTTTTTTTTTCTAGAGCTGTAACATCTCCGTGGAAACAAACAGTGACTGACCCTCCTCCGGGAAGGTTACACAGTGTACCTTTAACAATGCTGACGCACATTTTGAGAGTCAAGCAAAGTTTAGGTCTCTATTTTGAAAACATTCCAGTGCTAAACTCAAAACACCATCCACTATTGCGTTCACTTTTGACACAGATTTAGCGTGTCATTGTCTGTCACGCTGGCATGGGGCCCCGCTGGTTGCTTCCTCCCTGGCCACAGCCTTGAAGTCGGTGAATTGGTGACCGTAAAGCGCCCGTAGTGAATGCATGCGGGAGTGGGTGGGAGTGGGTGGGTGCCTGTTAGCCCTAAGCAATTAAATGTGTCCTCAGGCTCATGATACTAATGTTACAGGAAGAGCCAGTACCCCTCCACCTGCAGGAAGCGACTGTCAATGAAGGCTTTGTTTCACTTAATTAATTAGATAGTGTGTAATGTGGCAGGGTGGATACCAATAAACATCTTAGTATGCAACAGAGTGTTTTATTTGTCAACCCTGATTTATTTAAAGTTACAGCGTGCAACTTTTTAGCACAAATAGACTAAAATAAAGCTTGTGTTTTATTTGTCTATTTATTGCTTTATTTATTGCATTGAAAATTGTAGAAAAAGATGCATCTCCACAAACCTGCTTCGGTATTTTGATCTGTTCTTTACTAGATTTATTTCGTTTGTTTCAATTCTTTTATGTTCAGCAAAATACATTGAACCAAATCTTATCTAAATGTAAATGAAATGTTGTTCCACAATATCGCACAAAACTTATCTATGCCTTTAAGTATTTTTATTATACGCATGGAACCTTTTGACTTCCTGTTAAAAAAAAATAATGCCATTTCATAGCAAGAAACTGATTTTAATTTGCATGTTTATGTTGAAGAATTGCTATGTGGTGTGTATGACCAGATTTTTTTTGTAAACGTAAGATAGTACAGTATAAGGAAGTGTGCAATTACAATTGGAAGGTGAAAATGGACATTTTCTGAGCTCTAAAGAACTCAAAAGCACGACAATATAGGATTAGTCAAACATGTACATATTAATCAGATCTATCAATCAATGGCATAGTATATTCTTTAAAGATCCCATGACATGGTACTTCTTGATGCTTTTATATGGCTCCTTAATGGTTCCCTAATACTGTAAATGAATCGTTCTTCAAAATCAACACTCAGTGCATGAGAAACAGAGATAAGCTGAGAAAGAGTAATTTTTCTGACTCTGAACACTCTATAATGGGCGTTGTTGCTTGAATGCAAATGAGGAGAAAAAAGCTGGCCAATAGTAGAGGGTGGGGGCGTGGCCAAACTCTCCGCTCTCGCTCTGAGCGCTCTCTGATCCATTTCCTTGTTTTTGCACGGGGGGAGAGGTTTGAAGCGTTCCATTGAAAAATAAACACATTTCCACAGAAAATAAAATTAAACCACTGCTGTTCAAAGGTCCAGAGGCTCAGATAAAGGATTTCCGAGCCTAGAAACACTCGGACGTGCCTCCAGGCAAATAAAAAAACGCATTTCGCATTGCCTAGTGCATTCGCAGTCCAAACTCTCTGGGCGTGATTTACAGAGACGCTGAGTACAGACAGACTGGGGTGGAACTGCATTTGCATTTCTTTTTTCGATCTGACGTCAATAAGGTGCCTTGTTCAAACTCGCCCGTTTGAGCTCCGATTTTTTGTAACGCAGAAAAGGATCGCAAATGCTCAGTTTAGACATTTCACAACTTTTAACCATGGGGGGGGCTAAACAGGGTAGGGGAGCTCACATTAATGTTCAAAAACCTCAGAAAGTGAAAATTTCATGCCATGGGACCTTTAATACATTCATTGTTACTGGGAGCTGCTATTGATTGTACAATTACTATTAACATAAGGTGTACATCTACATAGAAAAAAGTATTGTCTATATATTTAATGGAAAAAATAAATTCCCATGTTTTTTTTTGCTTGTTTCACGGAAGTTCTTCATTATTTTAAGCACAATACTATAGTTGCTTTCAGTTGAGCAGGCTTACATTAAATAAATGCACTCCCAATGTGGAGGAAGGGAATCTTGCATACATTACCCTGTGCCCACTTGAATCAGCACAATGTGCCTTCTATACAGTCACTCATTCATAATAGTTGGTGTCGTCTATAGCTCAGATTCATGTGATGTCATAACACTCAAACAAGACTAGTGTTTATAATTGAGTTAAGAGATTATACAGCTCTGGAAAAACATAAGAGACCATTGCATTTTTTCCCCTGAAATCAGCATCTCTACATGTATTACAGCCATTCCATTCCAGCATCTGTTGAATTCCAACACAAACACAAAGCTGAGCTACTTCAGTTCTTGCACCAGGAGTGGAATAGAGTCGCCCTAGAACAATGTGAAAGACTTGTGGAGAGCATGCCAAGACGCATGAAAGCTGTGATTAAAAATAAGGGTTATTGCACCAAATATTGATTTCTGAACTCTTCTTAAGTGTAAACATTAGTATTATGTTGTTTTAAAATGAATTTGATCTTGTTTCTTTGCATTGTTTGAGGTCTGTGAGGTCATGTATCTTTTTTTGTTATTTTGACCATTTGTCATTTTCTGCAAACAAATGCTCTAAACGATAATATTTTTATTTGGAATTTATTTATTTGGAAATGTCAGTAGTTTATAGACTCAAACAAGTAGTAAAATCTGAAAAAGTGATCATTTTGCAGTGGTCTCTTATTTTTTTCCAGAGCTGTATATTTTGCTGGTAAATTATTGTCAACACAATTTCCTGATCCTGTGTTATAGTTCATATCTCTGTAAGAGTTCTATGCCTGTCCACAATACACAAACTGGCATTTTCTTTTCTTTTAATTACATTTATATCTGCTCTTTCTACTCAAACTAATTCAAATCAAACTATTAAACAGCAGCAAACTTTTTAATTACAATATGAATATGTTCATCAGGTTTTTTCAGGTATTTTCTTTGTATAAATGTTTTCAAATTCTGTAAGCTAATAAGTCTCTTCAGAGTTCAGTGAGGCTTTGCAGGTGAAGTTAGTTTATATGAGACATGGGTGTGTGTGTGTGTGTGTGTGTGTGCGTGTGTGTGTGTGTGTGTGTGTGTGACGCCACGAGCGGAAACACCATTTGCATCTCCTCTCAGGTATACAAGTAGAATAGGGAGAGGCAAATTGGTAAATCAGTCCTCAAACGACGAGACAAATCCAAAACATCTAATTTTCAGGAGTAAGAATACATGCGAGCCTAAAAATAAAAACAAAAACACTCACAAATAGACAAGTAAATACGTCTAAGCTAATTTTGTCTGCTGTAAATTTAGGCGTTAAAGATGTACGATGCAGCTTTTCCGAGATTTGGAATGTTCCCAAAATAAACATAATCTGTATTTATTCAATCTCAATCTTTTACTAATAATAAAAAATTTAAAAATGAATTTCTGTGATCAGGGTCACCTTGGTACAGATCTAACTAGCCTGTAACTGCTTGTCTCCATGGAGATAAATCATTTTTATACCATACAGTAATGAAAGTTTACGCTTCAAACTTCTAATAAATGTTGGTCTTTTTCGTTGCTAAGCAGTTGTACCAGAACGTGAATAAAAGTTTGATAACGGGGATTGCATAAGTGTAATTAAACACAAAGTACTGTATATCTAGGTTAAGTGAACACTAAAGCCCACACAAAAACAGTCCAGTTGTTAGTCAAGTTGTTTTGAATTTAATGTGTGCATGAGAGATCAGATATTCCTCCACTATTGAGTGTCAACAGCAACTCACACAGCATTTTGCAATGTTCTTTGTAATGTCCTTGGAATATGTACCGTACTTTTTCATGATAAAAGGAGAAGTTCAATTTGTCAACTGGACAAAGTTTGTTAGGTTGAAAACGTTTCGCCGCTCATCCGAGAGGCTTCTTCAGTTCTGGTTCTAGTGCTGGTTAGACCCTGTTTATATCTCACTGCAGGGAGGAGCTCACTACACTGAAATCGTTCTGAAACTATCTCAACTCATTTGTTCCTTTTTGTTATTCGAATTTCTCTTGCGTATAGTTTAGCATCTCTATTCAGACTAACGACCGTCTCCACCCCTCTGTCCCTGACTTGTCTGCCCTAATGTTTCTTTCATCTGTTCTGACTTGGTCTAAGAATCGAATTATAAATGGGAGACAAGTTATGTCTAACTCCCCCATTTCTGTTTAACGACGGATTCTCTTTTTTGACAAAAATTGCCTCTTTAACTCCCCTCTCAAACCAGTTCTTTTCCCTGGCTAAGATCTGAATCTCTCTGTCCTGAAATGAATGGCCCGTGACTTCTAGGTGAAGATGTACGGCAGATGACGGTGCACTCTGGCACGCCCGCCTGTGTTGGTACATTCTCTTGTGAAGTGGCTGTTTTGTTTCTCCAATGTAGCGCTCACTGCAGTCTTCACTACACTGAATGGAGTAGACCTCTACTTCACAAGAGGATTTTGAATACGAGAGCCGCAAAAGGACTTTTGGGCTCCGCCTTCGGCAAGGCTCGTGGTTTTGGGTAAACAACGACAAGCATGTTGCCGGATCAGACGTCGTAATGGATCTAACACGTGTTTTGGACTAAATTGTTTTACTGGATTTTATTCGCTGGATCCTTACGGACAGATTGAGGCCAAGCTTATGGTGAAATACTGAGTTTGACCTGTCCAGAGCCTTCGAAGGTAAGCTAAGTAACAAACCTCGTTTTGTGCTTTTCCGTATAAAAGCCCCATGTGCTCGGGGAGTGATTGTTGTGCCGGGAAATGAATTGCATAGTCAAAAAGAGGAGACTGTAAGGTTTCATTTGATGTGTAGATTGTCATAGTACACGATCGGGAATGTGTGTTTTCATGCGAAAAGAAAAAAAAACAGTGAACGGGACCGCGTTTTATTTATACTGTAGTTGACGGCGCGGGTACACGAGCTGTCCACGTTACGGCGCGCCCGGGTGACCCTCGAGGTCTGCCGTAGCCAAAAGAGGAAGTGCAATAGCCAACATCCACCTATGCGCCACGAATCCTACACACTGGACCTTTAACACATTTATTATTAGTCTGAATACCAGATGCTCTGGTACACCTTGTGATGCCACGTACTGGTAGTTTTCAAGTTAACGTTTACCTTTAATTCAGAAGAGATTGGCAATTCTAGGTTTGAAATCATCCAAATGATTCTAGTGAAGTTGTATGGAGTTTAAAAGCGCATTCCTGTACAGTATTAGCACATGACATCATAAGGTGGAACAAAGTGTTTTCTATTTGAGAATCGTTTGTGATGAGGAAACAACATTGTAACAGAAATCAGAAAATAGCAGAATATTTGCCTTTTAATACACAAATAAATAGAATACAATGTTAATCTTGTAGAATCTGAGTCAGGCTTATGAAAATAGGCTAAATTTAATACAAACTAACTGAACTTATGTTATTCTCAGTAAAGCAGATTTTGTTCATACAGCTCTGGGAAAAAAAAAAAAGAGACCACTGCAAAATGATCAGTTTTTCTGATTGTACTACTTATAGATATGTGTTTGGGCAAAAGGAACATTTCTGTTTGAGTCTATACACTACTGACAACATTTCACCCAAATGCCAAATAAAAAATATTATCATTTATAGCATTTATTTGCAGAAAATGAAAAATGGTCAAAATAACAAAAAAGATACATGTTTTCAGAGCTCAAACAATGCAAAGAAACAAGATCAAATTCATTTTAAAACAACATAATACTAATGTTTACACTTAAGAAGAGTTCAGAAATCAATATTTGGTGCAGTAAGCCTTATTTTAAATCCCAGCTTTCATCCGTCTTGGCATGCTCTCCACAAGTCTTTCACATTGTTCTTGGGTGACTTTATTCCACTCCTGGTGCAAGAACTGAAGTAGTTCATCTTTGTGTTTGTGTTGGCATTCAACAGACACTGGAATGGAATGGCTGTAATACATGTAGAGATGCTGATTTCAGAAAAAAATACAGCGGTCTCTTATTTTTTTTTCTCCAGAGCTGTATGTATAAATTAAAGACAAAAAACCTTCTACAGTGGCTTTTATTGTAAGTGCTTCTATCTCATTATCACCAAGTTACTGATGCCTTACTTGCTCTGTTTGCTCTGTGACAGTCATTCGTCACAAGGACAAAGTGTTCCCATCACTCATCTCTGACGGGCGTCACTGAAACGCCACACTCATTGATCACCATGGTGTCTGCTCTCCGGGGTTTGATTTAAATGTAGAAGACAGTCAATTAGAGATCCAAGGACCTACATTACACAAAAAACATACTCTTGTGAGCTGTTATAATCTGAGTAATACTGCATTATTACTCATCTCCAAAGCTCAAAAAACTTCCAACTTGTGATGTCATGTAGTGGTAGTTTCAAGTTAACAGCTACCTTTTACCTTTTGTTCAGTATAGAGTGGAAATTCCAGGTCTGAAATTATCCAAATGATTCTATCGAAGCTGTATGGAGTTTAAAAACACTGGAGCACTTCCTGTATTAACACGTGACATCACAAGGTGTTTTCTGTCTAAATATGCAGGGTTTGTGTGTAAAATGTGTGTGAATCAAACAAATAACAAATAAAACAAAGGTATAAAAAAAATCAAAAAGAAATAATTGTACATTTTGTTTCCATATTATTCCAATGAAAGAACCATGTTTACTGATTATGACTGAATGAATCATTTTAATCATTTTCATTTATTGTCCCTGATCAAAAGTTGTTTTTCTTTTCTTTTTTTTGTACAAGAATGGATTTTGCCTTTGTTTTTTTTTTGTTTTGTTTTTGTGTTTTTCAACTGAACTGACAAGGAAGTTAAAACAACAATTGAAGTGATGTTTTAGAAGACAAGGGTGGGATTCAATACGTTTTTTTCTTCCCTCTCCTTTTCGAGCAAAAAACAAATGTATTTGACTGTATATTGGTTACATGTATTTATTTCCTTGTGTTAACCTGCTCGAAATGAATAAATAAATAAATGAACGAATGAAATGAATTGTGTATGATATATACACAAAATGGACTTTTGTGAGATTCAAAATCATGCTTGGAGCTGTGTTTTGTTTCATTCACACATGTTTGAGTAATCCGTTATCATTAGTCTCATCTCCAAAACTAAAAAAATGCTCTGTTACACCTTGTGATGTCATATAGTGGCAGTTTTCAGCCTTTTCTTCAGTAGAGATTGGGCTGGAATTATCCAAATGATTCTAGTGAAGGTGTATGAAGTTCAATATGAAGTTTTTCAGTTTTTCAGAGAAGAACTCTGCCTAAATCTGCTTTCTGTTTGTGAGTGATTCCCCAACTACAGTCAAATTTGGTCACAATATTTTTCAGAAAATCCAACACATATTTTTAGAAATATTTTGATTTGTTCAATGTGTAGAAACATTAACTGATAGTGGTTGTAATGAAATTACCTAAATATTAAATAAATAATAATAAACAATAACAATAAATAAAGTGATGGAAATGACTGTTGTAGAAATGACAATGTTTAGCATTTCTTTTAAAATCTCATGACATATTAGCATGCTCATCTCTGTTTTAGAGTTAGCATAAAATATACTCAAAATACACAATATAAAATGGTATTTTTCTCATTATTTGTACATTCAAAGGAAATATGAGGTGTTTGGAAATGACGACCAATAAACCTACTCTTGGTTTTGCAAAACTTGACCTTGATTTTGTTCTTGTTTCCCTTCCTTCCGTGGAGCTAACGCTGCTATGCTAACATGACCTCCTGTCACATCACAACTGATGTGGTTCAAGGAGACAAAGGTTTAAAAAAAAGTGAAAAGTTAAATTTTGTGGTGGAAATGACAGTGATCCCTAGAGACAGGTGTTCTTTTTCTGAAAAATAAATAAAATACTAATATATCTTTCAAGCACATTATTTTTTCATTAAAATAAGGAATTTCTGTGCCATTTGTCAATGAAGTTACTGTTGAATCAAATTTAATTTCAGTCTTATGAGGGACTGAGAGTCCAAAACCTGGCCAAGGGACAAAGGACATATAGCAAAACCAATCAATATAAAAACATATTTTATATAATAAAAATTGTAATTTATCTATCATACATTTTTTGTAAATTCTTTTTTGTGTCCAGTAAGTGCAGCATGAATAAAAAATGACAAATGTGTTTTTGTTTTTCTTATTTCTGCCTGGGATACAAATTCATTGATAGCTGGAGAATCACCCTTGTGCGTTTGAATCAAACAAAACACAACTCTGTTTTGATGGTCTGATGAGGGAACAAAATTATAGATTAATCATCATTATAGATCAAAAAAATAACGTAATATGAGCCCAGTTAATTTAGTTTTTATTTCCATCAGTAGTTATCAGGTTATCACACATTTAGTCACCACGTATAGCCTACTTGTGTTTGTATATTTTTCCGCATGTGCAGGTGAGGCATCAGCGCTCTGCAGCACTAAATCATATCTGACAGGACGCTGACAGTGGTGACAGCAGAGGACAAAAGACGAGGTGGAGGAGGAGGAGGTGGAGCGTGTCCATAAACCTGTTTTCAAAATCACAGTGTTCTGATAGTGCCCGGTGACTGTATTATCAACAAAAACACACCTCACTGTAGTGAATCTAATCGTGATGTGGGGCTGATGCTGCTGATCAGGATGGGGCTGACGCTGCCGTAGCAACAAGGGAGCGGTGCCGGGGGCGGGGCCGGCAGTCAGGGAGCTGCCAGGCGATTGGCCGAGAGCTGACTATGCAATGACGTCACCTAATTTGCACATATATTCAGCTCTCAATATATGCAGCCCCTTCCCTGGCTCGCACATGCCGTCATCCGTCAACAGAGGAGGGAGTTCTTGTTTTTGTCTCAAATTGATAACATGTTAAGATCATTCAAAAACATGCAGCTCTGGAAAAAA